>OZ037759.1:6576050-7776050 GCA_964035475.1 Salix caprea | reverse complement strand
ATTAGCAAGTCCTGATGGACGAGTTGTAGGTGGTGGAGTTGCTGGTCTGCTGGTAGCTGCAAGTCCCGTACAGGTTGTTTTTTTTTATCAATTTAACTGCTCTCCCCAATCCCAGTGCACTATCTAAATTGTGGTGCTAAACCTATGTTAAAACTAAAAATTGTCACGGATGGCTTTCGAGATAGAGTTTGATATTCCTTTTCCTGTTCTTCATGTTAATTGATCAGGTTGTAGTAGGTAGTTTTCTGGCTGGGAACCAGCATGAGCAGAAGCCAAAGAAACAGAAGCACGATTCGTTATCCGGCGTCATGCCGACCTCCGCCACTCCTATTTCCAGTGCTGATCCTAAATCCAACTTCTCATCTTCTTCATTTCGAGGAGATAGTTGGTCTCCTCTGCCTCCAGAATCAAGGAATAAGCCGGCTGACATTAACTTGACTCTGCCAGCAGGGTAATGGGGTTCACCTCAACTGTGCATCCAAAGGTTCGTCACTGACGACAATGGCACTCAACATCCTATCTTATAATCTCACCTTCAAGTGTTGTTTCATCTGTAATTTTATCAACAATTTATCAGTACTGGCATGTCGGTTTTACCTCTTTTGTTTTTCAGGTAGAATACTAGTTTTAGCTGATTCGTTAGGCCCTCTATTGCTGTTGTGCCATGTAGAATAGCTGATGCAATATTTTCCCGCCCCCCTTAGAGCTGCCTTTCTCGGGATTGATGGGCTCTTGGAAATGGCTGTCATTTCTAACATTTCATGCACTCGTTTTTGCTGCTTTGCGTGACGCAATAGTGCAACTTCTTAGAAATAGCTGTAATGGCATTTCAACTATTTTTATAATTATTATTTTTTCTTATTATGCTTTTAGAGTATTTAATTATTCTTCCATGTTATCATGCACGTTCAGTTTTTGGAACTGTTTAAAATTTTCTGTACCTTTTCTGTTCCTGACCAATATATAAACAATTTTCAATGCCAGAAACTAAAGCAAAGGTACGAAAGAAAGGGTGGTTTATTAGGCAAATAGGAGTTGGTTGAAGAAAAAAAAAGAGTTGCCTTAATTGAAAAGTGTTGATTTTTTTATATTTTCTCTCCCCTCTCTACTTGCCAAACTGCAACTGGGTCTTCCAGAAATGTACAGTACTGTCACTATCAAGATCAGAATGTCAACGAGGTCAAGCATTTCAGATGCAACGTCCTTTTAAGTTCTAATAAATTCCCTGGAAGCGCACGCATTTTTGGCAGGTGGCGGCTAGCGTACCATAGTACTGGAGTTGCTTGAGATAATGAACTAAACTTCTGTGAAATTTAATATATCAAATATACTAGTGATTAGAAAACAGAAATTTCTGAGAATCACGCATTGCCCCATGCCTCTATATAATGGAAACCCCGCTACAAATTATTTAAAAAAGCACGGCATCAACAGCATAGCTCTGGTTTATAATCCGGTCAGTTTAGTTGCTTCTGTGGTGTATCATCTGTTCCTGTACAGGGAAATGAAGCTTGTTGCGTTACCAGTATCTCTATTCATAACTTTTAGCTTGGTTGCTTCTGTGGTTCTGAACTTTTCATCTGCTGTGTTTCTGTATTTGCTGTTCAACATCTTACTTTGGGTCATCGTTTTATGGAGTTACAAGCCATTCAAAGTTGAATTTGATGGACTCTGGCCACCTTTACCGTCTTTATGTGATGGTGAAGAATCTTTATGTGATGGTGAAGAAGATCCATGTGTTATGAATAAGGTTGAGAATCAGAGCAATGGGAATGCTGAATCTTCATGTGAAGTTGCTGGAGACACGTGTTTTAAGAGTGAAAATCACAACAATGAGAAGGATCAGGGCAATGGGAATGCTGAATCCTCATGTGAAGTTGCTGGAGACACATATGTTGAGAGTAAGAGTGAAAATCACAACAATGAGAAGGATCGGGACAATGGCAATGGCAAAGATAATGATGAGAAATACGGTTGCTCTGATGGTTGTGACGACGACGACGACGACGAGGGGAGTGCCGGTGTGATTGGTTGGCTAGATGTTGCAGAAGAATTTGATGATAATTTGGAGAAGAGAATTGAAGACTTCATTGCCAAGGTTAATAAAAGATGGAGGGAAGAGAAGTTAATAGAAGCTTCCAATAAACAATCACCTTTATCATCAGCTGTGGTTCGAGTAAGCACGTTTTGAGACCAGCTCTCCGAAGCACTTGAGAATACAGTAAGTGGTTTCTGCAACTCCCAAAACCCAGAATTTTTTTGAAGGGGGCTCTGTTCATCAAGTTCCCCTTTTGTACTCTACCATGGTCTTTGCCTTACCGATTTGTCCATCATTAGGAAATATCGAATGCATAAGCATAAAGGCACATGCTTGTACTTCTATCATATCAGCAGAGTTTATCTGCTTCTTTTTTTATCGTTTTCAGCAATTTCGGAGAAACTACACACACACACACAATAATAATAATAATAATAATAAAGCAAACATCAAGGGGGGATTTTCCCAAATTGCTTAATGATGTGTCAACGACGTGGTCAAATGAAACATGCGCGAGGGACAATCTGCTACTCGACTCGCTACAAGAATCCTTGCTTGCAGAGGGTAAAATCTTTCAAGCTACAAGCAAACCAGTAAACGACTAATCGTTCAGCTGCATTCTAACCTCAACTCCGGAATGCATGCCATGGCAATAAGTAACCACACAACTAGACCATTTTGGGGTTTTTTAATTCTACACTTTTCTTATGAATAATAGAGTGCTTGGATATTTTTTAAAGCGAGAGTTGTTGGTTTTCACTATTCTGACAGCCAAAATAATCAAGTTTAATGTCAAAGAATTTCATTAAACAAGAGAATTTTAATGCTGATATATTTTATTTTATTTTCTAAACATTAAAATCAGCTTCGGATTTGATTTTCGGGATTCAATAGATTTTTATTTTTTTGGGTGTTTTAAATTTATTTAGATATAGAATAATTTTTCACCATAAAACCTATGACAATCCCACATGATTTTCTGGCTACGTGGCTAGATTTTAAACAACAACCTAGCAAATAACATGTTTAAGTAATAAAAAAGACCAAAGCATGTAGACTTGGTTTTACAGGCCCGCCCACACATGAGGCCCTTTTCTCTCACTAGGATGAGTGTTAGGCCACTTAGGCCCAACCACCATGGCTATTTTACATAGTCTGTTTTTATTTTTTGAAAATCTTTTGTTTCAAGGATTGGGAATAATTGTATTTAATATATTTTAAAAAATTTCATTTTTTATATTAACACAATATTTTGAAGAAATTATCAAGATATTTTTTTTCACCTTCCATGACTTATCTTGGTTTTTCATCTTATTTGTTTTCTTATTGGTTTTTCATCTTATTTGTTTTCTTTAATATATGAAATTAATTTAAAATTTCATTTGTGATTTTTTATGTTTAAAATTAATTTAAAATTCTAGGATGGGTGATAAGACTAATACACACAGGCAAACAGTGGAGACATACATTTAGTGATAACCACAGGGAGAGAGACCGGCATTCATCATCATGCAATATGCAAACGTTTTCTGAAACTGATCTCAGGAGAACTGAAAATAAAAAATGGAGAACATTGGAATCTAATTTATCGTACCTGTTACTTCATAAAACGACGAGGTTCAGTAAGATATTAGATTTGAGCTGGCATTACAATACGGGTATTTATTTTTATTTCAAAAAAAACATAATTATGACAAAATAGATAAAAATAAATTAAAAAAACAATTTAAGTCAACTTGAAATAATATGATAGACAAATAACCTAGATAATAAAAAGTGAGTTAATCTGAGTTAGTACAATAAATATATAACCTGAATAATAAAAAGTAAGTCAACTCCGATTAACCCGTAAAACTAGTGGCTTATGTTACGACATTAAAATAACCCAACAAAAAAAAATCTAATTTATGTCACTTGTTACTTCTAAAGCTAATATTTTTTTCTAAATAATATCAAATGATGAAATGAAAAGAAAAATATCGATCTATATTAGCTTTTAAACTCATGTTCTGGATCATTATGCTAGAATCATCATAAATAAAAAGTTTGTGAAACACAATCCTCACCTAATCAAATGTTAAATGAATTAAAAAATAAAAATAAATTAGAAGGTTTCTTTGACTGAAAGGGTGAAATCAAAAAGAAAATAAACTTTAGTACAAGGACAAAAAAAACCCCAAAAACACGGATAAAAAAAATAAATAGTAATACAACATAAATTTGAATTGAAAGATTAAATTAGAAACCAATAAAAGTTGCACAATAGAAAAAAAAATCAAAAGAATGAAAACCGAAATGGAAAAAAAAAAAAAATTATAAAAGTACCAAGTACAATTAAAAACCGAATTCGAAGTTTTTTTCTTTTAATTAATTGATCTTAAACTTGATGGATCCAATAATTTAATAAATAAAAACATACTAGCTGAAGTCGAGTTGCTTCCAACATCTTGAAGAAGGTCACTTAAAACCGATCAAGTGATTGATTTTTTTTCTGACAACTGTATTACTTTTCAGACACATTCCAAGAACTGAACTAATTCATCTTGTCACCAGGGGAGGATATTCGAACCACAGAAAGTAAAATAAACATAAGAAGAAACCAGGAGGGAACCACAGAATATCATGACTTGGCCAAATGCAGTGGGGCATCAAATGTTATTGAATAAATCAACAGTATTCTTACAATCCTGGAACTGGAACTGGAACTATATCAGTTACAACAGGCCCCTTAGTTCGCACAAGGGAGAAGTTTATGGTACCTTGAAATCTCCGATTCATTCCTCGCCGGAGCAGGCAGTTATCCCAACTAATCATAATCACCATCTTCCAAGGCTGTCAAAATCATCCTGTAAACAACAAGCAAGACAATCTTGGTATAGGTTTCTTCACAAACAATTACAGCATGTTTTAAAGGTTATTAGCTATATGGCATGGTCACCAACCAGAATATCGAAAGAAACAGGAGAGCAATGAGATAGCCTAGTTTGAAAAGTCGTTGTTTCTTTTCCCAACTGAGCATGTTGAATATCTCAGTCACATCTACCAGATGCTGTTTTCGTGTGTAACTAATCAAAAGAATGAAAAAGGTTAGAAGAAACCAAACAAATCATGTTCCGTCGCGAGAAACCAGCAAAATACAAAGCTCAGCATATTCCTAAGCCATGATCACTACAGCAAAATGACATCATTTAAATGATGATCCCTTTAAGTAATGCATAAGGTTGCTTCTATATATGAAATCAATTCAACTTGCCTGGGAGATCAGGGAAGACCCTGGCCCATCAACCCCAAAACTTTAAAAAACTATGGCTTGAGAACCTCACAATGGCAACACAAAATGTAATATAACCATGTCAGCTGAATGAATCATAATGACAGTTAAAGACTACGATGGAGAAAAAACAAGCATTGATGCATCCACCGTGAGTAATGGCAGGATTTCAGAAAGAAGTCCAACTCTTATACGGACATGGCTGAATAATAGAAATGACTGTCCTAGATAGATTGACAAACATGAAATAAACATAGAGCAAGACTCGGAAACTATGATGAAACTCGTGATAGGGATACAGATAGGTTGCTTGAATATGAGTTCATGGCACCAAACATGGACACTCAAGTCCAAGCAGCATTCAAGGCTGTAATTCTAAAGTGCTGGAGCGTTCTAAAACTTGCTGTCTGGCTATTTTGTATGGAAATTCTGTTGTACTTCTCACGCTTCTGTCTAGCGATTGAGCAAATAATCAACTCTGCCAACCATAATAGCCTGGATTGAGCAGCAGTTAGTTGAAAATATCTTATTCACACTACATTGATGAAATGGTACCCTTTTCACAGGTAGGCAATGAATCCCAGTACAGAAGGCCTCCCCTCCTCTTAAAAGTTACATCTCTATCTCTCTCATAGACAGATAAACAACAATTTTCAGATGTAAGCAGAGTATAGTTCTTCAGAACAAAGAAGAAGAAAAAACTTACAGCCTCACATTGTAATAAAGGTATGGAACACACAGAAGTGACATACACCAGTGCCCTGTAACAAGAAAAAACAAGCACAAAACCCCTTCTGTTATATACTCTGGCAAAATCACTTTATTTATCCTGGATGAGGAATCGTAAGGATTGATGTAATCAAACTCCAGATCCGCCAAGGCCATCAGCTGCAACAAATTTCTCAAACTGTCAAATTACATTTTTCAACATTATACACCTCAAAACATACACGCAAGCAAACGCCAGGCTTATCCATACATGCAGCAATTCCCAGACATTTTTTCTTCAAATCTCTTTACCAAACATTCTCTAAATAATCTTACCTGTCACAATTACTCTACCAAAAGCTGAGGCTTTTAAATAAAAACCGGCCTTCGCTATTATCCACAGAAAACAATAGATTCCAGGGCCTTATCAAGTTGGACAGTTAAATGATCAAAACCAATCAGATAAACAACCCATCAGCATTTAACATTATTCACTACCCAATAAGCAATCGAAGTCAAAAAATGAACAAGATTGATAGAAACAAGCACAAAACTATCAGCACAAAACCCTAGTTTTCTTAATTTTAAAACAGCTAACAGTCAAAAAATCACCAGAAGCTATGAACTTTTGAAAGATATTAATTTGACCAAAATAAAGGGCAAGTAAAGTTGAGAAAAATAAGTAAAGGGGTTAGATGAATGACCTGAAAGATGATGATGACAATTATGGAAATGATGATGAAGAAGGATATCAACCATACAAAGAGATCTCCCATGCTCCTTACCCTACTCTTAAATCTTTCCCTCTCTCCCCTTTTAACTCTGTTTCAAGTTTTTGTTAGCTCAAATGGAGGTACGGCTAAGTGATTGCGTTGGTTTTCGTTCTGTCTGAAATCCAACTATTCCTTTCTTGTTCGCTTCTCCTTGATTCGATTGTTTAGGATTCTAACTCTTTCTTTCTTTTTCTGGGCTGGGTTTATAGATAAGTCCAAGTCGCGTGTACATAGTTCAGTCTTCAGACATCGAAGTGTCCATGTAGAAGATGTGTTCTGTTTTGTTTTTTTTGGGGGAAAAAAGGGCATCTCCCCCACCAATTTAATTTTCATCCATTTTCATCCAGTGATTTGGCTGATATTTTCTATCCAAACTCCTTGAGCCTTTGTATTAGCCTTAAAAAACAGGCTTAAAATTCAATGTCAACTGCATCATAGTGGGGGAAACAACACTTTACTAATTGTTTTGTATAAAATTTTCATGCTACAAAGACACACAATGAACAACTCTTCTATCTTTCTCGTCGATATATTTCCTCCATAAATTGTAAATACTTTTCCTTTATAAATTGTACATCAATTTCTTACCCCATTTTATACTTGGAGTTTGAACTAATTTATTTGATAACTCAGGAATTGAGATTGTATCATGAGAGAGGTAAGAGTTAATTTAATTTTTTTAGCTTCTTACTTCTTTGATGTAGTTGATTGATTTCAAGTAAAGTCTTGATTAAACTTTCAGCACAAATTTGTGCGAATCTCGCCCATTATAGATAATTTGAGTTTATATATGCACGAGTTGAGACAAATAATAATAATAATAATAATAATTAAAAAAAAAAAAAAGCAAAGCCATGCAATGATGACACTTAGGAGTGTAAAATGTTTAACTGCTGGGACTCAAGAGAATTATATATTATCATGTACATGGACAACTAGGTGTATATATTTAATTTTTACTTATGACTTTTTGATTCTAAGGGAGTTGTAGGAATGAATGTCGTTTGCTTTTGTTTAATGATTCCTAGAAACATAATCATTTTTATTGAGTCATCTTGCATGCATGAAAATGCACCAAAACTACTATATTGTTAATACGACAACTATATGTAATTAATCATTAATCATAAAAACATTCATGGATCTAACCTATTATATCTGGCATTAGATGAGGCAAATTAGCATATAAAACACACAAAAAGATTACATCATATATATAATATCCATTAGTGATAGTATGATACTAGATATGGATCTACGCTACACCATAAATTGTAATTTGTGTTTTTTTTTTTTTAGAAATATGATGGTTTGGTGTCGCAAACATGATTTCCTAAAAACTAAAATTGTGAATCGAGTGAAATGTATAGGTTTTATTTTAATTAGATAATAATAAAATAAACAATAATAGTAATTGGGCCAATTTGTCATTTTAAAAGGGCAAATCCAAATAAAAAAGATATGAAAAAGGTTTAAATCAATTGAGATTAACATGATAGACATGTGCCCATGTAATAAGAGGCAAGCCAACTTGGATTAATCAACTAAATTTGTGGTCTAATCTAATCATGGAATCAAAATAATTTGGAACCAAAAAAGTCAAAGAAAAACACAGAGTCAAAAAATAATGTTAAATGATAAAATAAAAATAAACAAGTAACATAAAAAGATGGAACCCCTGTTTTTTATTTTTAAAATCGGGATCCGACTCATTAAACCAGAAACACTATACATGGAAATATCACAAAGTCAAATCTCTATCAAATCAAAGAATAAAAAATACATTGAATGTTCATGGAGGGCCAAAAATAGATGTGAAAATCGAGGAGGTGAGAGAAAACAGGAAAAAAGAAAGAAAATGTAACTGATGATAAATTAAATGTTTGTTAATGACACCAAAATAATGATGATGAAAGAGACTATCGAGACATTAAAAGCATCGCCATAACAATTGGTGTTTAGTCATCGAAAGGCATCATACGTAACTGCTCGAAAACAATTCATGCGCTGACACTTATAACACATTATAACACACGTGTCAACTTTTTGTAATAATATTTATTACAAAGGAAAGTACTAATATGCCTCTCACCCCACTTAATAATTGCAAAACAAAGTAGATGAAATGAATAAAACGACCTTGTATTTAAGTTAAATTTATTTAGATTTATCGGGAAAAAAACTCAGGAACTGTTTGAGCATCAAACAAAAGAGTGCAATTTCACTATTGCTAAACCTAGCCAGCGTTTTTACATAGACAATTACGGGTGCACAAATAGCTTAACTCCAATCTAGAATCTATCTTCCCATCATAAAAAGCTGATTCTCCAAATGGAAATGGGTATTTTGAATTGCTAAATCTTTGTGTCCACCGTGCTGGAAGAATTAACTGCGCTTGAAGGCTTCGAGCACAAGAAGAAATTTCTAGACCCCAAGTTGATCAGCTTCTCTTCCGGCTTCAAACCTGCAGCGCAATACCAAAATCGTCACAGAAGATCGAAACTGCAAGATTTTTCTTCCTTATTGGGCCTCGAAAAGATGCGAAAGGTATGTTTGGGCTGATTTTAGCAGCTCTATTTAAAAGCATTTAACAGGCTATGAAGGTTGTTGGGCCTCGTGGATCATTTTTACGAGAGTCGTGTTTTGATCACAGACGGATGGGAATATACACTCAAAATCATTAATAATAGCTCAAAAAACTGGAAAAATAAAAAATAAATATATATCAAAATATTTAATCGTATAAAATATAATATTTATCAATCGGTATCTATTAATTTTTTATTTATTAAAATCAATAAAAAATAATATAAATGAAAACACATATAAAACTCATCAAATAAAATAAAAAATATATCATACATGGCCTGAAATATTATTTCAAAATAAATATTTTTTATATATAAATTAATGCTCATTTTTATAAAATAGAAAAAATCTACAAAAATAAAATATTTTGTTTTAAATAATTTATTATTTAAAAAAATCTTTAAAACTCGTGAGTTATGAGATTTAAATAAACCAGTAGATAAGAAATTAGAGATGACCATAAAACTATTTAAAAAATAAATAAATATAGAATGATGACAAAATCAAACCTTATTTACTTTTCAAACTTATAAAACAAATAAAACAGCCACCAAGTCAAATCCCTAAGAAAAAAAAAAACATGTATACTTTATTTGAACGAGAGAGGAAAAAAACAAAGAAGAAGAAGAAACGATTACCAACGATAAACTACCCCTTATCCGTCACCACGCACCACGCTATCAGGGATGACAGTGTGATGACACCAATAACATTATTTATTAAATTTCATGCCAATTAACCACAAAAGAAAATTTTAGTAACCACGAAATCACAAAACTAGAGGAGTACCCTTAATAATAATAATAATAATAATAATAATAAAACATGAAAAGCGAAAGTCTATACGCAGCCGATAACTTACTTTCCAAGCTAAACTGTGAGTAATGGAGCTCAAACCGATCGGAGTCAATCTGCTTCAAGAGTGGCCTTCTCCTTTCCTTTACGTAAATATCAATCGCTGACTTTACCAGGTCCTTCACTGTATTCTCCGGCGACAAAATAACATGAACAGGCCCCAGACTCCTTTCTATATTTACTTTCAGCAGCAACTTCGCCAGTACTTTCTTTGACGATGACTCATTTTCCTGCTTCGCCGGGATAAGATTTCCGGGAGCCGGTATCAGCCCTCCTCTGCCCCGTACAGGGTCCGAGTATCGCTCCGAGGTGGGACGACGATGCCTGCTTTCGATGACATGGCGAAAGGTGAATGGAGAACGGGAAGTCATTGTTGATGTGTATAATTTTTTTGAAAATAAAAGGTTAGCTGAAGAAATTTGGTATTGACGAGGTTTGAATGCATCAATAGATGGAGGTGGAGAGAGTTTTTCAGTGACGTTGGATTTTGATACAGTTTGAAGGAAAGGCGGAAACTTCCTAGAAAGTGGTGGTATATGCGATTGCCCTTGGACGTTTGGATAATAACTCGGAGAGTTTTGTTTTTTATGTCGCCTCTACGTCTTTCCTGGTTTTCTTTGTGACCATGGAAACAAAAAAAAACTGTATCTCGTTAGCATCCGTACTAGATCATTGCACGTTTTACTTTTGCTTCGCGGGTTGAATATATATATATATTATTACCTAAAACATAAATAGGATAATTCATTGTTATAGTGTAATTATTATTTTTTCTGAAATTTTTTAATCTCAGGATCGGGGGCATTTTAGGGTTTTCCATGAGACACAGATGACATTTCCAGATTTGTTGCACAATGAATCGACGGAAATAGTCCCCGAAAACGACAAATTGCCACAGGGACCAGGAGCTCTTTCGGTTTTTCCAAACTATTTGAACAATGCAATGACTGAACTAACCCTCGATAAAGACAAAATAATGTAGAGTAATCGGGGGTAGCGCCGTATTTTCCAAAGTTGTGAGACCCTAATAACTCCATAAAAATCAAATCAAAATAATAATTAATGTTGAATGATGACATAGAATCTAAGAAAATAAATTATGTCAATTCGGGTTAACTTGCCAGGCATATTTTAAGAGAGATGGATAATTTCATAGAAAACAAATCAAAATAAATTATGAATCAACTCGATAGTGAGTTTTTTTATACAAAAAAATGATTATAGAGAATTAAAGCAAAAACCACATGAGTCAACAAATAAAACTCATGAACCAAGTCACGAGACTTTGATAGCCTCATAGAATTCAAGCTGAAACGAATTATAAAATTTAATTCTCAATCAAATCAATATTGAAAGATAAAATTAAAAAATAATAACTAAAAAATTAAATAAAAACCAGAGTCGTTAGCTTAACTCGCGAGTCAAATCACAAAATCATGATAACCTCATATAAAACAAATAAAAAATTATAACACTTAATTCTCAATTACCCAATCTTGAAGGATTAACTTTAAATGGAAATAAAATTAAAAAATAACCTGAGTCAACTGAGGTTAACCGGTCAACACATGAATCAAAATACTAGGGTAAATCCATATAAAAAAACAACTAAAAGTTATATTCTTTATCAACCCAATAAAAAATAAAATTGAGAGAGGAAAGTACACAATTTAAAAAACAACAAAAAAAAAATCGAGTTAATTTGGTAAGCTCATAAAACTTGTTCGTCTGGTCCGGTCACGAGACCATGATAACTCTATAAAAAAAATCAAAAAATAATTATAAAATTCAATTCTTAACAACTAATGGGATGAAATTGCAAAAAAAATAATTAATTAAAAAATAATAATTCAATAACTCAAGTTATGTAGTTCAATATCTAATAAATATAATATTTAAGGATAAATTAAAAAAAATCATAAAGAGTTTTTAGGACGAAAGTGAGAAGGTAATTGATGAATCTTCTAATCTGTATGAATGAAAATGATGTTATAAAAATTAATTGGTCCAATGGAATAGCATTTTAATCCGAAGATTTATCCGCATGCGATATGTTGGCAATTCA
Source organism: Salix caprea (assembly GCA_964035475.1). NCBI lineage: Eukaryota > Viridiplantae > Streptophyta > Magnoliopsida > Malpighiales > Salicaceae > Salix > Salix caprea. The sequence goes on along the minus strand of OZ037759.1, from coordinate 7,763,751 downwards.
TTCAATTGCTGAAGGGATACCAGGAACCCAAAATATTGCATGTCCAGTTTCAAGGGACGAGTTTTTTTAAAGAAAAAATAAAAGAAATTGCCCTTTAGCAAATGGATTATATCATTTTTTTTTTAAAATGAGAAATGAAAAAAATATTATTTATTTAATAAAATAAATTTAAACTAGTAAATTGATCGACTATGAAAGAGTTGTTAATTCTAATTAAATACTAGATTATGAACCCTGTATTTCTTCTAAAATCAAAACCCCGATAAGTATGCAAGCACCCATACCTACTTATTTTAAAAAAAAATATATGTTTTTTATTTTAATATTTTTTCTCATAAAGAACAAAATTTCTTAAAAAATATACACCATACAATTACAATTTATTCATATTAAATATAAAAATAAATCACGATAATCTCTTCAAAATATTATAAAATATAAGAGAATTAATATTTAAAAAAAACATGAAAAAAGTAATTTAGGAAATAAGAAGTATTATTTAAATTGAAATAAAGGATTGATGTAAAGTAAAAAAATAAATACAAAAGGGGAGAGAGATTCAGCTAGTGTTAGTACATTCAAATCTTAGACATCAATACAAACCGTCATCGTTTTCCTCTCCTTATCGCTATTGTATTTGGGAGCTGGGCTATTCTTGTTTAACTGGACTATGTTGGTCCCCGGGCTAACAATCTAGATTTGATTTTTGGGCTGGCCCATTATGAAAAATATTTTTTTTTGTTTTCCTTATAATAATCTACAGTGTTGATTTTTTATTTTTATTTTTATTTTTCTGAAGAATCAATCTAAGATATTCAGAAGAGAAAAATAACAGCTAGATCGGTTTATTCAAGGCCCATCCCGAAACCTAAATGGACTGAAAAACACAGCCTTTTATAGCCCAATGAGCCAGCAGTGGTCCAGTAAAAACCAAAAAGGAAGACTAAAGTTAAATCACCCCGTGTAAAAGCAAGGAAGTCACGAAAAAATTTCATTCAAAGATAAAGACAGTAAGGAATAATAATAATAATAATAATAATAATTATCGTGGTCGATTCAAAACCTCCTCGCACGTGCAAACACTCCGTAACGGCTAGTCAAAATTACTGGCTTAAATCCTCAAGGTCTGCGACCGACCATGAATGCAACATTTGCCGACCATTCGTTGAAAAATAGGATATTACTATTTTTTCTCATCAACAGCATCAGCGGGCGTTATTTTTTGCATTTTCAATTGCAAGGTGTTCAAGCCTTTAAACAAAGTCATGGAAGAAAAACGCACCTGCAAGTATTGAACGAGAAACACTGTTTGGCATTTTTCGTTTATGAATTTTGAGATTTGGAAGATTTTTTCACTGACATAGCCTTAGCCTTCTCGGAGGAAGTTTCTCTCTCTCTCTGGATAATCTAATCGATCTCATGTTTATGAAGTCTTTATGCTCATCATCTTCCACTTTCTAGTTTTGACCTCTGTAAAACTGGAAGTTGCTTTATTGTCCATCGAAAATATAGTTAAGATCCAGACTGATTTCTCCATTATGATAAAAAGTTGTCATCTACGAAGAACAAAGAGCAACAGAATTAACCATTTCAACATGCTGCTGCACTCTATCATATTTCATTTGGTTGAATTACCTCCGCAACAGGGTAATTTAATTTTCACGGCAATTACAAAGCCAAAGACACCATCAGGTGAAGGAGAAATGCACCGTGATATCTACAATTGCATTTACAAGTGGAAGGGAAAAAGAAAAGGGAATTTGTAAGGGAAAAAAATGAAGATGAAAAAAGGGATCTTGATATATGTTAAGAGTCCAGTAAATAATATGCTATTGAACTCTAAAAATGGCAAGATCTTGGGGTCATTTCCAGCAAACCAAGACCTGCCAAAGCTTACGCGTTCTTCTCAGGATTTTACCCCATTCGCAAGCAAGGAATTCTAGCAGTAAGAATGGAGGACCTTGAATTGGTGCTGGTGGTGAGGTGGCGCCTCCATCACAGCTACGATTGCTGTTGCTTCTTCTGAGATAGAAGCTTCTGCTACCAGCATCCCCAATCAATTCTGATTTATCTAAACCTGTTAACACCAAGTTATAAGAATCAAGAAATCCAACCTACAAATAACAAGATTAGTTAAAGAATCTATCAGCAAGATCCATACATATTAGCTGAGTTACAAAGAAATTAGCAAAACAATACTATCCCTCGATGATTTTAGCTTCGTTTGGCTGGTGAATGACAGAGACTAACTAAAATCCTAAAATAAAATGCAAAATCACTGTGACTTACTTTGAAGGCTGAAATAGGAGTGATGCAATTCGTATGTTAATGCTGCGTCCTTGTCAAGTTTTGGGGTTCGTCCTTCTTCACTGTATTTGTCTACCACAAGCTTAATCGTGTCGTCTACACGAGATCCCAATTTAACCATGGTCCTGACTGGCCCTGGACTCCCTTCAACTGTTACATTAACCACCACTTTTGCATCCTTCTTGTATCCCTGCATGCTCTCCAAATTTGCATCAAACAGTTAAGCATAAAAGCTAAAATCTTCAGAGACACAAAAGATTATATATATATATATATATGTTTGTGTTTCAGAATTTTTTAATTCAGTAAAACCTTAATCCATATTATCGGCAATAATCTGAGGGTTAATTCACCGTATTTTAACAATGTATTCGTGAAGGGCTAGTTAAGTGAAGAAGTTTTGGTACCTGATCATAACTGGAGCGAGGAGAGAAATTTGCAGGCATAATCAAAGAAGGAGAGGAAGCAAAAACATCCGTACAAGTATGCGGCCTAAATAAAACACCACTGCCACCATCACTCTCATAGAATAAGAAGCTACTCCTCTGTTTCTGTTGATCAATACTATCTTCAGTACCACCACCCCACGCCATCATGGGCTCCGAGGAGCTTCGTTTAAAAATCTTTATGGACTTGGAGGGCTTCACCGATCGCCGTTGTGATGGTGTTCGTGTACTTGGAGAGGGAGATGGGTGTGGTGGTCTGGTCTTCCGACCACCTTTCGCTGGAAATCTCCGCCGGACATGATTCTCTGGCATATATGTGGTATTATGTGAGATTAAAACAGTGATAAAAGAGGGTGAAGTGTCTTGTTTATGGGGTTTTTCTTAGAGTGGAAAGGAAAAGGTTGTGGGTGGAAGAGAAGGTGGAAACCCACCGTTGAAATGAATGAGAGGAAAGGTAGTTGGAGTGTTCGCGTGACGATGGAGGAAACTGACAATGGACGTTGGATGAGGAAACTTCCCTCTTATCAACTGTTTTTCTTCTTGCCTTTCCCTTTTTTTTGAACTCAACGTCTTTACTTTCCATTGGTACATTTTTTTCCCTCTACATATTTTGTTTATTGGAAAGGTTCGAATTTTTTTTTAAAAACAAATCCCCTGAATATATAAAGGTAGTGTATTAAAATAATTTTGTTGTACATGGTATTTCTTTAATCAAACAAATAAAATAGATGCAATCTCATTAGCATATAATCCTCATTCATAAAACCAAAAAAACATATATTTTGATAATGAATGCTATATATTATAATATAAAAAATAAAAGGTGTAATTCATCCATATGGAGGTTAGAAATGTATCATATATTGTTATTATAGCAAGTCATTTTTTTTTAAATTATTATTATCAATAATACAAATAGGGGAACAATGGAAACGGGATATCCAAGATAGAATGTCTTGAGCAGAACCGATATTCGTATATATAAATCATTTGAGTGGCGGACTAATAATACAATAGATGGCCAGCACCACCACCATAAATGGTGGTCAAGCGTTGATCCCACCGACAAATGGTGGATGTGAAGTCGTCTCACGACAATGGGCGTCACTCCACTACAGGGATTCTTATTTTATTATTACCCCGTGTCGCTTATAGACGGTTTAGAACAAATTCAACCGGAGAGCAGAAAGAAAAACTAAAAAAAAGAAGAAAAAAAACTAGTTTTTACTTTTTATTTTTATAACTTTAAATGAATAACATATTGAAGAGTTAAAATAACATTTTTAAGTTGAATATCTACCCCTACATATTTATCAAAAGAACCAAAAAATGTTTAATATTTTTTGACTTTTTTAAATAACTTTTTTAATTCGGAGATGATCTTACTCTGCCAACTCTTGTGATCAGACTCTTAATTTGCTCCAAAAACAGAGCTACTTGGTATCTTGTCTCATGTCGGTTTAATTATTTTCTTGCAAAAGATACAGAGGAATTCAGTCATCGGATGAGGGATTTCACTGGTCCATGTTGCGTGGTCCGATCACTTATTGAGCATCGATGTTCATGTGGAGATGGTTTTAAAAAACTTACCTGATGATCTAACTTCGGTGTTAAGAAATGAAGTTGGAAAGTTTCTATTCCTTGCTTTGGACTGAAGATGCTCGGTTTGTCTGCCCATTTTCCATGTAATTTATTTCTTCATTAAATATTATTTATCATATTTGTGGCTGCCTGGTCCTTTTTTTTTTAACACTGCATTGATTTTGAATGGCATTTTTACAGGTTTTAGAGGAAACCTTTTGATAATTAGCTTTTGTCGTAACTTGACTATCAAGGAACCCAGTTACCCGTCCCACCTCTCATCCTTTTCTTTGCTTCACAATTGCATGTTCCAGTTTTTGTGCTCTTTTAAGTAGAGCCCTCGATGAGAAAACAATAATATGACAATTCAACCCTCCCCTCCTAAAAGAAAACTAGGCCATTGGTACTGTTTATTGCACTAATAAACTCGAATATGATTTTAAATATTCCCGAAAATATTAAAATATGGAAAGGTGCTTCTCACACTAGCACCAAACTCGCAAAAAAAGAGAGGTGATGATAAATCGAGTACTGGTGGTTATCTGCTGTAAAACATTCCTAGATCATTGCCCTTTGCCCCCCCTCTTTATTCCATCTTTCCTTGGAATACACATCTTGCATAATTGTTTCCTTCACATAATAGTGTTCAAACGACAGTAAAATGTCAATGATCCTACTCCACCAAATCCACATGTTCAGCGTCTTCAGCAAGCTGTAGAAACAATAATAGATTAACTTGAAAAGAGCAAGCATTAATGGTGCCAGGAACAAGTCCGGGTCAGGCAAAACTTGTTCTTCCGCCGAATGGCTGGTTACAGATTAAGTTCTTTTATGAAACCATTAAAATACCAACTTATATTTGAACAAGGTAGAGAAAATAAATGACTTACTAGGAAAAGATCGGCCTACCTTGTTCATGACAAGAGCCAAAGGAAAAGGAAAACATCAGTATATAATCATGCCGCTGTTCATGAACCAACCATAAATCAGACATGTCTACAGACATAAAATGATCTTGCCGTGCTGAGCATGGTCCACTGGAAAACAAGATCCCAGACCACAATTTCATGACAGCAGAGCAGGGACGATATTCATTTTCTCCCAATCAACTTCATCCTTCATATCATACTAGAATTTGCATTTTCAAATTGATTTTAGCCTCCGTCATATAAGACTTGGCCTCCCTGATGAAGATTTAAGGACATTTAAAGCTCAAAGAAGATTCATGCATGGCCTGACCAGCTTTCTTCTACATTTAGTAAATTGAATTTGCCATCCCAAAACCAGATTTGGAGCCAGGGAGGGTCTGCGATCTACAAGGACTCACAGACTAGCATCTTATCCTCCGAGTACAAAAAAGTCAAGTTGATTCTGTCCAACTACACCCAGATAACTTGACCAATTTGTTCTCTTTCCACAACTTTCTCAATCTCCTGACATCATCCCACCTTCCAGCAGAGGAATAAATGTTGGCAAGAAGAGAATAATAAGCAGTTGCATTAGTCTCCAAAGCAAAACAATGCTCAGCTGCAATCTCTCCTAGCTCCACGTTGTTATGCACGCTGCAGGCAAGCAGCAAAGCCCCCCAAACCCCAGAATGAGGTTGCATTGGCATACTCTTTATCAGCTCATACGCATCTTGCAACCTTCCAGCTCTCCCTAAAAGATCGACCATGATTGCATAATGATCAATTGAAGGTACAAGGCCATGGTCCTTCATGGAACTAAGGAAGTGGTAGCCCTCTTCGACCAGTCCAGCATGGTTACACGCAGTTAAGAGCCCAGTAAAGGTTGCTAAATTTGGACGGATTTGGGCATCCACCATCATGTCAAACAACTTGATAGCATCACCAACCTTGCCATTTATGCCACATCCTGAGATCATAGCACTATAAGCAACCACATCCTTCTTGTTTAGGCCATGAAACAGCTCGCATGCCTTGTCAACACTCCCACACTTTGCATATAGGTCAAGTAAAGCAGTAGCCAACTGGTCATCAATATCTGTTCCAAGATCATTTACATATGACTCAATCCATGATGCAAATCTCATGTCTCCCAATTGTGAACAAGCTGATACAACACTTGCCAAAGTCATCTGATCTGGCTGAATATTTGCATAAGCCTTGAGCATCTCACCAAACAGCTGAAGGGCCTTCCTCGGTTGGCTATTCTGAGCAAAGCAAGATATCATGGCATTAAACGTGAGCAGATCTTTCTTAGCTATCTGATCAAACAGTTTGCTAGCAGAGTCAACATCTCCACATTTTGAGTACCCAGTGATCATTGTGATCCAAGAAACACTATTTCTTGCGGGCATTGTGTCAAAAAATCTCCAAGCTGATTTCATGTCCCCACAATTGACGTATCCACTAATCAATGCATTCCAAGAAGAATAGTTTTTCTCTGGCATCTGTTGAAACAGAGCACATGCGCGGTCCATGTCCCCTATTTTCGCATAGCCTGATATCATTGAATTCCAAGATATGACATCTTTCTTTGAAATCTGGTCGAACACCCTCTGAGCCTCCATTAAATTCCCAGATTTCAGATGCCCAGATAAAATCGAATTCCATGAAACCACATTCTTCTCTGCCAGCTCATCAAAAACCTTCTGCGCAGTGTTCATATCACCCAGTTTTGAATATAAATCCACGAGTGCTGTTTGAACATAAACACAATTAGAGAATCCATATTTGTAACTTTCAGCATGGATTGACATTCCACCCATTTTGTGTGTGGTCCTAGCATATGCCCTTAAAGCAGAAGATACAGCAAATGTGCTTGGACACGATCCTTGTCTCTGCATCTGAACATAAAGATACAAGGCTTCCTTGAATTGGCCTTGCTGAGAGAAATATCTAATTGCCCAACCCCATGAGAATGAATCTGGATGTGGCAAATGGTAAAGGATGTTGTGGACATATTGAGAAATTCTTCTAGAGCTATTGCGAGTGGACAGGAGGATTTGACGAACCAAGAGAGGTTTAAGGCTATTAAGACCATTAATGATGATGCATGCGTGAGTTTGTTTTGCCTGGTTGGCAGTCAGATGAATGTTCAGTATCGTTGTCAGTTTGGCAGCCAGCATCTGGATGGCAAGGTCGGACAGTCCAAAAAGAACCTACGGTTGATCAAACCATTTGGTCGCAAATTCTTCGTTTCTAATCAATTAGGAAAACACAGTTCCAGTCTGGCTCATGATCATTATATCTTGATATTCTGAAATGGCATCACAACAAAAGAAACAAGGGAACGCAAGCCTCAATAACAATGATACTTCTGTATCTCTTGTGAGGGTCAACACACAGCCATGCACCACACTAATGGACGATTGGCCATGATACCCATGAAAAATAAAGGGTGGTAAGGTTAGATGTATTATAGCACAGAAATTCAATCCTTGAAGCTATTCACCTGAACAAAGAGATGTTCTAAAGATAAATCAGAACTGCAACAGTAAAACCAAATCAACCATCTTACTTTGATATCACATCACACCAAAAAGTCATTTATCCAACTGAATTTATGATAACACACTTGCAAGTGGGAATTTACAAGCTGGTCGCTCAAAGGCATTGGTACCCGCTGTCCAATCCACCGAATTTAGCAACAATGTATACATTAAGCAAACAAACACGCAGTAGAACAGCACAGAGCGCCTAATAAAGGATTCAATTGTACACTGCATACATCTATATAGCAAAAAACTAGCATGGATTTAATAATCTGATAGCCCGACATATAATTTTGGTCTTTAAGAATACATATATAGAGAAATCGCCATTACTTAATATGCACGAAGGTCTAAAATATAGGACTAAAAACAGCGATCAGAATCATCATTACTCAATATGCACGAAGGTCTAAAATTTAAAGGAGACCGTGTAGCTCAAAGGGCTCAAATCCTTCCCTTCATTTGATAGAATCTCCAGAAATCGCTGGAGTAAACTAAATTAAGACCATAAAACTAAATTACAAAAAAAAAAACCACTCATCCCTTCATTACGCATTCCAGCATACACACTTGCATACCCGATAAGAAAAGACTTCAAGTTTTGAGCTTTAAACCTTAACAGGGATGGAAAAAAAGAAACAGTGATTCGTTGAAACGATGGAATTAAAATAGATACAAAATGGATTCCCAAACCTGAATTGAATATGATGCCGTTTGCATTATCTGGGCTTTCACTTCGACTTCTTAATCTCCCTGCCTCTGTCTCAGCCTCTGCCTCGAAACATGCAATGACACTGCTTTTGAAGACAGTAACTACCAGACTATGAGTAGCTAACGAGGAGCCCAAATCAAAGGCCTTTCCTTATTGGTAATCCTATCAGAAGCTTTGTAGACTTATCAAACATGGGCTTCTTGGAATAATGGGCTTACATTTATGGCCTGCTTACGATAAGGCTCTCACCTTTTAGTGATAACCATGCGAACTGGATTAAAAAAATTTGAACCTGGGAATAAAAATCATGCCTTAAAAAAACATTTGATATAGTTATTAAATCTAATATAACATTTGATATCGTAAGTTTCTCTAACTCGACTCTGCCTAATTTTAGTTTAAAATTAATAATTTGAAAGTTGTTTATGCAACCTCATCGACTTTTGATCTTGCAATAATTAGAATGAATCGTAAAGGCATCGTTTGAGTTTTTAAAAAAATCGTAAACTACCTCATCGTTTGATATTTGTTTCTAATATTGAGATAATGATATATTGAACAGTTTCAAGCTTCACAACACAACTTACAAAACTCATGACCAAAATCATTGATTCTATTAGGTTTAATTTATTTTAAAAAAAATATTTTTATTTAATAATATGATAACAAAAATAAATACTTGTAAAAACCGAACATTAACAAAAAAAAAAACAAAAAAAAACAAGATATTTATTTGGGATTGCGATAATTTCATAGAAATAAAATCAAAATAAATTATGACAAACTTTTCAGAATAAAAAAAAAATGAACGATGAAATTGAAGAAAAAAAATACGAAGGCAGACTTTTAAAAAAATATAGAAAAAAATATTAGAAAAAAGAACAAAAAAACATGAGTTGCTTCATTGTTTATATTATACTGAGACAATAATAAATCAGATTGATTTAAGTTCAGTGACCTAACTTGTAAAACTTGTGACTTATATCATGGACTCCGCTAATTTAAAAATCTTTTTTATTTACTAACATGATAATAAAAATAAAAACTTATAAAAATCGAATATCAATCAATACTGTAATGTTTTAAAATTGCTATAATATTATAGAAGATAAATCAAAATAAATTATAATAATCAATTTAAAATTAATAAAATAATAGAACAGAAAAAAGAGAGCAAATAAAAGGTAGATTTTTTAATTAAAAAAAGACCTCTCTTCTCCAGATGTTTTAGCTGTGAGTTTATAATTCTGCTGCTATAGTTGACGATGATTTCACTTTCACACCTCGGGATACAACTTTCCAGTGTTTTGAACTCATTGTTAACGTATTTACTGTTCCAAATAGAAACGTGCAAAATAAGAAGAGAATATAAAAGAAAAAAAAAAGGTATTGATTTTTGTATTTTGTTTGTTAATTTTTTTTTAATGGAAAATTAGCATTGCAACAAGAGGTGTCGTCCTGTGCTTTTAGGTTGACACCAACAGCTTTTTATGTTACTCTCTCTACTTCATAAAAAAATTGGAAAATATTATGTGCTTACCTAAAGCACTTCAATTTTTTCAAGAAAAAAGAAAATTCTTTTTTTTTTCCTTTTTCTTTTTAGTTCTATCTTTCAACTTCTTTTATTTCATTTTTTTAATTGGTTATCATAATCTATTTTAGTTTTTTATGAGATTATTGCAATCTGATATTTTATTTCTACATATTTTTTGCAAAAACTATAGCCCCTCAATTTTAAAAAATATTAATTTTTTTCATATTTTATTTTATTTTTTCTATGATATTATTGCAATCTTAAATAAATATCTCAATTTTGGTTGGTACTTAATTTTTAAAAGTACTTATTTTTATTATCATTTCACTAAATAAAAAATAATTACAAAAACATTTTTTTAAAACCCAGGAGAGTCAATTATTCGGGTTACAATTTTTAATGGATTAAACTGCAAAGCCCAAATTAATATAATATTTCATCATCTCAGCAATTTTTTTAAAAAACTTATATTTAGATTTAATATATATATTAACTAACACAAAATTCTAATCACTACCTAATTGGATACTGTTCAGCAAGTGGGTGATGACAGTACAAAACTTGAAAAGACTACTCATGTGCAAACGGCCCAACAAGATCCCCCTTTATTTCAAGTCTTAAAGCCACTTTACAGAAAGCTTGCAAATCAATAATTTCATGGAGGCCCGCTCGCCTCTTCACTGACGCAGTTTCGCCCTCTTGTTTTGTTCATCAGTATACTCATCCACCAACGAAATCATTTCCTTTCCCATCGTGACTCGCATGGTATTCATCTCTCACTCATGAATTATTAAAGTTGCGTGGTGTGGACATTCACGGCGGCAGATCACGGCGAGATTTCTAGGGGCGGCAGCCATATGCACGGGAAGATTGAAAAACGAGGGTGCTTGTGAGATTCTTTTAAAAACACTGAGCCGGCCGCCGTCTCCACGCACGGCGGTGGATCGTTGAATGCTGCTGATTGTGTTTCTATTGGCTCACATACACGAATTTCTGTTCTGATATTATAATATTCCTTTTCTTTTTCTATTAGAAAATCTAACAATGGTTATCAAGCCCTGAGAAAACAAAAAACAAAATATTTTTAGCTTGCTATTATAAAAAAGTTTGGAATTTTACAGAACTTTGAGCTTGAATGGCAATCGATAGGTTTTATATCACCAACCATGTCCAGGGCTCAAGCCACGCTTGAGTGCTGTAAGAACATAGCTAGAAAGCGAGGAGAGCCAAGCGAAGTATTCATATCCGTACACAGTATAATCTACCGTTATTGGTATTTGAGATGAGCAAGCTTTTTTTTTTTTCCGGGTTGTAAATTAATGCCTGTTTATGTTTAATACTTAATAGTGTTTTTTAGATTGTTTTCTAAAATGTTTTTTATTTAGAATTGCATAAAAATATTTTCTTAAAAAAATAAATTTAATATCAACACATCAAAATGATCTAAAAATACTATTTTTTAATTTAAAATAAAAATAGAAAATTTTCATTTTATTTTAAAAAAAAGCATTGTCAACCATCCGTTAACATGACTTTCTAGCCTTCTAGTCATAGCAGGCTCAATTACTGTAGGCAAGCTCGAGTGGCCTTCCATTACAGAATTTATTTATTTTTTTCCTTGAAAGAGGCCGCGGTTTGTTCTCAAAACCAGTTTTATTTAATTTTATAATGATTTTTTAAAAAAATATACAATTTTGTTTAATAATTTAAATTCTTTTTCGTCATGTCATACAAGTTCTTCTTGATTTAATAATGGCACCCTCCTGGTTTTAATATGCCCATGATAAAGCCGGACGTTTTTAATCGGCTGCTGCTATACATCGCTTTCGTAGATATAGCTGTAGAAGGATTTATTTAAACAAGTATGCCGATGATATCACAATAGTGGAGGGCAAATAAATAAGAGGATTAATGATCACCACATCGGCCATGGCTATACCTTTCATTAATTATAGCAATCCATTTTTCTTCGTCGCGCATGGTAGTCAGTTTCTGCACCCCTGCCTGGTCAATCATAGTTTCAAATCCGACAACTACGTGGTAAGAGATGGGGGCTTTTTGTGCTGCCACAGTCCACGAACCAAATCATTTGCCCAGCACAAATCACAACACATCATTTCATCACCAACTTCACCAAGTCTTTGATCAAAATAAGGTAGGCCCAGTTACTGCATCAAAGTGAAATGGAGGAACCCCATCACATGATTGGATTCTGATACGTGACCCCTTTTCCACTTTCTCTGTAAATCAAAACTGTTTTTACTGAAAAAGCTGCTATTCTCAAAGCCAGCTTTGCTCTGGTCCAAGCTTTCTGCGTGAGAGCTTTTACACAAGTTGCTTTTAGTCGTTGGGATCACGTAAATGATGTCAGAATATTGTCAGTTCAACGACCAGCGAACCAATTGTTGGACTGGTCCCGCAAACAGAAAAACCTTAATTAATTAGAATTAGCTGGTCGGGGTTTTTAAAATTACACATGTGATTAAGCATAAACTGTAAAAGGCAACAATATAATCTGCAATGAAGAGGATCTCCTACCCGTTACAATTGATCTGCAATCAATGGCCAACGGTTACAAATAGATTTATGGCTAATGAATATACAATTGATGTAATAGATAGCTTACCTTGTATAGATACTTTTCCCTGTATAAAATATGGTACTCTGTATGTATAATTCAATCAATTTTCAATACACAATAATTCAGAATTTCTCATAAACTAATGATTAAGCATAAATAGTCACGCAAATTTCACGAGAACTCCATCCCAAAATTCTTCAAAAACTGATTAAGCATAAATAGTCTTCTTGTTTATTATCTGGGAAGTTCTATAGCGTGAAAGAAACTAATGATTGAAAATAATAATTACGAAGTCAGTTAGCATCTTATAATCATGGTGATCGTGCTTCTTATTGTCATTTGTGACGATCTCGGTCTAAACACTCATTGACTTTGTTTCATGGTAAAGATTCTGTTAAAAAATAATATAAATTATATTTTGGAATTTTATTTAAAATATTAAGTTTTTAGTTGAGATAATTCTTTAATATGGTATTAAACTTTGTTGATATAATGATCATGAGTTCAAATTTTACCACCCTTAAAGGGCTTTCACTTAAGACAGTGTGTTAAAGAATAATATAAATCATATTTTGAAATCTCATCTATAAACTTAAATTATTAGATGAGATAATTATTTAACAAGCTCTATGAAAAAGATGATAGGAATCAAACAGCAATAAGAAATTGTTCACAGCCAATCAATTCCAGGATCAAATAAAAGAAATCAACTCAAAAGGAAAAGAAAAATCAGGGTCTACGTCCATCAAAATCTTGTATCTGGTTGGTGAGATCTCAAGGAATTGTAAATGTAGCAAGATTTTCCTTGGTCTTTGAAAAAGCAAACCAGATTGTCTTTCTGTCTTTAAATTCATTAGGGTCTTATTTCAAAACCCAATCATTCGGTTTTAAAGGAAAGCTGTCTGTAATCTGTATAGAGCATGAGTCTGCAAGGAAAGGTTCCGGTAATCGGTATAGAGCGTGAATCTGTACGGGGAAGTTCTGGTGATCGTTCAGACAAGGAAATAGCTGATCTTATGCCAAAATTTATAATCGTTTAGATAAGAAAATCACTGAGCTTATGCCGCATTTCTTGCTTGTTGGAAAATGTTTTTTTCTACACCTTTGTTTTAGTGTCCGGCTGCTAAATGAAAAATAAATTAAGGCAAACTTTTTTAAAAAGGAACAACTAGACATAGTAAAATAACCCGTTTTTCTAATAAATAAATGTGGCCTAAAAGGAAGCTGATAAATCAAGAAATTATGTTAGACTTATTTCATCAATAGAAATCTCCTGTCCAGGAAAAAATCCAAACAAAAGTTTGGTTTATGATGTTATTTGGGATCAGCTCATTGTCTTTTTGACTTCTTCAAAATGAATTACGTACTCTCCAATCATTAGTAGCCTAGCTATGATATCATTTTTTTTTAATTCAAACAAGACTGTATGTGCGGATAAGACTTTCTTCTCTGATTATTTTTATTCTGCTCTTGATGTGTTAATTTTTTATTGTGGTTTGATTCGATGGAAAAATAACAAGAGCGTTAACCATGAATTTTGTATGTCGAAATGGAATGTTGATGGTTATTCTATTGGCAAACCTGAACTTGCTAGTATTGAGAGTTTTTTTTTTGCAGTCATAAATGCTTGGTGATGAGATTTCTCTCTACATTAGTTGGGATTAAAGATTCAAATGAAATTGAGTTGCTAAATATGATTAAAGCTCTATAACTTTTTTTTGGGAGATGATTTTGTTTAAGTTAAGCTCATCTTTGAATCAAATTTTTTGTTGGATGTGAGGAAACCTCATTATGTGGAAAGTATACTTTATGGATCCAAGTGAGTGAGTAAAATCCTGGTTTTTTCATGGTCTTATAAGGGGTGCAAACTATAACTCGAACTCGAGACTTGTTGTGCAAATCACAAGCTCTCTGTTATCACATCACGTTCTTCGAGAACTTTGAATCCAATCTGATTATTGTTGTTAACTAGATGAATAAGTCATCTAATAGGCCAAGGAGATTTCATGAGCTTTTCATCTAAATTCTTTTCACATTTGGGTCTCGTGTCTTTCTCTTATCATGTTTTTCGCGATGCAAAGCATATGGTCGATGATTTTACAAAACAAGATGTGACTAGAAGTTGTGAATGTGTTGCATGTCTTTGATCCTCCATGTTTTTTACACCATAATCAATTTATCCTTTCTCATCTTTTTGGGTGTATTAATGCAATTTATAGCTTAAATGAAAAATAAAGTCAAAATATTATTCTAAATTGGAATATTGTATAGTAACTTCATGTACTTAGCTAAATTAAAGGGTCGATTAGATTCTCTTACTATCTAATTTAGTAATTTAAACCATCTATTTCAACATGTCAATACAATTATAACGTGGCTAGAAACACTGGAAAGATGCTATCTTCTACTGGATCGATTAACTTAGCATGTATATATGATTTGCTCGGATATGTATCCTGCGAGTCAAACAATAATCGATGGCTATCAAAGACAAACGTGAAAGATGAAAAGAAACCGCAGAGCTCCGATGGGCCATGAGAAATCATCATATCAAGGAAATCATGTTTCCAATCCTCTTTTTGTAGCACTATCGTTTCTTACATCACATTAATTCTCGACCTAAACTTGATTTTGTTCTTTCTTAACTATGATTACGAGTCAAACAATGGATAAATTAACCAATAGGATTCGTAATGCACGAGAATATGATTGAAAAGTGAGTTTTCAGAGGATGTTTTTCCTTTCCAAGCATGCATGCTTATAGCTAGTAGGTGTGTTGCTACTTGGATTTTTTTTATCTTTTTTATTGAATATTTAATCCAGTGTTCATAGCATGCGTAAGGGCATAAGGAAGGGGGTATTTAATTAATGCATGCAATAAATTTTATATAAAAAAGAAGAATTATATTGCAGATCATTTGGGGAGTTTGCAAGCACACAGAGAATTTGTGTTTCAAAAGAAACAATCATTTGGTCTCAAAGATGAGTCAAACGAAAGTTGACTCATAAAGTATGACAGGAAACAGTCATTGGAGACGGGATTCTCTTATCAAGATTTCTGCGCGCACCTGAGGTGATCGCGACACGTCGCTGATCAACACTTTGTTTCAATTGACTGCAAGCTTTGCCTATATGATCTCGTCTAATTAGCACGGGTTATGCCCTCTTTAATTCGGGCTTCTAATTATTATAATGTAATCCAAAATCTGGAGTCTAGTGGTGGAAGATGAAGCATTTCTCTCTAATCAAGCCAACAAGTAATCTTATCTTCAACACGGTTTACGAATAATATTTTTTTCAATAAATTAAGATGATTGATTTTAATTAATGTAATCAATTCTTTTGCTTTATACATTGAAACGTGGAAGAAATTGTAATTTATATCTTTTAAATATACATTTATATGGATGAGGGAAGATCTTAACGATTTGTCTGTGACTAAATTCAAGTGCATTATAGGTATAGCAATGATATAAAGTCTCTCGATGCCATGCGACAGACAATCGTATTTTTGTAAAACCCCGTCAGCTCTTGTTTTTTTACAAAGAAGTTTGTAATTTTGGTTTTTGATGAATCGGACCTTCGACTCTGGATTTATCTTATTTTGGTCCCTCGATGCTCTTTTATTCTAATTAGTTGTGTAACGTGTGCTCCGTTGCAGGCTAATTAAATTTTTTTAGCATAAAAAAAATGATGTTCATTTGACAGAAGCGTGTCATAAAGAAGGGAGAATAAAAATGCATCACGGGGCATAAACCTATTAAGCCAAATATACTGTATTAATTTTAATACAATGATAATAAAAGGTAACAATAGTCAAACAAAAAAGAGTCAATGACGGTAATGTTAGGAAAATCTATTTAAAAAAAAAGAAACAACAAAGCTAAATTATAAGCAAGCTAAAAAATAATGCAATTATAGAGGAAAAAAGAAAAAATATATAAAACAAAACAAGTTGACAAGATATTGGGCCTCAATGCTTGGCCCATTCAGAAAAGGTCTATTCAATGGACTAGTCCTCTCTTGGATGAAGATGACAAAAAATAAGGATCCTATACTTGTGATTTATCAGGGGGTTTCTTTATCTTGTATTATTGAAGTGGTTGAGATTTCGTCCGCTCTCTCTCTTTTCTTTTTGGGTAAAGCTAGACTTCTTGTATTTGTTTTGGGTTTGATGACATACGTTGTCCTTAAACTATTGAGATTGTAATAAAATAAGGCCTCACATAAAAAATATTAACTAGTAAAGCTAACAGTCAATCTCTAAACATTATTTTCTTATAAATAAAAATAGTTAGAAAATGACAAAACACTATACATCCTGTCATTTCAATGCTATCCATTTGATTAATCAATTGAAATATATATTTTTAAAATTTGTCCAAATTTTTTAAACGATAACATTAAGTGATACATTAGTATTTGCTTCTTATATATATATATATATATATATATATATATAAACAGTGCCATCTATAGCGTTTAGACTACGACTCAAAATTTCACCATTACACTTAACGACCAAGTTCCACAGCAAGGCTTAATCGGCCTAAGAAGATAATAATTTTAGGATATAATAGATAAAACCGACAATACAGAAAGATAAATAATATATATATATATATATATATATTAAAAAAATATAAAAAACAGTGTATATTCTCCGTGAATTATATTAACTATACGTAGGATTTTATGAAAGTGTTTTGGGATGGTGCGTGTGTGTCTATATAAACTTTCATGTTTAAATCAATAAACATAGAAGGATAAATAATATATATAAAAAAAATAACGTAAAAAACAGTGTATATTCTCCACGAAGAAATATTATCTACACGTAGAAAAAAAAAGGTTTATACGTGTTGCCCCTAAGAACCTAAGAAATAGCATAGAAGTACGTGTCATGATAGAATTGAATAGACAGTTGGTGTCAGTGTCAAACTAAAACTCCAGCAAGTTTGGGCTAGAATATTCGTGGCTTCCCTAAATGTCCCAGCTGTTTAGGACCTTAGGTAGTCCCTAACTAATGAGAATTTATTTCTATGTTAACACTAATAATTATTTCATGATTATAATAAATTTAATAGAAAATTATATTTTTATGAGTATTCAATGAGAATAGAATATGTATTTTATTAATTTTTATTGTATACTTTTTTTATAAACTCTTCAAATTATTTTTTTAATTTCTTACACAGTCATGAATTTTCCTTTTGATAAAAAATAGGCTTATGTAAAAAATGAATAAAAAAATATTTAATTGAAAAATATATTCTTAGCCGAAAATCTAAACCATTGAGATTCTTACAGATATTTATTTTAATTCTCATAAAAAAAATAGATTTTAAACTTGGCCCGAGGCATTGCGTTCACAAAAAAAGAAAAAGAAAAACTAAAAGAGCGAGATAATTGACTATTTCAATCGTTGTTGCTCCTGATTTATTTGACAGTAGTAACTGAATAGTGTCTACAACAACTGTTGTTATAAATTGTCCACATACACAGTAAAATTGTTTTTCTTTTTCATATTAATAAAAACGTTTATATATAAAAAAAGGTTTTTGTTAACGAGGAAGAGAAAAAAAAATCACGTACACTTAGGCCTTAGATGACTAAATAGGCTTCCATAATTAGATTTTTCTTTAAATTAATACCAAGTGCTTAGAAAAAAAAATGCTATGCCGTAAATGAGATCTCAAAAATATAAATCTATAATTTGTATATCTTATCCTTTTTTTAAAGATCAAAGTAGTTTTAGGATTATATATATATATATATATATAAATATATATATATAGTAAATAAATAAACCTTTTTTCATTGAGTTTTTTTTTATTTCATTGAATTTTTTTTATAAAAACAAACTCAATCTACATGGAGCAGAAAACATAATGGCATCCACGTGTAATGGCGGGTTAAATATTATATTGTAGGACCGTGGTCCCTCGGAACACCAGTATAAAGACAGTCCCCTCGTTGTTTTGAGTCCTCCAACCGGTTCAAAAATTCCCGCATATTTTAACTAACTCCTCTCTCTCCCCCCCATTTCTCTCTCCACCACACATTTTCAGTTTTCACATCAAAATCTAGTCTCCGCCGCCGCAATGCTCCCGTACACCACCCTCGACGAGGCAGCGGCGGCGATAGGAAGGAATTTGACAGTAGCAGAGACGTTATGGTTCAACTACTCTGCAAAAAAGTCAGATTATTATCTTTATTGCCATAACATCTTGTTTCTTTTTCTGATCTTTTCTGTCGTGCCTTTACCCTTGGTTTTCACAAGTCTTTGGCGATCTGGTGGGTTTGATAAGTACAAGATTCAGCCTAAAGTCAAGCTGTCTCCTTCTGAGACTTTCAAGTGTTACAAGGATGTTATGTTTATGTTCTTTTTCGTCGTGGGGCCTTTGCAGTTGGTTTCTTATCCTTCTGTCAAGGTGAGACAATTTTTGTTTTTGTCACCAGGGTTTATTCGTGAAACTTCGTATGCTTTTGATTGTTAAAGTCTGGTTTTCTGGGCACTTTGCTGTTTCTTAATTTGTGCATCGTCTGTTATGTTTTGATTTGTTGAATTGGTTTTTGATGATCACTCTGGCTTTATTGTAGATTCTGTACCATGGGATCTGCTGGGTTTTGGCACTGGTTGCCGTTGGAAATCACAGATTTTGTTGATTTATGTGAATATTGGATAATCGTTGATTATTTGTTTTTGGGTAATTATTGCGGGATTTCTATTAATTAAAGCCAGCTGCATGTGACTGTTTTTCCCTTTGATTGATTTTCTTGGACTATGTTTGATTTTATTTTGGTTTATAGAGCAACCAGTTTTAATTTTTGATTCTTCCGAATGTGATGGTGACTTTTTGAATACTTTTAACCACCTGCTGGCTAATAATTGCTTTTTTTTCTTTTTGTCAATTTTGAAATGAGATTTAAGGCTTCTGCTGTTTCGTATTTAACTTGCATGTCCACAGATGATAGGGATTCGAACAAATTTGCCGTTGCCTTCCGGATGGGAAGTCTTTCTACAGTTGTTGGTGTATTTCATTGTGGAGGACTTTACCAATTACTGGATCCATAGATTTCTCCATGGTAAATGGGGATACGAGAAAATCCACAAAGTTCACCATGAATATACAGCTCCTATTGGGTTTGCTGCCCCATATGCGCACTGGGCCGAAGTCTTGATCCTCGGAATTCCATCTTTTCTTGGTCCAGCTATGGTTCCTGGGCACATGATTACATTTTGGCTTTGGATTGCCTTACGGCAGATCGAGGCAATTGAGACACACAGCGGGTACGCATGCTATGCTTTTTTATTTTATTTTCTGAGAGCCCTTTTCTGCTTTACTTGATTGTGACAAAATGATAACTACTTTAGAACTTGCTTGCTGCTTTACTGTTAAATTATAGACTTTCCTGCAAAATAGTGGGAGATTTCAAGTTCAGTAGTGGCTTACCTTTTCTTGATGTGGGGATCAGCATGGTCAGTTTTTTTTGGTTTAGTCAGTGAATTGTTATTGATTTATAAACAGACCGACAATCTTTTGTACCTGATCAATTAGTAGAATTAGGGTAGGTGAATTGCAAAAAGCAGCTATTGTTTTTCTAGAGAGGTTAGGCCATGTCACTTCCTCCACAGCAAACTAGAGCTTCTTTATAGTGTCAAATTCCATCTTCTTGTTGATTTTATTTTGTAAATTTTTAAATCCTAGCATAGGTGATGGATGAACAATGTGATTATTGCTAAGAAATGATGTATGCTAGCTCCTATCCTTGGATTATTTATGACAAGGGCAAGGGGCGTAAGATCAGTGAACATCACCAATTTAGATTTTAACCATTGACATCTTCCAAAATTTATGCAAGCTCACTGCGCTGTGCATACCTTGTAAAGGTATATGAATGGTGCAAGTAATAAAACATTGCTAAGTTAAGCCCACATGACAATTATGGCGTTGTGATATTGTGTTTTTAATGTTATATTTGGCTAAATGCTACTTGCTTTTTAGCTATCATGCAGAGTGATTTCGCAGGTTGAAATTGTTCGAAGGTAAATTTGATGTTAGGGAAGTACATAGTCTCCTAGTAAGCGTTGTAGTATTTTACTGTTGTGTAGGCTTTAAGACATGTAAATCTTTATGCAATAGATATATGGAGATAAAATCCAGTGGTACTACAATAGAGGAGCATTCTTCTCCAAGGAGCCATGGATTTGATTTCTCTGTTGGGATGGCTCGAAGTTATAGATAGTTTCATTTTGCATTGAAATGACTAGCTTGGGGCTAAAAGATAATGATGATGATGCCGCCTTTATTTTCCATCCTTTTCAAACTCCTTTCTCAATACAGATTTGGAAAACCATAAGGAGCTTGAATAGATGCAAAATATTACTCAGTTGTTTCCCTTCTCATATGAAGGAAGAAAAAAGGAAACAGGAATGATACTTCCAGAAGATGGGGTCTGTGCCACAAACTAAGAATGGAGAGGTGTCCATACCAGACATATTTATGTATTGTTTCATTGTGATAGACATTTAGCTAGGGACATTTCCAGGGCTCCTTTTTTCCCAATTATCAGTGAGGAATAATTATGTATTGAGGAATGTTTATGTTATTACAGCTCGAACCACATTGAGCATGTTTCATGTATTTTATGATTTTTTTCAGATCCAATTAATACATAATGGCTCCTTCACGTGTTCTGTTTTTTTGTTGATAAGCAGCATAACAGCCATGCACGCACTCTTGTGCTGCTCTTCATCTCCTGGATGTATATGTTATGATGTTTTAACTTAACTATTGGAGAACACATGGCATGCAAACGAGTAACTTATGTCTTCCTATGTAGATACGACTTTCCCTGGACTCCCACAAAATATATTCCATTTTATGGTGGTGCAGACTACCATGACTACCATCATTATGTTGGAGGACAAAGCCAGAGCAACTTTGCGTCAGTGTTCACATACTGTGATTTTATTTATGGAACTGACAAGGTCAGCGGATATTTTTTGCAACTAACCATGCAATCCTGGAAATTATGATAACTGATAGTTGAATGCTTTCTTTGATCAGGGCTATCGGTTTCAGAAGAAGCTTCTTTGGAAGGTAAAGGCATTTTTTCATTTTTTCAAAACATATCAATTGACAAGTGGAACTTGCTTAGTATCTTGTAACTATGCTCTCCATCACAAACAATTATCGTTCAAGATAGGTCAATGTGAAGCAGTATGGATATAGTTATGCCTTATACTTGGATACCTGCTGATATCATATCCATTTTGTGCAATCCAGTTGAAAAAGGGAGTGGAAAATGGTGTTGACCAGAATGGAGGTTCCTACTATGTTCCTACACAAGATCTTAAATCTGACTAGCTGTCGTACCGCAGAACTCTTACTCTACACAAAAGCCTTTAGGGCACAACTCTTGAAACCTACCATTTCAAGCTGACGTTGTCCATATGCTAGTCTGATTACTTTCAAGCTGTTAGTGTTTCAGGTGGATATGATTTCATGTTGTCTGTAACTTGAGGGGGGGAGTTTTAGCGTTGAATGTTGTTAAGCTTCAGAATGTGGGTTTTTCTTTAATTGAAAAGCTGCTGGAATTACTTTCAACTCTAGAATTTTTCTGGTGTTTTTATTTTAGTTTCTGTTTAACATCTAAATCTAGAAACTGCATTTATCCACTGCAATCCCAACCTTCAACATCAAATATACATATCTGTAAACACACCCGAACGGGGAGAAAGGTTCAAATTGTGAAAATGCAACTTCGATTCCTAGGATAATCGTTTTACATTTAAGTAGAACAGTAGATATCAAAATTTATCAACAATATTCTTAAAGTAGGTTTTTTTTTTTTAATAATCTTAGCCGAGCGGGTTGTGGCCAAATAGACCACAGATTGAAAATGGAAGGTGCGAGTCGTTTTCTGATGTCATCCGTGAAACATGCAATAAAATGCAGACAATTTTTGTGTTTTTTTAGCAAAACGAAAACATGACAGATAGATAAAGAGTCGTTGCATTTGGATCAACGGTCGACGTTAAATGTAAAGCTGGTTCGATAATTCTTGACTCGAAACGTTCTCTGCTTTAAGTTTTCATGTTTTATGAATTTAACCAATTAATACAAAATGAATGAAAATCGTATTTGCACAAGAATCCCTTTTAGTTCAATTGGTAAACCGCGAAGCTCATAACCTTTCGGTCATGTGCCCGAACTCTACTTAGTGACAACCCAAAAGGAAAAGGGTCCATGGACCATTATCATCTCAGGCCTTTCCACAAAATATCGTGGTGTGGCTTTCATCATGGGACTTTTTTTTTTAAAAGATTTTAAAGCTATTTATTTATCTAGCTTAGGGTTTCAGTTCAGGTTTCGTTTAGAATAGCAAGACAAATAACATGTTTGATTTGAGAAAACAGGTTATATCTTTGAAGAAGAATGTATTAAGATCTGATTGGCCCAATGCCCTCTTTTCTTTCCCACTTTTGATAAAGGCAGTTTGAGATTTTGCAAATGAAATCTCTCATTATTTCTTTAGACCTTGCTGGCTTCTTTTTCTTGGGAATCATCTGGGAAGGTCATTTATCCTTGTTATCAATCTTTATCATACACGTGGATAAAATCCTTTGGCAATCATGGATCCACACACACCAATCTTTATTATTTCAGGTCCACACGAGAGACTATTGATCATGGAAACATCAAATATTACTTGCTTCGTGACTTTCTTGACCCCTAGTCGGGTCCCATGTGAGTATGTTTGTAATTGTTTTTTAAGGTGTTTTTTGTTCTGAAATGTATCAAAATAATATTTTTTTTGAAAAATTATTTTTGACATTATCACATCAAAATGATTTAAAAACACCCAAATTTTTTAATTTAAAATTTAAATTTAAAATTTAAATTTTTAATTTTTTTCAAAAATACTTTTAAAATACAATATCAAATACCCTCTTAATTGATGATCCCACATGATATGTATCTACATACACTTCACTTGCTGTGTCAAAAGCAAATTTCAAGGAATGGTTTTCATGTAAACTCGCCAACTTCACTCGCATTTTGTGCCATGAGTCGAATAAAATTAGTTTTTTTAAGTAAAAAGCAAAAATCTTTTTGCAAGTATTGTTAATGTGTCCTTTTGACTTTCAAAAAAAAAAATTTAATTGTGAGCATCACAGTTGAAGTATGTGTTTAATCAAGTAAAATGATTAAACTAAAAAAAGAAGCACAGAACGCTAAAAACCAAATACAAATCAAGAAAAAAAAGGCATAATAAAAAAAGAACACTCAAGATTATTTTATAAGAAAAAAACTACAAATTTATTCTTGAAAATAAGATTTTTAATATATTTTAAAGTTATTTATTTTTATGAAATTTATTAATTAATAAAAAAGAAAATAAATATTCAAGATTATGAATAAAACATTTGAAAACAGTAGCTATGTATTTAGCAAAGTGGATATTCAAATTCAAGCGAAAACTTTATAATCATTTAATTTTACTTTAGAATATCTCAAATGAATGATGAAACAAATCAACATGATTACGAACGATAGAATGATATGCTCATATTTCATCTCTAATAGAATTTGTTCTTTTAATATAAAGAGAGTGGCAAACCTATTTAAAAGAAAAGAAAAGGTGAAAAAAAGGAGTTGTCTCGATTTTGAAAGACTCTTACAAAAAATATAAAAAAAATAAGAGGCTTCAATTATTAATTATGCACTAAAACATAATTTATTATGGATTAGAGCGGTAAAAGTATTGTTTTGCCTTTACTTAAAAAACTCAGATAACATCGTCATAGAGATATACAAGTATTTTCAATGGAATTTAATTGTCATTACCATACTAATTTGGGTTAAATAAGTTTTTTTTATATTTTAAAGGAATAGTGAAATAACTCAATTATCCTTAAAAATTATTATTAATAATAATAATTAAAGTTGAGTGTGAGGGTTTTTTTTAGTATTTTTAACCTTCAAATATACAATTAAATGACCATATTACCTTTATATTCATAATTAGATCTTTTAAAAAATACAAAATAATTAAAAATTTAAAAGTTGTTAGCCCGTGTATAGCATGCACAACAAGTGAGATATAGCCATACTATTTTGATAGCGCATGCTTTATGGAGTTCATATGCCACCATCCACAACAGTGTTAGAAGCAATGCATTGTTCTCGATATAGTGGTATGAGGCTTGTAAATAATCAAATATATCTTTCGGTTTTTTTTTAATGTTTTGTTTTAATTTTTTTAAAATAATTACTACTAAAACACCAAACACTGCTTAATTATTCAACCTTAGAGCCACCCATGTAATTATATCAATATGCCAATATGAGAAGAAATAGTCCACTCGAAAAGCTATAAAAGTAGACGATGGACTTGTAAATCTTTTGAAAAAAGCCCGGCCACGTGTCAAACCATGAAAGACTATTAAAATAGGTGGCAACTGGGCAGTAAACACAAACTACTCCTTGTTTACACATGGATATAAAAAGATGCGACATTTTTCATATTAGTGGATGACACTTTTTGGCCTTTTCTCATCCTCCTCCCTGTTTTTTTTTTTTTTTTTTAAAAATAAATATTAGTGTTATAAGCTGAATTATAGGATAAAAGATTGACTAAAGGGTCTTTTAAAAAAGTGAAAAATCAAGTGGATAAATAGACATGCCAAAACCAAGGGTCTTATAAAGCTTATAGATTTGTTTTTAGTACTTCACCGAACGACAACCAATCCAAAAAGGTTTAGAGTCAATGATAAATGAAATACATGTCGTTGGTAATTAGTCAAAGCCTAATATAGATGTTTCATAAAAGATCAATACAAGATATTAGTATACCTAAACTTCTTTGACATGCCATGAACATCAATTCAAGTCCTATGATATTATGAAGACTCGAATATCTTTTAACTTGAATTTGCATTTTTTTTTAAATTAAGCTCTTCAAGAAAAAACATTGTATCTTGGATAATGATATCTTAAATGTTCGCTTAATTAAAAAATTGTATGTGATACACACCAATATGTAGGAGGATCATCGTGTTGTCATGGAATGTGCAGATTCCTCCATGCTTCGAAAGGAACCTTCCGTGATATGTATAAGTCACCTCGGCGAGGATTGTTTTGGCAATACGTGATGACATTAGAGCTCTGATATGGCCCCAACAACCTATTATTTTTTTTTCTTTTTTTTTTCTCCTCACATTGTTTTTTGTACTTTACTCTCTCTTGAATAACAAAGTGGAATATCATTTGTTTTTGAAGTCAAATATAATCTTCATTCTTTTGATTGTTATTTATTGGCTGGAAATTGAGCTTTGTAACTTTTTTTTTCATTTATTTTGTGGTGTAATCCAGATCTCATGAATCCAAGTCTCGGATTTGGAAGGTAAACCTTGGATGATTTGCTTCCCTGGGAGGTAAACCTTGGAAGACTAAGGATTTTTTTTTAATTTTTTTTATATTGATTATAATTTTAATTTCATCCTTAAACAGTAAGATGTTTAAAAATTAGACTTTGTCGTTTGCTTTCTCTATTTTGAATAGATATAGTTATCTGAGTCTCGTTACTTAGGTCAGGAGATTTGGTAGGCTAACTTGAGTTATTATTTTTCTTTTTGTTTTTTTATCATACAATATTAGGTTAATTAGGGATATATATATATATATATATATATATATATATATATATATATATATATATATATATATATATATATATATATTGAGTTATCTTGTTCTATGACCCGGGTGAACTAAAAACATTTGATCGCAATCGGTATCGCATTGCATGTCAAGGATGTAGTAGTTTAGAGATTATAATTTTTTAAATAGAAAAAAGATCAAAATGAATTTTTCACATCTCTATTCTGTACTTGTCAGTTGTAGTTAATTGAGAACTTTGATACTCATCGAGAAGAAAACAATTTTCTTTACTTGAGACGCTAATCCACAGTTTCCACGTCTTTATTCGGTTACGAAAGAAAATCAAAATCTCTATTCTCACTAAATGGTGAATCGAGAGCAAGAAAAAACTGGATCTGGGTATGTTTGAAGTGAAATGAACAATTGCCCACACAATAATTGAGGAATGGAAACCACACACTTCATTCAATAAGTATTGACCCATATATAGGCCTTTACATACAGACGAAAACAAAGTCTGTTGAAACAGAATTTGAAGAACAGAAAGTGAAAATGCCGAATTGAAAACAAACCATACAAAATAAATGCTTAACAACCTAGTAGACGACAGAAGTGCCACCTGGACTGCCAGCTAGACCTAACAAGAAATGCCAGCTAGACTTAATAATATTGAATATTGTTTAACAGAACAATATTCAATTACCCAATTCCTCAACAAACCCTCCCTTAAACTAAATTGCAGTAATGCAATTAGTTTAAACTAAACTTGAACATATACCAAGTCTATTGCGCAGCTCCAAGAATGCTTCCAATTTGAGGGGCTTAGTCATAATATCAGCAAGTTGCTCTTGTGTGAGACAGTGTATTAATTCAATAGTTCCTTCCTTAGTCAAATCACGCAAGAAATGGAACTTAACATCTATATGTTTACTCCTCCCATGCATGACTGGATTTTTTGAAAGCTTTATGGCTGAGCTATTATCGCAATAAATGGTTGTGCATTTGCTTTGAGTGTGCCCCAATTTCTCAAGAACTCGTCTCAACCAAATTCCTTGACATGCACTGAAAGCTGCTACAATGAACTCTGCCTCTGTGGTGGATAAACTCACAACTGGTTGTTTTTTCGAAGACCATGAGACTGCACCAGTTCCAAGCATGAAAATGTACCCAGAGGTACTTTTCCTATCATCACTGTCCCCTGCATAGTCACTATCAGCAAACCCTATTAATGTCTCTTCTTTTCCCCTTTTATAAGCAATTCCAAGCTCAGCTGTCCCCTTCAGGTATCTCAATATCCTTTTTGCAACCTGCAAATGCAACTCCGTAGGTCTCTCCATATACCTACTAATCAGACAAACAGAATACATTAAATCTGGTCTCGTAGCAGTTAAATATATGAGACTGCCTATCATTTGCTTGAATGTTGTTGTGTTCACAGCCATTCCTTTTTCATCCCTTGACAGTTTACATCCTGGAACAATTGGACTGTTCACTGGCTTGCTATTTGTCGTAACCCAATTTTTGGGTTACCCCCTAAAATAAAATAAAAATAACAAAAATAAAATAAAAGGAGCTGGCGTGGGTAGAAAAATCAGTCTGGAAATTTTGGATGTTGTCGCGAGTCCAATCGTATCTCTTTGGTTCCAAAAATAGAGAAAAATACAGATTTAAGACAAAAGTAATTTATCGTTGGATGAATCTGTTTAAAAACTAAGTTAAACGACATAATTATATTTTTTGTGGGTTGATTCGATTTAATCGTCAACAAATTTAAAGTTTAATTATGATCGGGAATTAATTTAAGGTCCAATCGAAGGATTTAATTAAGTGCAAGGACTTAATTATACTTTAAATTGGTCAAGTTAATTTTATTAAGGGCTTAGTCAATGAGAAACCAATTTCTTGAATTTAATTCGGGCTCAATTGATGAGAATGGAATTTTTGGAGGCCGATTTGAATTTTTAAGTCAATAATGCGAAATCAGGGGCCAAATTGAACGAATTGAGAATTTAACAGTCAATTGAGGGTTAAATCGCGCAATTGAGGGTTAAATCGCGCAATCGGAAACCAAAGACCAAAATAAAAAAGGCGCGCACATTTAAGGTTGCTGTTGAAATTTTGACGGGGATACGATTGCGTAAAATTAAAAGTTTAAAACTAATCGGGGGCGCGATTGAACCAATCAAACATTGAGGGACCAAATTGTATTTTTTTCAACACAAATTTGGCATGTCCCTGCACTGTTCCGACACCTGAACAGTGCAGGAACAGCCCTGCATTCCCTCAGGCCTCTGCATTTTTGCAGAGGCCACAGCACACCACCTCAGCCCTCTGCAAAACTCAGAGGGCAACAACGCACACACACGTAAAATGCATGCCTATTTCCACTATAAATACCCATCTGCAGCTCAAGAACTGGGGGAAAGAAAAAGAAGAAAAAGAAAAAAACTGGAAAAAACAAGAAAAAAAGGAGAGTTTTACGCAGAGAGGAGAAAAAAAAACGAAACCAGGGAAGAAACAGAAAAAAAGAATAAACAGAGGGAGAAGACGAAGACACAGAGTAGAAGCCATCTTCATCTTCCTCGTCTCCGACTGCCAGCCTCCATCGCACAGCAGAGCTCTCTCTCCTCCGTCGCAGCCCGTTGCAGGTAACTCTCTCTCTCCCCGATCGAGTTTTCTCTCTCTAAAAAAAAATCCAGTTGCAGCTCCAGCTCCCGTCGAACACCACGCTAGAAGCTCCTCCTTAGCTCCGTCGACAGCAGCGCCAGACCATCCTTCTTCTCCAGCTCCTGCGAGAAGCTCCAGCCGTGAAAGTTGCAGCGGCAAGCAACGAACACAGCACAGACCGGCAACTTCAAGAGCTCCCTCCGGCCACCACAGGCCGTCATTTTCGACGCCACCACGACAGGGAGAACCGCCTCGACGTCCTCTACCCGGTGGCAGTGGCAGGTGAACCTCTTGCGGTGGTCGGTCGACCACCGTTTACTGTGCACGCATGAATTCAGCGTGAATATATTTATATAATACATATATTCTGTGTGTGTGTTGGGGTGGGCTGGGCTGCTCACGGCCCAGCTCAGTTGGCTGTGCCGGGTCCAGCCCACCACAGCCCAGAAGACCCTTTGGGCTTCCAGTCCGTGAGGGCTGGAAGCCCAGTCCACTAAGGCTGGGCTGTCAGCCCATTGTGGCTGACAGCCCAGCCCAGAAAAAAAAGAAAAAATTGAAATTAACAAAAAAAAGTATTTTTATTTTTTTTACTACTATTATTATTACAAAAAATTCAAAAAATATAAAAAATGTATTTGTTTTTGTGCATACGGCTAAATTCCATGATTTTTCCATACATATTTTTCGTAAAAATTATGTTGCATCTTTCTCATATTTTGAAACGAAAATTGGATATCGTAACCGGTTTATGATTATCCGTTGGAATTTGGCCAAAATATCAAAAATAATTATAAATATTTTTGTTTCATCTATTAGGGTGTAAATTTACATTGTAAAGTACACCCGCGGATAAAAATAAATTTTACTACGGTGTAAATTTACATTGTAAAGTACACCCGTAGATAAAAAAGGATTTTTACTACGGTGTAAATTTACATTGTAAAGTACATCCGTAGATAAAAAAAACTTGTAACTGCGGTGTAAAATTACATTGTAAAGTACACCTGCAGACAAAAAAATGTATTTTTGAAAATGCAGTGTAAAAATTTTAACTTAGAAAAACAATCAAACAACAATGCAGCTTACCTTAGGTAGGGTGCACTGGGGGTGATGCGTCTTCCCCTTGCACAACAAGTCCCCTTACCCAAGACTCTCGTAGACCAATAGGTTCCTAGTGACCTTAATACTAGGTGGCGACTCCTTATAATTATAGTCGTAAATTTTACGGTTATAAACAACCCCCATTTCACCGCGTGCCGTTGTCTCCCCCAAACCAAGGGGTGATGGCGGGGCGCGAAGCGCGTCAAAAAAAATCACCGTCGCGACACTATTCATCATTCCAAACCTCTCCAGTATCTCATACGCATACCTTTTCTGTGTGATAAATGTCCCATGCTGGTTTTGTATGACTTCCACACCAAGGAAATGCTTCATTTTTCCGAGATCAGACATAGCAAATTCACTCTTCATTGACTCCTTAAATCTTGCAAACATGTCTTCATTATTTCCTGTAAAGATTAGATCATCTACATAAAGGCTGACTATAAGAATATTACCTCCAACTTCAGTCTTTACAAAGAGTGTGTGTTCACAGTAACACTTTTCAAACCCTTCTTTGTTAAAATACCCTTCAATTCTGCTGTACCAAGCTCTAGGAGCTTGTTTGAGTCCATACAATGCTCTTTTTAGCTTGTAGACTTTGTGTTCTTCTCCCTTTACCTCAAACCCTTGTGGTTGATCAACAAACACAACTTCTTTTAATTCTCCATGCAAAAATGCACTTTTTACGTCTAATTGAAACACACACCAACCCTTTTGTGCTGCAAGAGCAAGAACCACCCTAATGGTATCCCATCTTGCTACTGGAGCAAAAACCTCATTGTAATCAATACCATACTGCTGTGAGTAACCCTTTGCTACAAGCCGAGCTTTAAATTTATCGACCTCACCCTTCTCATTTAGCTTGGTTTTATACACCCATTTCACCCCTATTTTCTTTGCCCCCTCCGGTAATGTTGTCAGTTCCCATGTGTCATTCTCTGTGATGGCTTTGATTTCCAGTCTCATAGCTTCTCTCCAGTTCTGCCCTTTCACAGCTTCTTCAAATACAATTGGATCTTCAAAGGTAGCAAACATTACTAGGTTCCTGTCTTCTTCTAGTAACTCCTCCCCTAGCACATAATCTTGCATCCATATGGGCTCCTTTCTGTTTCTTCCTTGAGGTTGAATTGATGAATTTTCTGCTTCTCCATGTCCAGTGTTTGCACATCCAGCAGATGGTGACCCCTCTGCTTCAATATTTTCTCTCATTTCAGGATCATCCCGAATCCTAACAGCCCGCCTAACATCATGTTCTTCAGTATTTTCACTCATCTCAGGATAATTTTGAGTCCTGACAGCTTGCTCATCTCCCCAATCTGACCCATCAGTTTGCTCATCACCCCATTCTAACACATCAGTTTCCAGCCCAGTATTGTTTTCTTCCCACTCCCAATTCTCATTTTTAGCAAATATCACATCTCTACTAGTTACCACCCTTTTTGAGATTGGATTGTATAGCCTATAGGCTTTAGACTCCTCACTCACACCCAAGAAAATGCATTTTTCACTCTTATCATCTAACTTTGTTCTACGATTATCTGAAACATGGGCATAAGCAACACATCCAAAAATTCTAAAGTAATGTACTGAGGGTTTATTACCACTCCAGGCTTCCTCAGGTGTTACTTCCTTTAAAGCCGTGGTTGGGCATCTATTCAGAATGTGATTAGCCCAGTTAACAGCCTCAGACCAGAATTCCCTAGGAATTTGTTTTTCTGACAACATGCTACGTACCATGTTCATGACAGTACGATTTTTTCTCTCAGCCACCCCATTTTGTTGGGGTGTATAAGAGGCAGTAAGTTGCCTTGCTATGCCATTATCACTACAAAATTGATTAAATTCTGTTGAGGTGAACTCCCCACCTCTATCAGTACGCAGGCAACAAATAAGATAACTAGTTTCCTTTTCCACTAGAGCCTTAAATTTCTTAAACACATCAAATGCCTCAGATTTTTCTGACAGGAAATAAACCCAGGTTTTTCTACTGTAATCATCAATGAAGTTGATTAAATACCTCTTATGGCTGTGAGATTCAGGCTTGATAGGCCCGCAGATGTCAGCATGGATCAACTGGAGTTGCTGAGAGGCTCTCCACAGACTCTTTTTTGGTATTGCTTCTCTATGCTGCTTCCCAACCATACAATCCGAGCACACTTTTGATTAAGCTTCAAGCATTGGTAGTCCCCGCACCATTTTTTTATAGAACAAGGTTCTTAGTCCTTTTAGGCTGAGATGCCCAAAACGACAGTGCCATAGATGTGTACTGTCATTAATCACAGTTTGAAGGCATGCAGCAGATTGATGAATTACTGAAGCTATGACAGTGAACATTCTATTTGCTGACATCTTGGATTGCATAATTAATCCTCTCCTAGGATGATAAATCTTGCATATCCCATTCTTGATAAAAAATACAAGACCTTTTTCTAGTAATTGTCCCACACTTAGCAAATTATTTTTTAACTCTGGTGCAAAATAAACTTCAGTAATCACCTGAGTTATGCCACCGACTTGTAGTCTGATATTGCCCTTCCCCATTACCATCATTGTTGAGTTGTCCCCAAGCTTTACTGTCTGCCTGAAGCCTTCACTGAAGTCTGAAAAAAAACTTCTGTTTCCACAAATATGGTTGCTGCAGCCTGAGTCTAAAAACCACAGACTCTCTCTTGTTGTTGGCTCATCCACATTGGTCATTAATACCATCTTTCCATCTTCAGCAACCTCATTATCTCTTATTGTTGATTCTTCCATGTTTATGAAAGACATTAGCAGCATCTCCTCATTCTCGGCAAACTCAGTGTAGTTTGCAATATTTCTCATCTGCGGACATTCAAATTGATAGTGACCCAATTTGTGACAGTTAAAGCATTCCACAAGTGCTTTATTTAGAGGCTGCCTATTCCAGCTGCGACCCCTTCCTCTAAAAGCTCCTCGACCTCTTCCTCTTCCATCTATCCTGTATACATCCCTTGTTCTAGCCCTCTCTGTGTTGGTGATGCTCAGAACATGTTCTTCATCTTTTTGCCCAATCATTCTTTGTTCGTGAACCAACAAACTACTCTGGAGTTCATCCACAGACATAGTTGAAATGTTATTGGATTCTTCAATTGAACACACCACATAATTGAATTTGAGTGTCATTGACCTCAAAATCTTTTCAATAATCACATTCTGCTCCAGTTTTTCTCCCTGTGATCTCATCTTGTTTGCTATAACCATAGTCCTGGCAAAATACTCATTAACCTTTTCTCCTTCTCTCATGCCCAGAAGCTCGAACTCTCTTCTCAACGCCTGCAGCTGGGCTCGTTTCACTTTCGTGGAACCTTGGTACTTCAAGCTCATTGAATCCCAAATGTTTTTTGCCGTCTCCTTATTGAGAATGGTCTCAATAATATTTCTATCTATAGCTTGGAATAGATAGTTTTTTACCTTCAAGTCTTTAAGCTTCATGTCTGTAATCACCTTGCACTGTGCTTCTGTTGATTCTCCTGTTGCCGTTGGTATTTCTTTCTCAATCAAGTCCCAATACTCCTTGGACCTGAGAAAATTCTCCATAAGCATAGCCCAATGGTCATAATAACCATCGAACTTTGGAATCGCCGGTTGAACGAAGCTGTTGCCCTCCGATGACATGATGTTCACTCTCCCCGTGTTTTTCTTCAATTCTCACTGTGTTTCACTCGTGTTTCACTCTCCCTGTGTTTCACTCTCCTTCTCTCAATTAACCCCAAATTTCAACCCAAGAACAGATCACTGGCGAGACCCAGCTCTGATACCAATTGAAATGAACAATTGCCCACACAATAACTGAGGAATGGAAACCACACACTTCATTCAATAAGTATTGACCCATATATAGGCCTTTACATACAGACGGAAACAAAGTCTGTTGAAACAGAATTTGAAGAACAGAAAGTGAAAATGCCGAATTGAAAACAGACCATACAAAATAAATGCTTAACAACCCAGTAGACGACAGAAGTGCCACCTGGACTGCCAGCTAGACCTAACAAGAAATGCCAGCTAGACTTAATAATATTGAATATTGTTTAACAGAACAATATTCAATTACCCAATTCCTCAACATGAAGATGATCCAGGAGTTGGGTTTTCGACGAGTGATTTTGAGAACGAATTCTCAAAAGTAGTAATTTAAAACTGGATTTATATATCTCTAATATTGCCACCCTCATGATTTCCATGTGCTGGTATATCATCATTAACCACAGATTACGCCAAGTGTGTTACGACAGCCAACCACCCATGAAGTGTGTCTCACCAATAAACTACTTGTTTGTCTAATTAGCCAGTCAATTATGTGTGTGCGCGTGTGGACACACACACGTATATAGACTAACCCTTTCCTTTCTACTTGGAAGATAATTACATCTACTTCTGATGATTTGCTTGATGCCCTAAACAACCTCTCACCTCTCTCTCTCTCTCCCTCTCCATCTTTCTCACGCAATTACTGCATGGAATTCCTCTATATATAATCCCACACACACACACACACCCACACACACACACACACACATTTATATATGTCGAGAGCAGTTTTGCCCTTTTATTTATACTAAAAGCCAACTTGCCCATATAAATATGTGCCATTTTTACGGTGAAATATACGAGCATGTTCCGGATAGATGTTGTAGGAGGGGCGCGCGCGAAGAGTTAGGTTTTATTGGATACCATTTTTACGGTGAAATATACGAGCACGAAGAGTTATATCTCCATATATTTTTTTAATATTCTCCTCCTAATTAATTTTGCTACCTTTTGCCATTTCCTTACACTTTCCTAGCTACTCAATGATTATGATACAAGCAATGTCTGTTAGCAGAACCTTCCAGCTCGCATCAACGTGCTGTTTAGTCTCGAATATAGATAAAGTCTTCTTCTTCTTCTTCTTCTTCTTCTTCTTCTCGTCTTCTTCTTCTTCTTGTGAATTTTAAATCATAACAATGAAACGAGAGATGAACTGAAATGCATCAATTATGTAAGGAAAATACGCTCGTTGTTCAATAATGAAGATCCCCAGGAGTGAGATCAGATATTTTAACTAACTCCTCTCACTCCCCCCATTTCTCTCTCTCCACCACCCATTTTCAGTTTTCACATCAAAATCTAGTCTCCGCCGCCGCAATGCTCCCGTACACCACCCTCGACGAGGCAGCGGCGGCGCTAGGAAGGAATTTGACAGTAGCAGAGACGTTATGGTTCAACTACTCTGCAAAAAAGTCAGATTATTATCTTTATTGCCATAACATCTTGTTTCTTTTTCTGATCTTTTCTGTCGTGCCTTTACCCTTGGTTTTCACAAGTCTTTGGCGATCTGGTGGGATTGATAAGTACAAGATTCAGCCTAAAGTCAAGCTGTCTCCTTCTGAGACTTTCAAGTGTTATAAGGATGTTATGTTTATATTATTTTTCGTCGTGGGGCCTTTGCAGTTGGTTTCTTATCCTTCTGTCAAGGTGAGACAATTTTTGTTTTTGTCATCAGGGTTTATTCGTGAAACTTCGTATGCTTTTGATTGTTAAAGTCTGGTTTTCTGGGCACTTTGTTGTTTCTTATTTTGTGAAATTTTGTGCATCGGCTCTTATGTTTTGATTTGTTGAATTGGTTTTTGATGATCACTCTGGCTTTATAGTAGATTCTGTACCATGGGATCTGCTGCGTTTTGGCACTGGTTGCCGTTGGAAATCACAGATTTTGTTGATTTATGTGAATATTGGATAATCATTCATTATTTGTTTTTGGGTAATTATTGCGGGATTTCTATTAATTAAAGCCAGCTGCATGTGACTGTTTTCCCCTTTGATTGATTTTCTTGGACTATGTTCGATTTTATTTTGGTTTATAGAGCAACCAGTTTTAATTTTTGATTCTTCCGGATGTGATGGTGACTTTTCGAATACTTTTAACCACCTGCTGGCTAATAATTGCTTCTTTTTCTTTTTCTTTTTGTCAATTTTGAAATGAGATTTAAGGCTTCTGCTGTTTCGTATTTAACTTGCATGTCCAAAGATGATAGGGATTCGAACAAATTTGCCGTTGCCTTCCGGATGGGAAGTCTTTCTACAGTTGTTAGTGTATTTCATGGTGGAGGACTTTACCACTTACTGGATCCATAGATTTCTCCATGGTAAATGGGGATACGAGAAAATCCACAAAGTTCACCATGAATATACAGCTCCTATTGGGTTTGCTGCCGCATATGCGCACTGGGCCGAAGTCTTGATCCTCGCAATTCCAATTTTTCTTGGTCCAGCTATGGTTCCTGGGCACATGATTACACTTTGGCTTTGGATTGCCTTACGGCAGATCGAGTCAATTGAGACACACAGCGGGTACGCATGCTATGCTTTTTTTATTTTCTGAGAGCCCTTTTCTGCTTTACTTGACTGTGACAAAATGATAACTTTAGAACTTGCTTGCAGCGTTACTGTTAAATTATAGACTTTCCTGCAAAATAGTGGGAGAATTCAAGTTCAGTAGTGGCTTACCTTTTCTTGATGTGGGGATCAGCATGGTCCGTTAGGGTAGGTGAATTGCGAAAGGCAGCTATTGTTTTTCTAGAGAGGTTAGGCCATGTCACTTCCTCCACAGCAAACTAGGGCTTCTTTATAGTGTCAAAATCCATCTTCTTGTTGATTTTATTTTGTAAATTTTTAAATCCTAGCATAGGTGATGGATGAACAATGTGATTAATGCAAAGAAATGATGTATGCTAGTTCCTATCCTTGGATCATTTATGACAAGGGCAAGGGCGTAAGATCAGTGAACATCACCAATTTAGATTTTGACCATTGATATTTTCCAAAATTTATACAAGCTCACTGCTCTGTGCATACCTTGTAAAGGTATATGAATGTTGCGAATAATAAAACATTGCTAAGTTAAGCCCACATGACAATTATGACGTTGTGATATTGTGTTTCTAATGTTACATTTGGCTAAATGCTGCTTGCTTTTTAGCTATCATGTAGAGTGATTTCGCAGGTTGAAATTGTTCGAAAGTAAATTTGATGTTAGGGAAGTACATAGTCTCCTAGTAAGCGTTGTAGTGTTTTACTGCTGTGTAGGCTTTAAGACATGTAAATCTGTATGGAATAGATATATGGAGATAAAATCCAGTGGTACTACAATAGAGGAGCATTCTTCTCCAAGGAGCAATGGATTTGATTTCTCTGTTGGGATGGCTCGAAGTTATAGATAGTTTCATTTTGCATTGAAATGACTAGCTTGGGGCTAAAAGATAATGATGATGATGCCGCCTTTATTTTCCATCCTTTTCAAACTCCTTTCTCAATACAGATTTGGGAAACCATAAGGAGCTTGAATAGATGCAAAATATTACTCAGTTGTTTCCTTTCTCATATGAAGGAAGAAAAAAGGAAACCGGAATGATACTTCCAGAAGATAGGGCTTGTGCCACAAACTAAGAATGGAGAGGTGTCACATTTATGTGTTGTTTCATTGTGATAGACATTTAGCTAAGGACATTTCCAGGGCTCCCTTTTCCCAATTATCAGTGAGGAATAGTTATGTATTGAGGAATGTTTATGTTAATACAGCTCGAACCACATTGAGCATGTTTCATGTATTTTATGATTTTTTTTAGATCCAATTAATGGATAATGGTTCCTTCACCTATTCTGTTTTTTGTTGATAAGCAGCATAACAGCCGTGCACGCACTCTTGTGCTGCTCTTCATCTCCTGGATGTATATGTTATGATGTTTTAACTTAACTATTGGAGAACACATGGCATGCAAGAGAGTAACTTATGTCTTGCTATGTAGATACGACTTTCCCTGGACTCCCACAAAATATATTCCATTTTATGGTGGTGCAAACTACCATGATTACCATCATTATGTTGGAGGACAAAGCCAGGGCAACTTTGCGTCAGTGTTCACATACTGTGATTTTATTTATGGGACTGACAAGGTCAGCGGATATTTTTTACAACTAACCATGCAATCCTGGAAATTATGATAACTGATAGTTGAATGCTTTCTTTGATCAGGGCTATCGTTTTCAGAAGAAGCTTCTTTGGAAGGTAAAGGCATTTTTTTTCATTTTTTCAAAACATATCAATTAACAAGTGGAACTTGCTTAGTATCTTGTAACTATGCTCTCCATCACATACAATTATCGTTCAAGATAGGTCAATGTGAAGCAGTATGGATATAGTTATGCCTTCTACTTGGATACCTGCTAATATCATATCCATTTTGTGCAATCCAGTTAAAAAAGGGAGTGGAAAATGGTGTTGACCAGAATGGAGGTTCCTACTATGTTCCTACGCAAGATCTTAAATCTGACTAGCTGTCGTACAACAGAACTCTTACTCTACACAAAAGCCTTTAGGGCACAACTTTTGAAACCTACCATTTCAAGCTGACATTGTCCATATGCTAGTCTAATTACTTTCAAGCTGTTAGTGTTTCAGGTGGATATGATTTCATGTTGTCTGTAACTTGAGGGGGGGAGTTTTAGCGTTGAATGTTGTTAAGCTTCAGAATGTGGGCTTTTCTTTAATGTGGGTTCAAATTGTGAAAATGCAACTTCGATTCCTAGGATAAACGTTTTACATTTAAGTAGAATAGTAGATATCAAAATTTATAAACGATATTCTTAAAGTAGGTTTTTTTTTATATAATCTTAGCCGAACGGGTTGTGGCTAAACAGACCACAGATTGAAATTGGAAGGTGCGAGTCGTTTTCTGATATCATCAGTGAAACATGCAATAAAATGCAGACAATTTTGTTTTTTTTAGCAAAACGATAAGAAGACAGATAGATAAAGACTCGTTGCATTTGGATCAACGGTCGACGTCAAATGTAAAGTTGGCTCGGTAATTCTTGACTCAAAATGTTCTCTGCTTTAAGTTTTCATGCTTTATGAATTTAACCAATTAATACAAAATGAATGAAAATCATATTTGCACAAGAATCCCTTTTAGTTCAATTGGTAAACCGCGACGCTCATAACCTTTCGGTCATGTGCCCGAACTCTACTTAGTGACAGCCCAAAAGGAAAAGGGTCCATGGACCATTATTATCTCAAGCCTTTCCACAAAATATCGTGGTGAGGCTTGCATCATGGGCCTTTTTAAAAAAAAGATTTTAAAGCTATTTATTTATCTTGCGGAGGGTTTCAGGTTTCGTTTAGAATAACAAGACAAATAACGTGTTTGATTTGAGAAAACAAGTTATATCTTTGAAGAAGAATGTATTAACTATTAAGATCTGATTGGCCCAATTCCCTCTTTTCTTTCCCACTTTTGATAAAGGCAGTTTGAGATTTTGCAAATGAAATCTCTCATTATTTCTTTAGACCTTGCTGGCTTCTTTTTCTTGGGAATCATCTGGGAAGGTCATTTATCCTTGTTATCAATATTTATCATACACGTGGATAAAATCGTTTGGCAATCATGGATCCACACACACCAATCTTTATTATTTCAGGACCACACGAGAGACTATTGATCATAGAAACATCAAATATCACTTGCTTCGTGACTTTCTTGACCCCTAGTCGGGTCCAGGTCAGTATAGTTGTAGTTGTTTTTTAAGGCATATTTTGTTTTGAAATATATCAAAATAATATTTTTTTATTTTTTAAAAAAATTTTGACATCAACATATCAAAATGATTTAAAAACACCTAAATTTTTTAATTTAAAATAAAAATAAAAATTAAAAAATTTCAATTTTTTCAAAAATACTTTTTAAATACAATGTCAAATACCCTCTTAATTGATGATCCCACATGATATGTATCCACATACACTTCACTTGCTGTGTCAAAAGCAAATTTCAAGGAATGGTTTTCATGTAAACTCGCCAACTTCACTCGCATTTTGTGCCATGAGTCGAATAAAATTAGTTTTTTTTTGTACAAAGCAAAAATCTTTTTGCAAGTATTGTTAATGTGTCCTTTTGACTTTCAAAAAATAAATTTAATTGTGAGCATCACAGTTGAAGTATGTGTTTAATCAAGTAAAATGATTAAACTAAAAAAAGAAGCACAGAACGCCAAAAACCAAATATAAATCATAAAAGGCATAATAAAAAAAAAAGCACTCAAGATTATTTTATAAGAAAAAAACTATAAATTTATTCTTGAAAATAAGATTTTTAATATATTTTGAAGTTATTTATTTTTATGATTAATAAAAAAGAAAATAAATATACAAGATTATGAATAAAAGATTTGAAAACATTAGCTATATATTTAGCAAAGTGGATATTCAAATTCAAGCGTAAACTTTATAATCATTTAATTTTACTTTAGAATATCTCAAATGAATGATGAAACAAATCAACATGATTACGAACGATAGAATGATATGCTCATATTTCATCTCTAATAGAATTTGTTCTTTTAATATAAAGAGAGTGGCAAACCTATTTAAAAGAATAGAAAAGGTGAAAAAAAGGAGTTGCCTTCTAAAAATCAAATATATCTTTCGGGTTTTTTTTTTAATGTTTTGTTATAATTTTTTTAAAAATAATTACTACTAAAACACCAAACACTACTTAAATTATTCAACCTTAGAGCCACCAATGTAATTATATCAATATGCCAATATGAGAAGAAATAATCCACTCGAAAAGCTATAAAAGTAGACGATGGACTCGCAAGTCTTTTGAAAAAAGCCTGGCCACGTGTCAAACCATGAAAGACTATTAAAATAGGTGGCAACTGGGCAGTAAACACAAACTACTACTTGTTTACACATGGATATATAAAGATGCGACATTTTTCATATTGGTGGATGACACTTTTTGGCCTTTTCTCATCCTCCTCCCTGTTTTTTTTTTTTTTTTTTAAATTGTGTTATAAGCTGAATTATAAGATAAAAAGACTGACTAAAGGGTCTTTTAAAAACGTGAAAAATCAAGTGGATAAATAGACATACCAAAACCAAGGGTCTTATAAAGCTTATAGATTTGTTTTTAGTACTTCACCGAACGACAACCAATCCAAAGAGGTTTAGAGTCAATGATAAATGAAATACATGTCGTTGGTCATTAGTCAAAGCCTAATATAAATGTTTCATAAAAGATCAATACAAGATATTAGTATACCTAAACTTCTTTGACATGCCATGATCATCAATTCAAGTCCTATAATATTATGAAGACTCAAATATCTTTTAACTTGAATTTGCATTTTTTTTAAATTAAGCTCTTCAAGGAAAAAAAAAGTGTATATTGGATAATGATATCTTAAATGCCCGTTTAATTTAATCCTTATGCGTTTTTAAAGTTTTATAAAAATCTTAACACTCAAACATAAATTAGTAATATTTAAATATTTTGTTCCAATAAAGTTCACAGCTAAAAAAACCCTTGAGGTTAACACTTAGAGAAAAATAATACACATATGTCACAGGTAAAATAATTTTTTTCATAACCTTAAGAAAATATAAAGACATTAGAAAGTGAAAAAACAATGACGCATAGTGGACATTTAAAAAAAATACTTAAATAATGATATATATATATATATATATATATATATATATATATATATATTTTTTTTTTTTTTTAATTGAGTTATTTTATTCTCATGACGACCCGGGTGAACTGAAAATATTTGACGCAATCGGTATCACATTGCATGTCAAGGATGTAGTAGTTTAGAGATTACGAGTTGGGTAGCCCGCGCGTTGCGCCGGGCTTTTTATATGTAGCAAACTGATTATTTATGTGGTAAGCAGAGAATTTTTTAGTTGATAGATAGAGAATTGTAAATTTTAAATCATGCTATAATTTTTTTTTTATGTATTGAATTAGTTGATTATTGTTATAAGATTAAAAACTCAGATAGTAATTCAATTTTGAAATTTAAAAATGATAAGTGATAAAATTTATGAAAGATTAACGAATTGTAATTTGAGTATTGCAAGACTATAATTGATTAATTGTTTAGTATGTATTGATTGTTTTGATGATTATTTAATTGGTTGATGTAAATCTGTAATCAATAAAATGAATGAAAGATGATATTTTGTTGTCTTGAACTGAATGTTTTGATTGTTAAATATTTTTTAACAGTTATTAAGCATTTAACTGGTTGATACCAATATTATAATCGCTGAAATGTATTAAAGATAGATTATTTTTTGTTTGCATTGATTTAGTTGGTTGTTGACATTATTTTACTGTCTTGGAGAATAATTTAGTCACAGTTTGGATTTGAATTGTGTGTTGATTTAATTAACTCATAGATTGCAAAATTGCAATGTTTTGATTATCTGGTGTGTTTTAATTGGATCGATAATTATATAATCAGTTGGTCGAAAAAATATAATAGATTATATTGATTAGAGATTTTTGTTTGCTGTAGTCAATCGGGAATTTGTTGGTGGTTGGTTTTGTTGTAATTGTGTGGTCGATCATCTAATTTTTCTTTATTCAGTTGTGTTTACTGGTTATGGAAATATTTTTTGTATCCATTTGTATGGTGAATTATTTGGTTGTTTGGTGTGATATTTTTTTGTTGTAGTTTATTGATCAATTTGTGAATGTGTTTTAATCGGTTATTTGTAATTGTGTGGCCGATCATCTACTATTATATAACTATATTAAATGTATCTCAGAATACTTATATTAATTTTTTATATTAAAAAAATCCTAGGTCATGTTTTTTTTTCCCTATATATATTATTAGGCGAAAGATTAAAAATATATATATAAAAAATTAACACCATTATTGTCAAAAGAATAGGAATTATTAAATTATGAAGAGCAAAAAAAATATTAACAAAAGAGTTACTAACAAAATAATTGTTGTTATTATTATTATTATTGTTATTATTATTATTATTGTAATTATTATTATTATTATTATTGGTATTATTATTGTTATTATTATTATTGTTATTATTATTGTTATTATTGTTATTG
The DNA here is from genome assembly GCA_964035475.1 of Salix caprea. Classification (NCBI taxonomy): domain Eukaryota; kingdom Viridiplantae; phylum Streptophyta; class Magnoliopsida; order Malpighiales; family Salicaceae; genus Salix; species Salix caprea. Next base: position 7,720,763 of record OZ037759.1, on the reverse strand, counting down.
TTATTATTATTGAAATAATTGTTATTATTGTTGTTGTTGTTGTTGTTATTATTGTTATTATTATTATTATTATTATTATTATTATTATTATTATGATGATGATGATGATGATTATTGTGTTAAGTACACTTATATATATATGGACAAAAGTAGACATTATTCTATAAATAAAAAAAATTAAATTTGTGAATGTGTTTTAATCGGTTATCTGTAATTGTGTGGCAGATCATCTACTATTATATAACTATATTAAATGTATCTCAGAATACTTATATTAATTTTTTATATTAAAAAAATCCTAGGTCATGTTTTCTTTTCCCTATATATATTCTTAGGCGAAAGACTAAAAATATATATATATATAAAATTAATACCATTATTGTCAAAACAATAGAAATTATTAAATTATGAAGAGCAAAAAATATATTAACAAAAGAGTTACTAACAAAAATAATTGTTATTATTATTATTGTTATTATTATTATTATTGTTGTTGTTATTGTTATTGTTATTATTATTGTTATTATTGTTATTATTATTGTTATTATTATTGTTATTATTGTTCTTATTATTATTGTTATTATTATTATTATTGAAAAAATTGTTATTATTATTATTATTATTATTTTTATAATTATTATTATTATTATTATTATTATTATTATTTTTAAGCTGAATATAATTATATTATTATTTTTATTATTATGAAAGACTAAAATTATTTTAGAAACTTTAACAAAAGGAAAAAAAAATATCATTGCCATCACTGCTAAAAGATTAAAAATTATTAAATTATACAGAGAAAAAAAAAATTAACAAAAGAGTAAGCAAGAAAAACAATTAAATTATTATTATCATTATTATTATTCTTATTATTATTATTGTGTTAAGTACAAAATTAAAATTCGAATACAATTTTTTTTTATTTTATCCGATTTATCATTATATGATTATATTAGATGTATTTAAGAATACTGATATTAATTTTTTTGACTAAAAAAATTTAGGTCATGTTTTCTTCGCCCTATATATATTCCTATGAGATAATATTCAATAAATATTAGAACATATAATTAATGAAAGATTAAAATTATTTGAGAAACTTAAACAAAAGGAAAAAAAAATCATTGCCATTATTGTCAAAACAATAAAAATTATTAAATTATACGAAGGAAAAAAAAAACATTAACAAAAGAGGAAGCAAGAAAAATAATTAAATTATTATTATTATTATTATATTATTATTATTATTATTATTATTATTATTATTATTATTATTATTGTGTTAAGTACAAAATTAAAATTCGAAGACATTTTTTATTTTATTTTATCCGATTTATCATTATATGATTATATTACATGTATTTAAGAATACTGATATTAATTTTTTTTATTTAAAAAATTTTAGGCCATGTTTTCTTCGCTTTATATATATTCCTATGAGATAATATTCAATAAATATTAGAACATATAATTAATGAAAGACTAAAAATATTTTAAAAACTTTAACAAAAGGAGAAAAAAAATCATTGCCATTACTGTCAAAACAATAAAAATTATTAAATTATATGAAGGAAAAAAAATTAACAAAAGAGGAAGCAAGAAAAATAATTAAATTATTATTATTATTATTATTATTATTATTATTATTATTATTATTATTATTATTATTATTATGTCAAACACACTTATATATACATGGACAAAAGTAATAATATCATGATTATTGCATAAATAATCAAATCATAAAAATCACCCAATTCAAAGAAGAAAAAAAAGAGAAGCAAAAAACAAAATAAATGAACAAAGAGAAAAAATGAGCAATATTAATAAAAAAGGAATTCAAATAATTAAATTGCCCAGGGAAATTATTACAAAAAAGCATAATATTTGTATAAAAAACAATAAAAAAATCAATCAATTAAAAATACAAAAAAAACAAAAAAACAATGAATTAATAACAAATAAAAAATTAAAAGAATAAGGTATTATTATTGGTATTATTATTGTTATTATTATTATTGTTATTATTATTGTTATTATTGTTATTATTATTATTGTTGTTATTATTATTATTATTGGTATTATTATTATTGTTATTATTATTGATATTATTGTTATTATTATTATTGTTATTATTATTGTTATTATTGTTATTGTTATTATTATTGAAATAATTGTTATTATTGTTGTTGTTGTTGTTGTTATTATTGTTATTATTATTATTATTATTATTATTATTATTATTATGATGATGATGATGATTATTGTGTTAAGTACACTTATATATATATGGACAAAAGTAGACATTATTCTATAAATAAAAAAAATTAAATTTGTGAATGTGTTTTAATCGGTTATCTGTAATTGTGTGGCAGATCATCTACTATTATATAATTATATTAAATGTATCTCAGAATACTTATATTAATTTTTTATATTAAAAAAATCCTAGGTCATGTTTTCTTTTCCCTATATATATTCTTAGGCGAAAGACTAAAAATATATATATATATAAAATTAATACCATTATTGTCAAAACAATAGAAATTATTAAATTATGAAGAGCAAAAAATATATTAACAAAAGAGTTACTAACAAAAATAATTGTTATTATTATTATTGTTATTATTATTATTATTGTTGTTGTTATTGTTATTGTTATTATTATTGTTATTATTGTTATTATTATTGTTATTATTATTGTTATTATTGTTCTTATTATTATTGTTATTATTATTATTATTGAAAAAATTGTTATTATTATTATTATTATTATTTTTATAATTATTATTATTATTATTATTATTATTATTATTTTTAAGCTGAATATAATTATATTATTATTTTTATTATTATGAAAGACTAAAATTATTTTAGAAACTTTAACAAAAGGAAAAAAAAATATCATTGCCATCACTGCTAAAAGATTAAAAATTATTAAATTATACAGAGAAAAAAAAAATTAACAAAAGAGTAAGCAAGAAAAACAATTAAATTATTATTATCATTATTATTATTCTTATTATTATTATTGTGTTAAGTACAAAATTAAAATTCGAATACAATTTTTTTTTATTTTATCCGATTTATCATTATATGATTATATTAGATGTATTTAAGAATACTGATATTAATTTTTTTGACTAAAAAAATTTAGGTCATGTTTTCTTCGCCCTATATATATTCCTATGAGATAATATTCAATAAATATTAGAACATATAATTAATGAAAGATTAAAATTATTTGAGAAACTTAAACAAAAGGAAAAAAAAATCATTGCCATTATTGTCAAAACAATAAAAATTATTAAATTATACGAAGGAAAAAAAAAACATTAACAAAAGAGGAAGCAAGAAAAATAATTAAATTATTATTATTATTATATTATTATTATTATTATTATTATTATTATTATTATTATTATTATTATTGTGTTAAGTACAAAATTAAAATTCGAAGACATTTTTTATTTTATTTTATCCGATTTATCATTATATGATTATATTACATGTATTTAAGAATACTGATATTAATTTTTTTTATTTAAAAAATTTTAGGCCATGTTTTCTTCGCTTTATATATATTCCTATGAGATAATATTCAATAAATATTAGAACATATAATTAATGAAAGACTAAAAATATTTTAAAAACTTTAACAAAAGGAGAAAAAAAATCATTGCCATTACTGTCAAAACAATAAAAATTATTAAATTATATGAAGGAAAAAAAATTAACAAAAGAGGAAGCAAGAAAAATAATTAAATTATTATTATTATTATTATTATTATTATTATTATTATTATTATTATTATTATTATTATTATTATTATGTCAAACACACTTATATATACATGGACAAAAGTAATAATATCATGATTATTGCATAAATAATCAAATCATAAAAATCACCCAATTCAAAGAAGAAAAAAAAGAGAAGCAAAAAACAAAATAAATGAACAAAGAGAAAAAATGAGCAATATTAATAAAAAAGGAATTCAAATAATTAAATTGCCCAGGGAAATTATTACAAAAAAGCATAATATTTGTATAAAAAACAATAAAAAAATCAATCAATTAAAAATACAAAAAAAACAAAAAAACAATGAATTAATAACAAATAAAAAATTAAAAGAATAAGGTATTATTATTGGTATTATTATTGTTATTATTATTATTGTTATTATTATTGTTATTATTGTTATTATTATTATTGTTGTTATTATTATTATTATTGGTATTATTATTATTGTTATTATTATTGATATTATTGTTATTATTATTATTGTTATTATTATTATTATTGAAATAATTGTTGTTGTTATTATTATTATTATTATTAATTATTTGAAATGAGGGACAAAATTGAAAACAATATAACCTGCTGCACTAAACAAATTAAGGGATCTAATAGGAAACCGAAAAATTAAAAGAAGAAGGACTGACATGCAAATTGCATATCTATCAATTTGAATGCAAGGACGAAATTGAAAGAATTCGAAACTTGGATTACAGAAATCAAACAAAACCAAGGGACTGAAATGCATGCACAATAACTCGGGGGACTGAAATTGATTTCGGCGCTGAGGAGAGAGAAAAGAGGACATAAACGTTCAACCGACTATTTGAGCCTACACGTCCATATTTACACCGCACGCGCCACTCCATGAGATTCAGGGAAGAGTTGCGAATCGAATTGACTGGCGGAGGAAAATTTTTCACCGCCGTATGAAGCCGCACGCGCCGCCTGAATCAACCGGGGTCACAAAACGTGCCGACGCGCCCGTACGGTCCGCTGACAGCGCTGACGCAAGCGCACAGTAACGCCATGGTCAATTACTAAACCACCCCTGCGCCGAATTCATATATTTTGTCGTTTCGGGGGCTACGAACGTCATTACACATTTTCAAAAATATTTAAAAAAAAAAAAGAGTCAGGCGGACCGGACCGAACCGGACCGGTCCGTACGTGGCCAATTACGCCCGTGCCCCTCAGCGTAAACCGTTATTTTGTCTTATTATCAGGGACGAAATCGGTAAAACACTGTTCACAATCGGAAAAGACAAAAAAAAATAAGGTGGACGAACTCGCGCGACGCACGGACGAAAAAGCTCGCGTCCACAGTGTTTTTAGAGACAATGAACAGTAAATGAACAGTAAATCTCGTATTCTTTTAGTTATTTCTTAATAAACTTTTAAATAGAAAAAAGATCAAAAATGATTTTTTCACATCTCTATTCTGTACTTGTCAGTTGTAGTTAATTGAGAGCTTTGATATTCATCGAGAAGAAAACAATTTTCTTTACTTGAGACGCTAATCCAAAGTTTCCACGTCTTTATACGGTTACGAAAAAAAATCAAAATCTCTATTCTCACTAAATGGTGAATCGAGGGCAAGAAAAAACTGGATCTGGGTATGTTTGAAGATGATCCAGGAGTTGGGTCTTCGACGAGTGATTTTGAGAACGAATCCTCAAAAGTAGTAATTTAAAACTGGATTTATATATCTCTAATATTGCCACCCTCATGATTTCCATGTGCTGGTATATCATCATTAACCACAGATTACGCCAAGTGTGTTACGACAGCCAACCACCCATGAAGTGTGTCTCACCAATAAACTACTTGTTTGTCTACTTAGCCAGTCAATTATGTGTGTGCGCGTGTGGACACACACACGTATATAGACTAACCCTTTCCTTTCTACTTGGAAGATAATTACATCTACTTCTGATGATTTGCTTGATGCCCTAAACAACCTCTCACCTCTCTCTCTCTCTCCCTCTCCATCTTTCTCACGCAATTACTGCATGGAATTCCTCTATATATAATCCCACACACACACACACACACACCCACACACACACACACACACATTTATATATGTCGAGAGCAGTTTTGCCCTTTTATTTATACTAAAAGCCAACTTGCCCATATAAATATGTGCCATTTTTACGGTGAAATATACGAGCATGTTCCGGATAGATGTTGTAGTAGTGGTTGATTTGGGGGAGGGCGCGAAGAGTTAGGTTTTATTGGATACCATTTTTACGGTGAAATATACGAGCACGAAGAGTTATATCTCCATATATTTTTAATATTCTCTTCCTAAACCAGTACTGTAATTAATTTTGCTACCTTTTGCCATTTTCTTACACTTCCTTAGCTACTCAATGATTATGATACAAGCAATGTCTGTTAGCAGAACCTTCCAGCTCGCATCAACGTACTGTTTAGTCTCGAATATAGATAAAGTCTTCTTCTTCTTCTTCTTCTTCTTCTTCTTGTGAATTTTAAATCATAACAATGAAACGAGAGATGAACTGAAATGCATCAATTATGTAAGGAAAATACGCTCGTTGTTCAATAATGAAGATCCCCAAGAGCGAGATCAGATATCAGATACATCAATATCACGCATGTAGAAGAGGAAATGTAAGTGTACGTGTACAGATCATGTTACTTAAGTTGGAGAGACATTAATGAGCAATCAGGGACGAAAACCTTGCTGGAAATGCTTAGAGAAAGGAAATTACAAGTCAACACATCCAGTAAGCACTAAAGTTCTGAAAATAACAGGCCATAGAAAATTTCATCCAAAAGAATTCGACGATCTAAAATGGGTTACAGCATGCAGGAAGGTAGAGACCAACCCATACGGCCAAATATTCAATTTTCCCGGCCCCCTTAATGAGGATGCACAGAGAACTTTTAGGTGGCAAGTCGCTGCATTGCGACCCTATTTGAACCTTCATCAAAGCTCTCCAAGGTCTCTTGTATACTTCAAATTTACACGTACGTCAATAACCAATCAGAGGCCGAAAGCTCTTGGTTTCTCTAAACTTTTCTGGTGCTCTAAAATACTAGGTCAGATTTGAAGGTGGGTGACAGTTGTGACATACGTTATTGACTTGTTGGATATTAGCAAACCAGACACATGTAATAACTGAGCACTAATCAACCTCATTTAACAGTACTTCATTTGGTTGATAAAAAAAGCAGTTCATTAAATTGTTTTTCACAACAAGGTTTTGAAATTTGAATAATAATAATATATATACTAGTTCGTCATATATCGAACTATATATATATCAAAATTAATGGGAGGAAGCAGTATTGAAAGAGAATAAGCTCCCGTCCCATCCAGTTTTAACGAAGCTTCAAACGTTTTTCCAACATTATAGAGATTTGCGAAAGAGAAAGTTAAGATGAAATTCCATGTATGCAAGAAGCTTTCTCGAATTTCTCTTTTCCTAGAACATTCTTCTCCTTAAATGCAGATAAGGGTATCTTTGAAACTCTTCTTTCAAAGAAAAGGAAAGCCAGCTTGCTGGTAAATATATCATTTCACCATAACAACCACAACAATAAACAGTGTCATCATGATTTTAAGCACTTTACCGTGAAAGCTTGTACGCCTGTGAGAGCCCTTTTGCGAGGATATGGACAATCAAACTAACTTTTTTACATCAATATAGCATCATAAAATTCTTCTGGGTTTCCAAAATCATGCTAAACTCGTTTTGATATCTCTACACGCCACATTCTTGAATTCTCGTGTTCATATTCCATCCTATCTGGTGCCCTAATAGGTCTTCTCTTTTCCCTTTTCTTTTAACAATACGAAGCAGCAGCAGTATTGCACTATCCCCATTCTATTAGAACTTTATGTTATTTGGTGACTGGATTGAATAGCCCTCTTTAATCCTTGCGTTCGATCTCTTAAATTAAAGTTTAAGAAAACTATAAATAAAAACATTTTAAGCATAAAAAGTTAAATTACACATTACACTTAAAGTTGTATATCAGATTTGACCTCATTCATAAATTTATAATTTTTTTATATAACTAAGTTGATATTTGATCACAAAACAAGTTGTTAAATTTTATTATTACTAATTAATTTAATGCAAACAGTATTTTATATTGACATCGTCATGAGAGTCTCTCTAACATATTTATTTAGTATTAATCTAAACAAAATCACTTTCATTAAAAAGAAAAAAAATCTAATGATGTTTATAGTACGATGAAATTTTAACTTAAAGAAATTAAAACACTAGGGTTAGTTTTGTCACTCTAAAAAATATGGAATGAGAATCACAATAAAAAAAAAGTGAAAATGATACCATATAAAACAATTGCTCCAACTACCTAGCTTTGGTTAACTGTGCACCTTCTCCCTTATTTTATAATCCACCATGGCCCTCCAAAAAATAAATAACAAGGGGGGAAAAGATAGTTAAGTAGTTTGAACTTCATGTGTTATTTGCATGTGATTTCCATTTTATTTTTTTAATAAAAGGTAATTAATTAATTAATAGATGGATCTGATCCATCACCTAAGATTATAAGATATCATATCATCTTATTTAATTATATCATCAACTTTGAAATAATCAAACAACAACTATGATTTAAAAAAAAAGAATTGTTTTCTTGGGATGAGAGAGAAAATTGGTTATTTTTTCTAATATGGCAGTAAGATGACACGTACTCAATAATAATTGATTATTGATTGATTTATTGTCTCTCCGTTATCAAACTTTCACTTGATAATTTCTCAAAAATATGATTTTTTTTTTAAATTCATTTTGTATCTTTCATTTATAACAAGTCAAAAGAACATCACGATCTTTATTTTATAAATTAGAAAAGAAAAGGAAGAGGAGAATAAAAACAATATCAAAAGATGAGTCACTAATGGTGTTCTTGATTGCTAGTTGATACACACACTCACCTGTATATATTCTAATAGTTAGTATAGATTATATAAAAATATAAAAATTAGAATTAAATCATGTTATTGTTCATATGATAGTTACTAGAGATTTACATGATCATTAATTTTAGTCTAGATACCCATTGTTTTTTCATGTAATCTCATGTTTAAATTCTGTTATTGTTCATATAATAATCACTAAAGATTTATATAATTATTAATTTTAATCGAGATGCACGCAAATTAGCTCAAAAAAGTAATAATAAAAAATGATCACATCAACGACTCATGTGTCATGGAGCGGGAAACGGGACGCATTATAGTTACATACAGGAGGAGTTGTTGTGTATTAGCCACCTACTCTTGAGGCTCTTTTAAGAAACACAAGCTTATAATAACAATACGGAAATGAATAAGGAAGGGAAGAAAATCCCAAGCCCTGGTTGCATATGGCGAGCTTTTTCAAGGCAATTCTCCATGGTTGTCTTGGTCAACACTGCCCCCCTCCCTCCATAACAGAGAAACCGGTGGAATTCATTAGGTTGCCCTCTTATGTCCACGTTATGAATAAAATCACATGTACAAGTCACAAAAAGGAAAAAAATAACCATTTTATATATAATACTTCTCCGGGAGGAAAAAAATAAAATAAAATAACCTTAAATTCATTTTTAAAGAGAGGAAAAAGGAGGGGGGGGGGGGGGGGGAGAAACAGACAAGAAGACTCCCTTCCCTACTAGACCCACAATACAAAAAAGAAAAGGAAGCAAGAAACATGAAAAGGATGCAAAAACTAGAACCTTTGTTTTCAATGCGCGTGAACCTCACTCTCCAATCAGCAGGGAGTGACAGCCAATGTCAGTAGTGTTTTCGTACGTCGGACCGTGGCTCTAGTGTCCTTCTTCATGTGTAATGGCAAGTTCCCATCAACATGGCTCTCTTCCCCCCCACTCGCAAATGAACCTGCTGCGTCATACCACGCTCCCTATGCCACCATTGAAACTCCTCTCTCAGTCGCTCATGCCTCCCTTATTTCTCTCTTACCCCATCACCTCACTTTCTCTCCCTCTCCCTCTCCCTCTCAGAAAACAGGCCCTTTGAGAAAGACCAAACTAAGCCACTCTCCATATTGAAAACAGTAAGAAAGATAAAAAAAACTTTGACATGGGCACTCGCCGGAAAACGAGAATCCGGCGACAACCACTACGGAAGCCTTTCCAAGCTGAATGACAGGCTTGAATCTCCCGTGAAGTCTCAAACTTTGACCATTTTTTGTGCTTAACTACTATATATACAATATTACATAATGGCAACGAGTAACACAGCAACTACACCACCTCCACAACAACAACAAGTAGACGCAGCCACGGCGGAGGAGCTAACAGCAAAGGCAGCACACAAGAGATATGAAGGTCTACTGATGGTAAGGACCAAAGCAATAAAAGGAAAAGGCGCGTGGTACTGGGCTCATTTAGAACCTATGTTGGTCCCTAACACCGACACTGGCCTTCCTAAAGCTGTGAAGCTACGGTGTTCATTATGCGACGCCGTTTTCTCCGCTTCCAATCCTTCAAGAACAGCCTCTGAGCATCTGAAACGTGGTACTTGTCCTAATTTTAACTCTGTACCGAAACCCATTTCTTCAATTCCTCCAAACACTGCCTTACTGCCCTCTCCTTCTTCAAGCGGCGGCGGCGGTGTTGGTGCTACTACAGCAGTGCATGGTACTAATAATAGGAAACGACCTGTCGTTTCAAGTTCAGGGCTTTCTGGTTCTGGTGGGGTTGCATCATCAGCGTATCCAGTGACAGCCGTTGGTAGTACGTACCAAGTAAGTCCTCTTGCTATTGTGGATCCATCAAGATTCTCAGGTGAGATGGCTATGCTTCCCCAACAGCCACATTTGATGTTGTCTGGTGGGAAAGAGGATTTGGGTGCTTTAGCTATGTTGGAAGATAGTGTAAAGAAGTTGAAAAGTCCTAAAACTTCGCCAGGACAGGCTCTGAGTAAGTCCCAGATTGACTGTGCACTTGATTATTTAGCTGACTGGGTTTATGAGTCTTGTGGGTCTGTGTCCTTTTCGAGTTTAGAGCATCCAAAGTTCAGGACTTTTCTGAATCATGTTGGTTTGCCTGTGGTTTCAAGAAGGGAGTTTGTTGGTGGGAGACTGGATGTTAAGTACGAGGAAGCTAGGGCTGAGTCTGAGGCAAGGATTAGAGATGCTATGTTTTTTCAGATTGCATCGAATGGGTGGAAGGTGAAGAGTAATGGGAGCTCTGGTGATGTAAATTTAGTGAACTTGACAGTGAATTTGCCTAATGGAACTAGTTTGTATAGGAGAGCTGTGCTTGCTAGTGGTTCAGTGCCTTCCAAGTATGCAGAGGAGGTTTTTTGGGAGACCATAACAGGCATTTGTGGGAGTCTTGTGCAACAGTGTGTTGGGATAGTTGCAGACAGGTTTAAGGCCAAGGCATTGAGGAGTTTAGAGAACCAGAATCATTGGATGGTCAATCTTTCTTGTCAGTTGCAAGGTTTCACTAGTTTGATTAAGGATTTTAGTAAAGAGCTTCCACTGTTCAGGACTGTGAGCGAGAATTGCTTCAAGCTTGCAAGTTTTGTCAATAATAAGACCCCAATTCGAAATAGTTTCCATAAATATCAATTGCAGGAGTATGGGAATGCAGGATTATTGAGAATGCCCTTGCGGGAGTATGAGAAGATGGATTTTGGACCTGTATATACAATGCTAGAGGACGTATTGAGCTCAGCTCGAGCGTTGCAGCTGGTATTGCATGATGAATCGTATAAGATAGTATCCATGGAGGATCCTACTGCAAGAGAAGTTGCTGAGATGATTGAAGATGTGGGATTCTGGAATGACATGGATGCGGTGCATTCGCTAGTTAAGTTGATAAGGGAAATGGTTCAAGAGATTGATTGTAAATTGAGAAAACAGGTTATATCTTTGAAGAAGAATGTATTAAGATCTGATTGGCCCAATGCCCTCTTTTCTTTCCCACTTTTGATAAAGACAGTTTGAGATTTTGCAAATGAAATCTCTCATTATTTCTTTAGACCTTGCTGGCTTCTTTTTCTTGGGAATCATCTGGGAAGGTCATTTATCCTTGTTATCAATCTTTATCATACACGTGGATAAAATCCTTTGGCAATCATGGATCCACACACACCAATCTTTATTATTTCAGGTCCACACGAGAGACTATTGATCATGGAAACATCAAATATTACTTGCTTCGTGACTTTCTTGACCCCTAGTCGGGTCCCATGTGAGTATGTTTGTAATTGTTTTTTAAGGTGTTTTTTGTTCTGAAATGTATCAAAATAATATTTTTTTTGAAAAATTATTTTTGACATCATCACATCAAAATGATTTAAAAACACCCAAATTTTTTAATTTAAAATTTAAAATTAAAATTAAAATTTTTAATTTTTTTCAAAAATACTTTTAAAATACAATATCAAATACCCTCTTAATTGATGATCCCACATGATATGTATCTACATACACTTCACTTGCTGTGTCAAAAGCAAATTTCAAGGAATGGTTTTCATGTAAACTCGCCAACTTCACTCGCATTTTGTGCCATGAGTCGAATAAAATTAGTTTTTTTAAGTAAAAAGCAAAAATCTTTTTGCAAGTATTGTTAATGTGTCCTTTTGACTTTCAAAATAAAAAATTTAATTGTGAGCATCACAGTTGAAGTATGTGTTTAATCAAGTAAAATGATTAAACTAAAAAAAGAAGCACAGAACGCTAAAAACCAAATACAAATCAAGAAAAAAAAGGCATAATAAAAAAAGAACACTCAAGATTATTTTATAAGAAAAAAACTACAAATTTATTCTTGAAAATAAGATTTTTAATATATTTTAAAGTTATTTATTTTTATGAAATTTATTAATTAATAAAAAAGAAAATAAATATTCAAGATTATGAATAAAACATTTGAAAACAGTAGCTATGTATTTAGCAAAGTGGATATTCAAATTCAAGCAAAAACTTTATAATCATTTAATTTTACTTTAGAATATCTCAAATGAATGATGAAACAAATCAACATGATTACGAACGATAGAATGATATGCTCATATTTCATCTCTAATAGAATTTGTTCTTTTAATATAAAGAGAGTGGCAAACCTATTTAAAAGAAAAGAAAAGGTGAAAAAAAGGAGTTGTCTCGATTTTGAAAGACTCTTACAAAAAATATAAAAAAAATAAGAGGCTTCAATTATTAATTATGCACTAAAACATAATTTATTATGGATTAGAGCGGTAAAAGTATTGTTTTGCCTTTACTTAAAAAACTCAGATAACATCGTCATAGAGATATACAAGTATTTTCAATGGAATTTAATTGTCATTACCATACTAATTTGGGTTAAATAAGTTTTTTTTATATTTTAAAGGAATAGTGAAATAACTCAATTATCCTTAAAAATTATTATTTTAATTGTCACACACACACACACACACACACACACACATTTATATATGTCGAGAGCAGTTTTGCCCTTTTATTTATACTAAAAGCCAACTTGACCATATAAATATGTGCCATTTTTACGGTGAAATATACGAGCATGTTCCGGATAGATGTTGTAGGAGGGGCGCGCGCGAAGAGTTAGGTTTTATTGGATACCATTTTTACGGTGAAATATACGAGCACGAAGAGTTATATCTCCATATATTTTTTTAATATTCTCCTCCTAATTAATTTTGCTACCTTTTGCCATTTCCTTACACTTTCCTAGCTACTCAATGATTATGATACATGCAATGTCTGTTAGCAGAACCTTCCAGCTCGCATCAACGTGCTGTTTAGTCTCGAATATAGATAAAGTCTTCTTCTTCTTCTTCTTCTTCTTCTTCTCTTCTTCTTCTTCTTGTGAATTTTAAATCATAACAATGAAACGAGAGATGAACTGAAATGCATCAATTATGTAAGGAAAATACGCTCGTGGTTCAATATTGAAGATCCCCAGGAGTGAGATCAGATATTTTAACTAACTCCTCTCACTCCCCCCATTTCTCTCTCTCCACCACCCATTTTCAGTTTTCACATCAAAATCTAGTCTCCGCGCCGCAATGCTCCCGTACACCACCCTCGACGAGGCAGCGGCGGCGCTAGGAAGGAATTTGACAGTAGCAGAGACGTTATGGTTCAACTACTCTGCAAAAAAGTCAGATTATTATCTTTATTGCCATAACATCTTGTTTCTTTTTCTGATCTTTTCTGTCGTGCCTTTACCCTTGGTTTTCACAAGTCTTTGGCGATCTGGTGGGATTGATAAGTACAAGATTCAGCCTAAAGTCAAGCTGTCTCCTTCTGAGACTTTCAAGTGTTACAAGGATGTTATGTTTATGTTATTTTTCGTCCTGGGGCCTTTGCAGTTGGTTTCTTATCCTTCTGTCAAGGTGAGACAATTTTTGTTTTTGTCATCAGAGTTTATTCGTGAAACTTCGTATGCTTTTGATTGTTAAAGTCTGGTTTTCTGGGCACTTTGTTGTTTCTTATTTTGTGAAATTTTGTGCATCGGCTGTTATGTTTTGATTTGTTGAATTGGTTTTTGATGATCACTCTGGCTTTATAGTAGATTCTGTACCATGGGATCTGCTGGGTTTTGGCACTGGTTGCCGTTGGAAATCACAGATTTTGTTGATTTATGTGAATATTGGATAATCGTTGATTATTTGTTTTTAGGTAATTATTGCGGGATTTCTATTAATTAAAGCTAGCTGCATGTGACTGTTTTTCCCTTTGATTGATTTTCTTGGACTATGTTTGATTTTATTTTGGTTTATAGAGCAACCAGTTTTAATTTTTGATTCTTCCGAATGTGATGGTGACTTTTTGAGTACTTTTAACCACCTGCTGGCTAATAATTGCTTTTTTTTCTTTTTCTTTTTGTCAATTTTGAAATGAGATTTAAGGCTTCTGCTGTTTCGTATTTAACTTGCATGTCCAAAGATGATAGGGATTCGAACAAATTTGCCGTTGCCTTCCGGATGGGAAGTCTTTCTACAGTTGTTAGTGTATTTCATGGTGGAGGACTTTACCACTTACTGGATCCATAGATTTCTCCATGGTAAATGGGGATACGAGAAAATCCACAAAGTTCACCATGAATATACAGCTCCTATTGGGTTTGCTGCCGCATATGCGCACTGGGCCGAAGTCTTGATCCTCGCAATTCCAATTTTTCTTGGTCCAGCTATGGTTCCTGGGCACATGATTACACTTTGGCTTTGGATTGCCTTACGGCAGATCGAGTCAATTGAGACACACAGCGGGTACGCATGCTATGCTTTTTTTATTTTCTGAGAGCCCTTTTCTGCTTTACTTGACTGTGACAAAATGATAACCTTAGAACTTGCTTGCAGCGTTACTGTTAAATTATAGACTTTCCTGCAAAATAGTGGGAGAATTCAAGTTCAGTAGTGGCTTACCTTTTCTTGATGTGGGGATCAGCATGGTCCGTTAGGGTAGGTGAATTGCGAAAGGCAGCTATTGTTTTTCTAGAGAGGTTAGGCCATGTCACTTCCTCCACAGCAAACTAGAGCTTCTTTATAGTGTCAAATTCCATCTTCTTGTTGATTTTATTTTGTAAATTTTTAAATCCTAGCATAGGTGATGGATGAACAATGTGATTAATGCTAAGAAATGATGTATGCTAGTTCCTATCCTTGGATTATTTATGACAAGGGCAAGGGGCGTAAGATCAGTGAACATCACCAATTTAGATTTTGACCATTGACATTTTCCAAAATTTATGCAAGCTCATTGCTCTGTGCATACCTTGTAAAGGTATATGAATGTTGCAATTAATAAAACATTGCTAAGTTAAGCCCACATGACAATTATGGCGTTGTGATATTGTGTTTCTAATGTTACATTTGGCTAAATGCTTCTTGCTTTTTAGCTATCATGCAGAGTGATTTCGCAGGTTGAAATTGTTCGACAGTAAATTTGATGTTAGGGAAGTACATAGTCTCCTCGTAAGCGTTGTAGTGTTTTACTGCTGTGTAGGTTTTAAGACATGTAAATCTGTATGGAATAGATATATGGAGATAAAATCCAGTGGTACTACAATAGAGGAGCATTCTTCTCCAAGGAGCCATGGATTTGATTTCTCTGTTGGGATGGCTCGAAGTTATAGATAGTTTCATTTTGCATTGAAATGACTAGCTTGGGGCTAAAAGATAATGATGATGATGCCGCCTTTATTTTCCATCCTTTTCAAACTCCTTTCTCAATACAGATTTGGGAAACCATAAGGAGCTTGAATAGATGCAAAATATTACTCAGTTGTTTCCTTTCTCATATGAAGGAAGAAAAAAGGAAACAGGAATGATACTTCCAGAAGATGGGGCTTGTGCCACAAACTAAGAATGGAGAGGTGTCACAATTATGTGTTGTTTCATTGTGATAGACATTTAGCTAAGGACATTTCCAAGACTCCCTTTTCCCAATTATCAGTGAGGAATAGTTATGTATTGAGGAATGTTTATGTTAATACAGCTCGAACCACATTGAGCATGTTTCATGTATTTTATGATTTTTTTCAGATCCAATTAATGGATAATGGTTCCTTCACCTATTCTGTTTTTTATTGATAAGCAGCATAACAGCCGTGCACGCACTCTTGTGCTGCTCTTCATCTCCTGGATGTATATGTTATGATGTTGTAACTTAACTATTGGAGAACACATGGCATGCAAGAGAGTAACTTATGTCTTGCTATGTAGATACGACTTTCCCTGGACTCCCACAAAATATATTCCATTTTATGGTGGTGCAAACTACCATGAGTACCATCATTATATTGGAGGACAAAGCCAGGGCAACTTTGCGTCAGTGTTCACATACTGTGATTTTATTTATGGAACTGACAAGGTCAGCGGATATTTTTTGCAACTAACCATGCAATCCTGGAAATTATGATAACTGATAGTTGAATGCTTTCTTTGATCAGGGCTATCGTTTTCAGAAGAAGCTTCTTTGGAAGGTAAAGGCATTTTTTCATTTTTTCAAAACATATCAATTAACAAGTGGAACTTGCTTAGTATCTTGTAACTATGCTCTCCATCACATACAATTATCGTTCAAGATAGGTCAATGTGAAGCAGTATGGATATAGTTATGCCTTCTACTTGGATACCTGCTAATATCATATCCATTTTATGCAATCCAGTTAAAAAAGGGAGTGGAAAATGGTGTTGACCAGAATGGAGGTTCCTACTATGTTCCTACGCAAGATCTTAAATCTGACTAGCTGTCGTACAACAGAACTCTTACTCTACACAAAAGCCTTTAGGGCACAACTCTTGAAACCTACCATTTCAAGCTGACGTTGTCCATATGCTAGTCTAATTACTTTCAAGCTGTTAGTGTTTCAGGTGGATATGATTTCATGTTGTCTGTAACTTGAGGGGGGGAGTTTTAGCGTTGAATGTTGTTAAGCTTCAGAATGTGGGCTTTTCTTTAATGTGGGTTCAAATTGTGAAAATGCAACTTCGATTCCTAGGATAAACGTTTTACATTTAAGTAGAATAGTAGATATCAAAATTTATAAACGATATTCTTAAAGTAGGTTTTTTTTTATATAATCTTAGCCGAACGGGTTGTGGCTAAACAGACCACAGATTGAAATTGGAAGGTGCGAGTCGTTTTCTGATATCATCAGTGAAACATGCAATAAAATGCAGACAATTTTGTTTTTTTTAGCAAAACGATAAGAAGACAGATAGATAAAGACTCGTTGCATTTGGATCAACGGTCGACGTCAAATGTAAAGTTGGCTCGGTAATTCTTGACTCAAAATGTTCTCTGCTTTAAGTTTTCATGCTTTATGAATTTAACCAATTAATACAAAATGAATGAAAATCATATTTGCACAAGAATCCCTTTTAGTTCAATTGGTAAACCGCGACGCTCATAACCTTTCGGTCATGTGCCCGAACTCTACTTAGTGACAGCCCAAAAGGAAAAGGGTCCATGGACCATTATTATCTCAAGCCTTTCCACAAAATATCGTGGTGAGGCTTGCATCATGGGCCTTTTTAAAAAAAAGATTTTAAAGCTATTTATTTATCTTGCGGAGGGTTTCAGGTTTCGTTTAGAATAACAAGACAAATAACGTGTTTGATTTGAGAAAACAAGTTATATCTTTGAAGAAGAATGTATTAACTATTAAGATCTGATTGGCCCAATTCCCTCTTTTCTTTCCCACTTTTGATAAAGGCAGTTTGAGATTTTGCAAATGAAATCTCTCATTATTTCTTTAGACCTTGCTGGCTTCTTTTTCTTGGGAATCATCTGGGAAGGTCATTTATCCTTGTTATCAATATTTATCATACACGTGGATAAAATCGTTTGGCAATCATGGATCCACACACACCAATCTTTATTATTTCAGGACCACACGAGAGACTATTGATCATAGAAACATCAAATATCACTTGCTTCGTGACTTTCTTGACCCCTAGTCGGGTCCAGGTCAGTATAGTTGTAGTTGTTTTTTAAGGCATATTTTGTTTTGAAATATATCAAAATAATATTTTTTTATTTTTTAAAAAAATTTTGACATCAACATATCAAAATGATTTAAAAACACCTAAATTTTTTAATTTAAAATAAAAATAAAAATTAAAAAATTTCAATTTTTTCAAAAATACTTTTTAAATACAATGTCAAATACCCTCTTAATTGATGATCCCACATGATATGTATCCACATACACTTCACTTGCTGTGTCAAAAGCAAATTTCAAGGAATGGTTTTCATGTAAACTCGCCAACTTCACTCGCATTTTGTGCCATGAGTCGAATAAAATTAGTTTTTTTTTGTACAAAGCAAAAATCTTTTTGCAAGTATTGTTAATGTGTCCTTTTGACTTTCAAAAAATAAATTTAATTGTGAGCATCACAGTTGAAGTATGTGTTTAATCAAGTAAAATGATTAAACTAAAAAAAGAAGCACAGAACGCCAAAAACCAAATATAAATCATAAAAGGCATAATAAAAAAAAAAGCACTCAAGATTATTTTATAAGAAAAAAACTATAAATTTATTCTTGAAAATAAGATTTTTAATATATTTTGAAGTTATTTATTTTTATGATTAATAAAAAAGAAAATAAATATACAAGATTATGAATAAAAGATTTGAAAACATTAGCTATATATTTAGCAAAGTGGATATTCAAATTCAAGCGTAAACTTTATAATCATTTAATTTTACTTTAGAATATCTCAAATGAATGATGAAACAAATCAACATGATTACGAACGATAGAATGATATGCTCATATTTCATCTCTAATAGAATTTGTTCTTTTAATATAAAGAGAGTGGCAAACCTATTTAAAAGAATAGAAAAGGTGAAAAAAAGGAGTTGCCTTCTAAAAATCAAATATATCTTTCGGGTTTTTTTTTTAATGTTTTGTTATAATTTTTTTAAAAATAATTACTACTAAAACACCAAACACTACTTAAATTATTCAACCTTAGAGCCACCAATGTAATTATATCAATATGCCAATATGAGAAGAAATAATCCACTCGAAAAGCTATAAAAGTAGACGATGGACTCGCAAGTCTTTTGAAAAAAGCCTGGCCACGTGTCAAACCATGAAAGACTATTAAAATAGGTGGCAACTGGGCAGTAAACACAAACTACTACTTGTTTACACATGGATATATAAAGATGCGACATTTTTCATATTGGTGGATGACACTTTTTGGCCTTTTCTCATCCTCCTCCCTGTTTTTTTTTTTTTTTTTTAAATTGTGTTATAAGCTGAATTATAAGATAAAAAGACTGACTAAAGGGTCTTTTAAAAACGTGAAAAATCAAGTGGATAAATAGACATACCAAAACCAAGGGTCTTATAAAGCTTATAGATTTGTTTTTAGTACTTCACCGAACGACAACCAATCCAAAGAGGTTTAGAGTCAATGATAAATGAAATACATGTCGTTGGTCATTAGTCAAAGCCTAATATAAATGTTTCATAAAAGATCAATACAAGATATTAGTATACCTAAACTTCTTTGACATGCCATGATCATCAATTCAAGTCCTATAATATTATGAAGACTCAAATATCTTTTAACTTGAATTTGCATTTTTTTTAAATTAAGCTCTTCAAGGAAAAAAAAAGTGTATATTGGATAATGATATCTTAAATGCCCGTTTAATTTAATCCTTATGCGTTTTTAAAGTTTTATAAAAATCTTAACACTCAAACATAAATTAGTAATATTTAAATATTTTGTTCCAATAAAGTTCACAGCTAAAAAAACCCTTGAGGTTAACACTTAGAGAAAAATAATACACATATGTCACAGGTAAAATAATTTTTTTCATAACCTTAAGAAAATATAAAGACATTAGAAAGTGAAAAAACAATGACGCATAGTGGACATTTAAAAAAAAATACTTAAATAATGATATATATATATATATATATATATATATTTTTTTTTTTTTTTTTTTAATTGAGTTATTTTATTCTCATGACGACCCGGGTGAACTGAAAATATTTGACGCAATCGGTATCACATTGCATGTCAAGGATGTAGTAGTTTAGAGATTATAAACTTTTAAATAGAAAAAAGATCAAAAATGATTTTTTCACATCTCTATTCTGTACTTGTCAGTTGTAGTTAATTGAGAGCTTTGATATTCATCGAGAAGAAAACAATTTTCTTTACTTGAGACGCTAATCCAAAGTTTCCACGTCTTTATACGGTTACGAAAAAAAATCAAAATCTCTATTCTCACTAAATGGTGAATCGAGGGCAAGAAAAAACTGGATCTGGGTATGTTTGAAGATGATCCAGGAGTTGGGTCTTCGACGAGTGATTTTGAGAACGAATCCTCAAAAGTAGTAATTTAAAACTGGATTTATATATCTCTAATATTGCCACCCTCATGATTTCCATGTGCTGGTATATCATCATTAACCACAGATTACGCCAAGTGTGTTACGACAGCCAACCACCCATGAAGTGTGTCTCACCAATAAACTACTTGTTTGTCTAATTAGCCAGTCAATTGTGTGTGCGCGTGTGGACACACACACGTATATAGACTAACCCTTTCCTTTCTACTTGGAAGATAATTACATCTACTTCTGATGATTTGCTTGATGCCCTAAACAACCTCTCACCTCTCTCTCTCCATCTTTCTCACGCAATTACTGCATGGAATTCCTCTATATATAATCCCACACACACACACACCCACCCACACACACACACACATTTATATATGTCGAGAGCAGTTTTGCCCTTTTATTTATACTAAAAGCCAACTTGCCCATATAAATATGTGCCATTTTTACGGTGAAATATACGAGCATGTTCCGGATAGATGTTGTAGTAGTGGTTGATTTGGGGGAGGGCGCGAAGAGTTAGGTTTTATTGGATACCATTTTTACGGTGAAATATACGAGCACGAAGAGTTATATCTCCATATATTTTTAATATTCTCTTCCTAAACCAGTACTGTAATTAATTTTGCTACCTTTTGCCATTTTCTTACACTTCCTTAGCTACTCAATGATTATGATACAAGCAATGTCTGTTAGCAGAACCTTCCAGCTCGCATCAACGTACTGTTTAGTCTCGAATATAGATAAAGTCTTCTTCTTCTTCTTCTTCTTCTTCTTCTTGTGAATTTTAAATCATAACAATGAAACGAGAGATGAACTGAAATGCATCAATTATGTAAGGAAAATACGCTCGTTGTTCAATAATGAAGATCCCCAAGAGCGAGATCAGATATCAGATACATCAATATCACGCATGTAGAAGAGGAAATGTAAGTGTACGTGTACAGATCATGTTACTTAAGTTGGAGAGACATTAATGAGCAATCAGGGACGAAAACCTTGCTGGAAATGCTTAGAGAAAGGAAATTACAAGTCAACACATCCAGTAAGCACTAAAGTTCTGAAAATAACAGGCCATAGAAAATTTCATCCAAAAGAATTCGACGATCTAAAATGGGTTACAGCATGCAGGAAGGTAGAGACCAACCCATACGGCCAAATATTCAATTTTCCCGGCCCCCTTAATGAGGATGCACAGAGAACTTTTAGGTGGCAAGTCGCTGCATTGCGACCCTATTTGAACCTTCATCAAAGCTCTCCAAGGTCTCTTGTATACTTCAAATTTACACGTACGTCAATAACCAATCAGAGGCCGAAAGCTCTTGGTTTCTCTAAACTTTTCTGGTGCTCTAAAATACTAGGTCAGATTTGAAGGTGGGTGACAGTTGTGACATACGTTATTGACTTGTTGGATATTAGCAAACCAGACACATGTAATAACTGAGCACTAATCAACCTCATTTAACAGTACTTCATTTGGTTGATAAAAAAAGCAGTTCATTAAATTGTTTTTCACAACAAGGTTTTGAAATTTGAATAATAATAATATATATACTAGTTCGTCATATATCGAACTATATATATATCAAAATTAATGGGAGGAAGCAGTATTGAAAGAGAATAAGCTCCCGTCCCATCCAGTTTTAACGAAGCTTCAAACGTTTTTCCAACATTATAGAGATTTGCGAAAGAGAAAGTTAAGATGAAATTCCATGTATGCAAGAAGCTTTCTCGAATTTCTCTTTTCCTAGAACATTCTTCTCCTTAAATGCAGATAAGGGTATCTTTGAAACTCTTCTTTCAAAGAAAAGGAAAGCCAGCTTGCTGGTAAATATATCATTTCACCATAACAACCACAACAATAAACAGTGTCATCATGATTTTAAGCACTTTACCGTGAAAGCTTGTACGCCTGTGAGAGCCCTTTTGCGAGGATATGGACAATCAAACTAACTTTTTTACATCAATATAGCATCATAAAATTCTTCTGGGTTTCCAAAATCATGCTAAACTCGTTTTGATATCTCTACACGCCACATTCTTGAATTCTCGTGTTCATATTCCATCCTATCTGGTGCCCTAATAGGTCTTCTCTTTTCCCTTTTCTTTTAACAATACGAAGCAGCAGCAGTATTGCACTATCCCCATTCTATTAGAACTTTATGTTATTTGGTGACTGGATTGAATAGCCCTCTTTAATCCTTGCGTTCGATCTCTTAAATTAAAGTTTAAGAAAACTATAAATAAAAACATTTTAAGCATAAAAAGTTAAATTACACATTACACTTAAAGTTGTATATCAGATTTGACCTCATTCATAAATTTATAATTTTTTTATATAACTAAGTTGATATTTGATCACAAAACAAGTTGTTAAATTTTATTATTACTAATTAATTTAATGCAAACAGTATTTTATATTGACATCGTCATGAGAGTCTCTCTAACATATTTATTTAGTATTAATCTAAACAAAATCACTTTCATTAAAAAGAAAAAAAATCTAATGATGTTTATAGTACGATGAAATTTTAACTTAAAGAAATTAAAACACTAGGGTTAGTTTTGTCACTCTAAAAAATATGGAATGAGAATCACAATAAAAAAAAAGTGAAAATGATACCATATAAAACAATTGCTCCAACTACCTAGCTTTGGTTAACTGTGCACCTTCTCCCTTATTTTATAATCCACCATGGCCCTCCAAAAAATAAATAACAAGGGGGGAAAAGATAGTTAAGTAGTTTGAACTTCATGTGTTATTTGCATGTGATTTCCATTTTATTTTTTTAATAAAAGGTAATTAATTAATTAATAGATGGATCTGATCCATCACCTAAGATTATAAGATATCATATCATCTTATTTAATTATATCATCAACTTTGAAATAATCAAACAACAACTATGATTTAAAAAAAAAGAATTGTTTTCTTGGGATGAGAGAGAAAATTGGTTATTTTTTCTAATATGGCAGTAAGATGACACGTACTCAATAATAATTGATTATTGATTGATTTATTGTCTCTCCGTTATCAAACTTTCACTTGATAATTTCTCAAAAATATGATTTTTTTTTTAAATTCATTTTGTATCTTTCATTTATAACAAGTCAAAAGAACATCACGATCTTTATTTTATAAATTAGAAAAGAAAAGGAAGAGGAGAATAAAAACAATATCAAAAGATGAGTCACTAATGGTGTTCTTGATTGCTAGTTGATACACACACTCACCTGTATATATTCTAATAGTTAGTATAGATTATATAAAAATATAAAAATTAGAATTAAATCATGTTATTGTTCATATGATAGTTACTAGAGATTTACATGATCATTAATTTTAGTCTAGATACCCATTGTTTTTTCATGTAATCTCATGTTTAAATTCTGTTATTGTTCATATAATAATCACTAAAGATTTATATAATTATTAATTTTAATCGAGATGCACGCAAATTAGCTCAAAAAAGTAATAATAAAAAATGATCACATCAACGACTCATGTGTCATGGAGCGGGAAACGGGACGCATTATAGTTACATACAGGAGGAGTTGTTGTGTATTAGCCACCTACTCTTGAGGCTCTTTTAAGAAACACAAGCTTATAATAACAATACGGAAATGAATAAGGAAGGGAAGAAAATCCCAAGCCCTGGTTGCATATGGCGAGCTTTTTCAAGGCAATTCTCCATGGTTGTCTTGGTCAACACTGCCCCCCTCCCTCCATAACAGAGAAACCGGTGGAATTCATTAGGTTGCCCTCTTATGTCCACGTTATGAATAAAATCACATGTACAAGTCACAAAAAGGAAAAAAATAACCATTTTATATATAATACTTCTCCGGGAGGAAAAAAATAAAATAAAATAACCTTAAATTCATTTTTAAAGAGAGGAAAAAGGAGGGGGGGGGGGGGGGGGAGAAACAGACAAGAAGACTCCCTTCCCTACTAGACCCACAATACAAAAAAGAAAAGGAAGCAAGAAACATGAAAAGGATGCAAAAACTAGAACCTTTGTTTTCAATGCGCGTGAACCTCACTCTCCAATCAGCAGGGAGTGACAGCCAATGTCAGTAGTGTTTTCGTACGTCGGACCGTGGCTCTAGTGTCCTTCTTCATGTGTAATGGCAAGTTCCCATCAACATGGCTCTCTTCCCCCCCACTCGCAAATGAACCTGCTGCGTCATACCACGCTCCCTATGCCACCATTGAAACTCCTCTCTCAGTCGCTCATGCCTCCCTTATTTCTCTCTTACCCCATCACCTCACTTTCTTTTTCTCTCCCTCTCCCTCTCCCTCTCCCTCTCAGAAAACAGGCCCTTTGAGAAAGACCAAACTAAGCCACTCTCCATATTGAAAACAGTAAGAAAGATAAAAAAAACTTTGACATGGGCACTCGCCGGAAAACGAGAATCCGGCGACAACCACTACGGAAGCCTTTCCAAGCTGAATGACAGGCTTGAATCTCCCGTGAAGTCTCAAACTTTGACCATTTTTTGTGCTTAACTACTATATATACAATATTACATAATGGCAACGAGTAACACAGCAACTACACCACCTCCACAACAACAACAAGTAGACGCAGCCACGGCGGAGGAGCTAACAGCAAAGGCAGCACACAAGAGATATGAAGGTCTACTGATGGTAAGGACCAAAGCAATAAAAGGAAAAGGCGCGTGGTACTGGGCTCATTTAGAACCTATGTTGGTCCCTAACACCGACACTGGCCTTCCTAAAGCTGTGAAGCTACGGTGTTCATTATGCGACGCCGTTTTCTCCGCTTCCAATCCTTCAAGAACAGCCTCTGAGCATCTGAAACGTGGTACTTGTCCTAATTTTAACTCTGTACCGAAACCCATTTCTTCAATTCCTCCAAACACTGCCTTACTGCCCTCTCCTTCTTCAAGCGGCGGCGGCGGTGTTGGTGCTACTACAGCAGTGCATGGTACTAATAATAGGAAACGACCTGTCGTTTCAAGTTCAGGGCTTTCTGGTTCTGGTGGGGTTGCATCATCAGCGTATCCAGTGACAGCCGTTGGTAGTACGTACCAAGTAAGTCCTCTTGCTATTGTGGATCCATCAAGATTCTCAGGTGAGATGGCTATGCTTCCCCAACAGCCACATTTGATGTTGTCTGGTGGGAAAGAGGATTTGGGTGCTTTAGCTATGTTGGAAGATAGTGTAAAGAAGTTGAAAAGTCCTAAAACTTCGCCAGGACAGGCTCTGAGTAAGTCCCAGATTGACTGTGCACTTGATTATTTAGCTGACTGGGTTTATGAGTCTTGTGGGTCTGTGTCCTTTTCGAGTTTAGAGCATCCAAAGTTCAGGACTTTTCTGAATCATGTTGGTTTGCCTGTGGTTTCAAGAAGGGAGTTTGTTGGTGGGAGACTGGATGTTAAGTACGAGGAAGCTAGGGCTGAGTCTGAGGCAAGGATTAGAGATGCTATGTTTTTTCAGATTGCATCGAATGGGTGGAAGGTGAAGAGTAATGGGAGCTCTGGTGATGTAAATTTAGTGAACTTGACAGTGAATTTGCCTAATGGAACTAGTTTGTATAGGAGAGCTGTGCTTGCTAGTGGTTCAGTGCCTTCCAAGTATGCAGAGGAGGTTTTTTGGGAGACCATAACAGGCATTTGTGGGAGTCTTGTGCAACAGTGTGTTGGGATAGTTGCAGACAGGTTTAAGGCCAAGGCATTGAGGAGTTTAGAGAACCAGAATCATTGGATGGTCAATCTTTCTTGTCAGTTGCAAGGTTTCACTAGTTTGATTAAGGATTTTAGTAAAGAGCTTCCACTGTTCAGGACTGTGAGCGAGAATTGCTTCAAGCTTGCAAGTTTTGTCAATAATAAGACCCCAATTCGAAATAGTTTCCATAAATATCAATTGCAGGAGTATGGGAATGCAGGATTATTGAGAATGCCCTTGCGGGAGTATGAGAAGATGGATTTTGGACCTGTATATACAATGCTAGAGGACGTATTGAGCTCAGCTCGAGCGTTGCAGCTGGTATTGCATGATGAATCGTATAAGATAGTATCCATGGAGGATCCTACTGCAAGAGAAGTTGCTGAGATGATTGAAGATGTGGGATTCTGGAATGACATGGATGCGGTGCATTCGCTAGTTAAGTTGATAAGGGAAATGGTTCAAGAGATTGAGACAGAGAGGCCATTAGTAGGGCAATGTCTGCCTCTGTGGGATGAACTTAGAGCAAAAGTGAAGGCCTGGTGTTCAAAGTTCCACATTGATGAAGGAGCAGTGGAGAAAGTGATTGAAACAAGATTCAAGAAGAATTACCATCCTGCTTGGGCTGCTGCATACATACTCGATCCACTTTATTTGCTGAGGGACAACAGTGGCAAATACCTTCCTCCTTTCAAATACTTGACCTCGGAGCAGGAAAAGGATGTGGACAAGCTTATAACCAGGCTTGTTTCAAGGGAGGAGGCTCATATTATACTGATGGAACTCATGAAATGGCGAGCAGAAGGGCTTGATCCTGTGTATGCAAGGGCTGTCCAGATGAGGGAGAGGGATCCCATTACAGGTAAGATGAAAATAGTCAATCCCCAGAGTAGTAGGCTTGTCTGGGAGACTTATCTTACTGAGTTCAAGTCGCTGGGAAAAGTTGCAGTTAGGCTTATTTTTCTCCATGCTACTTCATGCGGGTTCAAATGCAACTGGTCTTTGCTGAGATGGGTGTATGCCCATGGGCAATCAAGGGCAGGCATGGATAAGGTGCAAAAGTTGATATTTATCGCTGCTCACTCAAAGCTAGATAGGAGGGAGTTTTTGAGCGACGAAGATAAGGATGCAGATCTCTTTGCATTGGGAAACGGTGAGGATGATGTGCTAAATGAGGTTCTTGTTGATACATCCTCAGTGTAACATTTTTTCCACTCCTTTTGAATTTTAAAATTGTAGGATTTCTTTGGATTCTTTCCACTTTTTATTTCCTTTTGTATTTCTTTACTTACTCTTTAGAAGATTTTGGGGCAGTCAGACTGGAGGAAGAGATGGACTTAATAGGGATTCTGTTTCTGTATGCCTAGTAATGCATAGCCACATGATTTGAGCAAGTTCCCATGTTTCTTTCTAGAATGAATTCTCGAGGTTTTGAGTTTGTGAAAAAAAGAAAGAAAAAGAAAACGTTCTTGTTTGTAAAGATAGCTATTTCTTGTTGACAGATTTTTCAGAATGGGAACAATATCGTAAAATCTTGTTCTTGAAGTAGTCTCCCCACTTTCTAAGTTTGAGTTTAAACAAGAGCAATGGATGCCAATCCTCTGAACATAACGTGTTAGATACTCTCATTTAAGCATGGGTGAAGCATATCAGGGTTGTTTAGCTGATGATTTTCTGAGCATGATGTTCACGACTCTATTTTACTATGCTGTTTTTTCTGTGATCAAACCTCTATGGTTATTTTCTTTTCACCATCATGCCTCTTTTTTTAAAAATAATAATAATCCAGGGATTACTTGCTCTCACCCAAGTAAATCTCCCAAAAGTCCAACTGAACTTTTGAAGTTGATGCAATTGTGGAGTTTAGAGCTTGTTATCCTATTCATTGCGATGTGGATCCCTAATTTCTTGCTTGATGATCGTATAATTCCTTGATGAACAAGCATGATTGACTGCCTTATATAATCATTTTTTCCTTCTTGAATTTCATTATTTTGCATGTTCGATATAATGATTATAGGGTCTGCTTCAAAACTTTACATGTTCTTTGTGGTCCTTTATGTGTGCCCAAATAGGTTCCATAGGATGGGATTCTGGTTTTGATTTTCACTACGAAAACAGATCTTCTGTTGAACCTAGCCACACATTCTCCATTTTTATGTTCCAAAATTAGGTGAAGTTCTTGCCCATATGAACACCTTCACATGCCTTGCTTAGAGGTTTCTTCATCACATCTACTCGAGTTGCTTGCTTAGTTCAATGTCGAATCACATACAGACTGCAATATCGTTTCTCTGAACAACTTCATGACCTGGGGATTCTTAGGCTGGTTCTGCTGCAATCTTATTTAATGTTTTTCTATGATGCAACTTTAATCAATTTGCAAGTCTCTCACTTGGGTTTTGTGATTTTAACGACTAATCTGGGAAGATGATTATTTTCCACTTTCACGAACTTTGATCTGAGTGATAATCGTCATTAATTGAACTGTAGAAAACTGAAGATATTATCCTAAATTAGTCTTTGTGTTGGCAGAGGAGCTCGACAAAGATATTGAACTGGAGAAACCACCATAAGATTGTTGGAGGTTAGTACAATGCCATGGACAATGATTAAAGGTGGACTTCCGCCAGAAGAATCCAAAGACTTCACTTGAAATTTTTGGAAGTGAAATGTCTGTCTGTAACCAGAGGTTGCTTCAACACGCTGGTTTGGTGAATGGCGAGACAAGTACCTCTACGTGCATCAACAACCTCGGAAGGACCTGAAAGAACACCTTTCTAGCTAGAAAAGCACTTCTAACTGTTTTTTTTTTTATATATAATTATATTTATCTCCTAGTTTTGTGTCTTTGGGAAGGTGGAGACCCACCATGAAAGAAGTGGAAGTCTTTTTTCCAAACTTTGGTTGTCATGGAGGGGGGGAGAGAGAGAGAGAGAGAGATCAGGGTTTCTCCCATCAAATCATCTTTCAGGTAACTTATCCTTTAAACATTCCAAAGCTTGTGACGTTCATGCAGGGTAATTGGGCAATGCTCCCCATAATTGCGAGAAAGCTGTTTAGAGGACCCAAAACAAAGGAAACTGTCGGCATGAAGCACTGCAAAAGATGCCTGAGAGTGATTCTGCATCAAATCCAAACTACTTTTATCGGTTCCTTATCTATAGCTGATCGAGTTGGAAAAATATAGTTTAACAGGAAGCAGTAGATTCAATCATCCTTAGTTTCATTATGAAACTCGCCGATGATATGTTTAGAATTACATACTGATTGGTTTCGATTTGTTGTTGCTTCCAATGTTTTTTTTTCCCATTTGCATGTTCCTAGAATATAAACAGATTGTAGATACTTTGTACATTTATCAATTTTATGCCTGCTAATAGAAAAGGGATGAGATGTTTTGTTTGTCCGGGATGCTATCACATATATCCATCCTTTATTCATGCTAAGGGCACAAGAACATCGGTGCTTGATATCGGAGGAACGGTTTGAACTTTGGCTTTCTGTCAAAAGACTACACATTTTGTTAGTGTTGGCCTGAGATGAAAGTTAGTGTGCCCTCAAGAAGCGTGACATGATGATAAAAAATTTATGATTTGTATAGCAGGTTTTAAGTTGAAGTCAGGGTATATACTTCTTGTAAAAATAGGATAGCTAGGGTTTTACTCGTTCACCTTGATTCACAAAGTACACATTTTAGGAGATAGAGTTTTCTCGTATCTAAAAAAAAAATCGGTGTCTTATTTATGGTTAGAGGAGTGAACATGAATCCTGCAGTTAGCCTCAAGAATTTGTAATGCTTGCTAGTAAAATTTCTCCACCTTTTACACATCCATGTCTTCATCGTTTTCCAAGGCATGGTTTCAAGTTTCGTATTCGAGTCCGATGTCTAAATTAACAAGAGAAAATGTGATTTTTTACCACATCATTCTGACAGTGGCGCGGGCACAGGTCGTTACACTTTCCATGATAATTGCTCAACTTGAATGTCCATTCAAAGGCATGCTTTCATAAATTTACTCCTCAGGATAAACCAGGAGAGGGGGAATTTGAAACTTTGAGCCATAACATGAGAGATGAAACCACAACGTGGAATTTAACAAGCGTAGTGCTGCTTCAACCAATTTTTACCACACCTAAAGCAGTCTCCCAATTATGGAAAGCAATAATTTTTACCACCTTGCAACTTTTCATGGTAACTAATGTATTGACGTTACGAGGAAACTATCCCACTTACATCAACATATTCTTCAAAGCATCCTATACTCTCTCTCTCTCTCTCTCGATGAGTATGGGATTCACCCACCCACCTCCAAAAAGAAACAGTAAAAAGGTGAAAAAATGAAGTGAGATTTTCACTTTTTGGTAAGCGAATGAAGAGAGTAAAAGTAGTGTGGATTGAGTATGGTATTATTTTACCACTTTGGTGGAGTCTTGTAATTACTCATTAAGTGGAGAGACAGAAATTCTTGTCGGCAAGGGATACCAATGCTGACCGCTCACCAACTAAGCTCTCTCTTGAGCTTTTTTTTTTTTTTTTTTTCATTAGAATGGTATGCTTCACTCCACTCATTTTAGGGTTAAAGGGAAAAAGAAAAATAATGATGAGTACAGGACGACACCCTCTCTTTATACAAGAATCTTCCCCTCTTCCAATGCTACTCATTATACAAACTTCTTTTTTTCTTTTTCCCTTGCCCTTGTTCTTGTTTCCACAACAGGACTTCATTTTCTTCAATTATTCCTATAGCCCCTCAATGCACAATGAGAATTTTTCCTTTTTTTTTTATAACCATGCACTCATAAAGGGAGCTCAAACAGGCTTCATATATTCTCAAAAATAGACTTGAAATAACGTTTTTTTTCTTAAAAAGAATTGAAGGTGTAATTAATGAGGCTAATGTGAAGAAAAAGAGGGTCAAAGTAAGTTGGTGAAGTTGGCAAAGCAAAGTTTAGAAGAAGATGCACGAAATTTGCACCAAAATGCAACTGTCATGATGTTGCCTGGATGTTTATCTCGATCGCTTGCCTCTGCATTTTGGTGAAATGTCAAAAAATCAAATTATAATAAAAACGACTCTTGCGCTCTCAGTAGTGATGACAGTTGGATTGGTCTTTAAAGAAGTACAGTAGTTTCGAAGCCTTTTTAATTATCTCAAATTAGTTTCACACAGAAGGATATTCTTTTTCTTTAATTCTTTCTCTCTCTTTTTTCAAAATATTTTTTCGTAAATTTATTTGCACGAAAATGCATATCTGCTCGTTGTCAAATTAACCTGAAATATAAGTTCTAACTTGAACTTTATTTCACTGCCATCGTGATGATTCGTGGTCCACCCTTTTTTTTTTCCTGGGGCAACGAGAGGTCAGCTTCTTGGGTTTTCAACTGAGAGGTTAACATAGAAAATACCTTGCTTTTAGAAAGAAAGATACGGTTCCACTTTAATTTCACTGTTCTTTCACATGGTATACTATTTTTGTCCGGAATAATTTACAAATTAATCTTAGAAAATGCTGCCAAAAAGTGTCCTCTCTTTATGTTTTTTTCACCAAACCCTAACTTGGTAGGTTTCTTTATATCATCATGTCTTTATTTATCGTCGTGCAGGTCCTTCGAAGATTGTGGTCCTAGCTCCTACCTTATATCATCCCATTGTGCGTGCATTATACATAGAATTTTGCATATATACAAATGTGTATTCGAATGGACAATTTTTTAAATGATCAGTCCTCCTTGTCCCTTCATCAGATACCAAATAAAACCGCGCGGTAAGTGTTTATCTTGTAAATAACTAAGAAAGATGGGTAGATAGAGATTCAAACTCCATATTTAACCAAACAAGAATCGAAGAATTTGCACCAAAATATTTCTTGTAACCTTTTAGGTCGTCCATCTTGATCCTTACAGATTGTTTCATATATACATCGAAACACAAAGTAGAAAGAAATAATAGAAGTACTTTGCAATCATTTCAATTTTATTTATTTATTAACCTTAAGAAAAGAGTGGCTTAGAGTCGGTGGCATACATTATATCTCGACAAAGAAAAAAAACATGCTATGGTCATTTCTGATATCGCAGCAATGACACACATTAAGTTACAAAGGACGATGGATTGGAACAGTTGATTTAAATGGGTTTTAAGGGATACGACGAGATTTGAGAATTTGCCAGCCAGATGGGATTTAAGAATTTAAAGAAGTTTGAGCTTACCAGAGTCAAGGATGACGAGATCAATATGATAGGATGATCTCCTAGTGCCTGCAATCAGTTTTATTTTATAATATGGGCTAACATCATGTTATTTGAAAAGAGGATTATTGCTATGAATAGACAAATTAACTGTCAACGCTGCTAATTAATGCCACTTAAATTATTATGTGAATGTGTTTGGAAAATATTTTTGAAAAAATTTAAAAATTTTATTTTATTATTTTTATTTTTATTTTCAATTAAAAAAATTAGTGTTTTTAGATCATTTTGCATTGTTGATGTCAAAAATGAGTTTAAAAAAAACATTATTTTAATGTATTTCTAAACGAAAAATACTTTCAAAAACAACTTCAATCACATTTCTAGACAAACACTAAAAGTTGAAGATTTTCCAATGATTAAGTTAGGAAGGAGAATGTGAAAAGGCAAGAGTGAATAGGTTGCGTGCAATGAGTTGCAGAGTGTGTATGCCTAGCTAGAATGAAGATTGCTAGTAGAGGACTGTTTATATAATCTCAAGCTTCACTAACTTACATGAAGATATGGTGATACAACGTCCAAAGAAGCTGGAATAAGTTTGTTGAACATCAACTATAGGGAAAATTAACAAGTCTTGAATTTTCTTAGAATTGATAATTGAGTTCTAAATAGAAAAACATGAGTTTATCATTATAGATAAAGGGGCTAAACAGAAAATAGAGATATCATAAGCTCTACAATAAAAGGAAAAGATAAGCTTTCAAAATAGGAGCAATTTGAGATGGTTCTAGAGATCCCGTTCAGAAAAAGATCTAAAAAATGGTTGGATGATCCATTGATCCTTTTCCATAGCTTGTTTAAACAACTATGGCACATGCCCCGTATCCCATAGGAAATTAAAAAGGTCAATCCTTTCACCCCATGCAGCTGTAGATGATCATAATTAAAACAAAAAAGTAACCCTAGATATTGGTGGATCATTATTGAGGATTGTCGCTAGATTATGGACTTTGTTCATACAATAAGGATAGTCGTGTCTTAGAAACTTATGTGCATTCAATACGTGTAATATTCGTACTTGTTTATAGTCGATGGAGAGTAGATCGACGAGTAGATGTGCATTGAATTCAGGTATTTATCAAAATTGCATAGGTTCATGTGCGGTTTTGAGTGGCACAACATAATTTAATTATGGTGGGGAAATCGAGGCACGTGTCACAATCATGGCCTTTTATATATAGTTCCCCAGCCCGTACGATTGGTCCACCACCACCACCACCAGAAAAAATATACTTTAATGTTATATGGAACCGCAATACTCCCAGCTGAACCAATTAACATTCGTTGTCCCATGTAATAATGTGTGTACAAAAGCTGTCATCAGTCTTGTCGTGATTAAAAAATATGCACCTCGTTTACAGCCCAAAATTCGGTGGTAATAAAGGCATCTTGTATTGTCTTCTACCGGGAGCGAAGATGAATATAGAAATATAGATAGCCCAAATTACAGGATCTTCCCTGATACAAAATAATAATGCGTGACACCTCAACATCAATCCATCCTGTTTAATCTCCTTAAATACTGGTTAAAATCTCTCAATAATAAGATGTGCTTAATAAAAGTTTGTTCTTACAAATTATCTTTTATTTTAAAAAATCAAACTAGTGTTTTTTAAATGGTTTTGTATGGGTTTAATATGCTGATATTAAAAATAAATAAAAAATGTAATTAAAAAACGTTTTGCACCATGATATCAAAAATAATATGGTATTGTAGGTTTAAATAGTAGTAATTTAGTTACGACCATTAAAAAAACACAAATATAAAATATCCCATTCCTTTTAAGTAAATAAAAAAACATATTTTCAGGAATTGAGTTAGGAAATTATTCCAGTATAGCTGGAGGGAATGAGCCTGCGTGTAAATTCAAACGTCGTGTGCTCCTAACTTATATATGATCCAGATATGATCATCTGTATCCGAGATGATCAATAAATTTGAAGTTTTCAGGAATTAGTTATGATGGTGGAGAAGGATCCGACGTCGTAGTAATAAATAAGACCATCATGCACCTTGAAGTTGAAAAGTGAAATGGTCGCATTGCTTGGCAGTAGAGAATCCGAATGAATAATGGTGAGCACAATAGCCCGCCGAGAGAGGGGGGGGGCGGGGACATCAACTGGAAAAGGTTTCGAGCTAAAAATTATTTCTTTTTCGAAGAATTCAGAAGGCACGTGGTCAGCTAAAACTACTACTGTTTAATGATGAGTTATCTGTCAATGTCCGTACACATGACGACACATCCCGTCTTCCAGTGACGTCATTCTTGAAAGATTTGAATAGAAAGGGGATATTGAAAAGACAAAACAAGCCTTGATGACGTTCTGTCTGGCTGTATGGGCAGGCTGCAATCACCAGAAATCGGTCCAAAGTCAAAACAAAACTGACATGTAGCGGCTACAAAAATTATGTTGTTTATCTATCTATATTATTAAATAAATATTATTATTTTAATATATTTCTAAAGATATATATATATTTTAAAAAGCAAGTTGTGCTTTCAGATTTCATTTATACTTAATTAATTCCATTTCTGTACCGAATGAAATTATTTTCATCTACTTTTCCTTGTTTTAGGGTAGCTTGTTTATTCTTCTATTGTATTATTATTCAATCGACGACGAAATTAAGGCTCCAACTTGTTTTTTTCCTTGAAATGATGTCATATTGCGCTTAAAAGTCTTAGAACTATTGGATTAATCCATAGATAAATTATTAAAAGCATGGGATTTCATTTAAATAAATTATTTTAAAGAATAATTTTAAACATACTTTCAAACATGGAACGATTTGCCTAAAGATAAATAAAGAGTTCTTGACCTAGGTAACTGAAATGAAATATTAATGGAGAGTCTCATCATGGTGTCTGCTGTATAATCTTCATGGTCAAGTTGCCTAATTAAGCAATCTTTTGTGGTCATAAACAAATGGAGAGTGATTCCCACGTGCAAAGCAGCTGGGATCTCCTGTGACCATACTCATAGCACAACGTGGGTGGGATTGGTCATCATCATCATCATCTTCTTCTTCATTTCTTTCAATTAGTTAAAGTGTGTGTGTGTGTGTGTCTGTGTATAGTTTCAGTTGAAACAGAGCTCTCTAACAACGATAGAAATGATTGCTGCCATGTTCTCCACTTATTTCATCTCTACTATTGTTTTTTTAAATAATTTGATTTTTAAGTTAGTTGTTCTAGGTGGTGAAGAATTTCATGATATTCAACTTGCAAGTATTAAATATTTATAGTATAGAAGGGATAGAAAAAACGTGTTCAGGTAAATATTTTTTTCATCTATTTAAAAATTATATGCTTGTTTGAAAATGTGGTTAATAGTATTTTTAAAAGTGTGTTTTATTCAAAAAAAATATTAAAGTGATATCTTTTGATTTTTTTAAAAATATTTTTGACATCAGCATATGAAAATGATCTAAAATTACTAAAAAAATAAATTTAAAATAAAAAATAAATTTTTTTTTTTTAATTTTTTAAAAAACACAATACGAAACAGTATCTAAATTATAAATTTGCCGCTAGCGGTCCATAAAAGTTAAAAAGAAAAGCGGGGCAGTGGGGTTTATTAATGGGCTTTGTTTAAAATGAGGGCTTGATTCCGTAGGGCAATTCTAACTTCTATTAACATAATTTGATTTGGCATTCTTATTCAAATCTAAGGTTCGCCCAGCAAACAACATATGAGTTGCCATGAAATATTTAAAATGAGATTTAAAAACTTGATCAATGTATTAAATCAAATTAACCAATGACAATGTATATTAATAAATATAAAAAAAAAACAATTTAGAGTTGCTTGCTCGACCTAACGGGCCAAGAGCAAACTCATCTCCTTGTTCAAATGGTGATTTAGTTTTAAAAACAAGATAAATCACATTGTCTTTGTTTTAACTTATGACTAACCTTGGCTCAAATGTGATGCAATATATTGTCAAATAATAAAATTAAAATAAATAAATAACATAAAAGAGAGAATGAAATGAAAAGATGATGACATTTTATATTGATTCGTTTTAACATGTGCAATTAACAACATGGATAATAAACACGGTCATAATGACTTAATTCGTTTGGACAACCTACATTTTTCCTTTTGTTTCCTTATCCTTCCTTCGGTTGGGCCTTGATTAGGTCTCAATTGACTTAAACAATGAAGATGAAATTTAAGAAATAAATGTTAAAGATAAATTTGAAAATAAAAAAAATATTAGTTTTCTAAAAAAGAAGCAAACTCAAGTCAATCTCCAAAATAGGTCAACTTTCCATACTCATAGCTTCTGAAATTATTATCTGGATCAATGGTTTTAAAATATATTATTGAGGTGAAGAATTATTATTTGAGATTCAAATGATATAGGAAGTTGTCGTCTTTAATGGTTATTTGATTATTGAATGTGTAAAGAGAAAACGTGTTTTATTAATGGTAGGAGTGGTTTTATTTTAATTTATTAATGACAATTTAAATTTTGATTAATATTCATAGGAGTAATATTTAAAAGATATTTGGAGATTCTTTATATTTTGTTTTTAAGTCTTTTTTTAATCTATAAATGATAACTTAGAATAATTATAATTCACTATTTATAATATAAGAATTTATAATTTTAGAAACAAATTCCTTTTTTTTCAGAATATAGGATGTATTTTTTGTTTTTTATAATATCATTGCATGGTTAATGTATGGGAGTTTGTACGGGATCCAAGTAATGCATTTAACCAATATTGCCTTTTACTATGTAACCTATAATAGAATGTAGTTTGATCATATGTAGTTTAATTGCTTTCATGTTTATGTCCTAGTGTTAGAGAATAATATAAATAATATTTTGAAGTCTCACCTAACAGCTTAAGCTTTTAGGTGAGATTATTCTTTAACATGGTATCAAAGCCTTATTGACCTAGTGATCACGAGTTTGAATCTTACCATCCTCAATCTATTTGATAAAAATCAAGCACGGAGTGATGTGGGCATGTGCAGGTTTCAAGCCTAAAGGGTTTTCACTTGAAGGGGGGTGTTAGGGAATAATATAAATCATATTTTGAGATCTCACCTAATAACTTAAGTTTTTGGGTGAGATGATTCTTTAACACCTAGTATTTAGCTGACCTTATATGGTCTAATTATAAAAAAAAATTGTGTGGTTTTAGATATCATTAATCTTGACTTCCTAATTTATTAATATTTGATGTAAGAATTGAAATATATTCTTGTGAAAGAGTATTGTGAAATGAGATCTATGATAGCTGAACCATGATTGATATATTGATTTTGATGAAAAGAAGTTTTTGATAACTTGGAATAGTCCAATTACAAATAAAACTCTGTTGAACCTTTGATAAAGTAATATATATTAAAAAAAAAACTTACATGAATGAGTTGACTTTGAGTTACCCTGGATAATTAGGGGTGTTACAAGAGTTATTTCCTTATCAGTTCTAAGTTTATATCGAGCATGCCTATAGGCTCCGTACTTCACCAAATCTATATTTTAAATATACAACAATATTCATAAGTTTGGACACATGTCAATTTTCCATTTTCTTAAGCTAATAAATTTCATCATAGAAGTTTTATTTGAACGTGTTCCTTTAGGTAAAATATTTTTTACCCATTGAATGATGTTATCATAACCAATCTCACTCAGCTCATGATCTAACTTGATGGTGAACACTTGTGCAATAACCAATAATTTATTGTGGTTTTTTCACTCCTGACATAATGGTTCCTCAAAATATTTGCAAAGATAAAAAAAATATAGTTGTGTTTGTATTTGATGTTTCATCTATAATCGACACATTCACCAACACCATCTTGATTATTCTCATTACATCCATAATCATACCTTTATAACAATTACTATTATCATCTATAACTTCATGCATATTGTTAAAGCTAAAAGTTGACTCGTATATCCTTTGTACCATAGTCTCATAAGAGATATATAGTTCTAAATGTGCAAAACAACACAAGTATTTCTTCTTGTGGGTGGTGGTCCAGCTGTCGTTTAGAGATTAACGGCTATAAGACAACTGAGCTTTCACCGACGCCCCGTTGATCAAGCAAACAGGAGCTCGCAATGTGCCTGTAGCTTTGGCATTCAATGTGTTTGATCAGTTCTTGTGGGCTAGAGCAAGGCGGTAAGGGTTTATGCGAAGGGGTTTGTATCAACTAAGAATTAAAGACACTTCAAAACCCATTTTTCAATTTTTGGGTCAATTTTGATCATAACAAACAAATGGGTATCCCAAAGCAAAATCACATAAATAAATTAATACACGCGAATCATAGATATTACATATAGAATCAACTTGTTCATCTTTAATGCAATACTAAAAACAAATGACCTAATTAAAGTCTTTCCATTCTAGACCAATGTTGGACGAAACAAAAAAAAAACAATAAATATGCACATTCGATTTAATAAACTTGTTATTAAATTCATGATAAATGCAAAAATATAAAGATATATTTTTATTTTATGTTATAAATGCTAAATCATGAAAATATCTTTTTTAAAAAATAAAAATTATGAAAACTGGGTTATATGCAATTAAAATATTTAAATGTTTTTTAAAAATATTTAATATTTGAAAATCACATATACAATTCCAAACATCACAACTGAGACTTGAGAGGGTAAGAGAATGGGAAACTCTAAATTAATCCCAAGATGATATTCTAAAAACTCAAGAAATTATTAAAATTAAACCAAGGCCATAAAGCAACCCGACCTAAATATCCATGCTAAGAACCCACGTCCTTGTAAAATATGAACTGACCCAACAAAATCCCTGTATATAAATATGGGCCAGCTCATTCTCACAATCAAACTCAGGCCTAGAAGAAAACAAATTGAGCTTATAAGAAACAATGTCCGATCCATAAAAAGGTTAAATTTCGTTCTTGGAAGATTAAAATGAAGAAATCAAAGAAACTTTCATCCCCTGACCCGACGTTGCCAATCACATAATCGTGCTGTTCATGCTAAAGACATAAAATTCATACATCAACCCAATAGCTAGTCCTAAACATCACAGAGAAAATGAATTCGCAATTGTTGCTTATGGAGAATGTCATTGTGCTGGTGTAGAGAGCTGCTGCACGTTGCTGGTTGTGGAGGCTGCTGCTCGCCCTCTACTGTCGCTGGTGGCCGATTATGGATAGTATCGACAGTGAGGTGAAGAGGCTGGGTCCAGGAAATGCAACCCATCTTTACAAATATATTTAAACACGTCCTAGTTTGATTGAAGTAATCATTCATGGATTTAAGATGGAGAGAGGATTAGATACGACTCATTCATTACAGCTACGTGCAACAGGACGAACACAATGTTGTTTTTCCAGGTAGATAATTGATTCCACTCGTCAAACAAAAGTTAAAGATAAATATCTATATCATTGTATAAACTATAAGAATCTGGTATGACCATAATTAAAAAGATTAATTTTAGTTTTATATACATCTCTAAAGGGAAGTTGTAACTTGCTAGAATGATCGACCAACAGGAATAAAATGAAAAAAAAAAAAAAACTAAATAGATTGAATTCAACATTGCACAAATAAAGATACTTTTTATTGTTCAATTTAAAACTCAGGATACACCTTGTTAAATCACTTTTCAGCTTCACCATCGAAAGGTTAATCATTCACACACACACACACAAACGAGGATATCTTTTGAAAAAATGCTGGAAGATGTCAAAAATGTTTATGCCCCCAAATTATCTATGCGATTTGCACTGATGAAATGTTTCCAACCAGCCCTACCTCTCAACCAACATCTCGTTATTATGATGTGATTTAGAGGATTGCATCGTCGGATCAGCACAAGCATGTGGTCCAGATTACAGCGTGATGCAGTGTTATCATTTTAACATAAGATAAGCTATTTTATTGAGAAACCGCTAGGTTGCATTAGACGGATTCCAGGTTCCCTGATTGACATTCATGTCAATCAACAGGGTTAAAAATTATCAGAACGGTATGGCACATGCTGGAATCACAAATGATGGAAATAGATTCCAATATACTGATAGTGGATTCGCTGCTCTTAGCTCTCAAAGATTCACCCAGGGTTCTGTTGTTTTTGGGTTTAAAAATTCATTTTAAAAATGTTTTGATATGATAATATCAAAAATATATTTTATTTTAATATATTTTCAAGTTAAAATTACTTTAAAATACCACTGCTACACAAATTCAAAGAGAAAGCAAGTAAAAAAAAAAAGCATTTTTCCCAGCCAGCTTGCTTGGACTGGCCTGTTGATAATTAGAATGCTTTCTTCTTCATCCCAATGATAGAATTTGAGGAGGGGGGGTGGGGTGTGTTGTCTTTTACCTTTAAATATTACTTCATTGTCTGCGCAAAGCAATGCAAGAATCCACCTCCTCGGGATGAAATGAGGCGCCGCTGAACCAAAACAACCTCTACATCTGGTTCAGCTTTCTGGAACACAGAGATTTGTAGGTACACTAATATCCAACACGAACATGCCATAACATCTAGACAATATTATAGATTGTGTTTTCCTGTTTTAATTAGTAAAGTAGTGGACATCATGAATTTATCAGCAGCTCCGGCTTATATTACAGAACACAAGCTACAGCCTTGGGCAGAGTTTTTCCTGTAACATTAAACACGAACCACACTACTATGACTATCAAGGGGCAGATATTTTACATTAAAAAATGGATGTCATAAAATGTAAGAATGTTGATGAAATTACAAATGGGGTCAGAAACCTAGAAAAACATCACATTCACCTTCTAATCCCAACACTTTTATATCTGCAGATCATCCAGCGAAAGTTCATGTGCTGTCAGCAGTTTCAGCTTCTGCAATTTAAAATCAATTGCATTATTACTTTGGTCAGATGTTCAGCTCACGTAGCAATATGCAAGGATCATTGGAGGCTCCAGGGAAAAATAGTTACCGTAATAAATTGTGGGGGATCATCAAGGCTGGAAGAGCCCAAGATTACTTCCCTCTGTAACTTGCTCGTGAGCTTGTGGCAAACTCTTAGCTGGAGATTATAAAAAGTTAAAACACTAAACAAGCCAAAAGGACAACCATAATCAATGATTTGGGATTCAACATCCTCTTACCTCAGATCTTGTAGCTCCACCTACAATGAATACAAAAATACGCTGGCCCATCTTTTTAAAATCACTAGATGCGTGTCTTAGAATTGAATCGCTGCTGGGTGGCACAAAGAAATGACATTACAAATAAAGCCACAGGGAAAATAAAGTCACTCTTTGCTTATAAACTTTGTTGACACTCCAAAGACAAGCATAAAGTACCATGGTGTCACAACTAGCTCATATAAGCAATTACCTAAATCAATCAGGAGATCATAACCAAGCAGGTAATTCATTGACTGGTAGATCACGGGAGCATAACAAAAGATCTAAGAATGTGTTTGGTTTAAATAAGAAATTATCAAGAGTTGAAATCCATGGCATATTTTCCCACTAATCATGGAATATTCAACAGACTATGCATGGAAGATTGAGAAATATTACCTTGAATAACCATCATCAGAGCTCCGTGGTCGAGCCCATGTTGCTGTCCGTCTAGATCTCATTGAATGAGCTGGAACATGATGCACTGGTGTAGACTGGGATGTCCCATGGAAAGTTGGGCTTGGTTCATTCATACATGGATATTCATCCTTGGACAGTTCTCCTTTGTTAAGTTTATCAATAAGTTCCTGAAAAAGATATGCATAAGGTGAGTACCATCTTTTCATATAATCTTACCAACAGTAAAGACATCAAGGCTGTCAAAAATAATACAATTACTCAGCGACATATGATGTTTAGTTTGGTTTAACTTCTTGTTGGAAGATAGAGATTAAAAGGAACATGACTTTGTGCCTCCTAATTCTTAAACTTTTTTTTTAGAACGCTATTTCATAATTCTTTAAAATAGTATTAAAAAACATGTGTGTGTGTGTGTCTAAAAAAAAGATTGGAATAGTTAAAGAAATAAGTATATTACCTAAATTATGATTTATTATAAATTATTTTTTAATTCTAATTTTTGAAATATGAGAAAAATTCTATTTTTTTTTCAATAGTTATATTCAATTAATTGTTTCATAAATATATAGAAGAAAAACAATTTGTAGAATTTATTAACGTACAAATTATATCAAAAGAAAATATAAAAATAATAGATACATTTTCTAGATAAAAGTAATTATCTTAATTTTATGAGTATAAGAGATAACAAACTTTAGAATATTTTCTACTTGAAAGAATACTTGAACTTATCCTTGTGTTTTATGATTTATGGGGGTGATTTTGTTTTTCTGGCTTTTTGCCTGAAAAAGACATCAAATTAATTATTTTTTAGGTGTTTTTCAATATATTTTCAATTGCAAAACACTTTTTATCAAAAACACATTGCATCACATTACCAAACACACAACACATTTGATATTTAGACCATTTTTTTCAAAAAAAAAAATCCATTCTAATCCATGTGTTTTAAATTTGGTAAATTTACTGTGTTTTATTAATTTTTAACAAACTCATCCTAGTGATTGCATTTTCTTTATTGATTAGATGTCACGTGAATTATTGCATTACTTGAGTAATTTTTTAGAGTTGCAAAAAGTATTTTATTAAATTTGTTTGATATGAACTAAATCTTAAGGATGTACCTCTATCATGGGATAAAAGCGAGACAACTGCCATGTTGTTTCTTCCTCACCAGTGCGGTCTTTCCTGGCAGCACGCTTCTTCTGGCAATTGATTGGGAAGAAGAGCAGAAAGTGTAAGCTTCAAAATTGATTATCAGATACAGCATTTCAGCTAACATTTGAGTTCACCTTATGAATATCAAACTTCAGGGAGAAAGCACCAGTTGATCTCTTTTTGGTATCTGATGCCCCCGCAAGCAATCTCATATTATTCACAGCA
The DNA here is from genome assembly GCA_964035475.1 of Salix caprea. Lineage (NCBI taxonomy): Eukaryota > Viridiplantae > Streptophyta > Magnoliopsida > Malpighiales > Salicaceae > Salix > Salix caprea. Next base: position 7,677,227 of record OZ037759.1, on the reverse strand, counting down.
TTCATGTCATCCTGTGGTAATCTTGCCAGCTAAAAGAAATTCAAATAATTAGTTCTGATATGCATGGAAAATGTTCTCAATAACATCAAATCAGGAATTCAAAAGATAACAAAAGCTCTTATGTCTGACCTCAAAACAGCATAAGAAATTGAAAACCAGCAAAAACACAAAGAAAAGTACCTTCATTATATTAAGACCCCGTTCACCCTCAAACTTCTCAGGATAAATAGCTGCAAGAATCATCAACAACCGCAACTTATTTTCACGGGTTGCATCCTGCAGAAGAGTGAGACTCCTACTTGATAAATATTATTGGAAAGTTGAAATGCACCCATTACAATTTACCACAAGTTTTACCTCTTTCGTAGTAAGAAATTTAATAACATCTTTCATTCCTGCATCTCCAAAAACCAGATCCTGCTCTAGTTGACCAAGCTCTCGAAGCCCCGACTCCCTGATAATTCTATTAATTTTTCCAGCAATCTGCATCCATAAAACACAATTTGTATAAGGACTTGAAAATTTCATCAACCAGCGGGTCTTTTTTTCTTTCTGATTAAACACTATTCCAAATGTATTCCAAAGGGGAGAAAAACTGGATAGTACAATTTAAGCTAATTGCAATATGTACTTCCATCTTGGAAAAAAAATGAACTTCATCCCATAATAATGTGTTCTAAGCACAGCACATAATTAACTTCTTATCTGGAACACAGAAATGCAAAAACAATAACTCCTAGGGTAGCCTATCCATTGTACAGTTTCAAAGTTACTAAGAACTATTCAAATAAAATACAGAACCAAATATCTAATGGCGTTTTCATCAAGGAAAATCACTGGTATCGAAGGAAAGTTCATATAATGTCTTGCAAAACTATTGAAACTCAAAAGCAACATGCAGAAAGGATGGGAAGAGGAAGAATTCAAAAAACTAATATTAGTTGATGTTTCCAATGAAGCTTCAAAATTATGAGACTTGTTGGGTTAAGTGAATTAATTAATTAACAAGTCACCTCAAATCAATTGAGCAAATTCTTGATGAGATCTATAACGCTGCACTCGAAAGAACATGAGTAGGATGCCTAGACAAAAACCTCTTTTAAGGGCAACAATGAAAAGTAGTAAGCCAAAAATAGTTCCATTTGCTGCACTCTCTAAGAAAAAGAAACATTGTGCTGTTCTAAACAGGACTTCAGCTGCCAGCTAAAAGAGAAAAAAGAGCTGTTTGCTGTCAGAAGAAAGAAACTAACCTCTACATGGAGAGAGAGCTTGTCAATCTGTTCACTGTATTGAGGCAATGCTTGAACCATCTGTTGCAAGTCCCGTGTAGAAAGTTCACCATCTCTACACAACAGTTAAACTTCAAGGTTGGAGATATACCATCACAGCAACTAATAATCTGATATAGAAACAGCCATATATCCATTCCTAAGCTCCGAGGGTACTTATATAAGCAAGGAAGAACATTGCTCCTGAAGACAACAAGCATCAAATAGCTAATCCAGAGGAGACAAATGAGTAGGTATGGATGACAGATTACTGTTTTCAATGTCAACTTCTCCCTGTTTTCCAATAACTAATCTCCTCCTTTTCTTTTCATAAAAAATGCCCTCTAGACCATTTGGTATGGATTTCAGGTGGCAAGATATTATGAACCAGGTGGCCCCAAGCAAGACATGAAAAAACAAAGATGGGATCACAAGATGTGCAAATTAAATGAGCACACAGGACAGAAACTCTGAAAAACTAAAAGAAGAAAAAAGAAATAGAGGACACATAAAACCCTCCATAAAAAAATTAAATGAAAAAATAAACAACTTAACAAAACAATTATAATATCTACATAACACAGATCAGTAATTAGAGTAACATCTCAGAAGTAGCACGGGTCACTTCATGCATTTGAAAACTTGTGTCCTGATAGATCTCCTTTTCTTACTCATCCCTTTAATGTTAGCCAGAGGGACTGGGTTTTCTATTAAATTAACTCATTTGTGAATTTTGAACCAATAATTAATGCTCCTATGAGGTTTCAGTTACTGCAACTAAAAAAATATACCACTAACGATATCATGATAATGGTCAGCAATTTACATAGATAAAGAATTTTCATCAACCTTGAACCATGTTGGATTTTGGCAGCTTTATTTTTTGATACAAAGTTGGTCATCTTCTCGTGCAACCGCTCACTAGCCTAATAAGGAAACCAAGGATTAGAGCGCTCAACAGGTGGATGTTTAAAATCTACCAAATGCATAAGAACTATTCGTACAAATGCTATGTGTGCATGCCGAAGCTCAAGCCAGACAGGATCGTGTTCCTCCAAGAGAACTTCCTTTTTTTCAGCTGGACCACCTGCTTTGCTGGGAACCTGAATAGGGAAACTCCTTGATAAATAGTATCCCAAAGAGATCCAACAGCAAATCAGAAAATCCAAGAGAATAGAACTCTCAACTATTGACTTACCTCGTGCACGTATTTATTTCCCTCCATATTCAACAGATCATGGCACATGGCATCATATGTCCACTCATGGATGACAGGAGCAATCTAAAAATTGTGAAATCAACCCGTGAGCAACAAAACCAAGCCATGCAAAGAGCAGATAATGAGTTTATAAGCAACGTGCATCTAAAGACCTGGTCTATTGATCTATCCAGGATGAGCAGTTCACAGGTTTCTGTCTGGGGGAAGTGTTCAATCTTTTGCTTATATTGTGTTAGAGTATCCCAAATTCTAGCAGCAAGCTTTGTAGGAATTAGATCGCGGGAAGTTGTCATTGTTGTTACATCAAGGGACCTGGCAGCACGAAATCTCACAAAAGGATATTCCTGGAAAATAAACATATGCATGCCTAAGAATATTATCAAGAGATTGTGGATCAATAAAAGGAAGCCATTCTATATACCCGTAACGAAGCAAAAACTGTAGCGATGCGAGAAGCCATCACATTCAAACATGCATCACCTTTGTGACTATCCTCCTCATCCCCATAAAGTTCTTCTAAAGCCCTTTCATTGTCAGTAATAAAACCCTGTGTGTAACAACATATCACCACTAATTGGAAAAGAAAAACAAAATGAAGATAGGGAGCAACTTCTTGAAAAGTGATCGCAAATTTGATAAAAGGATCAAACAATAAGTTAAAAAATAATTGTTTTAAAAACATGCAAGTAAAGTACCAGTTGCTTTCAATTGCTCAAATCATCCTCTAGGGGAATAATTTAAGAAAAAAATACAAAAGAAAAATAAAGATTATTTTCCCTAAAAAGGTTGTGCAGTTTCAAGTTATCTATGACACATTGCCATCATCATTGTCTGGATCTTCAGGAACCTAGCATTGAAGCTTGGTCATTTAAGTTACCCTAAAAACAATCACGGGTCATTGTGGCATAAACACCAGGTGCATGAACAATTGCATCTTTATTTCTCTCTTTTCCTGTTCTTTTTCACAAGCTCTTTAATTTTTATAAGTTGTCTGATGTTCCAATCCCATCTCTCGTAGAGTTAGAGGCTCAAGACACCAAAGGCTTTCTTGAGAAGGACAAGGAGTAGGAGAAGAAGAAGGAAGCATAATACCAAAAAAGCAACTAAGTGTCATAAAATAGAATTATTATAGATTGCCATGTCATGTGCCTTTTGACATACCATGTTGCACCGGAGAAAATACTGATGACTACTTTCAAAACAAAGATAGAATCTAGCTCAATTAACCAATCTTACCAACGCTAATTTCTGGTTGGAAACAAAAGAAACATAGGAGCCATTAAATATCATTGATGAAATCAGGGATCCCTAAAGAGTTGCTGGAAACTCAAACTGACAAAAGAGCTTTTCCTTGGCAACAATGAATATTCAAAATAGCTATTGATATAATTTATGAATAAGAAAGTAGAAAAGATAATCAATATTTTGCATATGATATTGAACTGGATAAATGAAGTAGCATCACCAAACCTGGCCATCTATAGCAAAATACTCCAAATTCATCTGCATAGCTCACACATCAAAATAAGAAATACATCAATATCAATTTGTAAGATTTAAAACAATGATGGATCAAGATAGCATATATCTAGCTGATAAATCAAATTGATTCAGCACAATTATTGATCCAAAGTACCAAAAGTTTTACTGAGAAAGAGACCAATACCTCTCTCAATGCACCTATACGAGTTAAAACACTTGAATCTTTCTTGATATGAGAAACCAGTTCTCTTGAAATAGAGGAACTGAAGAAAACAAATGCCCTTCATATACAGACAAGAAAAACAAAATAAGTTGAGTATAATTAATATATTGGACTTTCAAAAGTTAAAATTGACCAACTGAGGGCAATGAATAAAAACTATTCACATACTTTTTGTACAAAGGTGATTTCCCAGCCATGTCTGACAAGAACATGATAACACTGCAAAATAAAACTAATAGTAAGAACACCACCCCTTATACATATACATAAACATAGACATAGACGTAGACATAGACATATAGATAGATAGATAGACATATAGATAGACAAACAGACAGACAGATAGATGTAAATAAAATAAGACAGAATTAGCAACATTGGGACAGCAAAAACAAGAGTCAGGAACACAAGTCCCCATACATTGCTTTCACTGCAGATACGAACTTCAATTCTTTCTTTAAAGAAGTGATAAAATTGCAGAGACTACTAGGTGTCACAAAAAAGTAATGGATGTAAGAATTGCAAAAATAAAAACAAAACAAAATCAAAGTGTAGCACAGTCATCGATAGGTAAAGTCCATTAGTCAACCTACCAACTCGACTAAGTAAACTAGCTAATAATAAGAGACAATACCCAAAAGGGTTGAGCATCATTTTTATTAAACTGAGTGCATTTCAAGAAGTCGTTCACCTGCCTTAAGTTAAGAGCTAAAGTTCAGATTTATAATCTCACTCGTGCTCTGTACACAATCTATTCAAGATAAATTATACATGCCTTAATGTTATTCAGGCAAGTCCTGATTTATGCAAAGCAATTAAATTGGAAAAGCTCCAAAATATCAATATTCCTTTTTTTCTTTTTAAAGGGCAGGATGATGAGCATGGAAAGTCAACCAAAGGAAAATACATTACTTCTCTTTTGTTGGTTGGATGAAGTATATAGCATCCATGGAGGGCAACGGCTGCCTTCTTCTGTATATGTCTTCTACCACTGCAAAGAAAAAAAATGATATAATCAAGCAATCTGGAGAATGGTGAATGCAGCAATTAAAATTCAAATGGTCATTCTCCCATTGTTTAAACCATATAATCCCATTTGCAATGCAATATGAGAATTTTACACATAAGCTAAGAGAATATCATATTGTAGAGCAACATGTTTCAGTAATTTACAACAGTCAGGATTCTGGTATGATTGTATGGAGAATGAAATGCTTCAATGAATAGCCATGTGTGAAATTAAATCATTTATTTTAATGACAAGATATTCAATGAAATCGTTCCATCTCAACGAATACTAGAATAATATTCTTTCGTGCTGGCGACCGCCTGCTTTCTAAAGTGATCAAAATGCATACAATACATTCAATATTTTGCACATAAAAACTACAAAAAGAAAAAATCTCTCCATCTGTCTCTCAAATAGATTTAAAAATTGCATAGAGATTTTCTGAACCATCCCAGATTTTAAGATTTTCCCTTTTATTCCTTACATGAAACTCCTTCCTGCGTGATATCAGCCATCTTGCATGAGCATGACATGATCTTCACAGTAAGTTTATCCATGATGAGAACCTGCAGGTAAGATATTCAAGAGCCGACATTAACTAAAATGCATATTCTAAAAGATGGAAGACATTGGTAGGGTAGCTATAATCATGTAAAAATGTAGCAAATCACTTGTCTAAACTGGGCAATCATTGGGTAAGGCAACCACACATGATTCCAACAAAGCCCCAAATTTTCACTAACAGGATACACTCAAGCTACAGTTGACACAAGATGGACATGTACCATTTGTATCAAAACATAGGTGTCGTGTTTCAAAGATTGATAGGAAAATCAATTTGAGATACTGTGAAATGTTAGGATGTTTATTTGAAACTCCATCAAATACAAGGACATTTACTATATCTAAGTGGTATTAAGAAAACAGTATAGATTACAGGCATTGCAAAATAATGACATATTTGATAGGACCAGGTGAGGTACCTTCCAAGATGATTTTGAGTCCCCTGTTTTGGCTGATCGAAGCATTTCATGCAATAAACCTGAAATGAAATATAAACTTAGAATGGCAGACAGCATTCCCTTCCTAGTTTTCTCACAGATTCAACAAAAGAAAATAACAGCATCAACCAATTCAAGGTGGTCCGTTAAGCTTTTGTCTGTTTAGCAAGCAAAGTGTTCCAATGGACAGAAATTTTCTCATACTAAAGTCATTCTTCTTAGAGAGATAAGATATTCAACTCCAATAGTATCAACTTCAAAATTTATAGACTCCGAACAAAGATATAGATATTGCATTGGCGACTAAACTTCGCCAGATTAAAATCGCAATCTCCAGCACAAATTATTTCATTCTTCTCGACATAAGGTAGCAATTCAACAAATTCCTAGCACCTGAAATGGAAAACCCTAACTAAATTTGGCCCCTATCTCTATTTATTAGGCCCTGATTAGTTATCAGAAATAACAAAATTACCAGACATTTTACATTACATTACAAAATATTCAACTAAGCTGGAAGCTTGAAATGAATAAATAAATAAATAAATAAAGTAAACTACCACTCCATTGAACTAAACAAAAAAAAAAGCACAGGATCATATTAAGTTGCTTGCTTTTGAATCAATCAAACTGGACCTAAAATTGAAAACATGGATAGAGAAGGAGATATTGAAGTTACGTTCACGGCTGATTTGTCTAAAATTTCTGTAGTCGCCACCGTAAGCAGACGACGAATCAGAATCCGAGAACGACATGTCGACGATTAATCAAAACTCCAAAGCCTATGATTCTCTCTCTTTTCTAGACTTTGCTTAATCGGCCGATCCAGAAACGATAGTTGCAGAGATCGTTTTCTAGTGATCGAAGTAGGGAGGGGAGGAGCTACGGTGGAGGGAGAAAGGGATGGAGGGAGGGGGATCAAAGAAGGCAAGATGGGGGGCAGTGAGAGAGAGTAAAATGAAATATAAACTATTTTAGAAGTTTTTTTAATTTATTGAAAAAAATAAATGATTTTTTTTAATTTATAAAAGGTGGGATGGTGATTGTTGTGCTGACCATTGCCGGTTCAATTTCGCGTTGCGTCGTGGAATAGAGGAGTTGAAAGATTTAGACCGGCGCCTGCAATAGAATTTTAGCCGCTGCTTATCGGATTATTAAAAGTTATAAATTATTTAAACGTGGGGTTGAACTTACTAGTATTTCTCCCTCTAAAAAACTCCAGTTAAGAATCGGTCTCAATTAGAGAAGAAAACGAAAATTGCGTCAATTTACTTCAGAAAATTACATCAATTCCGCGCCTACATTATTTGTTTTTTCTCTTAAAAAACCACCTTAAGCGTTTTCAATGCAAACATGACATTAATTCGATGGGTTGTCTAGTTCTTGTGTTTTTTCCCTGCCCGGTAGAAATTGTTTGGTAGTTAAACGTTAAAAGGTACTGGAATATAAAATATAAAATTATGAGATTCAAACTTATTGATATTTAGTCAGTAAAATTGCAATATCATGTCAACTAAAAATCTTAATATTTACCAACAATACTTTAATATTATATTAATTTAAAAAATTTAATATTTATGAGAGGTTTTAAAATATATTTTATTTTATTTTTTAATAAATTAGACTTGAAATTTTACATGGTGAAAAATAAAAATAAAAACTAAATGCATAGTAGCATTGTGGTGTGTTGTCATATCTATAATTCGATGGCCTTTAATACATTTATGTATTTCGTGTGTGTGTGTGTATTGATGATACCAATAATATAGATATTGAACTAATTATATGTTTAGTTGATAGTACATTTTAAACAAGTTTATATGAACATCATATCAACATGTATAAAGAATTTCATGAAGAAATCAAGAAGAGAGCATAATGAAGACCTACAATTAAGTGTTTATTTTAGTGCTCTATGAAAATTTGTATATCTCATCTTGATAGCACAATTAATAATGAATGCACATACTTTATTATACATACATTAAAAGGGTTGAATAAAAACCTCATAGACAATTCTAAGAATTTATCTAAATTAAAACTGATAAATTTTGAATTTCTCATGAATTAGTTAACTTGTTAATGGTTTTTTTAAAAAATATTTTTTACTTAATTATATGATATTAAACACTTATGATTTAAAGCATCAATCAGAAATAAGTATTTAATTGAGATTTTGATAAGCCTAAATAAAACAAAAAAAAACCATTCACGAAGTCTATTTTCCAATTAATTCAATGTCAAATGATAAAATCAGGGGTAAATTAATTACTATCAATATTAATTAAAGATAAAATTGTTCCTAGGAAGTCAAGCTTTAAAACTAAATTTTTTTATATAAAAAATAAAAATAAATTCTTTGGCCTAGGTGTTGTTTTGTATTTATGAGCATTGTAGTAACATAACTTTTCATAAAAGAATGAAAAGGATAATAATAACCTTGATCAATCAAGAAATGTTCAGTCCACAATAATTGAAGTAGGCCAGAATGAGAGCCATTGTAGAAAAAATCAGTGTGTTTACTATTTCAACCTATACTAATTAATCTAGATGATTTTTTGTTGACATTAATTTTAAAAACGAAAGCAGTAATCATTGTCCAAGATTCCATATTAGTATAGGTTGAAATTGGGTGTCCAGTTATTTATTCATTCATCATAGTGTTTATCTAAATTAATACAAAGCTGCTGGGGGTTCCTTGTTTGGGAAATCTTCGTTTCTAAGTATTTAGCCATTTTATATGGAATAAAAATCCACGAAGGTTCCATCCCCGTGACCTTGTGGGAATCCAGGAACCTTCCTTCTCCACCATGTCTGTATTTTTTAAAAACAATATATATTTTTTTAATCCAATAATATTACTGGTTCGCTTTATCGGAAAAGTATATGTGCTGACTGTGGATTGTGGCAAAGTATAATCATTTGGCATTTTTCATGTTCAATAAATTGGCCTCTAGTTTCGAGCATTTAGCAAAATTTGAGAATATATCTTTTTGGATAAAATACAAAAAAAGAATCATTGAAATATTATAAAACTACATGAATCATCTAAGAATTTAATAAGTTAACAAAATTCATTTATATATATATATATATATATAAAATATATATATTATTAATATATAAATATAAATATCGCCTACCCCGTACCAATTAGTCTCCATGAAATCAAGCTTTATGCACAAATAAATAGAAGTTGCTTGATATTGTATTTTAAAAGTGTTTTTATAAAAAAAAAAAATTATTTTATTTTTTACTTTAAATTAAAAAAAATTAATGTTTTTAGATTATTTTCATATTCTAATGTTAAAAATAATTTTTAAAAAATAAAAAATATCATTTTAATATATTTCTAAATAAAATACACTTTCAAAAACAATTTTAACCACAATTCCTTAACTTTGGGAGTGTGAAACCGGCTGAAATTCACATCTTCGTATTCTCGTATCTGTTGGGCCAATCCTCTGGTTCTTAGAAGAATATTGTAGCAACCTTCGAGCTCATTGATTATCTTGAAATTGAAATTATAATCAAAAGTTTAAAGTTATTTTTTTATAAATAAAAATGATTTTAAATCAAAAATATATTTAAAAAAAACAAATTTACTTGAAGAACTGACGGTGTATGAGTTGAAACACATTAACTTAAAAAGTTAAGACTTCTAATCTTTAATGAAACTAAGGGGTCCTGGCGTGAGTGGTGAGGACGCTCTCATCTCTTAAGAGAGGTCAGGGGTTCAAACCCTCCTCCTCTTGTATAGAGCCAGCCATTTGGGAAGCACTTTCACCCCTTCGGGGCCCACCTGGTGCGAACGTGGATTAGTCTGGGCCAGCGCTTGGGACACCGCGTGGTTTATACCAAAAAAAAAAAATCAAGATTTTTGACTTAATTTTATAATTAATTTCTTACTAGGATCTAATCGAGTATATATTTTTTTCCCTGCCCAATCAGTTTTGTAGCAATGAATCCAGTTTCCAATAACCAATCAGAACAAAGATGGGTCAAAATTGACAGAAAGACCAAGATACCCATAAAAGCCAACCTCTTAATCTGGCCCCAATCCCCATTTCAACGGCCCAGGACCGATCTGATATCCCACCATCTCGTTCCCATCACTAAATTGCATTTCCATACAGAAATTAACAGCAAAAGTATTGGTACAAAATGTTCAAGATTTGGATCTAACAAACCCTAAGGAGAAGGGGTTAAACCCTAATCATTATTAACACTATGATTATAGTACCTGCAAAGGACCTTGCATTTGACAACGTTACCATAAACATAGAACCCAGGTGCTACCATGATCCGAACCATGGCTGGGACCAGCTTCCTTGCCCTGGCTCCACCCATATCCTCCATGTAAATTGAGTCGAAGTTCACCCCTTTATCCACCCTGAAGACTGGCAAGCCAGGGTGCACGGAATTGGCCAAAAGGTGCACCAACCATATGTTTTTAGAAGCACTAAAGAATGCCTGCAACAATGGCTCGGGCCAGGCTCTATTCCACCCCAACATAGCCACAATCTCACTCATTTTCCTATCACAAAACTTGCTAAACTCTTCACTGAAATGCCTTGTCCCTTTATTCAATACCTCCTCCCATGTCAACTCTCTAAGCACGTTAAATGACGCGTAGTTCGCCTCACATCTATCAATTGGGTTCAGTATTTGATTCACAGAAGTCTTTTGGAACCCAACAGATTCAAAATCTTCGAAGAAAGCTTTGTTCAACAAGGCCTCGAGGTAAAAGAGCACACCTTTCGGGTTCTTGAAGAATGAAATCTTTACATCACAAGGTTGCAGCAACACAGATATTCTCTCGAAAACTTTAACTCCCATGTGCCTTAGCTGCATAGTAAGTGACCTGCTTAATAGCCTGACAGAGGACCGAGCTTCTGATACTGAAACCAAGAATTGCTCTATCACTTTATCATTGACTCCCATAAGACCATTTTGTTTAAACTGGTGAATATTGTAGCCTTTGCCGATCTGGTAAAGGGGGTTGGTGCTGCTACATTCATCAAGCCCAGACTTCAAATTATGGCAATAAATTTCAAGCTTGTTAAGCTTCTTTTCAAGTTCAGCCATGGAGTACTTGAGCCTTGAAGTTTCAAGAAGTGCTTCATCTCTCTTTCTTGTTGCTTGAATCAGCTTGTGGGAAAGCTCAGCTATAGCAATCTTCCATTGCTCTTCTCTTGCTATTGACATATCACCAGTGGATTTTGGACTCTTTCTAGTCAAAGAAGAAAATATGGACCTGAAAATTCCATTAGGACTTGCAATAGACGAGTGCTTGTTCAAGCCATTATTGTCCAAGGGAACCACCGAAATCTTCTCTCTTGCATGCGGACGGCATTTGTTACAAGAAATTGAACTACTACCGCTACCACCACCATCATCTCCGTTATTGCTATCGCCGTGTCGTTTCTTGATGCCAGGTTTGCCATTTTTTTCATGGAGAGGTGTTGGATGGTGCTTTGGTGTTGCTCTCTTGTCTATAAAATTAGCTGGTGTTGCTTTGGTAGAAGTAGTCTGGCTTCCCTCTTCACTAAAATCATCATATTGCTCTTCTCTTTCACATTCTTGAATCTGCCACACCAATTACAAGACAGACAAACGACGTCAACAAAGTTAAGAAAATCGGCAATCAAGAAAGAAATTATCGCAATATTTCAAGTGCTAAACATGTGGTCCGACGAATCATTCTTGAATTCTCAGGGGGAAAAACAGCGTTTGTAAGTTAACTTACAGGAGTGATATGAGGAGATCGAAGAGGGAGTACTGCTGTTGGTGGTAGAGGAGGAGAGGGAGGACATTTCGAGGGAGGAGGAGGAGGAGAGGAGGAGGAAGGTGCCATGTTTATTTGTTATCTATCTCATTTTTGTCGTAGTTTTCTATAAAACTAGTGCTCCGTGTACATTTGACCATCAAGTAATATATACGAGGACATATGTTTTTTTTTTAAATTAATTATAGGATACGGTACTGATGTAGGCTGTAGCCGTGTTTTCTCTTTTTCAGCCTCTTTTCGTATTTTTCACATTTTCTTCGTTTGTGTCTTCGTCGTCTTGTAATCATGTTGATGAATCACAGGTAGACATCAATCAAGTATTTTACCGAGCCATGCGATACTGAAAAAATGGCTTTGTGTGGCTAGATTTTCGTGACAAGGATACAATGAGAGCAAAGTATGTATAACAGTAAAAGGCAGCATACGCAGTAACTATACATCCAATTATTTGATTATTTTTTTAAAATTTTAAATGTGACGTCTTATTCATTGAATTTGTTTCTGGTACGATTTAATTTCTAAAAAAAGATACGAATTTTCGGGTTCCTTAAATGAAAGGAAGGGCTAACAACGACGACTTGAATACAGGGAATATGGTGCAGGAATTCATAGCAGTGGGAGTGGCTACTGGTTAGGCACCAAATTCGAGTTTCCAACAGAGCTGTTTTTGCATTGTTACTGCTCGACCACCCGACCCGATCCATTTAGCTGGCCTTTTTATGGTTTTAATCACGAGCTTTGCTGCTCTGAACTCATATTTTAAAAGAAAAAATGGAACCAAGAATTACACTACTTGCGGTTTTATTCATATTTTATGATTTATGACTTCATTTCTCTCGATAAATCTCCTAAAATTAAAACAATAATGTGCTCGTGCCAATACAGTAAGAATATGGTGTTACGAGAAGCTATATATTAATTGTGAGCAAACGAATTAATACCAGTCGATATCAGCTAATTTACTCATATAGGGACGGTGGTTGATGTATTGAATTAAAGCCCTGAGGAGGGAGGGAGTAGCTCAAACATCTTCATCGTATCCTAGGTTGCGTCCAACCGAACCTCTAGCTAGAAATAAAACGATGCTAATGGATCGATACATTACAACAGCCATCCTAAACGAGGAAAATTAATTAACCGTTCAGTATTTTTCATCGCGCAAGTAACCGAAGGAATATTAACCGACAATACAACGACTGAGGGAAGGTCTTCCTTCTTCATACGTAAAATACTTCCTGTGAAATGAATCGATGAAGAATGTAAAACCAAGAATGAATTGTTTGACTCTTTCCATAAATGATTAGGAGGACCGCGTAGAACCAAGATCTTGATGGAAACAGGAAGGAAGATTTTCCGATGAGCATGCATGGCAAGTCAGGTCAATGGAGTCTTTCTTTGACAGTGGCTCACTGTGACGTGGCTAAAATCTATGGCTGTTAAGCTCCCTGGCGGGTCAGAGTCCTGGCCCAGCAATTTAATTACATCTGTACAGTCCCTGTGGTGGGACCGAAACCCTACCGTTTAAAGTTGTTCACTGCTTTCAAAATTGAAGGGGAGAGGGAGAGAGAGCACTTCCCAGAGAAGAAGTCTCCAGCGGATGTGAACTCTCTAAAGAAACTTGAAAATTAATTCCGTTGATCTATGAATGAAAATGGCAAAATTCCAACATTAATGTGTGAAAAGCAGTCGATAGCATCAAGCTTGATGCGACTCCAGAATATCGACGGAAGTTTCTCTCTGTTAAAAAACAATGCCTGTGGCGAATGATGCCAGCATGTGCTGCCAATTATATTCATAGTTAGTGAATTATACGCGCACCATGCATAACCATGGATTTTAGTTTCATTATCGTTGATGCTGTGTTGGGATGGACATCGATTTCAATCAAGCTCTATATTATTTATGTAAGATGGATTTTTCATTTTCAATTGACGTGGGATTCTTTATTAGTTCGAGCAATTTAACATCAAAACAAAAATATTAATTTCATGCTTGATATATTTTCGGGAAACGATTTCAAGAAAGATTACTGTAGAATATGGAGCACCATGTCATTTATCAAAACAAGGCTGCGCATATGAACACCATTACCCAGGATGAACTATGGATACCCCCCCCCCCCCCCCCCCCCCAAGAAAAAAAAAAGAAAAAGAAAAAGAAAACAAGAACATGTCTTTTCTCGTCATCAAGGGTGTGGAAGCAGCTAAAGGAGTGGCACATTAATGAGATTGATCTGCAGAGGGCTTGTCACATTTAATGCTTTCTCGATCCAACAACACGTCTTAAATCCCCTCAACCACTCTCATTTATTCCGCAGAAACAACTCCTTGCGTGCGGTGGATCTAAATGCCACCAACCAAGTCCCACACAGACTTGCACGGTGAGGGGAGCTTGGTTTTGCATGTGAAGTTAATAAATGAGGCGATGGGCGCAGGAGAGTGACCCTTTTAATTTCAGCAGTGGTCCTTTCATTTTTGGAATCGTTTGTGCCAGCAGAGTGTAGCCGCCGCTAATCTGTGTGAAGTGTCGTCTATCCTTCTGTATTTATACTTCTGTATTTATACTGCACTTATACTGTATAGAGAGGTTAGGTTCACATGCTCTTGCCCCAAACTATTCCTTGTTTGCATGGGCAAGTCTCGACAAAGAGAACACCTTCAAACCACTGTTATTGAATCCGGCACAGGCGGATAAGTCGCCCGGGCTGACTTGCCTCCTCATCTAAGTCAAATAAAGTCAACTTGAAGTTGACTTCAACAAAACTGGGCTGATTTCAAAAGAAAATAAAAAATAAAACAATTTATTTTTGTTATTGTTTTTGAAAAAGTAATTAATTTAAATTAACTTATTCAACCAATATCTTGAATTTTATAATGAATTGGATTTGATACTCCACTTCAATAATTATTTTATTTATTGGTTTGATAAAAACACGAATTTGCATGTTATCACCATCTTTTTGTTATAATCAGATGCGATAGGACAAAATCTGATCATACAAGTTAAAGATGGTTCTTGATTGTATCTTCTCTCTCTCTCTCTAAAATAAAATTTATAATTTCATTACACCCAACATCTTCTTTCTTACTCAAATTCAATTTAAGGTTGTGTTAGTTTTGTATTCGATATTTTTTTTTTGAATCTTTAATTGAACTCTGCCGTTAATCTTTCCTCTCTTCTAGTCACATGTTATAATTAAACTCTGCCATTAAACTTTCTTTATTATATTTAATTTTAATATAATTTTAAAAATTATTTGCCCCCGCCTTCACAAAACAATTTTTACATACCTACCAAAAATCCATAATACTCTATCCATCAACCATTTTTTACACTCTAAGTACCTTTATTTCTCAACACTTTACCTTCATTTTTCAACTCAAAATCAAAAGCAACACAGTAGATTATAAATTAGCCCCCCTTCTTGTAAAAAATAAATTTAATATCCATTATAGTTTCTTAAATAATTAGCTAATATACTTAATTCAATACCTGTTTGTTTTAAAAATACCTTCTTTTCACATTATCTGTTTTTCTTTTCTTTTTTCTATTTCTTAAAACAAAAACAAAAAATAAGAAGGACCACAACATGGAAGAAAAGGATTGAGTTGAAAATAAATTTAAAATACAAATAATTATTTTAAAAAGAAAGGGACTATTTAATTTAGTTTTCAAAATTAGGAGGTACCAATATCTGTTTGAAAGTGCGATTGAAGTTATTTTTTAAAGTGATTTTCGTTCAGAAATATATCAAAATGATATATTTTTTTTATTTTTTAAAAATTATTTTTGATATTAGTATGTGGAAATAATTTAAAAATACTAAAAAATATTAATTTAAAATATTTTAATTTTATAATGAATTGGATTTGATACTCCACTTCAATAATTATTTTATTTATTGGTTTGATAAAAACACGAATTTGCATGTTATCACCATCTTTTTGTTATAATCAGATGCGATAGGACAAAATCTGATCATACAAGTTAAAGATGGTTCTTGATTGTATCTTCTCTCTCTCTCTCTAAAATAAAATTTATAATTTCATTACACCCAACATCTTCTTTCTTACTCAAATTCAATTTAAGGTTGTGTTAGTTTTGTATTCGATATTTTTTTTTTGAATCTTTAATTGAACTCTGCCGTTAATCTTTCCTCTCTTCTAGTCACATGTTATAATTAAACTCTGCCATTAAACTTTCTTTATTATATTTAATTTTAATATAATTTTAAAAATTATTTGCCCCCGCCTTCACAAAACAATTTTTACATACCTACCAAAAATCCATAATACTCTATCCATCAACCATTTTTTACACTCTAAGTACCTTTATTTCTCAACACTTTACCTTCATTTTTCAACTCAAAATCAAAAGCAACACAGTAGATTATAAATTAGCCCCCCTTCTTGTAAAAAATAAATTTAATATCCATTATAGTTTCTTAAATAATTAGCTAATATACTTAATTCAATACCTGTTTGTTTTAAAAATACCTTCTTTTCACATTATCTGTTTTTCTTTTCTTTTTTCTATTTCTTAAAACAAAAACAAAAAATAAGAAGGACCACAACATGGAAGAAAAGGATTGAGTTGAAAATAAATTTAAAATACAAATAATTATTTTAAAAAGAAAGGGACTATTTAATTTAGTTTTCAAAATTAGGAGGTACCAATATCTGTTTGAAAGTGCGATTGAAGTTATTTTTTAAAGTGATTTTCGTTCAGAAATATATCAAAATGATATATTTTTTTTATTTTTTAAAAATTATTTTTGATATTAGTATGTGGAAATAATTTAAAAATACTAAAAAATATTAATTTAAAATATTTTAATTTTATAATGAATTGGATTTGATACTCCACTTCAATAATTATTTTATTTATTGGTTTGATAAAAACACGAATTTGCATGTTATCACCATCTTTTTGTTATAATCAGATGCGATAGGACAAAATCTGATCATACAAGTTAAAGATGGTTCTTGATTGTATCTTCTCTCTCTCTCTCTAAAATAAAATTTATAATTTCATTACACCCAACATCTTCTTTCTTACTCAAATTCAATTTAAGGTTGTGTTAGTTTTGTATTCGATATTTTTTTTTTGAATCTTTAATTGAACTCTGCCGTTAATCTTTCCTCTCTTCTAGTCACATGTTATAATTAAACTCTGCCATTAAACTTTCTTTATTATATTTAATTTTAATATAATTTTAAAAATTATTTGCCCCCGCCTTCACAAAACAATTTTTACATACCTACCAAAAATCCATAATACTCTATCCATCAACCATTTTTTACACTCTAAGTACCTTTATTTCTCAACACTTTACCTTCATTTTTCAACTCAAAATCAAAAGCAACACAGTAGATTATAAATTAGCCCCCCTTCTTGTAAAAAATAAATTTAATATCCATTATAGTTTCTTAAATAATTAGCTAATATACTTAATTCAATACCTGTTTGTTTTAAAAATACCTTCTTTTCACATTATCTGTTTTTCTTTTCTTTTTTCTATTTCTTAAAACAAAAACAAAAAATAAGAAGGACCACAACATGGAAGAAAAGGATTGAGTTGAAAATAAATTTAAAATACAAATAATTATTTTAAAAAGAAAGGGACTATTTAATTTAGTTTTCAAAATTAGGAGGTACCAATATCTGTTTGAAAGTGCGATTGAAGTTATTTTTTAAAGTGATTTTCGTTCAGAAATATATCAAAATGATATATTTTTTTTATTTTTTAAAAATTATTTTTGATATTAGTATGTGGAAATAATTTAAAAATACTAAAAAATATTAATTTAAAATATTTTAATTTTATAATGAATTGGATTTGATACTCCACTTCAATAATTATTTTATTTATTGGTTTGATAAAAACACGAATTTGCATGTTATCACCATCTTTTTGTTATAATCAGATGCGATGGGACAAAATCTGATCATACAAGTTAAAGATGGTTCTTGATTGTATCTTCTCTCTCTCTCTCTAAAATAAAATTTATAATTTCATTACACCCAACATCTTCTTTCTTACTCAAATTCAATTTAAGGTTGTGTTAGTTTTGTATTCGATATTTTTTTTTTGAATCTTTAATTGAACTCTGCCGTTAATCTTTCCTCTCTTCTAGTCACATGTTATAATTAAACTCTGCCATTAAACTTTCTTTATTATATTTAATTTTAATATAATTTTAAAAATTATTTGCCCCCGCCTTCACAAAACAATTTTTACATACCTACCAAAAATCCATAATACTCTATCCATCAACCATTTTTTACACTCTAAGTACCTTTATTTCTCAACACTTTACCTTCATTTTTCAACTCAAAATCAAAAGCAAGACAGTAGATTATAAATTAGCCCCCCTTCTTGTAAAAAATAAATTTAATATCCATTATAGTTTCTTAAATAATTAGCTAATATACTTAATTCAATACCTGTTTGTTTTAAAAATACCTTCTTTTCACATTATCTGTTTTTCTTTTCTTTTTTCTATTTCTTAAAACAAAAACAAAAAATAAGAAGGACCACAACATGGAAGAAAAGGATTGAGTTGAAAATAAATTTAAAATACAAATAATTATTTTAAAAAGAAAGGGACTATTTAATTTAGTTTTCAAAATTAGGAGGTACCAATATCTGTTTGAAAGTGCGATTGAAGTTATTTTTTAAAGTGATTTTCGTTCAGAAATATATCAAAATGATATATTTTTTTTATTTTTTAAAAATTATTTTTGATATTAGTATGTGGAAATAATTTAAAAATACTAAAAAATATTAATTTAAAATATTTTAATTTTATAATGAATTGGATTTGATACTCCACTTCAATAATTATTTTATTTATTGGTTTGATAAAAACACGAATTTGCATGTTATCACCATCTTTTTGTTATAATCAGATGCGATAGGACAAAATCTGATCATACAAGTTAAAGATGGTTCTTGATTGTATCTTCTCTCTCTCTCTCTAAAATAAAATTTATAATTTCATTACACCCAACATCTTCTTTCTTACTCAAATTCAATTTAAGGTTGTGTTAGTTTTGTATTCGATATTTTTTTTTTGAATCTTTAATTGAACTCTGCCGTTAATCTTTCCTCTCTTCTAGTCACATGTTATAATTAAACTCTGCCATTAAACTTTCTTTATTATATTTAATTTTAATATAATTTTAAAAATTATTTGCCCCCGCCTTCACAAAACAATTTTTACATACCTACCAAAAATCCATAATACTCTATCCATCAACCATTTTTTACACTCTAAGTACCTTTATTTCTCAACACTTTACCTTCATTTTTCAACTCAAAATCAAAAGCAACACAGTAGATTATAAATTAGCCCCCCTTCTTGTAAAAAATAAATTTAATATCCATTATAGTTTCTTAAATAATTAGCTAATATACTTAATTCAATACCTGTTTGTTTTAAAAATACCTTCTTTTCACATTATCTGTTTTTCTTTTCTTTTTTCTATTTCTTAAAACAAAAACAAAAAATAAGAAGGACCACAACATGGAAGAAAAGGATTGAGTTGAAAATAAATTTAAAATACAAATAATTATTTTAAAAAGAAAGGGACTATTTAATTTAGTTTTCAAAATTAGGAGGTACCAATATCTGTTTGAAAGTGCGATTGAAGTTATTTTTTAAAGTGATTTTCGTTCAGAAATATATCAAAATGATATATTTTTTTTATTTTTTAAAAATTATTTTTGATATTAGTATGTGGAAATAATTTAAAAATACTAAAAAATATTAATTTAAAATATTTTAATTTTATAATGAATTGGATTTGATACTCCACTTCAATAATTATTTTATTTATTGGTTTGATAAAAACACGAATTTGCATGTTATCACCATCTTTTTGTTATAATCAGATGCGATGGGACAAAATCTGATCATACAAGTTAAAGATGGTTCTTGATTGTATCTTCTCTCTCTCTCTCTAAAATAAAATTTATAATTTCATTACACCCAACATCTTCTTTCTTACTCAAATTCAATTTAAGGTTGTGTTAGTTTTGTATTCGATATTTTTTTTTTGAATCTTTAATTGAACTCTGCCGTTAATCTTTCCTCTCTTCTAGTCACATGTTATAATTAAACTCTGCCATTAAACTTTCTTTATTATATTTAATTTTAATATAATTTTAAAAATTATTTGCCCCCGCCTTCACAAAACAATTTTTACATACCTACCAAAAATCCATAATACTCTATCCATCAACCATTTTTTACACTCTAAGTACCTTTATTTCTCAACACTTTACCTTCATTTTTCAACTCAAAATCAAAAGCAAGACAGTAGATTATAAATTAGCCCCCCTTCTTGTAAAAAATAAATTTAATATCCATTATAGTTTCTTAAATAATTAGCTAATATACTTAATTCAATACCTGTTTGTTTTAAAAATACCTTCTTTTCACATTATCTGTTTTTCTTTTCTTTTTTCTATTTCTTAAAACAAAAACAAAAAATAAGAAGGACCACAACATGGAAGAAAAGGATTGAGTTGAAAATAAATTTAAAATACAAATAATTATTTTAAAAAGAAAGGGACTATTTAATTTAGTTTTCAAAATTAGGAGGTACCAATATCTGTTTGAAAGTGCGATTGAAGTTATTTTTTAAAGTGATTTTCGTTCAGAAATATATCAAAATGATATATTTTTTTTATTTTTTAAAAATTATTTTTGATATTAGTATGTGGAAATAATTTAAAAATACTAAAAAATATTAATTTAAAATATTTTAATTTTATAATGAATTGGATTTGATACTCCACTTCAATAATTATTTTATTTATTGGTTTGATAAAAACACGAATTTGCATGTTATCACCATCTTTTTGTTATAATCAGATGCGATAGGACAAAATCTGATCATACAAGTTAAAGATGGTTCTTGATTGTATCTTCTCTCTCTCTCTCTAAAATAAAATTTATAATTTCATTACACCCAACATCTTCTTTCTTACTCAAATTCAATTTAAGGTTGTGTTAGTTTTGTATTCGATATTTTTTTTTTGAATCTTTAATTGAACTCTGCCGTTAATCTTTCCTCTCTTCTAGTCACATGTTATAATTAAACTCTGCCATTAAACTTTCTTTATTATATTTAATTTTAATATAATTTTAAAAATTATTTGCCCCCGCCTTCACAAAACAATTTTTACATACCTACCAAAAATCCATAATACTCTATCCATCAACCATTTTTTACACTCTAAGTACCTTTATTTCTCAACACTTTACCTTCATTTTTCAACTCAAAATCAAAAGCAACACAGTAGATTATAAATTAGCCCCCCTTCTTGTAAAAAATAAATTTAATATCCATTATAGTTTCTTAAATAATTAGCTAATATACTTAATTCAATACCTGTTTGTTTTAAAAATACCTTCTTTTCACATTATCTGTTTTTCTTTTCTTTTTTCTATTTCTTAAAACAAAAACAAAAAATAAGAAGGACCACAACATGGAAGAAAAGGATTGAGTTGAAAATAAATTTAAAATACAAATAATTATTTTAAAAAGAAAGGGACTATTTAATTTAGTTTTCAAAATTAGGAGGTACCAATATCTGTTTGAAAGTGCGATTGAAGTTATTTTTTAAAGTGATTTTCGTTCAGAAATATATCAAAATGATATATTTTTTTTATTTTTTAAAAATTATTTTTGATATTAGTATGTGGAAATAATTTAAAAATACTAAAAAATATTAATTTAAAATATTTTAATTTTATAATGAATTGGATTTGATACTCCACTTCAATAATTATTTTATTTATTGGTTTGATAAAAACACGAATTTGCATGTTATCACCATCTTTTTGTTATAATCAGATGCGATAGGACAAAATCTGATCATACAAGTTAAAGATGGTTCTTGATTGTATCTTCTCTCTCTCTCTCTAAAATAAAATTTATAATTTCATTACACCCAACATCTTCTTTCTTACTCAAATTCAATTTAAGGTTGTGTTAGTTTTGTATTCGATATTTTTTTTTTGAATCTTTAATTGAACTCTGCCGTTAATCTTTCCTCTCTTCTAGTCACATGTTATAATTAAACTCTGCCATTAAACTTTCTTTATTATATTTAATTTTAATATAATTTTAAAAATTATTTGCCCCCGCCTTCACAAAACAATTTTTACATACCTACCAAAAATCCATAATACTCTATCCATCAACCATTTTTTACACTCTAAGTACCTTTATTTCTCAACACTTTACCTTCATTTTTCAACTCAAAATCAAAAGCAACACAGTAGATTATAAATTAGCCCCCCTTCTTGTAAAAAATAAATTTAATATCCATTATAGTTTCTTAAATAATTAGCTAATATACTTAATTCAATACCTGTTTGTTTTAAAAATACCTTCTTTTCACATTATCTGTTTTTCTTTTCTTTTTTCTATTTCTTAAAACAAAAACAAAAAATAAGAAGGACCACAACATGGAAGAAAAGGATTGAGTTGAAAATAAATTTAAAATACAAATAATTATTTTAAAAAGAAAGGGACTATTTAATTTAGTTTTCAAAATTAGGAGGTACCAATATCTGTTTGAAAGTGCGATTGAAGTTATTTTTTAAAGTGATTTTCGTTCAGAAATATATCAAAATGATATATTTTTTTTATTTTTTAAAAATTATTTTTGATATTAGTATGTGGAAATAATTTAAAAATACTAAAAAATATTAATTTAAAATATTTTTTTCCAAAAATATTTGTGAAACTCAATATCAAAAAGTCTTAGAACAATTTCTTTGAATTTGAATTCTGCTTTTAAAAAACGTTTTGAAACGCCCGGCGGGCTGCACTTCCAAATTCCAATACGAATGAGTGTAAAGTTGCCGGCCATTTACAGGCTGCTTGCTACACAAGCTGTCTTTAGTACCACAACCGCAAACAAAAGGCCCAATGAAGCTCATTGTCAAAGGCAGCTCTCATTTTTTAAAATAACAAAGCCCATAGTCCACATAGATGTTCTCTTCTCTCTCTTACACACGGAACACCATTTTCAGACAACAGAAGTTTCAAGTTCTGGCACACCCTGAAAACCAAAAACCAAGTCTTCGTCTGGATTTTGAAAGACAGGAAAATCCGATCACATCCCGTTTATCACCTCCATTATTTGATCTATAAAGCCTAACTTTCAGGTTGAATTGAAGCCAAACTATGCAGAAATCAGGAAAGTCGGTGATGGCATGGAACGTGTTCAAGTTTTGTACTGCACTGCGTGCTCTTGGTTCCATCATGATAGTATTAGTTCTTGGCATAATTGGGGTTACATATTATGTTATTGTTGTAGCTAATTATGGCCCAGCTCTTTTTCATGGTGGCCTGGATTCTTTTGTTGCTTTCCTTGTCTTGGTTTTTTTCCATTCCTTGGTACGTTCCACTGCCCTTTCACTTTTTTAAAAGGCTTTAATGTTTTTATTTGTCACTGTTGGTGTTTTATGGTTGCTGCAGTTTGAATTGCATGCAAAGGTTGAATCCTTAGGACAATACTAGAAATGATAACCCTGCTTTGGATTGTAAGCAACCAATGCATAGGTTGAGCCGGTGTTAAGAATGCTAATCATATACGAAGGAATTGTTTACATGGATTTCAAAGTGGGATTCCTTATTGCGATATTTATTTCAGGTTTTAAATGTTAGCTAGCAACATTTACCATTGTGACTGAAAACAGCTTTTTAGCAGTCACACAAATACATGTCAAGCATTGTCATATCAGCTTATATGCAATTTGGGTTTTGGCTATTATAGATTCAATTTTGGTTAGCTCGTATGCAATTCACGTTGATTCATTTTGCTGAGAGAAGTAATATTTGAACTCAATTTCCTCTAGTTCTTACCGACCAAACAAAGGATTTCCGTGATGGTTCCTTGTTTTTCTCGAGTTTCCATACAGTAGGGTGGGACTGACCTTAAATTCAATATCTCCTGTATGTTTTTAACAAACAGCTTGCTAAGGTAATTAACTGGCTTATTACTATTGAGAACAATTTAGGAGATGTATTGGATTATTTGGTAACAGTTAATTTGTGAGACTGGCAAGTTGTCTTTCTCTCCCATGTATAGCATCATATATGGAAGGAAACTGATGAGCATAATACCTATACGTAACCATCCACCGAGTTGTGGCAGGCTGCCACAGGCTTCCATGTATTCTGGATAACATCCATGCACAATGAATGGCTGCCAAGTCAGCTACCATTCCAAGTGGGTGGGATAATGTAGGTGAACTTATTCGGTGAACATAGTAGTGGTCCTCTATCTAAAATTGAGTTTGTCTAATAACTGTAAAAGGAACTCTATAATACTGATTATCCAAAAAAAAAAAACTCTATAATACTGAATTTCCATTAGTGGGATTTGGTTATGTAGCTGGTGATGCTATTATGGAGCTACTTCGCTACTGTTCTAGCTGATCCTGGTGGTGTCCCCCCACATTGGAGGCCATCAATAGACGAGGAAAGTGGTGATGCCGATCCATTGGTGGGATTGGCACATGAAGGAACAGATTTAGGTTTAAATCAATCGGCTACACTCGGTGAGCAAGCTAATCCACAATTACGAGTCTGTCGAAAATGCAACCAGTTTAAACCTCCCCGTTGCCATCACTGTTCTGTTTGTGAGTTTTTCTTCTTTGGGCTTACATGCTTTTCTTTTCTAGAAGCCTAGCTGCCGTTTCATCTCAACTAAAAGTAGCTTGATTTGTTAATTGTTTCAGGTGGAAGGTGTATATTGAAAATGGACCATCATTGTGTATGGGTCGTGAATTGTGTTGGGGCATTGAACTACAAGTATTTCCTTCTTTTCTTGGTATGTTAACTATCATAAGAAGCTAGGGTATATTGATGCATATGCCATAGTGGGAATGCAGCTAATTTATGGTTTAACAATTTTGAAACCAACTTTACATATGCATAAAACATAAATTAACATCTGAAATGTTTTATAAGCATATAACATTGTCTTGAATCATCAAATTGTTTTACTCAACTTACAATAAGATACATTTGCTTTTGATGGTATCAATCGTATGCCTATATCTTCACAGCATACGAGTACATCCTAAAGTATCGCAAAATTGTTTGTGAGAAAGGTTGGCTATAAAGAAATTGATCATCAGCATGGTGAAAGATAAAGCTTGTACAGATAAATGTAAAATTCTTGCGGCACCTGGAAGGTGTGTGTTGCTCTTGGAAGCTGTATTAGAAGCTAGAGGATAAATGATCTTACTTGTTCCAAACCATATTATTATGTCATAATGGTTTTATACTTCATATTCCATGTAAAAGCTGCTGCTTCATCTTCCCTCACCATCCTATTAAATTACATGACTTCCTCTCTCTCTCTCTCTCTCTCTCTCTCTCTATTGATTATATGATGTCCTCACCGTCAATGAACTCCAGTTCTCTTCTTCTTTTTTTCATTTTGTCCTTCATTCTGTGGGTTGCAAGGCTTGCAACTTACATGCATTAACAGGGGAATTAACATTCTATTCCATAAATAACTGCAAATTCAAGACTCAATCTATTTCATAGCTTTCTGTTCTGCGAGATATATGATTGAGATAGTGTTCTTTAATAGGTTCTTGCAAGTACTCTAAATTATCTAAAGATGGCTGGTGCAACTAGCCATTGAAATGCATCTAAAGCACTGGCTATTCTTGCATCTGTGCACTCCTGTAACCCCTCCTCTGTTTTCTCTATCATTGAATATCAACATACATTGATCGCTAATAAATTATAATGTCCGCTGTGTATTATGATTTTTAATCTTATCATGCTATAAATATATTCTCTTCCCTTAAATGAACTCCCAATCTAGTTTTTGTTGCTTATTTCTTATGCAGTTTTACACATTTCTCTTGACAACTCTTGTCACTTTATCATTATTGAGGCTGTTTATAGCATTTTTCACTGATGGTGTGATAGATGGAACTCCGGGAACCCTTGTTGCCACTTTTGTCACATTTGGTAAGTTGGAGGGAGATTTGTATGTTATGTCCACGCTCATTTCTTGTCTGTATCTTCTTTTTTCTTACTTTTATCTTTTGATTATTTCAGTTTTGAACTTATCATTTGCATTGAGTATTATGGGCTTCCTGGTTATGCACATATCGTTGGTATTAGGCAATACCACCACCATTGAGGTGATGCCTTTTGCCATGTTTGCTTCTTTTATTTCCTCACATGTTACAGAGGTTTTCATCAGGTGCCACAATAAAATTTCATATTCATATTCTCTTACTTTCAGGCATTTGAGAAGAAAACCAATCCTAAATGGCGTTATGATCTTGGTCGAAGGAAAAACTTTGAACAGGTTATTTTCGGTCCTTCCCATTAATCTTTATCCAATCACTGTGTATGTGTGCCTGCTTCTTTATCATTTCTTTTACCTTCAACTTATAACCATTTTGTTGTATAATGAGGTTTTACTGCACTTACACTGCTGGAGCAGAAAAAACCTGCGCAAGTTGCACGCCATATTTTTGAACTTTCATGAAGTAATTCCAAATCTGCAAGGGCCATGTTGTTCCTTGAAATTGAGGTTTGGATCACAACGTGGTATACACTATGTGTTCCCATCACTCATTTCCATAATCAGTTTGTTCCCTCTCCATCATAATTGATGATTTGATTCTTTAAATGGAAAAACAGTTTGTTCATGTCCCCATATTTACTGACATTCATCCCAACCCATGTTCTTATTTTGTTGAGGTCACCTTTCACTTGGGAAATTATGAAATTAGTATCTGTTTGTTGCAATTGGGATGGCATTGACATTTCCCAAGCTGCTGGCACTTGTATGTCAAACTGCACATAGAAGCAGGTCACACTAAAGTGAGATTCAAACTTGGGCATGCAGATGGTTCTAGGCCTTACACGGTTCAAAAGCTACCTCACTACCGGCTTTCCATACCATATGATCACAATTGAGAAACTAAGAGTTATTTGTGCCTGTCCCCAAGTAGACTTTTGGTATTCAGGTCATGTTTGCTATGATTTGTCATGCTACTTGATATGCAGGATAAAGCTGATACCTGTGCATGAAAGTAAAAATGCTGATCATTATTTTCTATGCCAGGTGTTTGGGGTGGATAAGCGATGCTGGTTTATCCCTGCTTATTCCGAAGAGGATCTGGAATGCATGCCAGTGCTTCAAGGTTTTGACTTTCCAACAAGACCCGACTTGGATGAGCTCCAGCAATTCTAATGGCACCTATCAGTAACCGTCTTCTAGTGCTTTGAAAATCTTAAACTCAAAGCAGATCTGGACGGGGAAGAAGATAAAGGTATATTCATGTAGAGGTGCATCAATTTTTTGAAAAATACGTAGGTGCTTGGAGATGTCTGTGTGCGGTTACCAACATTGTACTCTGGACTAGTCAGTCGAAAAACTAACATAAAAGTATATTTTGGGCTGCTATAAATTCTCTTGTTTTTCCCAATGCTAAAATTATTTACAAGTCTTTTCTCCATCACCAACCCTAAATGCCAGTTTCGTTCCGGGCCAGGCCTCCACCCATCCCTCTAATTTCCCCTCCAAAAAGAAAAACTAACACGAGCAAGCACTGTAGGGAAACCTGTAGAAGTTTCACGCATACCTTTTAAAGAGACGACAATTAACCATTTTAAAAACGAATTGATGGTACCTAATCACCCCATAAAAATGCAGTACCTACCAGAGAGAGAAGTGGGTACTCGCATGGAACTTAGATCAATTTTACTCAAAACTGTAAAATTAGGTCAGTTAGCTCAATACAAATGATATACAAGGCTGGGCCAAAGAATAGAAGCCATGTCAAATTTTGAGGGAAACCTAAGGACTGTTTGAAACAGAGCACAGAATCCCAGCCTCTATAAGACTCCCAATTTTGAAAATATTATTGCAACTCCACCTAGGGTTACACCATCGGAAGATACAGCATAACATGCACACACGCAGAAACAATTGAATCGAGATCCAGGACCAGAAACATCCGTCCTCTTTGATTAGCATTGTCATTTGCATAACCCGGACAGGAAACCGAGACAAGATCTGAATCCTCTTTGTGCATTCAACCTTATTGCAGTTTCAATCATCACAACAGGCTTCTTCCTTAAGGCTGCCTTCTCCGTAGAGTATGATTTAATTTATTTTTTTAGGGCCATAATGCAACATAGCAAATCAAAGCGAAATGAGGACTACCATATTTCAACGATATAATGAAGTCGTAGCAACGCAACATAGCACATGGCATCCAAACAAGCAAGCTTGTGCCAATAACAAGTCGGATTCTCTACTACTGATCTTTCAGTAGCTGTGGGTTAGATGGGGCCACTGCAGAAAGCTGGCTGCATTGAGGAGAAAATGTACAACAATTCTGACCCTGTATTATCATTTTTTGTGTAATGACTAAAGGCATTGCAACTACGCCATTTACAACAATTAATCTGAGTAACTGCAACTGTATACTCCCTCTCAGCTCCGTTTAAGCAAAAATCAAGCCAGGTACTTAAACATGTTTGGGTTTTCCTTGTCTCTTTCTAGATAATCTCGGGAGATCAGATCTTCTATCCGCTTCTTGATAGCTTTAATGTCAGGCTGCAAATTACAATCCATCGGTTATTATACAACGATACATGGATTGCATAAAATAAAAGGTCTTCTTATATTTAGGAAACCTGTCTATATCTTTTTATTTACAGCAACTATGCTACTAGCCATCCCAATTCTCACTCGGTTAAATTTAGGTGGGTTTTTCAAAGGCTAACTACGCATACTCAGAAAGAAGTATCTAACAGAGTAGAAAAACTCATGCTCTAGCAACAAGTATTGTGCTTTGCAAATGCCAGGGTTCTATTAATTCATAAGAGCATCCACTCTTTGTAAGAACCAGAAAGTAATATTTTCTTGAAAGCTATCCCCCCACTGGACCAACAGTGGCTACAGCATTTTCTAATCTTAATACAAGTCATAAAATTAATCACGGGCCTCAGATCCTCCCATTATATTTGTCAATTTCTCTAAAATCTGTCTGATAAATTTGAAAGGCAGTGTATGCATACCTTGAACATGAGAGTCAACTGCTCAACACACTCCAAGACTAGATGTTGATGACTCAGCATTTTCCGACTCTTCATGATGCGCACAATTGCAGCATCAATAGCATATCGTCTGTCTTTGTCAACATCTTCAACAACCTTCTTTCTTTCATCAACAAGTGGAAGAGGAATCTGTGTTGCAACATTTCAAGTATTTAATATCCAGAGTATAAACCCCAACACCAAGTGTGAAAAGGTAATGGTGTCAATAGACTATTTCACAGGCAGTTGATAGTAAAACATCAAAATATAATTGACAGTAGAGTGTTAAGAGAATATCAGACCTTGATCCTCCTCATTCTATCATTGAACTTGTGATTGAATTCAAAGTAATCACTTTGGTTAACAGTCTTTGTGTTTGGCTCCTTGTTAAGGATCCTATACTTGCCACATGACAGGGAATGAAGCAATCTAGGCAAGTCATCATCACTCAAGTTTGACTGGGTCATAATCTCTGAGTAACTGAGTTTGTCTGAAGTATTAAAAAGCATCAAGAGACAAGCCTGTGGAAGATAGAAAGGAATCAAATAATCAGAACCAAACATCTCAATCCAGTAATAATGGAATGATATGCCAATCATCCCCCCTCTATCCTACAAAAGGTAAGGTTTAATACCATACCTGGTAGGTTGTCACAACCAGCTCAATAGTTTTTTGGTCAAACTTGGCATTAATGTGGCAAGATCCCAAAGAGTAAATCCATGTTAGTTTTCTGTGCTTGCTCTTCATGTCATAGAACTCCCTGAAAACTTCCACTCCCCTAGCCTGAAACAAAAGGTTCCAAAATGCTCATTTTGAAGAAAATGGAAAAGAAATTCCCTATTTAATTTTCTGTCAGATTACAGTTTCATCAAAAATACAGAAAAAACCTACTTTCTAATATGCAAGCGTAAATCCTTACCATTTCTTCAGGTAGGTTGATATCAGAGGACTTATAAGTTGGCCAGTACCCAGTTGTGAGAACATTTACTTGCAAATCAATCCCAGGACGTGTGGTTGGGTTATTGGCAAGATACTCGTCAAAGCTGGACTGATGTTCCTTTGCCAATTGCAAATCTGTGACCTGAAAACGAAACAAAAAAAAAAGACGATTTATCACCACAGTTACATGGACACATTGACAAACATTATACAAGTGCCCCCAGCTCACCATCCCTTCCATCTTTGAGGTGAATTGTCCGCCACATTGCTGCTTCAATTTTGACAGTATACTCCTTTCATGTTCATCATTAGCACTCCGATCAAAAAGAAGTCGACGGGCAAGTTTTTTCCTGGCAAAAGGAAAAAATATATAAATCAAGTATACTGATGAATAAAATAAGAAGAAAGGTTACAAATAACAAACATATAAAATGAAAGCCAGAGATCAGTCCTGCCTATAAAATTCAGCAAAAAGGTCCTTGTCACTAATATATGCAAGCAGCTTAACCACCTACAGAAATCCACCACAATTCAATGTCCTAATCAGTAACAGGTCTCGATATATCGCTCTGAAAAATCTATCAGACTACATCATAATGATTTACAAATTAATTAAATTCTTTGCAAGGACACCTTCTCCAGTGTTTCTTCAATGGCTTCATCACTTAGTTTCTCACTTCCACCCTTTCGGAGGATAGTGTCACAAAAGGTTGCCAGAAGTTCAGCACTTGAGCTACCAGCAACTGTTTTATTGCAAAAGATCTCAAAAGCCTCTTTCATAGCCTATTTAACAGTCCAAAAAGGAGGACAAACCTGTTAGACAAGATGACAAAGCAAAACTAAAAGAACCAGAATATGCTGTCCCCCACCAACCTTGTGAAACAATGTGTGGTTTTGAAAACAATCAGTCACATAAGTCATGTATTTATCGTGCAGCTCAATTATCTTTCGAATGAGAACCTGAAACCAATACATCAAGTCAATTATTTGACCTTCCCAATTATCAATGGATATCTAAAACATAGAAGGCAAAAAAATTACTTGTTCCTGAACACCGCCATTTGCAGCCTGCGAAGCACGAAACCACCTTTAGCGCCACATTTAACAATTGAAAAGAAGATGCTTTTAACTTATTTCTAAATATATATATTAAATCAGAAGTTGCATTAGTAAAACATAGCAGTAGAAATATGGAGTCAGCATTGCAACTTCAGGAGCAATGACTCTAGATGTTTTCCCGTATAACCATATAAAAGAGTCAGTGGGAATGTAAAAGATACATTGTTATAGCTACAAGACTAGTGTTATCCTTCCCCAACTACTATAGTGCCTATAAGAGTGGTCAAAATCACATGAAGAATGCAAAAAATCTTGGTGATCACACATAATATAATTTTAACACATGTAGCAAGCAGCTAAAATGATGCTAAAATGCCAAATTTACATCAAGCAGTGCATAGAACAAAGTCATGGCAACTAACCTGGCTACTCGCAGCATCCTCTGCCTGCTGGAGCAAGGCTGTTCCTTCAGCAGTAATATGCTGTCCGATGCACAATAAGAGGGTAGGTTGTTGAGCATTGTGGGAAGGATCAGTAATCAAAAAATATATGTAAAAAGGGCCCTTTTGGTTGCAAAACAGCAAAAAAAGAGGAAGTCAACCAACCTGCTTGAATACATTAGAAACAGGTTCCAAGCCACGGGTAACCTTATGGTAAAGCCTAAACATCCTGGATAGATCATCCACCTGACAAGGTGTAACCAAGAATATATTATTATTCGCAGTATATTACACAATGTCCGCTAAGAATCATTAAAAAATCAGGACTTGAAGCCACGCCAAACCACCATTTACCTTGTCATCTCTGAGCAATGCGCGAACTCCAGAATGTTCCTTTTCTAGCAGTTGATTTGCATTGACCACCAATAACTCATGTTGCACTTTCTACATAACATGTCGCTATTTGTTAGTCTACGATCTATTCATTAAAAAAAACAATACAGTAAGGTCATGGCATCCAAGTAAAGAAATACTAGCAAGATTCCCAGAAACTGCTCAATTGTCCTCCCCAAGTGTGCTAAACAAGAAATACAGGGACAGGGAACAAGATGAGTTAATTTTTTATTATATAGCTTCCTTTAACAATTTAGTTGGCTGGTTACCATTAGGCAGAAACACAGCTTGTAATCAAAACAAAAATATGTGATTGCATAACACATGTTATATGTGCAAACAGGTATTGTAAATAAGCAATTATATATTTTCCAGCACGGATAAGGAAGAAACAATAATCCTGTGCATGTGATATGTAGCCAACTAACCTCCACTAATTTTGTCTCACTGCTTGAATGCAAGTAGTGAGAAACTCTCTCTCTCTCTCTCTTCAAGTATTCCTCGGCCTGCATGTCCACAAACAGTGTTAAGAATAAAAAAACATCAATCATTAAACAACTAGAAAGACCCGTAAAAATAAGTTCTTACCTTTATCATGTAATCTGGACAAGAATCCTCTCGAATCCAGTTTGCTGCTTTGACAGAATAGTATGCACCAGTACCTTGAAGCATGTGTGCTTCAAAATCATTTGCATAATGATCCATTTGTGACATTCCAATCTCAACGTATATATCTAAAACATTCTTTAGCAGTGCTCTGTCTATCTGTTCCCCATCACGTTCTTTACCAATCTGGTCCACGGACAATAATTTTAACTTTTTTATCAGAATTTGGAATTGAATCTCGCTGCCTAAAGAAACAAAAAAAGTTCAAGTAACTTACCACATCAAGCACAGCATCCTTGGCTTGACTATGCACTTCCTGGTAAACCTGAAAAATGAAAATTGATAGCAAAAGCATTTAAATTATCTCTGAAACAGGAAAATGAGTAATCCATATGATGGCTAGAGGAAATGAAGCAGTCAAAGGAATTAGCAAACCAGATCACGGAAGCAAGACAGTCCAACTTCATTAAGTGGTGGAAGTGACCTCCGAGCAATGAAGTAACGATCAAGATAATTAAAGAAGCGTGACAACCACCTAACCATGATTTTATGATTAACCCATCTTTTCACAAGCTCCCTCAGCATAAACTCATCATGCTTCTCCCTTATTGATGGCAATACCTGATAAGGAAAACAGAACTATGAACGTGAAAAAAAGGGACAGAAAGTTGAGTTATTCATTACGATAAGCAAAACAAACAACTGGCCACAGAATGAACAAACCAATCATACCCCCACCCTACCCTCAATTTACAGAATCATTGGGCTGGAGAGAGTTTTATATTGCAGTGATAGATGCAACATAACAGCATAACAAAATAACTCATTGTACACTGCACCTGACAGCTGTTGATTTAGAGCTAACATCAACAGACATCATTGCTTTATAGCTTTACTTTTATGCATTGTAAATGGAAACAAAAGACCTTATCCCAACTGATAAGCATAGATCAAACAGCAAATTGAAAGAAAAAAAAAATCAGATGCCAATCCTCCTCACCGTGGAGTTAATATATACTTGAAAAGCTTCCCTATACTTGTCATAAAGCTGTTGAGAATAGTCATTTGGCGGCTTCTGAGTACACATATTGTAGATAGTTCTGGAGAGTTGAAAGTTAAGAAAGATTAGAACATTTGCAAAAATCTTCTAACCATTTCATCAAAACAACGTTAATAAAAAAGAAAATGAAATATACGTGTAAAGCATCATATATTCTTCAGAGCTGAATTGCTCTAGTGATCCATCCAGGATGCCCTTCAGCTTTGTGATCCCATTCTGCATATATTCCCATCCCTCCTCAAGTTCAGTAGTCTTGCGATCCTTGCTCATAATGAATCTTCTGTTAAAACATAGCAGATCATCAAAACCTCACCCGCAAATTAAAAGGTGAAAGACTCGATCCCCCTCATCTTAATGCCGATCTTTTAATCTATTTGCGGAACAAAAACATCAATCCGAGTAAAAATAACAGTTACAGAAAAAGTTATGTGCAGTTTAGCAGTGCTGAACAAAACCAGACAAACAAACAAACAATCAAAAAATTAAAACCCTGGAATATTATTAATCAAAACACAAGAATATTAACAATGGTTTATGGCCATAAACCATCCAAAATCATAAAATAAAATAAAGAATCCGCAAGAAAGAGTCAATCAAAACGTAAAATCACAAAACTTGGGATTGGAATTAAACAGTAACATTAAAGAAACAAACAAACCCTAAAATCAAATCAAAACTCTGAAAAACAAAACCTAACATGAAAAGATCGACCGGAAAAAAATACTCCAGTCAACCAATATTGCTTGTCACAATCGGTAAAGTCATGCAATGCAGAACAAAAAAACAAAACAGGCAAGTAAACCCTAAATATTGAGAGGGGCGTACCAGACGGAGATTGAAAACAATGCGCGAGAGAAATATGGTTAGAGTTTTTTCTTGTGATTGAGAAAATTTGAGGGACAGAAACCCTGGTTAACTGTTCTATATTGAGGGGGATAGTGGAGAGGGATGTTTTCCTCTCTTTCTGCCGTGGGATGGAAAAGAATGAGAAAAAAAGAGAGAAGGAAATGCATAAAAAGCGTTCTAGGAGGTTTTAATCAGTGTACCACTCGGAGGTTTAATCAGAGTGCAACTCGGATGGTATTTTATTATTTGTTTAAGGATTTGACAATTATTTATATAATAGCCGCTAACTAGTTTCTTTTTTGGTAAAGATCGGGGCGAATGCTCTTCTAAATTAAACGAGGAATAGTAGACCCAATAAGGTCATAGTATAATAAGGGATAAATCCCAGACGGAGGATCGGATATAGTATCCGCCCCCCTAACCAATAAGTCCCTAGTTAGCCCAGAGTTTGCCAACCAATCAGCCACACAATTGGCCTCCCGATAAATAGTCGCTAACTAGTTGCTCGTTACAGTCCGAAACATATTTTTTTATTATAATATAAATTTGGTCAAAATAATAATTTTATGTAGAATTTTTATGAAGTGCAAGTTTTTTTATTAAATATATGAATTTTAAATTGAAATAAATTAATTTGTTTAGTAGGTTTCAACGAGATCATCATCATAAAATTATCATTATCATTAAAAAAATACGAAGATTCGGATACCTGAATTATCAAATTCACTGTATTATAATTAACTCATTTTATAATCTAATTTAAATTAAACACAATAAACAAAATATAAACTATGAAAACACCAGCAATAACCAAATAACAAAAATAAATAATTCATTTTCTATCTATAGAAAGAAAAAAACATCATCGAAAATTCATCCCTACGTTATCATCATTATCATGACTATAGCATTTAAAATTATTATCAACATTAATTAAAATCATTAAATTGCCCAAAAAAAATACAAAAAACCAATAAAAAATAATCACTAAAATTATCATTATTATTGCGCAAAACATGAAATCATAAAATCATTTGACCTTAAGAACATATAAAAATAATAGAAAATACAAAAAAAAAAAACAAAGGGAAAAGAGAAGAAATAATAATTTTAAAATGATTACTAATATAAATTAAAATTTCAAGATTGAACCAAATAAAAATAAAATGAAAAAAATAAAAAATAAAAACTAGAATCATAGATGCATAAATACGGGTAAAAATAAACACTGACCAAGAAATACCGAAAAAATAAAAGGAATTAATATCTAATAAAAAAAATAAAAAATAAGGGTTGAAACAAAATATAAAATATATAATTAATTCCAATCAAATGATAAAATTAAAACAAATAAAAACCTTGAAACTGAAACATATAAAGACATTTTTTTATTAAGAAAATAGTGTAATTGTGTTAAAAAATTAAAAGAATAAGGACATATATGAAAAGTAGCATATATGACCATTTTCAATTGGAGGACAAAATTAAAATAAATTAAAACATGCATACAAAAAAAATTAAAGGAATTAAAAACAAATAAAAAATCAAAAGAATAAGGATAGAACTGAAAACCAACATATA
The DNA here is from genome assembly GCA_964035475.1 of Salix caprea. Taxonomy (NCBI): domain Eukaryota; kingdom Viridiplantae; phylum Streptophyta; class Magnoliopsida; order Malpighiales; family Salicaceae; genus Salix; species Salix caprea. The sequence goes on along the minus strand of OZ037759.1, from coordinate 7,641,198 downwards.
TAATTACATTCAATTGAAGTGCACAATTGAAACAAAATCAAATTTTCAATGAAGAAATCAAGGGGGGAAATCAAAAGATCAAGGACTACAACAAAACAATCACAAACATGAAGGATTTACATGTAATTTCTAGCACATGAGAAAAAAAAGAGAGAGAATTAAAAACCGTTCATCGACCACCTTTCACCAACACGTGATGCAGCAGCAGACATAAGTCATGACGGTGTATCAGGTGACACGACGGAAAGGTAGTTTCCATCGCCCAACGACGCCACACGCGTTGTTTGAAAGACGTGTGTGCTTGAAACACTGTTAACACGTTTGTATGACGCGCCTGCATTGTTTCAAAAAATAAATAATGATAAATTACCTATACATCCCTAGATCCAGTGATAATCATGAAAAAACAGATGGTGAAAGTACCATAATACCCCGACTTCAGGCCTTTGTTTTTATCTTTTTTGAGGGCCTGTTTGTATTTTCAATATGCACAAATATGTGAAAAAACCGAAAACACCCCTAACTATTTCATATCCTTTTGTCAGCTCCCAGAGTAAAATGATAGTTTTATTGTGCAAGAAACACTATTTATGTCCCTATAAAATGTCCAAAGTACTCTCGGTTTTGGGGGTTAAATTTTTCAACACTGGAATAAAATAATAATTTTATTGTCACAATTCATAGTAATATTACTATGTGTTTATATACACATTGAAAAAGCTACAGAAAAAACATCACCCATTTTATATTTTAGTTAATTTTATATTTTCTATTCTTATTATTTTATCAGCTTGTCAATTATTTATTTATTTTCTTGCGACAAGGGAGGCGGGGATAAAACATAATTCTTTACCGGGAAAGAAGGTGTTTTTGAAGAAGAAGAAAAAACTCAAAATCGAGAATGGTTATTGCTCGTCGGGAGAATTTTCAAATATTTTATTATAAAAGAATTGATAAATTAGTTTTGATAGAGTAGAAATACTAAGTTATAAATCACTTTTTATTATTCATGAGTAAAGATAATTTAATATTATAGTAATAATTGTTTTAAAAAATATTTTTTATTTTAAAATATATTAAAATAATATTTTTTATATCAAAAAATGATATTAACATAAAAAAAATATAATTTTTCAACAATTTCTATTTGGGCCGCAAAACAAACCCTAATTTTCCGTTCAACAAAAATTGTCTTTGACAAGAAAATGATGATCTAAAATGTTTTGTCAAACGTTTGAGAGATTATATATATTTTAAAAAATAGTAATATGAATTTTTAAATAGTATAAATATAATATTTTTTATATTTGTACTTGAATAGAAATAACTCATTTAGAAAAGTCAATTTTATTTTAATATATATAATATTGATATAACTATTTATTAATAGTAACTAACTAATACAAGTACAATCAAAATTATATTTTTGTATAGAAATAAATTAAATAATTTTTCAGTTCTTTTGATTCATATGTAGGAATAACTCTCCAACTTAAAAATGTTTTAGCTATTCAATGAGTTATGAAAATAAAAAATGAAAGCTAAATTTTATTGTCATAAATAAAAAAAAGATAATCTTGAATAGAAAATACATTTTTTTATAATTTAAATCATCACCTTCACAAATATTCATTTTAATTTTCATATAACCAGATAAAAAAAGAGTGTACCACGATATAAAATAATTTTTTTGCGTGCGCATCTACTTTTTATTTATTATAGGGAAGATCAAATTCCTATTCTAGTCTATTACTAGCACTAATTTGTTTTTATATAACTTATCGATTTATATATTTTTAATTTATTTTATCAAGTATGCACCTTTTGCTCTCGATTAAATTTTTTCATGATACCAAAAAATTCATTGACAATGCCAACATCCCTTTCTTTATGCGTTACGGATTAACTTGAACTCACACCCACATCGTAGCACCTGGGCAGTCATGAACTATTTGGAATTATGTTTTGAGTGCATTGTCTTTTAAATTGATTGATTTTGATAGTTTTGATGCGATATTGTTAAAAATAATTGGAAAGTATAAAAGTATTTTAAATCCTCCCGTGCACATTATTTTTAAAGTGTTTTTTACTAAATAATAAATTGAAAGAATATAGTGTTTTTAAAATTTATTTTTAATATTAAAATATAAAAATAAATTCAAAAACACTATATTCTTTTAAAATATAATTCAATTATAATAAAAATTATATCGAAACTCAATTTCAAACATTGGTCTACTAGTACAATACCCAACAGGAAGCACTGGACTTCTTTCAAGGAAGGGCGGTAACGGAAAAAAAGAAGAAAAAAAAAGGAGAATTTTCGCAAGCACACAAAAATTTATATCAAATTCCAATAAATAATTTTCTTAACTTAAAATCTTACAATTACATTTCATTTACACCACCTTCAAAATCGAAATTGTTGTTTGAAGAACAAAAATCTGACGCCCACCAGTGAAATTAGAACAGTATGAAGAGGCTAGTGGCATTTATTAATCATGAAATAAACTTATATTGGCCAGTAAATAAAAATTAATAGTTTGTAATTAAAAGAAAAAACATTAAAATTATCATAATAATAGGAAAGAAAGACCTGTACTATGAAGCAAAATGAAACGAGGTTAATACGGAAAAATGTAAAAATATTAGAATCGAAGTGTAGTTATCGCACAACTGTAGTGACTATAATGTACTTTCATTCACAATAATTTCTCGCTCATCGCGGGCATATTGATAAAACAATGAAACCATAAAACAGTGGAGAAGGATTACTGCAGCCAAGAAAACCTTCGGGTCTGCCGTGTGTTTCATTAGGGTTTTATATCCTATATGAGTATACAATTTGATCCCATAATAAATGCTAAATATCTAATTACATGCCTAAGGTTATTCACATTCCATAATAGGAAATATTACAATCTTAATATATTCCATAATACCCCCCCTCAAGTTGGAGCATGAAGGTCCCGGATGCCCAACTTGCGCAATAAAAATTCATATTGTTGCTTTCCCAAGGCTTTTGTGAATATATCGGCAAGCTGTAAAGATGACGTAACGAATTTAGTCGTAATACTCCCAGCCATAATGGCATCACGTATAAAGTGACAATCAACCTCAATATGCTTAGTGCGCTCATGAAACACAGGATTCTGCGACATATGAAGAGCCGATTGACTATCACAATGAAGAGACATAGGGGTTGGATGAGACACACCAAGACTTTCCAGTAAAGCTTTAAGCCAAGTCAATTCACAGGTTGTCATGGCCATAGATCGGTATTCTGCTTCGGCGGAGGAGCGAGAGACAATGTGTTGTTTCTTGGTTTTCCAAGACACTGGGGAATCACCAAGAAACACTATCCAGCCAGTAAGTGATCGCCGAGTAAGGGGGCAACCGGCCCAATCGGCATCACACCACCCGTGTAGCCGCAGATCACTTTCACTACTAAGAAATACGCCTTGACCCGGGTTACCCTTAAGGTACCGGACTACCCGCAAAGCAGCTTCCCAGTGTTCCTCCCGTGGACACTGCATGAATTGGGATAAAATATGCACACTATATGAGAGTTCGGGTCGAGTGAAGCAAAGATAAATCAATCGTCCTACCAAGCGACGATATTTTTCCGGATCGGTCAATGCTGTACTGGTGGACAAAGCAAGACGATGATTTTGTTCTAAGGGAACAGCTGCTGGTCGAGCCCCTAGCAACCCGGCTTCGGAAATGATGTCAAGTGCATATTTGCGTTGACAAAGTACAAAACCAGCAGGATTGCGCGCCACTTCAATTCCCAAAAAATATTTTAGGCAGCCAAGATCTTTCATGTGAAAGCAAGCACTGAGATAGTCTTTGAAAGTCTGGATATCACCCGGACGATTGCCAGCAATGATTAGATCATCAACATACACAAGAACACTGAGTTGTACTTCCCCTTGCAGATATGTGAATAATGAATAGTCGGAATAAGACTGCTGGAAACCATAGCTCGTCAAGGCTTGTGAAAGTTTAGCAAACCAGCACCGAGGAGCCTGTTTCAACCCATAAAGCGACTTTCGAAGTTTGCAAACTGCCCCAGTTGTCCCGACGCGAAAGCCAGGTGGAAATTTCATGTAAACTTCCTCCTGAAGATCACCATGCAAAAATGCATTATGAACATCCATCTGATGCACCGCCCAATTCTTCGTTGCGGCCACCGCAAGAAATACTCGTACGGTACCCATTTTTGCGACAGACGCAAAAGTTTCCGTGTAATCAAGACCTTCAGTCTGATGATTGCCCAGAATGACTAGACGAGCCTTCAATCGCTCAATAGTACCATCAGAATTATATTTGATCTTGTACACCCACTTGCATCCCAAAGCTTTCTTCCCAGGTGGGAGACTTTGAACAACCCAGGTCTCATTATTTTCAAGTGCGAAAATTTCACGCTGCATGGCATCTCTCCAACCTTCGTGTCTTACTGCCTCCGAATATGACACGGGTTCCCGCTCAGCTGTGATAGCTGCAAGAAAATTTCTATGGCGCACAGAAAATTTGTCACAATTCACATAATGTGCTAAAGGATAGGGTGTACTTGAAGGATGCAGTGGGACGAGTGGTGAGAGAGATGGACTCTTTTGAATAGTGTTGGTGACATAATCATGTAGTCGGATGGAGGGATACCGCTGACGATGTCCTCTTCCCAATAGATTAACCTCTTCTTCTTCTGGAGGAGGCGAAGGCGATGGGGCAATATGTGGAAGAGATTCAGAAGATGAATGATCTAACTCCAGCATATCCTCAGGTATAAAATCATGGGCCTCGTCAGGAGTAGTGAGGACCATATCAGTAGTGAAAGGCCCATTAGTAGTTTGAGCAAAGGGAAAGACATCTTCTGAAAACACGACATCCCGGGAGACAAAAAAATCCTGTCTTTCCAAATCATATAGGCGCCATCCCTTCTTCCCATAGGGATAACCAACAAAAATACACCGACGACTTCTACTGGCCATTTTATCCCCCGTCTTCTCATGTGCATAACACAAAGAACCCAAAACACGTAAGTGATTATAGGATGGTTCCTCCCCATTTAAGACGTGATATGGTGTTTTTCCATCCAATACCAAGGAGGGGGTCCTATTGATCAAGTACCCAGCGGTCAATACACACTCTCCCCAAAATTTAATTGGAAGAGAACCTTGAAATCGCAGAGCGCGAGCTATATTCAAAATATGTTGATGTTTTCTCTCCACACGCCCATTTTGCTGTGGAGTGCCTGTACAAGAAGTCTGAAAAATAATTCCTTGATCAAAGAAGTATGATTTCAGACATGTAAATTCTGTCCCGTTATCACTTCGGAAAATTTTGACTTTCCGAGCAAATTGTCTCTCAACCATGGCAAAAAATCTTTTAAGCATTCCAGATACCTCTTTCTTGTCAACAAGCAGATAAATCCATACAGCACGTGAAAAATCATCCACAATAGTTAAAAAATACGAAGCACAACATGAAGAAATTGTTCTATATAGTCCCCATAAATCACAGTGAACCAGTTCAAAAATACCCAAAGTCTTATTTTCGCTAACAGAAAATTTATCTCTCCGCTGTTTTGCTCTTTGACAAACATCACAATTTTTATTCAAATCCTGGTTGCTAGAATTAACTTCAGGAACTAACTTTGTTATTCGTAGAGAAGGATGCCCCAGTCGCTGATGCCAGAGATCAAGAGACGCTTTATTACTGATCTTCATTGCATTAATCCGCGGTATCCCTCTGAAATAATAGAGTCCATCTCGTCTCTCACCCGCACCAATCAGCATCCTCGAAGTGTGGCCCTGTATAACACATAATTTTTTAGTGAATAATACAAAACAATCATACTGATCAATTAATTGCGTCACAGAAATTAAATTGCAAGTAAGTCCTGGCACATATAGGACATTTTCAAGACACAAATCTTCGTCAAGAACAGTTGTTCCCTCTTTCACCGCCAAAGCACTACTTCCATCTGGTAATCCAACGGGGCACTGATCAATTATTTTTACATCAGTTAATTCCTCAATTGACCCGGTCATGTGATTGGAAGCCCCGGTGTCCAATATCCACACCGAACCCGTCACTGTCCCATGCAAATTTTTAAGCTTACCCGTCATTTTGTCCACTATATCCTTCGGCTCACCCAAAATAACACGCAGCTTTGCCCATTGTTCATCGCTCAAGCCTGGCAACGGCGAGCTTCGTCCTTCGGCTCCCATCGTGCCAGAGCTGGACCCGATGGTGGTGAGAGCAGCGTTGGCACGGTGGGTTCCTCCTCTGTGACCCCTGCCTCCGCCTCTACCACCGGAGTAGCCTCTTCCACGGCCACCTTCTCTTCTCTCATCTCCCCTAGGTCTGTCACCCCACCACTCGGGGTAACCCTTTAGGGCAAAACAATTTTCCTCTCCATGTCCTGATTTGTGGCAGTGCGAGCAAATCCCTTTCTCTCTCCCGTCGATTCGAGTCACGGCACTGTGCTGTCGACCATCGATTCGGGTCCGAGCAACAAAAGCCACAACATCCCCTTGTTCTTCTCTTCCCCGACTCATCCCCTTCACCTGCTCTTCTTGAGTGAGGATGGAATAAACCTTGTGCAACCCCGGCAATGGGTCCTGTGCCAAGATGTTGGATCGGGTTGTCCCGAACCGGTGCTCGTCGAGACCCATAAGAAACAGGTGCACCTTCTCTTCCTCTCTTCTCTTTTCCAGTATTGAACCCAAATTGCATGTGCACTTCCCACACTTGCACGCTGGCAATTGTTCAAAATTGCCCAACTCATCCCATAATTTTTTCAATTTCCCGTAATAATCCATGATAGTCATTCCTCTCTGTTTGCAATCTGCCAATTGAGACCTCAATTGTTGAATTCGAGGTCCATTGGTGATGTTGAATCGGTCTTTGATGTCTAGCCACAAATCCCGTGCAATCTCTACATGAGATATGGTTGATCGGAGTGTGGATTCGATAGTGTTTCGAATCCAGGACACCAACAATGAGTTGATTGTCCACCAGTCTTCCCAATCCTCTGATTCTTCATTAGGTTGCTCAATAGACCCGTCAATGAACCCGAATTTCTTTCGGGCTCTTAGGGTTGTTCGGAACGAACGTGCCCATTCTTCATAATTGTCACCCTTTAGTTGGACTTGAGTGATCATCAATCCTGGATTGTCAAGAGATGTAATATCGTATGGTGAAATCGTTTTTCGATTCTCACCAGACGCACTCTTGCTCCCGGACATGGACTCTGTTTTGTCAACAGAGACATTCTTGTTCCCGGACATGGATTCTGCCATGTATGCTGCTTGATTGTGTGTTTTATTTTGATTGTTTTATGGCTCTGATACCATGATAAAACAATGAAACCATAAAACAGTGGAGAAGGATTACTGCAGCCAAGAAAACCTTCGGGTCTGCCGTGTGTTTCATTAGGGTTTTATATCCTATATGAGTATACAATTTGATCCCATAATAAATGCTAAATATCTAATTACATGCCTAAGGTTATTCACATTCCATAATAGAAAATATTACAATCTTAATATATTCCATAATACATATACTAGAACCTTCCTCCCTTCTCTCACATTTCCAGAGTCGGTTTAACATTACGAAGCCCCTTATCAAAGCATTCTAGTCAGGGTTTGATTCATTAGGTTCTCTTCGAATTTCTCCAATTCCCCATCATTTCCCGCTTTGAAGGTACCCTCTCCCTCTCTCTTCTATCTAGGGTTTTGTATTTTGATCAGTGCCTTGTTATTTTTTCTTGCATGGAGTGCCTTTCTTAAACAGAATTAGGTGCAAATCATGATAATTATAAACGTGGAGATGAAATTATGATTGTTTCCACTTCGATCATTCATAAATTGGATTTTTCTTTTGAATTGAATGGCGTTTTACTATTTTTTTCAGCTGTTGTGTTTGTTTGAAAATGCAAGGAGGCATGGGTAACAGAGATCCTTTCTTTGGTAATGGTGGCCCTTTTAGCGGTTTTGGTGGGTTCGGGGGCCAGAGAAGTTTGCTGCCTGGGTTTTTCGGGGGAAGGGATCCATTTGATGATCCGTTCTTCACGCGTCCGTTTGGAGGTCTGTTCGAGTCGAGTTTCTTTGGTTCCAATGGAAATCCTTTCGCTAATATGCACCCTTCTCCTTTTGACAATATGCATCCTTCTGGATATATCGAGCAACAAGTTCCAGAGCAGAAAAAATCAAGGGGGCCGATTATTGAAGAGCTAGATTCTGATAACGAGAAAACTGAAGGAGATGAAGAGAAGAAAGTTAATCCTAGAAAACATGGTCGGCGGAGCAAGGAGCCGTATGTTGAGGACCCAGATGATGAAGCTGAAGGTGAGAAGTCCTCATGTATTATGTGTTGTAGTAGTCGTATATTATCTATTTTGATACTGATAATGTTGTCAGAGTGCGTAACAAGTGTGCTCGTTCTCCTTCTTGCAGTGAGAAAGAGCAAGCAGTTGCAGTCTAGGAATGATTATAGTAGATTCAATGGCATGGGGTCACAACCCCAAGGACTCAGCTTCACTTTTCAGAGCTCTAGTGTCATTCGTGGTGGTGCAAATGGAGCTTACTACACTTCTTCCAGTACAAGGAGTGCAGGAAGTGATGGAGTGTGTAATTTTCTTTTGAGATATGTATGCAGTTGTTTCTTTAGCTCTGTTATTTATCTGTCCTTGTGAACAGGTGACTTTCGAAGAAAACAAAGAAGCTAATAGTGTTACTGGCCAAGCAACACACAAAGTGTCCAGAGGAATTCACAACAAGGTATTTGTTTATTCAATATTATAACAGATGATCGTTGATATTCTTACCCTCAGCATTTTGTATTTTGTTCAATATTTATCTTTTGGATTGATTTTATAGGGCCATAGCTTTACAAGGAAGCTTAAATCAGATGGTAGGGTGGATACAATGCAGACATTGCACAATCTTAATGAAGGTATTCAGTCATACTCTATATCCTGTCATGATTCATATTTAAGCACCCAAAAGGATCAAGTTGAAGCTTGGGATCTGTGTGTTACTAGATGAGCTTTCTGGTTTTGAAGAAGCTTGGAAGGGACATGCTGGAAAGAATTTTCCTGGATGGACTGGAAGTTTCACTGGCATTGATAACATGGGTAAGTTGCTTTGGCTGCCTTGAAATGCTCGCCTTTTCTAATATTCCAGTAATGTTTGCACTTCAAAAATTGTCCTTGCATGATAAGATGTTTGCCGTCTTAAGAAGCCTTTGTATTTAGGTGTGGGTCTGTACTTGAACTTTGCTTTTATCTTCGTAGATAGTCCGTGTCTGTTCATATGTCTGTTTTCAGATGTTGAAATGCACATAAAAAAAGTGTCCCACCAGTTAGATAAGATCTGCATGTATTCGATGAATTTGTGTACGTAGCCAGCTGACCGAGTGTTAAGTGTTAATTTGGACTGAGCGGGGATGCCAACATTAACATCTGTGGTGGCTTCTAACATAAACTTGCTTTCATTGCAACAAAGCAGAAACAAATCTTTTGTAGTTTGCAGAAGTATGGATGTTGTTATATCATTTTTTTGAGGTTAGCCTTACTGATTCGCTTTATAATTTTGAGGTATAGGGACTAGCAGCAGTGGTAAGAATGCACAGGCAAGAAGAGGAGGTTGGGCTCTTCCTTCCGCAGAAGGATCACAGCCCTCTGAGAGAATGGTGCCAGACACCACAGTGGGGGCAGGATCTTCGCGCGGACAGCAGTCTGGAAGGAGGAAAGCTTCATCAGGTGTCAAAGACACGAACGGTTATCCTCGATGGAAACCAAAAAAATAAGAATCAAGGAGGAGACACATCAAATATGCTCCCCGCTTTTCCTTGCACGTCCACATGTACTAGAATGGGGATAGGAAGTAGTTGTACCTATTCATTAATCAACAGCTATATGCATCAGCTGCAGCAGATTAAGATGGTGAATAAAGTTCATCTTACATGATTGCCATCAGTGATTTCTCTACCCATGCGTTCTTGTATTGATATATTCACCTCTCCCACATCGTAATTTACCTTAGCTTTTGATATGTAAATGATAATATCTCAAAGCGCTTTTGATGTGATTTCTCAAACTCGCTGATGAACAGCTTGTGTTTTTACCTGCAACCTGTGTTCTGACTCTGAGATTGGATTGCCACCTGGCGGTGTCTCAAAGCTAAATTCCTTTTAAGGATCTGAATTTTTTTGATAAAAAACGAAAAAATGGCTACCGGAAAAACAATGCCCCAGGTCGCCACGTTGAGGAGGCCTATAGTCAATCTGGGCCGCATAGGTGGTGCAAAGACCACGAGCCATTAGATCTAAAATTCCATCTTGGCCACAAATCTCACATGTAACGGGTTTCACTCGCTTAAAAAACCAAACAACAAAAATGGCAGTTATCAGGGCCTCAACCAACATGATCCTCAAACAAGTTTTCCTCGATCATCGGCTAATACCACCAGTGCCTTCCTCTTCTGTTAGCAGAACATTAGGCGACTTACGCTGGGCTAACCTTAAAGTACCAAATCGGGAAATCAGCTTCAGCCGGATTATATGTGCGGCCTCCGATGACAAGAAGGTATCCTCTCGGCTGTCGCAGGTTCAACAGTTACTGCAAGAAGCCGAGGAGCGTGCCAGCGCTGCTGGAAACGAGCCGCCTCCAAAAATTACACTCGGTACTTACAATTATTCGCTTTATTTAGAACTCACACGAAGGATTAATCACTTTTTTTTTAGTTTACGTTAAATATTTGTTTTTCTAATCAGCAGCTTGCCTTTTAACTGTTATAGACAAAAATAATGAAGACATTGAAGAAATGAAAAGCAAATAAATCGTTTCTAGCTCAATTGACTTGCTCTTATTCATCTATCTGGTTAAGGTTACCCAGTAGAACTTAAGACGAGCTTAATTCAACAATCTTCATCTTAATTATTGATTATTGGTGAAAATAAGTGAATCAAATTCTATCATTTACAATGGATAAATGATTATAAAAGTTTACTAGGGGGCTTTGTTTTTCTGTTTTTACTTTATGGGCTCCATAAAACTCTGGTGTTGGCCAGTGCTTTAATTGCAGCACAGTGAGAGCTGGTTATTCTAATAATTGATCCTTCTTTTGGCCTTTCTGAATAAAATTCATGCAAAACCGTCATTGGAGGTCGTTGTAGCAAGGTCTTATTGCCTGGCAAAAAATTAGTTGGTGAAAAAATTGTATCTACAAGGAATTTGTAGAGAAACAGGTACGGTTGTCACGATTAGCATACATAGTATTTGTTACCCGGCAACCCTGGTTACTACTGATCAGATAGACTACTGATAATTTATTAATCTTGAATCTTGATGAGAATCTGCACTTCTTGGATTCAATATTAGCTTGATGCTGATTCTGTTGCTTTTCAGTCTTTTTTTGTATTAGAATATGTCAATCTCAAATCAAAAGTTTAAGCTGTTAGTGAGACTTGAATATATGATTTATATTATTTTCTAATACATCACCTTAGATGAAACCTCTTTGGACTTGAAATTGCATAGGTCATCCACTACTTTGTGCTTAATTTTATCAAATTAAATAATAATGGTGATATTTGAACTTGTAACCACTTGGTCAATAAGACTATCCTAATTCGACATTAGAAGTATATTTTTTTTCCAACTCTGATATTATATCAAAGAATTAATTCAATCTAAAAGTTTAAATTGTTAGGTGAGGCCTCAAGATATCGAGGCTGGGAGGAGTGGTAACTGTTTATAATGCCTGTCTCTTCCAACTCCAACCCAACTCCATCCCAGTTTTCAACCTTTGCAGCTTACCTCACATGGTCACAATCAAGCTCCACCATGACAGTTATCTTCTTTGGAAAGTCCATATGGTTCCATACTTCAAGGGTCAATATGTCGTCAGCTACATTATGGTTTTCTCCCCAAACCATCCTCAATCCTCAAAAGTTCACGTTCCACCATATATGTCTCCTCCTCATCTATCTTCAATGGATATAACAAAATAATCTTATTTCAATTTTCAAGCACTCTCATGGCCTTTGAACAAGTTATTAAATATAACACGTCTGAGATGTGTGATTGTCCCTTGAACAAAGTTTCTCCTTCCACTCAAAGGTTCATATTCGGATTCATCTTGCCACTACCATTAAAGACGCTGCTTCTACTATTGATTATTTTTTTCATATCAAGAAGCTCTCGGATGAACTTACAATTGCTGGTCAACCCCTCTCTGAAGATGTCATAGTCTCATACTTCCTCTGGTTTGAGAATTAATTAGGAGCTACTAATTTCCACTCTTACTGCACGGTCAGATCCTCTTAAACTTGAAGAGGTCTATTCTCTTCCAGTGACAAGTGAGTCTCTACTTAATTATCACAGTTAAGCCACAGCATTTATAAAAGCTAATGACAATGTTGCAACCACACAATCTCCACAAACTCATGGACAAGGCCGGAATGGATAATATCAAGGTACCTACTCTGGCTGTGGATAGTTTAACCTCCCCTCTCTTGTCTGCGAGGTAGGTGAAAAGCCTGGGCATTTTGCCAAAAATGCTTTTACAGATTTGATAATTTCCACCAGGATAATTCCAATCAACCTGAAACCCTCAAGTCATGCTCACTTCAAATCAGAACCAATTGGAGTCTGAGTGACATCTAACATAGGAGCAACACATCACTTAACAAATGATGCCAACAATCTCAATCTTTGTAACGAAGACAATGATGGATTTGACCAAATTCAAGTGGAAAATAGAGCAGGTTTGTCCATCATAAAAACTGGGTCTACTATGTTATATTCTCTTTCCAAACCATTTATTCTAAATAATGTTTTACTTGTTCCTGAAATTAAAAAAAAATCTAATTTGTGTACAATAATTTTGTTGTGATAATCATGTTTATTTTGAATTTCATGATCTCTGTTTTGTCATCATGGACCACTTGGGGAACATCGCACTTTGAGGCACTTTTAAAGATGGTCTTTATTCCTTCTCAACATCTCCAAGTCAAAGTAGCACCTGGGCACTCTAGTGTTCGTTTACCTATTTCTTGTCGGCATCACAAATTAGGCCATGTGTTCGTGTCTGTATTAAACAAATTCCTGTTTAGTTCTTCAATTCCAGTTGATAAAAATAAGATTCAACATTTGTCTGGATTGCCAAATAGCTAAGATCCATACTTTGTTGTTTAATACTTCTTTGCATGTGTCCAATAAACCTCTTGGTTTAAGTTTTGAAGATGCACGGAACCAACTTCTGTTATTTCTAATGCTGGTGCAAGATATTATGTTAGTTTTCTTGATGACTGCACGGTTTTTATAGCTTTTTCCTCTCAAACAAAAAAATGATGTTGAAAAATTATTTATCCAATTTCAAGCTTATATTGAACACTTCTTTGAAACAAAAATTAAATTCATTCAATCTGATTGTGGTGGTTAATATAGGTGCCTCAATCAATTTTTCAAAAAATCATTGAACTCAATACCGTCTTGCCTATCCATACACTCATCAACAAATGAGTTCTATAATTTACCAAAAAAAAACAAATGAGTTCTATTGAACGCTGATATAGAAAACAATTGAAATAGGTCATGCTCTTTTATCACATTCCATTTTGCCTAAATCTTTTTGGGAAGACGCTTTTGAAATTGCTACTTATATTATTCTCTTCTCTAACAGGGCAGGTTCTGTTTTTTACCTGCAACTGAAAAATGAAAACATAGTATGAGGGTCTGCTACTTTCTCCTTTGTGGGTTGATAAATATTGTTGTTGGGTTACTTTGTTTATGGCTGTCAGCTGTTTTTTTGGCAATTTATGCTGAAAAGTGAAAATCAATACCTTGTCTGTTCTATGATATGAAGATACTGCTTACCCCAATCTTTATTATAACTTGTTCATTGTGTTATAAGTAGACTTTTAGCTCAACTTATATGTCCATGCAGACCATGTTACTGTGAGTTTTGCAAGAAGTGGTGGGCCTGGCGGTCAGAATGTAAACAAAGGTCTGTTCTCTTCCCTCTGATGTCTTGCGATCCCTGACCCTGGGTGTCTTATGATCATAATCGTGGGTTTCATAACTGTATTTACAGTTAACACCAAGGTGGACATGCGCTTCAATGTTACAAATGCATCTTGGTTAAGTGACAGGATCAGAGAGAGGATCATGCAAATGGTAATGTCATCAACATGTCTAGTTTCAATTTTGTGGTCAGGCAGGAGCAAGATAATTTGCTTGATATGAGGATCAGTAGGGGGTACATGAGACCACCTTAGCACACCCCTCTCTCCCGGCAGATCCATTCTTTGGAAACTCAGCTGTATCTTCTATTAATTCATCTAAACCATCAATGCTCTGTGGTTTTGGTCATGCAGTCTCTCTTCAATATTTTTTCTGTTTATGAACAGGAAAAGAATCGCATTAACAAGGATGGCGAGATTGTGATTTCTTCAACAAAGACTAGAACACAGAAGTTAGTTCTGCTCCCTTTTCTTTCCTGCTATCCCTTTTTCCTTTTTCCCACTATACAAATGGTTTGATTCTGCTACTTTTCCTCAGGGGTAACATTGATGATGCTTTGGCAAAGCTGCAGGTATCAAAGATTTTGTGATAGTTTGTTGCTTTTAAATGCAAAACAATCATGCATTATTTTCTATTATAAACACTATTCTTGAGATAGCAGACCTAGTAGTGCCTGAAACATAAATGAAATGAGCTCGACCTTATGTTTCAACAATTCTGAACTCATGTGCAGTTGATCCTACTCTGTATTACCATGTATCATGCTGTTAAATATTTCCTTGCTTTATATTTCCATCACATTGTCTACTACTATATTTCTTAGTTTTTTCTGGTTTGACGAGCTAACAGGCAATCATTGATGTGGCTTCTTATGTTCCACCACCTCCTTCTGAAGAGCAAAAGAAGAAAATTGCCAAGATGTAAGTGTTCTGACCATCTGTATTTCCAATTGCATCTGCTCCTTTTCTCTGCTGCCATAAAACCCCCGGTAGTTTCTGAGAAATATCTGGATCTCTCTATGCAACATGTTGTCTAATTTGAGTCAGCGTGATTAGATTGTGAAAGCATCAGGATTGACTTGGATTAAAACCTCCTTGTTTCAATAGGGCTGCCATCGGAGAACAGAAGCGACTGAAAAGTAAGAAAGCCCTTTCAGACAAGAAGGCTTTTAGAAGAAGTCGGGACAGTTGGGACTGATTTATTTATTTGTGATCTATCATTTTCGGAGCAGTTTTAAGTCGACATCCTGCAACTTATCGCTTAGAGTTTAGGATTATCAATGAGGTTACATGTTTAATTTGCTCCCTGTACATGTTCCTTGAAGGAATATATGTAAAGCATCGATAAATCCGCGTCGCGATGAAAATCCAGTTGAGTAGTAAAGATGTGATCAAATCTCACCCCTGAAATCCTCCAGGAATTGAGAAACCATGCCAGAAGGCATCGGTTGCTATGATGATCGGCCATTCTAAGTTATTGAATAGATACAGTATATACAGTAAAACTTCTTACAGCTTTAGATTTTGACACCTGTGGATTGGTTTCATGTCTAGTTGTTCATATTGCATTTGCTATTCGATGTTTCACGACTTGAAAAGTCATCATTAGCACGCTTACTTCCTGGGAAGAAAAAAGCCAAGCAAATTTATTCTCCGCCCTTAGTAGTGCATTCTCTCAAATAGCTGGTGCTCACGTGTCTGTCTGCCATCAAAATTCTTGCGATTCAAAACGACAGTTAATATAATTACCTGGTAAATGTATGGAAATTCCCGTGTAATTGCATCAGAAAATCCCAGCACTATTTAGGAAGAGGGTGAAATGAAAAAACGAGGTAATTGTTTTCTCTGCCTTTTTTCAAAGTTTTTTTCTGTACAGGTAATTGTTTGCTAAAGAAAAGGAAGAGGCAGGAAAAAGTGAAATTTCTATGCACCGAACTGAAGAACATCAAGATTATTTCCATGGGCGATCACTTTCGGATGACGTGTTCCTCTCCTGATTGTCTATCAACATGCTTGATCCATCGGCTTTCAACCTTGCCTGAATTACCAGAACTTCCTCCACTGGTTGCTACATGAGCAATATCCAATCCCTTCCCTACCGGAAGAAATACAGAACGCACCAGTCGTCGCGATCCATCTTCAACGACGTTTTTCCATTTAAAACTCGACCCGTCCCTTGAACTTGCATTCTTGCACACCAAAACTGCTCCCCTGCTGCTCAGATTTGTCAGCCTCAATACTCTTGCAAAATCCCTTTGCCGTGAATCCACCACCAGGAAGTCTATGCCGGACAGCCCCTCCACCACTTCTTCTGCTTCCCCAACAATAATTTCCGGTGACATCCCAGCCTCTCCCATGGCTTCCTCATATTCTGATCTTGATAGTTCATCAGGCACAATACAAACGTGTCTTCCACCGGTGTGGCGGCTAGCTATGGCCAGACCAATACTCGCGGCAAGAATTCCACCTTGCAACCATGTTTCAACTATAAGTTTGGCGTTCCATCCTGCAGCCATGGCTGAAATAAGCTCGGCCACACTGGATTCTTGGAAAAGCTCACACTGCAAACAAATTAAAACCCATGAACATGAATTGCAATCAATTGTGTAAGATGATCAAGAGAGTTTCTGTTCTTACAGATTTGACGGTATCGATGTAGGCCTTCGATGCTGTTTCAGGGGACCAGACCAGCTTCATTTCGTATTCTCTGTTCAGGTTGTGTTTTGCTTTGTAGTTGACCATGTACAAGGAATTGATGTCTGGCTTGGCCTTTTATTTGAGACAGGAAGTCTCTCGTAAGTAATTTTTATTGGACCGTTGACATAAACCACACACATCCAACGTGTGGAGGATTAGGATTAGCATCAGCACTAGAATATTGGTATTGGATCAGAGGAGTATATACTATTATATACCCCCCTATTTTTAAGAAATTACTTAGATATTAACAGATGGCATTAACCCCCGCCCCCCCGCCCCCCCGCCCCCCTTCTTTTCACATGGAATCGCTTTTACTGTTCAAACCAGTTACTATATTATCTAAATATTTTGATTTCATATTTGTTTCTTCACATTGTGAGTTTTTTTTTAGTAGCTAATGACTTTATATATATATATTACTGGATTAATTGTAAATCGATTTTAATACTTTTTATAATTCAACCCTAAAGTAACACGCCGCCCCCCCCCCCCCCCCCTAATTTCTTTTATTTAAACCAACTTAGCTAACAAGATTACGATGATACAGCTCTCGTATAATTTAATTGAAAATTTGAGTTAAGTAAAAGTTGAATATGAATTTATAAAGTTTGAACCATTATACCAAATTTAAATTTAATAACAATGTTAAAAAAACAGATGGTCCAAATAAGTTTTTTTTTTACATTTCATTTTTTTCGTCTAAGCCACAACAATAATACAAGCAATAACCTGGTTGCTTTTATACTAAAAAATATTTGTGATGTGACTCACCTTCTTCATTGTTAACATGAAGAATGAAGGAGGTAAGTCTCACCCGACTTTTTTTTCTTTTCCCAAACGTTTTTCTTCTTAATCTTATCTTTGAATACTTGTTTGATTTTAAATGTTTTTATAATTTATTTTTTATAATATTATCATGGTCTCGGATAAACATCATAATATTTTGTTTGTGTTTAATTTTTAAGTTTTTATTATTATATAATCAAAAAAAAATTATTAAAACAAGTGGGGTTTATATCCTAGATCACAGGTTTGATAATTTAAGCTACAAACTCCAATACATCACAATCACAATATTAAAAAAAATATTGTTTTGTTTTTAGGTCAAACCATATTTTTTTACTAGATGTCCATGTTATTTTTAAACTCAATAAGTTGATTTACTCTTATTAAAGCAACTTACACATTACATAATCCTAATTTTAAATTAAACAAAAAATAATAATTATAAAATTAAAACACAAATCAAATAATCTCTGCATGTGAATAATGTTTTTATCCGACCGCGTAGTAGCGGGCCGGAACGAGTACAATAACTTATTTAGTAGTGACCTTCTTAGATAAGATCATCTCGTGTGCATCTACAGGATTACACGTATAAGAGATTAATTCAAAAAGGTTTTGAGTGCCCAGCTGGCAGCCACTAGACGAGCCACGTTGCTTGCCAGTGATACTTGGCATGCCGATAATCAATCTATTTCTGCAATTTCATTTCCTTTTGAGCCATGGGATTTAGCTGTCTCCATTTATCTCTTGTAATCAAGCAAGACTTTTTTTTTATTTCTCTGAGGTAATTTGACCGCACGACCGTAGTAACTGGTGTTATTAGGTAACCGTGTCCGTATAATCCCACAGACAGTACGGTGTCTTAAAAAGTCAAAACACATTTCTTGAACGAGTACTGGCCGCCAATGATGTTGACCTCAGCAATGTATATCGAATCATCATCATGATTAGCTGGTTCGAATTTCACGGCATGCATGTACCTATTCTTGGATAAATTGTAAAATTAGCCCATTGTTTTTAGATTTTGGTAAAATAATACCATTTGAATTCTTTTTAAAAAAAAACAATAAATATTTATATGTCGCTGTTAAATAACCATTATATTTTTATAATATTGTGCTTCATAGTTGAGTTTTTTAAATTAATATTATAGTTGATAAATGCAATAAATTTTTAAATGATGTTATGGTACACACAATTGTAATACCAATTATATTTTTTAGTGTGAAGACTTATCATTACCAAATATTGCTTGTTTTGTGTAATCATTGTTTCCAACACCTATTGCTTGTCTTTTATTTATTTTTGAATTTAAGAGAATTCCACTCTTTTTTAAATATTTTTTCTGGACCAGAATTAAATGAGTAAAATCCCAATTATTTCAGGTTTTTATAAAATAAATACATTATAATTCGAATTCAAGATTTACAAGATAGATCTCAAATATTTATCGATTGTTCGCTCACCTAGACATTAATTATAAAGACAAACTTATGGATTTAATAGTAGGTTCTCTCGTATTCTCCCTCCTTGGAAGTGCATTCTTGCAGAACTTGCTCAAAGTTCTTGACTGGAAAATCTGCGTGCAGTGGCTAGAAAAATGGATGGTGGCGATGGTATAATTAGATGACGTGGTGGAGGAGCTTTTGGAGAGGAGGTGGATTATAATTTTCATATTCAGAGATGTTTGAGAATGCGTTTTAAAAGTGTTTTTGAAAAAAAATGATTTTTTTTATTTTCTATTTTAAATTAATTTTTTTGGTGTTTTAGATTATTTTGATGTGCTGATGTCAAAAATAATTTTTAGAAAAATAAAAAAATAATTATTTTAATACATTTCTGAACAAAAAAATACTTTCTAAAACAACTTCAACTACACTTTCAAACAAGCATTAATCTTCATCATCCCATGCACTTTGATTTTTATTTTCCTATCAAAGAGAACTATCATTAAAGAAAAAAAACCACACGAGTGAGGTAAAATTCCGGCCATCTAATGTTGGATCAACTCCTTGGTTAGAATCATATAATCTTTAACAACGTAATTGCTATCTATATTTATGATTTAATAGATAAAATATTTGGTGATAGATACTCGTTGTATTTGAAATTTTCCCACTTGTGAACATGTTTTCTAATAACAAGTTGAAGTCACTCATGATAGTTTAGCCAATTGAAGCACAATGAAACATATGATATAACTACGCATATCTTTATATAAGATGAAAAGGGCAAGTTGTTTTTTTCTTGCATTTGAAAGCAACTTCCACCAACAACGTTTTGAGATGGAAACCCCGTCATTAATAATTTGCTTTAAGCCGACAGACCAATCTTAAAATAATCTCTCTCTCTCTCTCTCTCTCTCTCTCTCTCTCTCTATATATATATATATATATATATATATATATAAATATTTTTTACAATAATATATAAAAAATCAAGTTTTTTTTAAAGTGTTTTATAGCAAAAAAACAAACGGGTAACTGTAACTGTTAATGAAAGTATGAAACATAAACACAATGAAAGAAATATTGTCGATGGAATCATATACTAGGTAATTTAGTGGTAAGAACTTGGAAAGAATAAATTTTTTTTTATGGTTTTATATTTGAATCATGTTATTGATAATATGATGATTATTAAAAAATTATATAGTTATTAAATGCAGAATTCATGAGATTAGTTGAAATATACAAACTTATCCTTATATTTATATTAATTAAAAAAATATTGTTGATATAGTCGACTCGTTTTCATGACTTTGGTTGGATCAAACACTGAGATATCCTTCTGGGATTTGATGGGCATGAAGTCGACGCCCACAATAACCTAATTAAATTAGGTAAATCCACACCCAAAATCTTTTTAATAAAGTGAAAAATTAACTTCTTTCAAAATTCTCCACCTTTAGTTCATGGGTCTAAGAACTTGTGTTTTGATGAGCCCGACAGAATGATGGGAATCCAATCACTCATCGCGGCTGCCTTGTGAACGAATCAAGCCCGTTAAATGTGTGGAGGAGCTTAATTAAAAGTCAAAACCGTTGATTTTTTATGTGTTGGATTTGGTGCATGAATGCTTTATTATTTTTATTATTATTTTAATATCTAGGCGGTGCGCATACTCAGTTTAATTGGTGGGTTACCTATGCGATCTGTTATCTAGATGATGTGGGGAAAAATATCATTTTTTTTCATAATTATTTTTATTATATATTTTTAAATTTTTATTTTTTTTAGATTTTGAGAAGTTAGATAAATGTTTGGCGCTTAATCTAATAATGCAAATATAAAATTTTATAAAGCTGTTATATCTTATTAGAATTTTGATAGACTATTTTTAATATGGTTACAATTTTAGAGTCATAAATGCCTTTCATTAAAGTTCATAAGTTATCATTCAAGATTTTTTTTACTGTATCTAGAAAAGGACTTTTGGATCTTATTAATTATGATTTTTTATACTTAAACAGCTTTGTAGGCTAATTTTTCAATGAAAAATTAGATTATTAAATACTAACTTATTTAAATATATTATATGCTCTATATTTTTCTTTGCATGTCGGGGCAAACCTAACCTTATACCTATACTTCAAAAATCCATCTATACAATCAATTATCTATTTGGAAGGTGGTGGTAAAGACAAGCTTAATATGGATTGTAGGGCTTTGTCAAACCAATATGGATTGCTATAAATGTGAAACAAAAATCAATTAACATGGTCAAAGATCAATATAAGCTTGAAACTTTCAATGAAAAAAGTGATATGTGAACCTCATAGAGATGGTGAAGAAGACCTATACAATGATGAAGGTGATGTTTATAATAATGAGGGACAAACCTAATTGATTAAAAAAATGTTGCTCACACCAAAGGTTTTTGATGATTTGCAACGAAACAAGTCACTTCATATCATACCCGATTCAATATAAATAATAACTTGTTTGAAATCAATGAAAATATTATTGGTAAGTATATTCTTGATAAAATGAAGTTGCCATTAGAATCACATCCTAAACCTTACAAAATTTTGTGGATTAAATCAATAGGAAAATAAGGGTATTCTAATGTTGTAGAGTACCTCTTTCCATTGGAAAATATAGGGATGAAGTTATCTCATGTCATTGAATCTTTGTTATGTTAATAAAAGACAAAAATATTGAAAGCAACATATTTTTTTCGCTTACAAGGATAATGATATCATTTCATAACATAATATGTATTGGTTTCAACAACTTTAATGTATATTCAATTTCAATAGAACATTGATCAAGAATATTTAGAAACAATAAAAATATCATAATTATAACTTCATAATTTTTCATGCAAAACATTTCTGTTACAAAACCTTTATCTTTGATAAACATTAGATTCATTAATTAAAGACAGTCAATATTAAAGGTAAAAAAAGTTTTTATTAATAATAAATTATTTTACATTAATAATATTGTGTAATCATTTGGATATAAAACAGATATAAAACGATGCTCAGAGATCTCCTCAATGGTGGTCTCTCCATTGATGACAAAACAAAATACTCTTTTCCATAGATGTAGTTTACAAGGCGCTGCAAGAGCTTCTCACAGAGCTAAATTAAAAAACCATCAGGTTTAAAGTTACAGAAATTTTTCGAGAGAGTCTAATCATCCAACTCCATTTTTACAGGGAACCATCTTTTCTGATTTGTGGTAAGCGTTCGTCTCCAATCAAAGGATCGACAAAGTGCAATATCAGCAGTATTCACAGCAGCTGCGCTGTTAAGGCCTCCTTGCTCAAACGATAGAGTAATTTCTGCGTTGAACAGAAACATGGCCGTCAAGAACCAGCATTGCTCAGGTTCAGCTCTTGAATCACTTCCTCCATGGCCGGCCTGAGTTCAGGGAGCTCGTCGGTGCAAGCCAGCGCGATTTTTGCCAGCTTAGCAGCCTCAGATTTAGAGAAGTTTCCATGGAGACTTGTGTCGACATATTCATCGTACATGCAACATTCAGCTGCCAATCGCATCGAGTTGGAGTACAGCATCTGTTTGCCGGATAAGATTTGGAGGATGATCACTCCAAATGCATATATATCACACTTTTCCGTAAAAAGCCCTGTTGTTACATATTCTGGAGCTAGGTATCCCATGGCAGCACTGATTTTGATTGCTGAGAAGACAACGTCATCTGCTAGGATCTTGGCGAGGCCAGAGTCTGCGATTAATGGGTTGAGCTGCTGGTCGAGGAGGACCTTCTCAACAGATATTCTTCGATGAATCATGACAGGTTTGTTCTCTTCACTGCTGTGCAAATATCCAATACCTGATTGACAATCAAGGACAGGATAAGTGTCTAGAAACTCAAAGTTTGAAGGAATTTTAATCTTATATCCCATGTAGCATTTCATTTGAATCTGCTGAACAAAATTCAAAATTTGATTCAATATTTTAAGGTAAGCCGTTGATGGGAAGATTCAGAAACCTCAGTTTTCACAAATGAATGAAGCTACTTAAGTTAGAAATGGAAACATGAATGTTAATATGTTCCACTGCACTTTTCCATCTACTTATCATTTCCTCTATCCACCTAAATTTCCGAGTTCCTGCAGTTTTTTAGGCTAAATACTGTAGAAATCAAATTGAATAACGAGTGGCAGCAGAAAATGAGAATGAAATTGACCTTTGGCTATGCCATTGATAATGTGAACTCTTGTAGACCAGTCAAGAGCTTGATTACTTCCATCTTCTAAATCAAGGTATCTTGACAGATCTCCCCTGGGAGCAAAATCATAGATAAGAAAACATTCACCCCTGCCCCTGGAGCAACAAAAACCTCGCAGGCGAGTGAGGTTATTATGTCTCAAAGATGTTAGCAAGTCTAAACCTTTCACAAACTCAGCTTCTTCAGGTTTACAGCTCGTTACATTGATGCTCCTAATAGCTACAAGAGAACCATCTCTGAGAATTCCTTTGTAGACAGTTGAGAAGCTGCTCTTTCCCAGCACATTCACCTCAGAAAAGCACTGGGTAGCAGACTCGATCTCCTCCAGGTTGAATCTGAAGTTATTTAGATGCTCTCCAGAGATTTCAATGCCATTTCGACTGTCACCTAACGGGCCCCACCCATTAGAATACTCAAGACTCGCAAGTGGAGAGGCACCAGCCCTGCGGAACTCCTTAGCCTGGTCAGTGCTTAGCCGCCCTTCAGAAAAATCAGATGTATTCCCAATCTTTTGTTTCTTCCAGCGATAGCGGAAAATGATCAGAAATCCAGCACCCATCAACGTGACAGTGACTGTAATAACACCAGCAACAATGGCAGCCTGTGGAAGTTTTGATGAATTTGAACAGTGGGTATGGTTGCAATGTGCCTGAAGAATTTCAGGCTGGGGAACTTTTTGAGCAGTACTATTTGCAACAGGTCCCAAGGGGCCAACTTCATTGATATCAAAAATAGCATCGCAAGCTCTCAATAGAGGAAATCCAGTTCCACATAAACCTGGGTTGTTCTCGAACTGAAACCCCCCATTTAATCTCTTCAAAGCTTCATTTTCAATTATCGAAAAACAAAATCAGTCTAGCTCAATATGCAAAACAAAAGAAGCAGCGAAAACGCACACAGTATGCCATTGATTATTACTTGGAAGATGAGACACGTGAGAAACAAAAGAAAAATCCAAAAGCATAGCTATTTAAAGGTTAGACTTGTATGTTTACCAGAAGGGACAATTCCAGAAAGAGAATTGTTTCGGACATCCAGCATTTCCAACTGTGGAATGTTAGCTATTCCTTGAGGAATTGACCCTGACAAGTGATTAAAACTCATATAAAGCCTTTTCAACATTCCCAAGGTCCCTAAGCTCGCAGGAATTTGATCGGTTAGTCTATTATACTGCAATGCTAGAACGCTTAGCCTCTTCAGGGATCCCATCTCTGTTGGTATGTTCCCTGCGAGCTGGTTACAACATAGCTCTAAAACTACAAAATAAGGAAATACCCAATTAATCAGAACTGAAACAAATGAGATGAACAGGGCCATCTTAGAACATGATTTTAACTACCAGGAACACAACATAGACAGCCAAATCTAGTGGTATGTTTGTTTTAAGATAAAATGTGAGAAAAGGAAAGTTAAAGTGTGGCAGATCACTTTGGAGAACTGGAAGACGATCATCTAAGAAATCCCACTCAGTTGTGTCTAATGCAATATCTCAATAGAAGTTTAAGCAAGCTTTCAAATTTTCTATTCTTAGAACAATTCTTTTCCCATAAATGTCTAATTGCCAAAAGAGTACAAACAAAATCAGGATGCATGTTTAATAAAAGATGAACCAGGTGAGCTAACTTTTAACTATCTTCTCCATAAACTTTGCTGCCAAACACAATAATTTCTGATTAACTGTAGCATTACTTCTTTCAGTTTCGTTTTTTGACATAGCAATAAACCAAAGATTTGAGTGCTTACTTTCTTTCCTGGTCAAAGACATCATCCAGTCACACCAGTTCAGATTATAGAGCCCAGAAACTCGCAAGCTAAACTAAATTTTCTCCCTTCTGAGTCTCACGTATGAGGAACCATTTACTCGATAGATTGTGTGTGAGAAAAGCATATTAGCACACAACAAAAGACAAAAAACAATAAAAACAACAACCAGGACAGAAATATAGAGACCTACTAATTCTTCGACTAATCAAGCTGAAGTTTTTTCAACAGAATAAATAATATTCTCGTTGAAGCTAACCTTGTAGAGAAGCCATGTTACCCATCTCCGGCGGAATACTTCCAGAAATATTATTCACATTGAGATAAAGATCTGACAGCTCAGTCAAATCAGCAATCTCCTTTGGTATCTCTCCGGACAATGAATTATAATGCAAGTACAGACCAGACAAGCTTTTCAGTTCTGCCACTGCAGGAGATACTGTACCGGACAGTCCCTTTCCCTGCAATGAAATGTTAGCCACATTACCATGCTCATTGCAAGCCACGCCCTCAAATAAGCCACCGCATGGATCCCCATCACTAGTCCATGACTTTAAATACGTATTTGTTGGGTCTAAAGCAGACTTTAGCTCCAGTAAAGCTTGAAGCTCTGTAATGTTTCCAGAAACTTGTTGTAGAGTTAAAAGTGCAAGAAATAGAATGTAAGAGGAGAAAGAACAAAAAGAACCCATCTTTGTTTCTGTCTCAAATCTCTTTATGGTTCTTGCTCTCACTGGGAAATTGTAAAAAATCCCATTTGTACGTTAGACTAGATTCTCTCTAGTTCCTTGGAGTTTTTGCACAAGACTGTATATTTATCTGCTCTTTTATGCTCTCAAATGAAAAATTTGACAATGCACATGTTATGGACTCGAGGTAGTCAGTCCCTCCCTCAAACTCGAGTGAATTATTGGCTCCTTGATCTCTCGCCTGGTATCTGTAGAATTATTGACAAATTCTTCTCTCTCCTGGTGTCTCGAGAGAAACAGAGATAGCAGGCACACAATCCTCTTTCTTTCTCAAAACTCAAGCCTGTGCAGGATTTTTGCAGAGAGAGGGAGGCGGTTGAATGAACAGCAGCGAGTGAAAACATGAGAGAGAGGGGTGGGGTGGGGGAAGGACTGTTCGAAATGAAATAATGAGTGCAATTAATAACGACCTTTTGACTCGTTCATCTTTGGAATTTAATGTCTGTCAGCTGAATAGAGAGGGTGAAGATCGTGTGTCAATGGACTATGATAGCTCCGACCACTTGATTGGATTACAAAGGAACAGTGCGATGTGATCATACTCATGCATTTAAAATTGAACCTAAACATATAATCATCTAGTTGTAAGAGTTTAAGATTAAAAGTTTTTGTTTTGTGCAGTTTTAAATTTAAATTATGTAGTTGTTAATATATCAAAATACAATTAAACTAAAGGTGATTTAAGTAAATTTATTAAGAAAGAAATAAGATTAGAGTAAGGGATCAAAATAATAAAAAAATAAATAAAATGGATGGTATAAGTTTCTAAATTGGCAAAAAAAGTTCAAGTTGATTCTTCTACTACCTAACTGATAAAATTTCGGTACTTACGGTTTTTCAAAAATCAATTTATGTACAAAACTTTATTTTTTTATTTTTCATTTTTAAATTTAAATAAAAGAGATAAATTAATTAGATTTCAATTAAAGAGAAAGAGAAAATCTCGATTGACACTAATTTCAGCTACGGAATAAATCGGTCTTTATATCAACGAGAAGAGTTCTTTAGCATTTTTTTTGGTATAACTTTTCATGATTTTTTGTAGATTTTACTTGATCACGGATTATTTCTTTTGTTTGATTAAATATGATTTGATGTGTTATTTTCATTTGTGAAATTTCATAGGATTAATTTTGCTTACATTGGCCGATGATTTCTTACAGCCCTCCATAATAGTTTTTATTCACAATAAAAAAGAAAATACTTGTTACTAAAAAGAAATGCATATTTTTTGCTAATTTTTTTTATCTGAACTCGCTGCATGAATTAACTATTATTCTACGGTTTGAAAAGGGTTGGGGTCAAGAGGTGGGAAACCTAACATGGCATTTCACATGGGCGTTGACAATCTTATTGCGTTGCTGAAATTGCGAGCCGGAGCAAGGGTCCATAAAGCTAGCAGTGAGGGTCAGTTTTTTTCTCCATTTCTTTTAAGCATCTCAGCAACTAGATGGACATTGCACATGATGAGCACATAAAATAAAAATAAATTGTGAATTGACACACCTTTTAATGTTACATTTTTGAGCAGTGACATCAATTAAATTCAATATTAATTGGTTGATTGGCTCGTAATAATTAGTAAAACCGGTCAATCGGTCAAGAAAATAAAATTAAATCACAAAACTCTCAAAATTAGGATCTCGAGATGATGTTTTTGAAATTTAAAGATTTTCATGTAATTATAACATGTCTATATTTAGCTGTTCAGAATTATCTATTATTATAAGCTTAACTCTATCATTAACACTTGTGAAACATATTTGACCCCACCCCCCCACCCCCCCCAAAAAAAAAAAAAAGGTTTTTATGTGAAATAAAAATTATTAGTAGGGCCATAAATTGAGTTGTTGAGTTTTAGAAGTGTTATATGTTTAAATATAATTATTTTTTAAAATGCAACAATTATCTTGATACTCTTAAAAATAGCGACATCCGTTAAATATTATGGCTACAAAATAAAAATATGTTATTAAGTCAAGACTATTTTAACTACCTGTGCTTGTTTTTTTTAATAAAAAAAATCCTCGTTTTTTTTTTTTTTTTTTTAGTTTAGAAAGACAGTTTGAAAATCTCTGGCCCTTAGACTCCCATCCACACATATTCTTCTGCAAGAATCCAAAAATTTCGATGTATCCTAAAGATGGTATCCTTGGACCTTCAACAAGTACGAGTAGTGTTTTTTTTTTTTTTTTTTTTTTTTTATGGTTTAGTTTAATGCACTTGGTTGATAAAGTGGGAGAAATTATCACTCTTACAACTTTCTATTCCATTGTCTAAAAAAGGTTATTGTTTGACTGGTTTAATGTAAGCTTTTTCATTGTTGGATTTTTTTCAGGAAAAAATATAACTTAAAAAAAAAAAACAAGAAGCAATAATAGAGAGCATTATTGCACTTTGAAACACTAGGTGGGGCAAAGATATTGAACAAAAAGATGACCTGCATTAAAAAGAAAGTTATCGAATAACCAACTACATAGTAAATGATTTAGCAATAAGGGTTTAAGATTAAAAAATTTATTTTTCATGTGATCTCAAGTTTGAAATTTGTAATTACTAATATAATGATAACTGAAAGTTTGAATGATTGTTAATTTTAAAACTCATGCGATTAGTCAAGATACACATAAAATGACATGAACACCCACCTCAATTTAATTTTCTCTCTCTCAAATTAGACACTTAATTGTAGTAGGAATAACTTGGTTGTCAACTTTATAATTTGATTAGATAAACCATAGTTGAAGTAAAAAAAATCTTGTTAAATGTCACCTAGTATCTAACATTTTTTTTGGTCAAACCAGGATATCCCAGGCCTTCGGCCTAGACTAATCCCTCAACCGGGGTGGCAAAGTCTCCCCATGAGGTTCTTTACTGGCGAGGAAGAGGGTCGAACCCCCAACCTCGGCAGTGGCAGGAGCGCGCCTAACCGCTCTGCCGAGACCTCATGGGTACCTAGCATCTAACATTGCCTCCTCGCAATTCATCTGAGAGAAAACAGAAAATTAGGAAGAAGTCAAATCATGGCTAGCTACTGGTGTTCAACTTTACATCTCTCTCTCACTAATGTTTTGAAATTGATCGTTTTGTTTGAGCTATTGCAAGCGTTTTGATCTTTTGGTTTTTCTCTATTCTGGCTTAGATTTTTACTTTATCTTTCATCCTTTATAGAGACGAGTGAAAGGTTCTCATCCTCTCTCAAAAAGTAAGCCACTTTTCAAGCTGAGATTTCCTCCTAATAAGGTAGGTATATGATGACGAAATCGAAAAGCGATGCATGGCCTTTAAATTTGGCTTTTGCAGCGCCGAATGGGAAGTGGAAGTGGAAGTTTGCTTTTCCTAGAGGGTAACAGTAGCCGTGATGGATGGAAGCTGATGAGTGATGACATGGCATTTGAAGGTTGCTGGGCTCAAGCAAACAAGCTTGGCCCAACACAGATCCAGGCTGGACTCTTGCATCGTGGGCTAATTCTGAACCTTCCTGCAACGATTTGATCATTTGCATGCAAACGACACGTTGCAAGCTGCGCTGTCCTCTCTTCCACCCAGGTTTGAAAATCCATGGCATGTTACGAATAGAAAAAACCCTATAAGATCGTTTTTCTTCATTTGCATCTACAAAGTCAGTTGGAATACTCACCAATTCTAAATTTAGAAAAACGCAGTCTTTTTTTTATTGAATCTTAGGAAGAACTCTGGCTTATAAACATCAAACTGATAGGCAAAACCTCAACACATGTTTGAAAATGTAGTTGATGTTGTTTTTTTTTAATAATTTTCATTAAAAAATAAATCAAAATGATATTTTTTTTATTTTTAAAAAATTATTTTTGAAATCAACACATCAAAATAATCTTATTTCCTTGCATTATAAAGTAGATAGGCTAGAGTGGAAACTACCACTACTCTTGATTTTCACTCTAAAACACTGTCTAAAACTAGCAAAACCTTTTTGTGTGTTCACTTGCTATTGCAGTTTGGTATGAACCAAATTTTCATTCATATTATTAAAATTTTGAAGAGTGGAGTATTAGAGAGTGCCCTTTTTTCTTCCAGCGAGTGAAAGGAGATGAAGTATTCATATTCCATTAATTGACAAAAATATTAAGGCCAGATTGAATATGTTGACATTAAATTGACGCTTGGTTTTGCAAAATAGAATTTAATCTTATTAATTAAAAAAATCTAAAACTAAAGGAGCCAAATTGAATGCGAAAGCAAAATATAGCCATTCTTATTTTGCTAATGGGACACCAAAAACTAAAGCTTGGTCATAAAGTTTTTTTTTATTTTTGATCCATGTGTTTTAAAGGTTTCACATCTCGATCTTAAAAATTATTTGTTCTATGTTTTAGTGTTTAAAAATTGAGTAGAGAAAGAGTCATTGGAAAATGAGAAAGCAAAGTAAAAAGAAAATAGTTGATTGATTCTCTTTGGTTAATAAATTTTTTTTGATCTTAATGTTAATCGATCTGTCTTAGATAAGAGGGTGATTTTTTTTTTTATTTTAAAAAAAGTGATTGATTCATGATTTTTAAATTTAAATTTATTTTTATGGTCATAATAAATTTTTACTTAAGAAACAATACTATTCATAATTTATTTTAAATAAATATTTTTTTTTAAATAATTTTTTTATAAAAAATAATTATATGTTTTTCCTTTTATTCTACACCTCCACCATTCCAAATTTCAATATAGAAAACACGATTTTTCTCCCCGGATAATTAGATTTTAAGGCGTTCAAGATTGTAGTGCATGATATTTTTAATTGAAAATACATTAAAATATTTTTTTATTTTTAATATTATCATATCAAAATTATAAATATTAGAAAATATTAATTTAAACATTTTAAAAAAACATGAAAGCATATGAGCACAAGAAACTGTCAGACACATCCTTTGCAGCGCCACGTAGGACCCCACTCACTCTAATTTGTTTCTCCAAAACGCTGTCGCTTATAATCCAACTCTGAACACCATTCCCGAAACGACACCGTCTAGCTCTATAAAAACGCTTTCCCTCGTTCCAGATGAAAATAAAATAAAAAAACACCAGCACCCCCAGCAACGTAAAAACTTCAGAGGGCGCGGGACATCATTTCCTCCAAGGAGAAAAACAAAACAGAACGACCCGACCCGACCCGAATCAGGAAAATGGGCAAGGATCTGAGCGACGACCAGGTGTCATCAATGAAAGAAGCGTTCACGCTCTTCGACACAGACGGTGACGGAAAGATAGCCCCATCGGAATTGGGGATCCTTATGAGATCTCTCGGTGGAAACCCGACCCAAGCTCAATTAAAATCCATAATCGCCCAGGAGAACTTGACGGCACCGTTTGATTTCCCTAGATTCCTTGATTTGATGGCAAAGCACATGAAAGCTGAGCCGTTTGATCGGCAGTTACGTGATGCATTCAAAGTGCTCGATAAGGACAACACAGGGTTTGTTTCAGTTGCGGATCTGCGTCATATTTTGACCAGTATTGGAGAGAAGTTGGAGCTGGCGGAGTTCGATGAGTGGATCCGAGAAGTTGATGTCGGGTCCGATGGGAGGATCCGTTATGATGATTTTATTGCTAGAATGGTTGCTAAGTGAAAGTGAATGATTTGGATTTTAAAGTTTTGTAAGTGTTTGTGCGTTTGTTTTGGAAGCAAATTGTGGTAAGGTTTTTTTTTTTTGAAATGTTGTTTTTGTTTTGGGGCAGCAGTGTTTGCTTCGGGTTTTGTTTGTAATGGACGTTGTTGGTGTTTTTATTTTAATTATTGACTTGTTAAATTAATTTTCATCTTCTTTTTGTAGTTAACGTGTGGATGCTATTGTTGAATCTGTGATTTTTTACAGATATCTGGGTGAAATATATTGTAAGGAACTTCTTTTTTAGCAATTCTTCCGTCCGCATTTAAGGAACGTTTCGTGAATCTGGTGAAATAAATAATGTCAGTTTGATGAAACCATATTTATTACTGCAGAAGAATGAACTATTCTACTGCAAGCTCCTGCTTGTTGACAGTTGCTGTGTGTGTTTGTTTTCCATGTAATACTCTTTGTGCTTGATGTTTTTGGCAAAGTCTAGTGTGTTCGCGAGTTACAGATTTAATTTAGGCTATAAAGGTTTTGGATTTTGGAATTGTATCCTTGGTAACCGAGGTGGCAGCGGGAAAGTCGATGAATGCTTCCATTAGACTGCACTGAGCTTTGAGATATCAAATGGGCTTTAAACATGGCGTACTTATTCTGAGAATTGGGCAGAGTAAGTTATTGAATCTGTGCTTCTTGCCTGGCAATTAATTTCAACTGGGACAACCTTTGTTCTTGCCTGGTTCCAGCATGCTTCTTGTTTGGGTTTTAGGTGGCCAGGCTTCAAGTGGTTCTTTTTGCCATGATTCGGTGCTGTTTGATCCTACATTTTATTTTAGAATTCTGTTATCTTGTTGAAATTGAAGGTTGAAGGTTTTCAA
This sequence comes from Salix caprea, assembly GCA_964035475.1. Lineage (NCBI taxonomy): Eukaryota > Viridiplantae > Streptophyta > Magnoliopsida > Malpighiales > Salicaceae > Salix > Salix caprea. The sequence continues at coordinate 7,609,000 of OZ037759.1, read as the reverse complement.
TTATATGCTTTGATTCAACAGAAGGTGCAGGTCCAGACAGATTTTGATGGCTATTCTATTTTTAATTATTTATGTAGAAATTGGCCAACATGAGAAGCATTAACTGAAGCTGGCTGTGGGATTTTTAGGTGAGGTATGTTGATCTTGACTAAATCTATTTGTTTCTGGGTATCTGATATATTGTGGATTTGGAAAAATTCCACCCACGTAGCCAAGTTTCATTTCTGAAATGTAGTGAATTAGGAAGTATTGAAGGTCCCATTGTTTGCATGGCATTACGCTATGTTTTTCCGGGCATCCAATCTCTGATTTATATACTTAGTTCATATATTTTCGAAACTGTTATGGTGTTGACCATCTGATATTCACCACATTTTCAGATGATTTAGGCCTCAAGTGTTGTGTCCGTACCCCTTTGGCGTGGCCTGAAGCAGGAGCACGATCCTACAATAATGTTTTGTTCCAGGTTGGTTTTCTCGTGCCTTTTCTTAATCCTAACCGGAGATTCTTCTTTTCTTTCTCCTTTCCTTAATTTCATCAACCAAAAAAAAGCCTGTATATTTCCCTCCCTTACTATCAATCTTTATCCTCTCATTTTCAATTTTTGTTATTAATGAAATCAATTTTTTTTTTATTTCTTTGCAAAATTGTGGATCGATCTAATGTTGAGCAGTTTTTTTATACCATCTTAATTCTATGAAAAATAAATCAAAATAAATTATCAAATCTAATTCTTAATAAACACAACAATATGCATGAATGAATAAAAAAATAATTTGATAACCAGGTAGAAAAACAATTAAAGGAATAAAAAAGAAGAGAAATTATTACAATGTATTGTGTAGTGCTCCTCCTTGGGTTACAGTGAATTCCTGAGGGAAACTATTATTATTATTATTGTTATTATTGTTATTATTTGTAATTTTAATTTTAATAAACACAAAAACAAGCTTCTTCAAATAAAGAAGGCAGTTCGCGAGTCAAGTTTAATTGATTGTTTCAAAAGAACTTGGACGAAGCAATGGAATTCGACATTGACTTGGGCCTCAACCGCGACGTAGAGGTAATTAATTTTAATAATTCAAACAATATCGTTAGCTTTAAAGGACAAATCGAACAAATTTATCAACGAACTCTTTTGGGGTTGGACATAAATGGGAGAACAATAAAATTTATGACCCATCAAAAATAATAAAATATTATTTTTTAATTTTTTGTCTTTCAAATTTTGTTCCTATTTTTTATTGATTTTTTTATTTCATAATTCAATATTAAATTGATAAGAAATTGAACTTCTATTTAAGATTTCATGAGCTGTGAATTTTAAAGATTAACTCATATTCAAGAGGTTTGTCTGATTTGGCTTTTTGTTTTTTCAGTTTTTAAAACTCGTTTTTTTTTTTTTTTTTAATTTTGGCGACTACTTTTTTTGCAAGTTCCAATAACTTTTTTTTTTTTTTTTTATCTATATTAATCTATAAGATTCCATCCTTTCTTCTTTGCGGTCGAGACTATGAACTGAATCATTTTTTTAAAACATGTTTCCATTAAATGTTTCGTCAGAAAACATAATGTGGGCTCTTCTAGTCCAATACTAACATGATTTTTTTTAATTAAATGTTATTTTTCATTTTTATTGTTTTTTAATAAGAAAAATAATAAAATTAATTATATTAATAATTTGTATTAGAAAAAAAATATTTTTTAAAAAACCCCGTTAAACTAGGATGGTCAATATTCGTCATACGATATATAGGGCTAGTTAATTGTTGGTGATGTGCTACGTGGAACATTTTTTTAATTATGAAATGTCAATCGCATCTCTTTTTAAAAAGCATAGAATGGAATGAATAATAAATCATCAATCACAAAAATGCTACACACACACACACACACACACACACACATATTGAAATGGAAAGACCCCATTATTGACTCAATTATTCATACTTGAAGCCAAGGCACCGAGGGGAATCATGGTTTTGAAAGAGCATTCGTTCCCTCATACCGAGGAGGTTTAGCTTGCCGACCCAATTGAATGGATGGCCATCATGCAATATGATATTTAAAACAAACAAACAATTCAGTCGATTAATTTGAAGAATCAAACAAAGACTTCGCAACGACTTACAAAACATTTAGCAAGAAAATGTCCTCATCCTAAACAAAGAACCTCCAGTGATGTTACAGTTCGCAGCAATTTCTTGTGTTATTTTACACAACCACGTGCAAATGTCTATTTCACACCATTTGTCGGCGTTTTTGCCCAAAATTTGAAGTGATGTACATCAACTTCCCTCGAGAGGGAAGCAAGTCGTAAGAAAATTTCCAGAGTACATTTCAAAAAGATTTCAATAGCTATGACGTGTTGTTTTCTCAATAAACAGAAATGAATTGTGTGTCCCTGAGCAACGAGGCAAACCTGTGCATTACTTGGAAGTTGGTTGTGTGATGTATGAGATTCTGAACTTTCTGGAGCTGGAAAAGACTGATTTTCCTTAGATTGTCTTTCAGAGCTTCCTCCATCATCTTTGGGCTCATCATCTGGATCTTCTTTACCATCTTTCTCTTCACCATGGCTCCCACCAGCGCCGTCCTTTGGGATGCCCGGCACCATGTCTGGCCGGGCTTCCAACCCAACTCGTCGCAGATGTAGCTGCATGATTGGAGATGGCCAATCATAACATACTGTTTAGGAGGCAATAATATTAAACAATGCATATCTACTGGCAAATATAGAAATCAGCTAACCTGAAGATGCAAGTTAACTTCATCTGGGCGTGAAAGAAATGGAAAGTCACCCCCACTCTTCAAGCGGGCACACCGTGCTTCAGGATATCTATCACTCAACTGATCTTTGAGTTGTTGAGGAATTGCACAGTAATCATTTGTCTTCAAGAAATGTGGCAACCGTGTCAAAAGAACCCATTGAGTTGTTAGCGATTCTTTTTTCTTATTCAGTTACAAGTTACAATTAAATCTGTAGGCTATCTATCCAAGATCAGTGAAAACTTATGACAGGTCATAAAAGTAAATTAAAAAAAACAAAACATCAATATATTCAAGTATTCGAAGAGTCGAAGTAAGTGTAGTAAAAAAATGGAGACACTAAAGGTATGATACTGGCATGCAACATGGTTTCTAAATGTCTGACCGGCAGATCATAAAATATGCTACTAAGTTGAAAAATGCATAACCAAGAGACTATATTATTTGTCTCAGAATCAAATCTTGAATATAAGCATTGGTATCCATCTGTCTGAAATGGAAGAGCATATTGTTCGCTTGGTAAAAACATTACAAAAAATATGGAGCTGCAATTAAAAAAAAATTCCATGCCATTGTTTCCCTGATAAATTAAATCTCCATATTGTCAATATTTTGCACTTATTTTTAAAAAATATTTTTTCAATTCACATATACAGAGACAAGTTTCAAATAACTTACATCCATTATAGTGATAAATGAATCTGAAAGTAGAAGAGATCCAACCGAAGCAGCATCAACATTCAAAGTCAATCTTGAGGCCAAGTCATCACTCGAAAGTGTTTCAACCTGTCTTACAAATCAATGAATCAACCAGGTTCTCTAATGTAGCAAATGGTTTGCCCAAAGAACAGAAATGCAGAATAAATTGCTCTATGGAAGATAAATGATCAAATCGTTGTTAACGGACTATAAATGATGAGACTGCATGGTAGATTTATTTATTTGTTCTTTCTTTAAATAATCTTATTCTTTTTATGGTCTATAAGAAACGATGAGACTGCACAATAAATTATTTTATTCATTTATTATTATTATTTGAAAAAGAAAGGTAGAACAATGATTACCACCAATTCAGCCTTTCAAAATGGATAAAACAGGGGGTAGAAAGTCAATTCAACCAGAAACAGGATGCACTACACATAAGTGGGGTTACAAAATAAGATAAAAGTATAAGCTACTTAGATAGATGGCGACACAATTGAATGCACAAATCAAGTTAACTAGAAAACTACTTATTCACGTTATGGACAAGAAACCTTGGTCTTGAACAACTCAAGTCTACCCTACAGCAACTGCCGACTAAAAAGGTACAAGCAGATTGGCTGCGAGATTATAATCAAAGCTGAGAGAAATTATAATTAAAGTTTCCACCCCTCCTGCACGCACATGCAAAAGAAAGTGGTTGTTGAGGCTACTCAACATAGGAACCATCTTATGGCACAAAATTTATATAAAATTCTAGTTACATCTAGAATTAGTAAAACTACAATGAATCAGAAGAGATTGTTTCATGGCATCATAGATGCACCAAGATAAGTGAGATCAGAGATGCACTAGACTCTACCTGAGAAGCAACAAAGTCCACTGAATCTGCAATAAATGGTTCATGAGGACCATCACGAATTCCAGTTAAGACATACCTTTTCAGAAGAAAAGATGGGGTCCAATTTACACTGCATAAACAATACAAAAATTAAGCAAGACTATTTTGTTGAGAACACAAATTAACACATGGTTGCAAAGAGCATATCAGGTAAAAGTACTGATACAACTCTAATTAAATTTTAAAAAATAGAATTAATAGTTGGGAAAAAATCAATCATTCAAGGTAAAAAAAATAAAAAATAAAATGTTAGGTGGATATGCTGGATCGCATCAAATTGCAATTGGCAACCCTTAAATAATAAAGCTAACTAACCTACATCTCCATCTCTAACTGGTTTGATCATTATAAACTGTAGTGTCCAAGGGCATACTATCCTAGAGAAGTGCAAATTAAATTGTCTCCTAACTTCAATGCAAGTCATTTCAATCTGCCTCTTATACTTGTCCTTTTTGTTCTCTTGAGTTCAATGCTTGTCATTCTTTCTTTGGAAGCAGATTTAAAATACAAGTTTCATATAATTCAATTATAAAAGGCCTTCCCTGAACTTCTACTCAGTCGGCACCATCTCAGCCTTTAGCAATGAACATTCATTCCTCGAAGTATTCCAGCTTGTATTGGCACATGTCCATCTTAACATCCACATTTTATTTATACTACTCTTATGGATAGACTGTTTCTTTATACTTGAAAATTCTGTAGCATAGACCATAGGAGTCTCATTGCCATCCAATAAAATGTCTGTTTCACCTGCAACTTGATAGATGTTATGGTGCATAGAGTGATAAAGCAGACTTATACTCATGGACAATCTAATGCTATTTTATGGCAAAAATAAAATGTAAATTCAACTACTTGCACTAGAACTACTAAACTATCTATTCTTATTTTTTTAAGAGGCTTCATAGTCAATTGCCCCTGCTCTTTAATCGAACTGCTCTCCTTAGACCCTTTACTTCAGTCATTTCTTTCATCATCAGCCTAGAGCTGCATCTAGTATATTTTGATACTGCAACTATCAGCGTTCATGATCTCAATTAAGTCAAGCCAATAATTAAGGTTTCATGATATGGCTTTTTTGTCTCCATGAATGATGGAAATATTTAATGCAGTTAAAAAAGAGAGATTAAAACAGGAAACATGATGACCACATACACAGGAGCCCACGGCATGGCAGATGCAAAACTGCGAGTATCCAAAAAGGTGTTTGATAGTATCAATGATTTCACTCGCCTTGGACGATGCTGTGCAAATAGCTGTGCTAAGAAGCCCCCAAGAGATGTTCCATAAAGATGTATCTGTAAGAAAAGACTAATCAGTATACTCAACATACACACAGAAATAACTAGAGCAAAAGGCCAAGTAAAACCACAAAGATATGCACTGAAATAAGAAATTCATACACTTCCAATTTAAGATATAAGCTATTATTACAGTTAGCGCGTTGCTTTATGAATCCTACTGAGGTGCTCTCCTTATGTGGAAGGCTCAACTGAACTGCACACCTGCAACCAGTCATTCTTCAACCTACATGTAATGTTTGTAACAACTTGACTGGGTACTGGACTGGACAAGAAAAAAAGATCAAACCCTACTCCTCTACTACTAATTGAGCTGGATAGGATCTAAATTCATGCTCAACATTTCAGCCACAAAGATCATTGTATTTGTGCCCCGCATGCAGAATCTGAAAAATCTGCAGCTCGAACAAGTAAATCTTGCTAAGAAACTTTACAGCTGAATTCAGCAACATTAAATTATCTACAGTTATCATTAGAAATAATGAAGACTCTTACTATGACCAGGGAAAAGGTGAAGCTCATGTGTTTTGAAGTGATACCAACTTTAAGCTATTACTTCCTGAATTTGCACTGTACAAACAACAGATATAACCACTCAGCCAACAGAAAAAAGGATTGTTTCTGTAGCTGTTTGCTGAACCTCACAAGCTTCATATGGTCTTCAATTAAGGCCCATTCCTTAACACCAAAGTTCTCTTTGGTAAATTAAAAATGAAGAACATGAAGCCATAATGAACGGCTTCAAAACAGATTCTTAACCTGATATCTGTCAACAAATCTTTACCACCAAGGCAAAGTGAATATGCTATTCTTTACTAAAATTAAAAGGAAAAACACACAATCTTGCTGGCTTTTCAAAGGATATTCCTTCCAATATTTGAAGCACCAAGGGAATTAAAGCCTCATGGAATTCAAAGACAGCTTCTATAGTAAAAGAACCACTTTGAAAATTCAATAAAAGGTGCATCAAACAAGCCGTAATTTGGTTTCCTGCAACAGTATTTTATATAACTATAAGCCACAAGGAAATGAAGGTTCTTACATGATGAACATCGATGACGTCTAAAAAATTTTCAAATGCTTGTATCCACTCATGAAGATTCCACACACGTGGAATATCAACAGAAATAACTCGGTACCCCTGAAAAATCACAAAAGTTATGCTGCACGACCTCAATATGATAACTGGCAACAACAGAAAGGAAAAGGAACAAAACTCTAAACAAGTAATATTTATGGTTACAGACCGAGCAGTTTTAGTTCCACAAGAAAGGACAGCAGCGAAAGTAGTCAAATGTACTTCAATTAATGAACCCATTCAACTTTAAAATATAAAGTTCCAAATCATATAAAGATAGTGAAATGAAAAAAAAAAATGACATTCAAAACATCCTACAAAGAATTGCAACCACAGTTCCAATTCAGGGCTTGACAAATTTCTATAGTTAGGTTCCACTGAAGTATGGATTGTTCTCTGACTCTATCAAATAAAATCAACCAGGATTAAAATATGACTTAGTGAACCAGACTGAATGAAAGGAGGAAACAATTGAAGTAGACAAATGCGTCATAACAGTTGAAGCTTGGAGATCATGCTCAACACAGAGTGCCAAGTGAGTTGACATTAATACAATTTTTGAAACAGCTAAAACTCAATATGTAGAGAGAAGTTTTGAATTTTTTGCATCTGTTTGCAGCTACAAAAATGCAGACTCATTCACATACTGTTAAAGTTTTGCCAGGTCCCCAATAAAGCTTGTTTTACGAGCCCCCACGCCAGCTATAATGAAAAGTAAATTTTGTTCCAAAGCAATGAGCTTTAAGGATTCCAGTTAAGGAGAACACAAGAATGACAAACCCAGCACCTCTTTCTATTCAAAAGGTAAAACAGCAAACTTCCTAGTAAATCCATTCTAGAGTATTGCAAATAGTAAACACTTGTAAACAGAGGTTTAACAGTATTTTTACCCCTTTTCTTCTATTCTCTTTAAGACATAAAAGCCCTGAAAATGAAATAATATAACTTATCTAGCATTAGGCCCACCATCATAAATCCATGCTTCAGGATATGAATATGAAAACTAGGGAGACCTAGACCAAGCCTGTAGATTTCCTTCAGTGCAATGTGAATATGATAAACTGACCTCAACAGATTTAATTGAAAGTGCAAGAAACAAAGAGAAAAGTTTGAACCCCTTGTATCTAAGAAACTATGATATCCAACAAATTACCTTCATGGACAATGACATGATCTGCTTATAGTAAACATCAGCTGTCCCTGCTACTCCAGGAAGACAAATTAGTGGAGGAACCGCTTTGGGACCAAAATCATAGTATCTCCACTGCTTTGTCCCGATCTAAAATGAAATTCAAATGAAGGAGACAGCAAATGAAAAGAATAATATCAGTGAGGGAAACCATCCAGCCACTTCTTTGTGCTTCAAGAAAAAAGAAAAACAAAATAAACGAACAACAATCGTGATCTCGTCTATTAAATCGACGCCCCATGGTTTGAAGCTTTGTACATCAAAAATTAAAAAAATAAATGACCAACTCATCTGTTAAAACCTAGTAGAAAAATCGTACGGGGAAGCTACGGGATGAAATTAAATATCAGTAGAGCCAGGACTTGAGTGATTCAAGTGCTACACAAATTGAAGACATAGAGTATAACCCTCGATCAATTACTGTTTTTTTTTAAAAAAAGATCAACCCAATTTAGATTGGGAATTCAAAATGAACCACGATAATAGAATTAAAAATTAAATCCACGCTTAGTGACAGCCTGACCTGACCAATGACTCAAAACAAGAGCTTGTAAGTAAAGCATGAACACAGAAAAGTAACCAGAGTAAGAGCTAACGAGTAAAACACCAAATCAGAGAACCCAGATCAAGAGAGAACATGAAAAGGAGACAACATCCAATGATTGACTCTCAGACAGGTGAGATCAAATCATACTTGAGAATAAAACAAACACAAAGGGTAAGAGTAAAACATAAAACCCACGATTCAATTCATAATAAAAAGGGAGAGAGAGAAGCCTACGGGAATCTTGTGGAGAGGGACTTGCGACTTGAAATGAATATAATCACCGGGCGCCGAGAAGACGCCTTTCATTGTATATAGAATAGATGGGATGGGATTATTCAGATCAGTGAAGGCCAATTTTTGATTTTCCGACAGAGAAATCAATATCAGTTGCAGGCCAGGGCTTTTGTTTTCGTTTAACAACTTAATTAAAAATTTGATACAGGGACACAATTATTTCATCAGATGACTGCATAATCATACCTGTCATGGTCTATCTTCTTCTTTTTAAATACATGTTTGAATAAAAATATTGTTAAATAAATTTAAATATATAATAAATAAAAAACAAGTATCTTTGGATAAAAAATAATTTCTATAAATTTAAATAAAAAACACTTTAAAAATTAATTATCAGTCTCGACTCTCAACCTTTACATGATATTACACTAGCTCAATTATGGAATGAATTCAGCTCTCAAACAACTAATACTACCAACTCCATTAATTATGGCTATTAAGTAGGTATGGTAATTTAATAAGATTTTTAGACTTGGTGGATATTACAGGGTATATAGATTATTAAACCCGACCTAAAACTTATTCAAACCTAGCTTTAAATATATATTTATATTATATAAATATATTTGCGTAATATTTTGTTTGATATACTGTGATATATACATACTTTAATATTAACATAAACCACGCATATATAAGCAATACTTATTATTTTATCATTTAATATATATACACACACACACATATATCTTTAAATATATATATATATATATATTAACTATTTTATTTTGTATTTATTAATAAATAATAGATGAAATTCAATAGATGATTTATAATTATTTTAAATTTTATTTAATAAAATATAAATATAAAAAAAATCAATGACATCCACTCCTAAGTCACGGTGCTTTTAGTTTTGGCTCAAATCTTGAGCTTCCCGGAATATTCAAAACAAAATAAAAATGCCAGCGATTTCTAAATCTCAGTATCCATCTAAAAATTATTCTTATAAAATAAAAGTTTATGGATGGGCTGAACATGGAACCCATTTATATCCTGTTGGGCTCAAAACATAAAGCCTAAACAGAACCCTAATATATTTCTCGTCATCAACGTCTCAGCTCCACTTTCACTGAAAAACCCTAGTTGGCAAGGCGCCTCTGCAGATCCCTCGCTGCTTTTGCTTACGGTACTCATCCTGTTCTTTCTTCTTCTTCTTCTTCTATTTCTGATTTTCATCCCCACTCGTTTCAATCTATATCGTTAATATGTATCTTTTTTTTGTTTCTCATTCTCATTCTAGCTCCAAAGACTCTCTCTCTCTCTCTCTCTCTCTCTCTCTCTATCTATCTATATATATATATATATATATATATATATATATATAAGATTGTAAACGTTTTTTGGCTTCAGAGTTTTGGGGCTTTAGCTCAGTGACTTAAGTTCTGTACTGTTACTGGGAATTAAAGAAGAACATGGTGAAGAAAAGGAAATATTCAGAGAAGGGGTTCCAGAGCTTGATCTGATTGTTTCTCGTATTGCTACTTGATGGGATTTAAATCTTTTTACTTCTGTAATGGGTTGACTGTGACTCTGTTTGCTGGGTGGCCAAAAATCAATTTGCGATTTAAATCAATTTTATTGTTTTATAGTTCACTAGCTGTTTATTGGCTTATAAACGCATATATCATGAGAATCTAGAATGGAATGGTTTAACTTTGTTCATTATCCGCCCTTTATTGAGCAACATTATCCAAAGCTTGGATAGCCATTCTCGTTTGACTGTTTATTTGTTATTTTGCACCATGTTTTTGTGCATCCTAGAAATCTGTTACTAACAATTTCTGCAACACGTGTGTTGCAGCACGATGGTGCGAGTTAGTGTTTTGAATGATGCTCTGAAGAGCATGTACAATGCTGAGAAACGTGGGAAGCGTCAGGTCATGATCAGGCCTTCCTCAAAAGTAATCATCAAATTTTTGTTGGTGATGCAGAAGCATGGTATTATGCCATTTTAACCTGCTTTATACTTTTACTGTCTGATTACTTCAAATCATAACTCAATAGTTTTTTTGCCTTTTGCTCTTGCAGGGTACATTGGTGAATTTGAGTTTGTTGATGATCACAGGGCTGGTAAAATTGTGGTTGAATTGAATGGAAGACTGAACAAATGTGGAGTTATTAGTCCTCGTTTTGATGTGGGTGTCAAGGAGATTGAAACTTGGACCGCAAGGTTGCTCCCTTCAAGACAGGTCAGTGCCAAAAAGAAAATTTAAATTTAAACTCACCTTTAGAAATTCTGCAACTTTGGTTAAGTTTGAACAATGTCAATTTTGTCAGGGTGTTGTGGTTTTATCCTTTTTCGTAATTTGTTGCGCTTAGAAATACTTGTCCATACGAGTTCCATTAGTGTAGTTTCTTTTGAAGGAATAGCATATGGCGTTTTGCATGACCTCTGCAATATTGTCTGATTGTTGCAGTTTGGATATATTGTCTTGACAACTTCTGCGGGCATTATGGACCATGAGGAGGCCAGAAGAAAGAATGTTGGTGGCAAAGTGCTTGGTTTCTTTTACTAGGCTGATTTTGCTGGATTGCCAGGAGTGAGCAGTTCTTATAATGGGAAGGGTTTTGCTGTACTCTGAAACTTTGTTTACAGTAGGATTATTTCTATGCTTTGTTTGATCCATGATCACTTTTTGTTAGCGTTGGTGATGAAGACATTTGATGTTTCCGTGGTTCCCATTTATCTGAAAGCAACTTGATTTTGGGTCTAATCTACGTTTCTTTCCAGGGTGAAATTACAATACTGAAATGAACTTCGTTCCAGGTTGAAATAGCATTACTGAAATCAAGTTACCATTCATTATTGAAGTATTTTCAGTAACTAAAAACATTCTCAGAATGTGATTAAGGCATGATAATTTGATTGTTGCAACCAAAACAACCATATTGTGAAGATAGATGTACTTCTTAATGAGCCTATGTGTAATTATAATTATAAAAAACTTATAAAAACTTCAATGGCAATGGTGTTTGACTCTGCCTCCAGAAACAAAAGCGCTATGGTGTTTTGCTCTGCCTCCAGAAACAAAATCACTATTCCTTTAATTGAAGCGCTAGTCGTGAAAATGAAAACGTCAACTTCGGCCCCTTGTGTTTTTTTTTGTTACCATTCTGGTCCTTGATATTTCGTCTTACTTTTCAATTCTTAAACTTCACTTTTATATCTTTCCAGTACCTGATTTTTCGAGAGGAGATAAAAAGCTATTCATGTAACTGGAGTGCTTTTGTGATGTGAACATGTTAACATCGATGCCTTGGGTTTTCATTCTATTACAATTTAGTCCTTGATATTTTATTGTTCTATTTTTAATTTAATAATTTATTTTATCGCTTTTCAATTCTAATACAAGAGATAGTGACTCGTTATTTTTAACTATGAGACCACTCCAGTTATAAAAAAATATTAAACTTAATGTCTATGGGTTTATCTCGGATAAAAAATATTTGACGGTGATCGTTTTGCCTGTAATCATGCCCCCGCAATATGTTTTTATAACAGGCATGATTTTTCATGTTTTGGACCTTTTGGTATGTTCTTACATTGTGTTTTAAAAAGATTTTTTTTCATAAAATAAAAAAATATTATTTTAATATATTTTTAAATAAAAAACACTTTAAAAAACAATCTTAACTACACTATCAAACATGTTTTATGTTTTGTGGTTTGAAATAGAGTGATTTAGGTTTGGATGTCTTATGATCAAAATTAATTAATCCTTGGAGATCAAAAACCTTGTTCTCAAATTTCTCCAAAAAATTATCCTCTATTGGAAGTTTTTAATCATGGAGTTTGTCCTTTATTTTCAATCATTCACGTAATAAATAATCGTTAACAAGTGACAACCACACAAAATACTTATAAAAAGATATTTTTTTAGTATTTCACTATTGATTTATTTATTTTACCATGGTTTTATTTATATGTTGTTAGCTTATCGCCTTCTTTTTGTAGAGCCAGCAAGTTTTAAAGAAACCCAATTCTACAGAGTAAAAAGATGCCCTTTTTTAGATACGGCAGCCAATTCATGGTCTTGTGCAAAGTCGAGTGCTCATGACCTGCAAAAACTTCTTGAAGCTTTGCGAGCAACCGAAGAAGTGTCTGTAATTCCAACAACATAAGCTAGCCCGGTACTCTCTCTCTCCATAGTAAAAAGTTCCCCTTTTTAAGACTCTTGGTTGCTTTGTATCAACAAACACCTCTGCATATGCTCATGTTTCTCAAATTTCGAAACTTTTCCCATTCAATAAAATACACACAGCTAAAAAACCAAAACCCGTGTTTTGAATTTCTTAGGCTCTGCCATTTTGATTCAAAACTAGGTTTGGGTTCTTCAAGCCTAGCACCAACTTTACCACCGCAAAACAATGTTGCAATTTTCTGGGATTTGGACAACAAACCCCCCAAAACTGTCTCTCCTTTTGAGGCTGCTATTAAGCTTAAAACTGCTGTGTGTTCATTTGGGTTTGTTAAATACATGGTGGCTTACGCTAATAGGCATACATTTAGTTATGTGCCTCAAGTTGTGAGAGAGGAAAGAAAGCATAGAAAGTCGCTTAACCAGTTAGAAAATAAGGGTGTGATTAAGCCTGTAGAATCTTATTTATGCAGAGTTTGTGGAAGGAATTTTTATAATAATGAGAAGTTTATTAATCATTTTAAGCAAATCCATGAGCGTGAGCAACAAAAGAGGTTGAATCAGATAGAATCATCAAGAGGGAAGAGGAGAGTTATGTTAGTGGCTAAGTATGCAATGAAGATGCAGAAGTATAAGAATGCTGCTAGGGATATTTTGACTCCAAAAGTAGGTTATGGTTTGGCTGATGAGTTGAAAAGGGCTGGTTTTTGGGTTAGGACTGTTTTGGATAAGCCACAGGCAGCGGATGTGGCATTGAAAGATCATATGGTAGATATGATGGATAAGAGGAGAGCTGAGTGTTTGGTGCTTGTATCAGATGATTCAGATTTTGTTCATGTTCTGAAGGAGGCTAAATCTAGATGTTTAAAGACTGTTGTGGTAGGGGATGTTAATGATGGGGCATTGAAAAGAGTTGCTGATGCAGGATTTTCTTGGCAGGAAATTTTGATGGGTAAGGCTAAGAAGGATGCAGAAACGGTTGTGGGACGGTGGAAGGACCGTGATGTATTGAAGAGATTGGAGTGGACATACAATCCAGAGTTAGAGAAAAACTTGCATGGCATGGTTTATGAGTCTGATAACTATGAGAGCAAGGATGAGTATGATGGAAACTATAGCGAGGATGGAGATATCGATGATATTCTTGATGGTCATGATGTTGGTTGTTTGCAAAAGGAAGATGCCAGAGGTTGGTGGGAACTGGACTCTAATCCTGAGATCACTTCACAATCATGCTGATGGGAATTGGTAGCTAGGTATACAATCAGTTTTATGGCTTGCTGGATTCACAATTTTCCAGGATAGCAATTTAGAAAATTGTATAAGCAGAACCACCACAATGCACACATGATCAAACATGTATTGTAAGTAGATGGAGCCATATAGATCTGTTAATCTCTAGTGTTTGTTTTTTCCATTTCTGTTATGTCATGTTGAAATCTGTCATGTGTCATTTCATCATCAAGTAAATGATGAAATTCTGTCTTGCCATGCTTATTTTCTGGATTTTCTAATTGTCACTTTCTGGACCAGTGGACCAGAGAAAGGAGGTTGTTAGGCAGCTTGCAGCTTCACGAAGAAGAAAAAGGTTATTTATTTTAATGTTTGGATCTTGATCAATTGGGATGAAATTTGTAAAACAGAAAGAAGAATTTGTATGCTGTTGCAAATAAGGAACCTTTTGAACTGAGTACCACACAGTTGCTTTAGTACTGATGGTAACTCCAATGGAAATATTTTCTGCTTGTTCTTGGTATGCATCTTAACTTGATTAGGCTGTTAGGCTGATGATGACATGGGCAATAAAACCTTGGATTTTTTATATCAATGTGTGATTCTGCATGAATTGTGAGAGATCTTAAGTGGAATGATACTAGATGTCAAGATGGAAAAGCAAGACTGTCAGTGGTTGGAGAGAAAGGTTATCTTCGTCAAACCAAAAGAAATTCTGAAAGTCTAACTGTTCTTGGGCCAAGCAATTCTCTGCAGCTTGACATATTCTTGGCAAACTAATGCAGAAAACATTGCTTCGCATATGTTGATAAATTTGATGCATATTTCCTGTGTTTTTGCTCATGGCCTCTTAGTGATGTAATATCCTTATTGGCTAGTTAAACTAGATTAACCCCTGCCTGAATCTCATGGATTCATTCATTAGCTTGTTATAGTGCTGAATCTCAACTTGAAGTCAACTACAGGCTAGTTGCACCATTAAATGATTAACCAGCCAGTAGTTTTTGGTTGAATTATTTTGATGTCCTGGACCATATGTTTGCCAAATATGTGTGTTGAGGCAAAGCATGCAATTACTACTATCTTGCAAGGTTTTTATATTCTTTAAGGTTAGAAGTATCATCTGCAGAAGATTGAAATTTGACTGAATCTCTGCTCTTCAAACTATTCTGTCTTTAAATCAGGGAAGCTTCCTATTAGATATTCAGGGGTTCCCTTGATTACTGGTAAAATGGGTCTGCTGATTGTAGAATTCTACTGGATAAGATATTGTAAGGCTCAGCAAAGGGCTTCCAAATTTCTTTCTTTTTGCTGGAAGATTGCAGTTTATTACTTTAGCAGTCGTTAGCATACACAACTACTGGTGTTTTATTTTTATTATGCCTACTTCTGTTATTAAAGCCAGAGAGAAGAGATGCAAGTCTATTATTCGGAAAGGGGAGGATAGTGATGTAATAGGGGGCTAAAGTTTCCCAGTCAAATGGCACTCTTCCTCAGTAATAAGGTGGATTGGGTGCAAAGAAGATCGAAGAATGGAATACAGCCTGTGCTTTGAAATGCTTCTGGACCTCATTTATGCAGCCTGGCTTTCTCTAGGTAGCTTGGTTCAGAGCTTATAAATCGAGCAATTTTTTTTTTCAACGCTCAAGGTTCCTACTGGTTGTTCTTGGAAAATTGGCAAAAAAAAGAAGCCCAGTTAGGGAAAATTGGCAAATCAGCAACCTTGAAAAAATAATTTAGTGAAGTAGTAGATGAATAGCGAAATCAAAACGCCCTACTGAAACTGGTGCAACTTCAATGGGTTGCGCGCTACTGAGAGAGCAACACATTCAATAGCATTGCTCCTACTTGTGTAGGTAGGCTGTCATTTTCTGCAACTTAGATAGTTTACACTATTTCTAGGAGTTCAACTCCCTATTTATTCTACTCCCTGTTTTTTTAACCTTTAAACTTGGTGAAAAAATAGATGAGTTTGAGTTATTATTTTAATTTTTATGATGTGTCCTTAAGGTCATGTATAAGTTTATCGTAGTTTTTAGATGTTTTGGGTAAAAAATTGGTTAAAAACGAGTTTTTAGATAAAAAAAAAAATCACTCGTGATTTTCTAGTCACCATAATTGTATAATAGTTGTAATTTAAGTAAAATCAAAAGACATGTTGCTTACCCTAAGCATATCATAAAAAGGGATCACCTGACTTGAAAGATCTAACAACATCTGTCATTTTTTTCTATATTTTTTAATTAATGCTTCTTTATATATATATATATATATATATATATATTATACTTTTTCTCTTTTTTATTGTATTCAGAGATCTTATTTAAAATGATGGTTATCTTTTGATTATGCATTTAATTTTTAATGTTGTTTTTATGATTCATCTATAATTTGTTTTTTTGCATAGATGAACTATATTTTTGAAAATAAAAAATATTTATTTTCAAATATCAAATCTAATATGTAAGTCTTGCATAATATTTTTTTTTATCTTATTTAATTAATTTAATGTTTGCCAATTTCTATTATTGATTGAATAAAAAAATTGTAATGAACAAAATTGAGCAAATATAACATGATAAATATCTAATTTTACAAGATTAAATATCTTGATTTACATTTATCTTTTAATTTTTCAAATTTTATTTTTAAATATTGTTAATGACTTACTTATTTATTAACATACATAGGTCTCAATTTATTTAATTACATATATGCATAAACTTTTTAATTTACATATAATTTTCTTGATCTACAAAAACACATTTATTTTAATAAATCTGCATTTATAATTTTTTATAAAAAATAAAAATATTATACCACGGGTCATATAACTGGTTTACATCCAGAATTCAACTCAACTGGTCAATGCCGCTTTTTTTTTTAACCACAACAGCGCACCTGTTTTCTAAAAATGAAGAAAAGATCAACTGAACTGGTCAATGCCGCCTTTTTATTTTTGTTTTAAGCACAAGAACACGGCTACTTCAATTAGTATTATTGTATGCTCCTGGAATTTCAACTGAAGACTTATTGCTGCATAACTTTCATAAACAACCCTGATCCTGACACTGATTACAAATTCCTCTCGATAATAGTATAATCTGACTCAAACCCCTCTATCTTTTCCAAATATAGGGACAGTTGGAAAAAAAAAAACAACGGGAAGTGCACGCCAAGCAGATAGCACACCAAGAAAAAAAAGCCAACATCAATGAAAGCAAGCCTTAATTGGCTTTCTTCCCAATCTGGTTAGCGAAATTTAAATCTTATATGCACTCAGGTTCAGTGTTATTTGACAGAGAAGAACAGAAAAGAACGTTAAATCTCGGGACCCAACCAAAAACTAACAAGAACGATTAGTAATGCAGCAATTCATAAATGCTTTTTCATTCATAAAAGAAGGCAACGTCCATGACATGAAGGCAACTCGACGGGCACCAATCCAAAATCAAGAGCAGAATAATTTAACATCAGAACTCATATTGAAATAATTTTCAAACCATGATTTCATTTTCTAAAACTATAAAACGAAAACTAATGAAGCAGCCTGTGGGGGGGAGAAATGGATAAAACAGTTCTGCATGGACGGATCAGATATCTCCTGCAACTTTAATGCTTTCACCTAGCATATCAAATGCATTGCAAGACAAATAGTCCTTATATCATAAGCAATGATAAGTTGGCAAAGTATATCTCAACATGATAAAAGTCAAATTTAAAGCAAGTGATGTATAATTCACCAGGATTTCTTCTTCTTTGAACCTGAATAATAACCAGTATACCATCGCACAAACTTCTTGAGCCCCATCTCCAAATCGGTTGTTGGCATATATCCAAGCTCCCTCTGCGCAGAACTAATATTGGCATGCGTAAACTCCACATCCCCATTTCTAGGTAACGGCAACACCTTCTTCTTAGCCTTTACCTTCAAAAGCTTCTCTAATATGCTCACAAGCTTACTCACAGGCACCGGCGATGTATTCCCCAGATTGAACACCCTGAACTGCGCTGGTCCCCTTTTCTTCCCTCCGCTCCCTGTACTATTTTTTGCTGTATCCAACGCTGCCAAACACCCCTTCACAATATCATCAACGTAAGTAAAATCCCTGGCCACACTCTTCCCATCAGCAGTCTCATATACACCTATCTCCTTCCCCTTCAAAATATTCTTAGTAAAGAAGAAATACGCCATATCCGGCCTTCCCCAAGGTCCGTAAACTGTAAAAAATCGCAACCCAGTAATCGAAAGACCATAAATATGATTATAACTATGCGCAAGCGCTTCTCCTGCCTTCTTGGTCGCTGCATATAAACTCGCAGGCTGATCAGTCCTATCCTTCTCCGAAAAGGGTACTCTTTTATTAAGCCCGTAGACAGAACTCGATGACGCCCACACAATGGCAGGCTGTGGATCAGCTGATTTACAAATCTCGAGCAAGTTAACAAACCCGGCAATATTACTATTCACATAAGACTTAGGATTCTGCATCGCATAACGTACCCCCGCTTGAGCAGCTAAATGCATAACATGAGTAAAATAAACAACATCAAAAAGTTTCTGCAACAGCTTAATATCATTAATATCTCCTTCAACAACGAAAACCCCTGATCGTTCAAGTACCTTTTGTCGGTCTCGTTTTAAATTAACATCATAGTAATGATTGAAATTGTCAAGTCCAAGAACACCATCGCCGCGCCGCTTCAGAGCAACAGAGACATGGGTGCCTACAAAACCGGCGGCACCGGTGACCAAGACAGTGAAGCCAGCGCGTGATTTGGGACGCGCCGATTTGATGACTTTTTTCTCCCACTGGGAGCCTCCGGGAAGGGAGTTGGTGATTTTGCTGCGGTTGGAGGCAGAGGAAGGAGAGGAAAGGAGGGAAAAGAAGAGGAAGATAATGAGAAAGAGGAAAGAAGAGAGAGCGAATTTGGAGAGTGAAGAGTAGAGGCGGAGGGAACGTTGGTGATGGGGTTGGAGGTAAAGTAATGATTTTTCTGGTTTTAATTTGCCTTGTGTGGAAGGTCGGGTTGTGTCAAGGAGTGACATGCTTTAGAGCTTCTAGCCTTTTGTAGAAATAGGTTGTAGTTAAGATGGGGGCGGCGGGCGGCGGGCGGCAAGCGGCAAGCGGCGGTCGGCGGGCGGGGCGGGTTGTGGATGAGGCAGATGGTTTTTTGGAGGGTTGGGATTTGGGAATAAGTGGAGGTGTTTATATTTTATAAGGCAAGGTGTGGTGGGAAAAGGAAAGTAGGAAATTTTGTCCGAAAGAGAAACGGAGAAATTTACTTGTATTTCTGACTTGGAGGGTTGTTTTTTTAAAAACAAAAATATTCTTACAGGAAAAACTAATTGATTGTTCGGGAAGTACTGGAAAAAAAACTTTTTGAAAAATATAAATATAAATCTTATTTAATTTTTTTTATAGTATGATTAGATGTTAATGTTAAAAATAATTTTTAAAAAATAAAAAATATTATTTTAATATATTATTAAATAAAAAATATTTTTAAAATAACAACAATCATGTACTTAAACACCTTGTAAATTTTATAATTAATGATTTGCTAATTTTCTTTTATTTTATTTAGATATTTGTCTACAAGACAATGAAAGTTAGTATAAAAATAGAGGGAAAATATGTGCAAAAGAACATAGTATTCACGGGGCGTTAGATATCGTATTTCAAAATAATTTTATTTTTATTTTTTATTTTTAATTAAAAAAATATGATGTTTTTAAATTATTTTCATGTACTGATATTAAAAATAATTTAAAAAAATATATATTATTTTGATGTATTTCTGAATGAAAAATATTTTCAAAAATAATACAAACCAAATTTTCAAACAAACAAATACTTAATTGACTGATTCCTGCTGGATTTTCTGATTAAATTGAAACGGAAAAATGATATTTGTTTTGAATGTTTTTTTATGATTATACGGCATGGATATAGCGACTTCCATATACGCGTGTTTTTACTTTGCAATTTGAAGAGGAAGAACTTTCGTTGGGTTTATCGGGTAATCCCCGTTTTGAAAAATAAAATAAAATTGACATCATAGTCAAGAAAATCCTAATTTAATAAGATCAATAAAATATCTCATTTAACGATTAAAAAAAACCTAATAATTTAAAATGCTTTGTTTCCTATAAAAGAAATTATTTATTTGATTGCTTTGAGTTCAATCAAGAAATTGGCTAGTTTGTCTTTTGGCTGTCAAAGGGTCCGTTTGCTAGACAGCATGAGAATTAATAAAAAATATTTCATTTATAGTTTTGTCCAAATCTTTTATTTTCCTCAATCCTACTACTCTTCTTATCATGATACTTTTTCCTGATATTATTGGCTAAAAACAAAACAGAAAATCAATTTTTTTCATGTTAAATAATTAATTTAAAAACGAAGATGAATGCAACCGACATTGCTCATCCCTTCATAAAACAATGTGAACAACCTTGTTTATTTTTTTTTTTAAATCATTTTCATCCTGAAAGTCTTATTTTAGACAATGTAGTTCTAATTTTTCTGTCTTTTTAATTAAGGGTGAAAAGGGCATCAAACATAGGTGACATGCTAAAAGTTCCAACAATATACACTTTGGTCATCTAACTTTAAAAATAACATAAATTATATGATTTTGATGTCTCCATAATTTTCAAATTCATTTTTGGTTCAATTTCAATCTATTTTTGTTATTTTTTAATATCTAATTGAGGGAGAAGATAAAGAGAGAGGAATTTTTAATAAGAAAAATAGAAAAACATGAAAGAAATGTTTTTTGCATGATTTAGCATACCAAATATATATATATATATATAATTTATATATTTATATATATATATATATAATTTTTATAATTTGCATGTATCATGGGTTTAATAACAAGTTAATTAAAAGCAATGAAGACTTGACTTAATTTTGCTGAACCATTAAAATATTTTAACATTTTTATAAGGTTTTAGATCTAAAACAATTGTTTTCTTCCATCCTATTTATTAACTTGCTGAATAATTTAATGGCCTTAATCATAGACACGTATATTGATTTGTCAAATAATTCAGGGATTTAACCTCATCATTACACGTGAATTTTGTTCTTAAAAATTAAAGACCATTAGACTGCTCTACTATTTACACGAAAACACCTAATTATATAAATTTGTTCAGCACTAATTATAATAAGATTATAACATTTAAAAGTATATGGATCGATGTAATGTTATTCAAAATCTAAGGATTACTACCATCCCCAGTCTCTTCGTGGACCCGCCAGTGGAAGAGATTCCAATTCATATAAAACAACCAGATGATTTTATTTCAGAATCCATCTTTTTTTTTTGTATAACCATTTGGTGTCTGGCCACTACCGACTAATCCGGATTCGAGCCGGGTGAAACCCTTAAGAGCGGCAAAGTTCTCCCACATAGCGCCGCTACATACCCAATGTCTCGAACTTGAGACCTTGGTTAAGCCAGGACAGTCCTCTGCCAGCTGACCTACACGCTCGGTGGTTTCAGAATCCATCTTAATTGATCACAGGATCCACCTAAATCAATCTATTCGTTTACATAATTAATTTCTTTGTGTGTAACAAATCCACCATTAGATTTGTTAATGAGCTGTTCACTTTGGTTTGGTCGTTTGTTTTGTGTTATTTTGGCAGATTAGAGAGATGAGACCGAAGGTGACGTTAGTTGTAAGAATGACAGCATCGGTTTGCAAACTACGATTAAGTAGTTGATTGGGAATTCCAAACTGATGGGCTGATCATAATTAAGGTTAGTGGCCACTTTTAATGTCTTTCTTGGAATGGTGGCATCGATTCATGGAGACAGTTCTCTGTTCTTGAAATAATATACAAGCAGTCAACCTTGTAGTTTTCTATGTTAGGGAAGAATATGATTTTTCCATACGCAACTGTGTACCACTAGCAGGATAATGCGTTTGAACTTTTTTCTGCCGCCGTTATGGAATTGCAACATCTGCAAATCAAGAAAGTATGATGGGAACAGGTTGGACTTGGTAGTATTTTGATGGTGAAAGGCAACTCTTACGTGAACACGAACCCAATTCCGGGTCAAGAAAAACTCTATGGTACCCGACTAAAAGGACTCGGATCGGAAACCGTCGGGTATAAGGCGGGTGG
Source organism: Salix caprea (assembly GCA_964035475.1). Classification (NCBI taxonomy): domain Eukaryota; kingdom Viridiplantae; phylum Streptophyta; class Magnoliopsida; order Malpighiales; family Salicaceae; genus Salix; species Salix caprea. The sequence continues at coordinate 7,586,691 of OZ037759.1, read as the reverse complement.
ATTATTTGTTTATCTGGGTCAGGGAGAAGACACTCTCGCAGGGTGGTCTGAGAGGTATGGATTTCCTTCCCAACAAAATCAAATTAAGACTCTTAATTAGTTTTTAGTTATCCTCGGAGATTCCCACTTCTCCAACATCGATTACAATGTTTTCCAACGGAGTCGGTTTTCTAATGAATCAAGGGTTTGCATTAAAAAGAAAAGGAACTCGAATCAGACAACAAACGATTCATCTCGTCTAACTACGACTATAGCCGTAGGTTTTTATTGAGTGCTTTATAATATGTACTGCTAAAATGATTTTTCGCTACGTGAGATTTAAAGTTTTTTTTTTTTGTAATATTCACCTTCCTATCAATAATTCGCAGGCATTGCATTCTTTCGGTATCTCGTGAAGTTTCACCTGATAATATATTTCAACGGCAAGCAAGAAACGACCACATCGATTCTTCTTCTTCTTCTTCTTTTTGGCAGGGATCGAGCAGTCGAGAATAAGGACTTTCCGATTATGTACCGTGCCAAGAGGACTTTCCGATGATGCCAGCTGTATCATCGAGTTTTGATCTAATTTCTTCGAGAGAAACCCAATTCTCCAGATTCCGCCTAATGTTGAAGAAGATTTGCCTGTGGCTACGGCTTGAACTACTAATTGTAGCTCTGTCCTATCTGCAAACAGGTAGCAGCAGTGTAAGATCTTGAGATCAATAATGTTGATAGACGTTTCGGAATAAACAAAACTGGCGATGTATTTTTCACTGCGATGAATGGATGTATGACTGGTTAGATGATATTCCAGACTTGCTTCTGGTGTGGCCTGTGACAACGGATGGCGGATGGTTTGTCTCTGTGATCGTTTTCTTTCTCTTTTCTGCTAGGAAAAATGCATAGTTGTCTTTTGTGTTTTTAGTATTTTAATAGCAATTTTTATTCTTATTTTTTTTTTTATAAAAGTTTGTTTGTTTTCAATTTAATGTTTCAATTATAATTTTTCAGATGTTTTTTTTCTTTTCATTTCTATCTTTATTCTTTTGATTTTTATTTTTTTCCTTGCTCCTTTGTTAAAATTCTACTAGTTTTTAATTTTATCCTTGAATCAAAATGTTTTTTTTTCTTTCAATTTTACCCTTATTTCTTTATTTGGTTTTTTCTTTTGTTGAATTTATTTTTCATTTCAATTGAAAATCCATGTTTGTCCTCTAAATTTTTCTGGTTTTCGCCTTTATTATTTTAATTATAATGCTTTTAGATTCTTGTGTAATTGATATGTTTTTTCTCGTTTTATCTTTTAATATTAGATTTGTCGAGATTGAGCTTCTTCTTTTTTGTTTCATTTATAATGCTTTCGATCTAATGACTCAGACCGTGAGTTTTAAAAGTTAAAATCTTTTTTTCATTTTTTGCTCATTTGATTATTATTATTTTTAGAAAAATGATTTTATTATTATCTTTGATTTTTATTGAGGTCTCATGACCTTGTAACTGATAAATTTATTGATAAGTAGTGGCTATTATAACTGATAACAATAAAAATCATGATTATGAGTTATTATATCGGTAGATTTTTTTTTGGACAATGATACATTAAAGGATGGTAAAACTATTTTTCTTGTATATAAAAATTAAATTTTGATTTACAAAATTATTCATAAAAAATAAATCTGGTAATTCAAAAACACTTGTTTCTACTTCATAAGAACTACAATGAAATCAAATAACACTTTGATTTTGAGTTTTATATTTGGGAATTAAGCAGATTATATATCACTAATCTTCACTTGGATGTTGAAATCCAAGAAGAGACTCCTCATTTTCTGTCCATACCCCCCCCCCCCCCCCCCGGCAGTCAAACTTCGGTCTTCGATTCACGGCCAATGAGTATATGACAAATAGGTTTCAACTGTTATTTCTTGAATTCATTTACTTTCATGTTCTCAAGTATATTCCTAGAGAGGATTCCTCATCCACAGAATGCTCCTCAAGGAGGAGGCTAATTTGACCTTTGGTTAGACAGGGCACAACCCCGTCATCAATAAGAAAAGCTAAACGAATTCAAGAAGAAAAATATAATCAGAGAAACCTTGCATCAAGTGGCACTGACCTGTTATAGTGTCTTCACAACAATCAATTTGAACCCCTCTAAACAGGAGAAATTAATCTGTAGTACTCTCCACCAGCACATCGAAAAAATCATTAACCATGAGATCCAATCCAATGACTCACTACTGAAGAAGCTGCATTAGAATGTGACAGCTCTACATGCAAAACATAATCACCCATTTTCAGTATCTAACAGATTGAAAACAGAAACGATCGTCAATTGGAATACTCATTCAAATACAAGTAACATCCTCAATGTTGAAAGTAAACTACGTGCGCGATACCCAATTAACATGCACCACAACAGTAATCAACTTTCACTGACAGGTTCCAACAGACATTTTAACACAGTGAGTGCTTGCCATGAGAGTTTCAACATTGTCTAGAGACAAAAGCAATCAGTGTAACAAAATCCTAAATGCACCATGACAGCACAGCTTACATTCTGAAAATGGCAATCAGTGTTTGGTTTATCTGGACCACAAACATGTAATTGTCTCAGCTATCAAAACCTACATTTAGGTTGGAAACATGAATAGCACTTGAAAAATTTTCTTCCAAGAAAGTCTACTTATCTGCTGAATTCTGTTGCTGCTTAGCTCTGCGAACACATTCATAGTAACTCTTAGTGAGTGGGGCACATTTCAGAATATCATCAGCGTGCTCCTTGTAGCATGCCCTGCAAGCATTATAATCAACCAAACAGGGCATAGGCTTCTGGTATGGAAGCTTGAATTCCTTATCACGGAGATCCTTGGCTCTTTCAGTTACTTGCTGCACCATGTTATCCTCCTGCTTCTGGAACTTTTCCAAAACCCTCTCACTCTCTTGAATGACTGATCGAATTGCATCCAACTCGGAATTTGCAGGATGTACAGGTTGGGTTATTGGCAAGTACAGTGGAGGTTGAACAGGCCATCCAGGAGAAGCAATCCGTTTGTGTGTTTCAGAATCATCATGCAGTTGTTTCTCATTAGCCTTAGCTTTGAGCAGGGGAGTTTCTCGTCGGGTCTTAGGTATAGTCTTCTTTGATTTCTTCTTTAATTTATCCCCATCAGTAGCAAACCGATTAACAAGTTCAGGAGTAATTTGAACTGAAAAATCACCCATAACAGCAATCCCCCTCCCCTAAAAAGAAGTACCTGAAACATCAAGTTTGAGCGACATTAGAATCAAATAATCCAAAGCACCAGCCTACTTTTTGTACATATGTATGAAAAAACTTTCTCCATGCCATTGATATTAGTAATAGGCTTGTTCTTACAGCTTACAAGGAACTCCACTGCCTAAGAAATATTAATAATCCAGTGTGTGTGTGCGCGCGCGCGCGCGCGTGTAAAAGATGGAATAACAGAAGAAGGTGTATCTAATCTGAGTCTCATTACAGATACCGACAGTATATAAGGAGTACAGTAAACATTAAGGGAATTCCATCAAATTTAGCCCCTTCCATTACTAACAACACCTATACCCCTTCCTAAGAATTAAAATGGAGAATGCGCAAAACACAATTCATTATATATATGACCTCGTAAATTAAAGAATCAGCATTGAAGCAGGAGACAAGCAGGCAATTGGATAATCATGGTCATTCTAGGGTTTTGAATTTGTGCAATACTAAGGTAAAATTATGATGTTACGAAATATTTAAAAAAAAAGTCAGAGAAAAATACCTGTGGGAGACAAAATTAATGTCGAGAATCGCCACTCGATTCGATCACGATCCACCTCGCTTTCCGACTTCTGCACTGGAACGGAACACTCTGCTTCTTTCAATATGAAAGCGATATCGTGTCCTTCAATTTTTAAGAGTTCTGAAACCTCCACCACTCTCCCGAACGACTCGTCCTTCAAGTTTTTAATACATTTTTGGTCATTTTGAGAGTAAATGATAATGTAGTCTTATTAATTTAAGAAATTTTAATTAATTAATCTTTGGTACAAATTATATTTTTTTCATGTATTTTTAAATATTTTTCTTTATAATTTTGTCTGTCAATTCCTTTTTTTTTTTCATGAAATAGAATGCTTTCATCAATTAAGCTTTTCTAAAACAACAAAATATTAATATTAAATATAAATAGGTTGTCAAGAAAGCTTTTTTTTTATTGGATTCCAGCTGTTCACAGCAATGTTTAATTAGTCCAAAATAATTGAGTCATAAATAGGTCATCAATGTTTATAAATAGGTAATTTTTTAATTAAAAGTTTGGTATCATCATCATCATCATAATAATAATTTAGTCCAAAACGACCAATGATCTTGCAAAAAGCAATACCCATTTCTTCAATGCAGTATATCCCTTGTCATTTATAATTTATATATAAACTTATCCATTTCTTTAACACAGCAATGTGCCTTTTGATAACAACGTATCTTTCTTTAATGGCTCTTTTCAGTTTTCTCCAATGTGCACTCACCATGCATCATTTTTTTATTTAACTTTAAACTCTTCAAATATTGTGGAGCTCCATAACTTCACATTCGGATGGTACACACACGTCAACACAGATGGGGAACGAACACCTTTCCCTCATTATAATAGGACTCTTTTTTTTTAATAAATAAAAAAAAAAAAACACTTGAAAGCTAAACAGTGTTTATTTTAAAATAAAATAAAAAATAAAAAAGCATGTCAAAACCCACACATGATTCAACATTCCACTTTGCAGTCACTCGTTTTTTTTAGTGGAGCTTGAGAACCTGACGTGCAGTGTCTTCACATCATCCAAGCCTTTTTTTAAGCACTCTCCTGATTATTTTCCTTGAAAGTGTTCTTATTTCTGTCGAGTTCCTACTTCCTTGCTCCAATTCCGTAAAAAAGGAAGAAAAAAAGTTCTTTGTCATGAGGTTTATACTCACAAGCACCATGATTTTCAAACAAGAACCGACGTCATATGGGTGTCAAGCAAAAGAAACTCCAGTTCCAAAAGCATCCTTTCATTACATCATGGTGTACGTGTTGCATCAATGAAAATTCAGAATGGCAAATGTTTTTTCCATTATCTTTTTCTTCCCGAGTTTAAGGTGTGTTATTAGGGCAAACGTTGGTTTAATTTTCCTTGCCTTGTTTCTTAAGCAAATTCACATCGACACAAACCTTTGTATCATGATTGTGCAACTTGACAGGAAGAACTTCTTGATTGCACTTGATGGCTTTCAAATTATTTTTTTATCACATGAATAAAATCTTGAAGTACATTCATGATAATCAAAGATTCAAGCTCTTTATGAAACATCGAGTCTTTATTGTCACGAATGTTGAATTTAAGGTCTACTGAGATCATGGATTGATCAATTGGATTGATTTTTTTTATTTGCCAAGACATTCTTTCAAAATCAGTTCTTCTCAATCAAGATCAAGGTGACATAAGATCTTAGGACCCTGGCAATGTTCTGACCAATGGTTGCAGACACACTTAGGTAGAACTCTTCGCTCAAATGCATTCCTTGTCAAAGATAAAAAGAAAACAAATTCGTCTATTTCTGAGGTTTTGTTTCCATTCTGACTAATTAGTTTGATCAATTCTAGCTAGCTTTACATATCAACAAGTTAGATGGTCCTGCAAAAGTAGAGGGTATTCCCAGGCTTTTTGATTGCTGCAAGAACTAGATAAATAATGGCGCAGCAGAAAACTTTAATTATCAATTGAGAGAAACAGCTGACCAAATTCATTGTTCTGAAATAAACATAATCAAATAATAATAATATTAAAAGTATTTAAAAGAGGCCATTAATCCATTTATGTCTTGGGATTGAGGGGGGCGCATCCAAGAGAATCTCAGTTCTGATCAGTCGGCAGCCTGTTGGTGGGTTCTGGAGTGAATTGATCAGGTAGTGCTTTTAAGAATCTGATAACTAACTAGCTCCACTAAAGAACTCGTGCTGAAGGGCATATCAGAGATATCATGATTAAGAACGTTGCTTAAGGTGCAAATATATTAGCGAAAACATCCTGATCAAGTGCACTTTTTCATCCAGAATAATGATGATGATGATGAGGTGACAAGTTCATAGAAAAGAAACATTAATGGAGTTTGTGCTCCTTAAAGTCTTATTATCTTCTCAGCTTAAACTATGAGCACATAAATTATCTTTGCCACGCCACATGTGGCTCGATCCGTAGCAAATGAATACACCTCATTCTTGGATGATTTGAGATATCCTACCTATTATCTAATATCGGCCACTTAAAAGTTGCTGATTATTCAGAATAATCTCCAGAACTTGAGTAACATTGAAGAGGGCATCAAGCCTTCAACGCTTCAGTATTAATGTAAACTAAAGCTGCACCCTTTTTACTTTTAATGAGTTCTGGTACTTTAAACAGTGGAAAGTTCTTGAACAGAGGCTCTACCATGCTTTAGATTCATGTTTCTTCTTCTTCCCCCCCCCCCCTGTATTTCAGTGTTTAAAGTTTAACCTTTCTGTACATACTGCAAAGAGGTAAAAGTTCAGTGCTTTTTTTTTTTAATGACAGGCAGTGCTTTTTTATCCTTCTCTGCCTGACCTGAATTTTTTTCACTTTAATTTGTGAAAGTCTTTGTGTGTGAACATTTGAAAAGTGAACAGCCGACCAAACTGCATCAGCAACTTGAAAACTTGTCTGATAATAGAGTACTTGTTCTGTACAAACCATAGTGGACAGATGAAATTTATGCAGCTAAATCATGAGCCCTGTTTGTTGTTTGTATGGTGAGCTATCTGCTAAAGCTTGAAACCCTATTGATATGGGCAGAAATTAAAGTTTTAAATCTGCGGGGGAATGAAATTCTGTCGAGACCAGTAGCTACCATTCAAGGAAAATCAGTGTTGTCCCTGCTAGTTAATCACCACAGATTAAGAGGCAATTATTGGACTAATCACTTTCTTAATAGTTACAGGAAATAATCCAAAACATCATCCACTTTATTTCCATCGTATGTACATTATATACAAGCAATTATAATGCTGTAAACAACCCCACTAGCATTTTGACAATATATGCCGGAGCCTGTCCCTATCTCTTACATATGAGATCACAGCATTTGTAAAGCACAAAGTAATGTTACATTTTTAATGATTTTGGTTTGATATCACTGTTTAACTGGGTTGGTGAGAAACCTCTAAAGAAGACAGGCATACTTCGACCCACCCAGCTATAATTATCATCTGATGAAACATGCAAGACAGATAAAATTCAACCCTGGCAACCTAACTTCAACAACACATGATACTTCGTAACATGTTCATATTTGAAGATGTAAGATTTTCTCAGCATCACTCTAGCGTACACGCGTATAATCTAGCGATTGAGTTCCATCTCTAATATGTCAAGTGCGCTTAATTCAATGGTGTCGAAACAATCGAACCCGAAATCGTGAACACCGAAATCTTGACAATCCGATAACCCTGTGTAGTTATCCTCCCATGATGGATAACCCATGTCATTGTTAGTATCTTCGGCGGCCGGAGGAATAATTTTGTTCCAAGACGGATCAGCTAGCGGCGGCTCATCCATCCACAAGCTATTCAGTAACATTTCATCATTGCAAATACTATCTAACAAGAGCGAATTCTCGGTAGTGCAAGAATTTTCTGTCGGTGATCTTGCATTATCATCGGAATTAATAACGATGCCATCGTTTTCTTGGATATCATTGTTGTTACTGGATTCTGGCAAAAGATCATCAGGAGATGATGAACTTTCCTCGGGCTTGGTCTCTTTGTGTAAGGGTTCATGAGTGACAGGATCAATTCCCCTCTTCAGAAGCTTCTTCTTTATATGAGTGTTCCAGTGGTTCTTAATCTCATTGTCTGTCCTTCCTGGCAATCTAGCAGCAATCTTGGACCACCTAAGTGAAAGGAAAAAATATTCAACACCGAGTCTTACTTTCATTCCAAAATCAGACGCCGAAAATTCATCAAAAATTACTCATCACTTGAATCTTAAGCAAGCAGTGACATATACTTAGTCTGTGATCAGCTCATTTGAAAAGCGCGCAGGCAATGATCTATTAAAATGATGACTGATATATAAAACCACGATCGATGACTTAGTTATTCTCGCACTTTAATTATAGCAACTTGCAGATCCAAATGACTCTTTTTGTTGAAATTTTATGGCCCTGTCTTGTACCCCACCTTTCTATTTGCTCATAAGATGGAATAAGAACAGGAAGAAATATCTGCAGGTTTCAAATATTATTAATTTTTCAAAATCATATGTTATCACAATCAATCATGTCGCATACTCCGCAATCTAAAGGCATCATCAGTTGCATTTTTTCCTCAAATGCAATCGACTAAAAGTTATTTTGATCTTTCAACATGGACATGCGTAACCTTCACATTAGTAATATTTTAACCTACTCCACCGACGTTAGCAGAAAAACATGTCCATGAAGACACCCACCAAACACCATTAATAAAACAACCACGATATTTAAACAATATGTTTTAATGCAAGTTCATCATCAACATATGTACATATGAATATAACATGAAGAAGAGACTAACCTATTGCCAAGACGAGCATGGAGATCAATAACCAGCTGTTCTTCTGCTTCTGTAAGAAGCCCTCTCTTCAAGTCAGGGCGGAGATAATTAGTCCACCGAAGCCGGCAGCTCTTGCCGCATCGCCGGAGTCCTGCGAGCTTAGGGACAGCTCTCCAACAACATTGGCCATTGGTGAGAATGAAGTTGATCAGTTTTTTATCCTCCTCAGCTGTCCATGGACCTTTCTTGACCCCAAGTTTGTCACAGCAAGGTTGCCTTCCCATATTGCTCAAACTAGCTAGAGAGCTGACTGCAGCTAAACTTACACAACTAAACAAGGTAGCTTAGACAGCTAAACTAAGTAAGTCTCGTCAATAGTACTGCTACCTGTGAAGACCCGAAAGCTTAGTAGCCACCTTTATATAAAGTTCTTACTTCCCTCCCCAGGTGTTTATATATACATAAAAAAACATCCATTTAAGTAGCTAGGGAGGGAAGGGTCCACCAATGGCTTGTGAAAGGGAGATGGGAACTAAAATGGCTTGTTCTGGTTTATGGGGGTGCACGAAAAATAAGTGAGAGAATATCGATAAATGACCCGAGGACAGAGCTCCATCTAAACACCCAAAATAATTTAATTATTTAATAAAATAATAATGAAATTCTTCCCATTTTCCTACACAAACCCCACTCCCTGATTGCACTCTACTCCACCATTTCCATCAGCCATTTCGTCATCACCACGTTTAAGTGTCCCTGTAATATTTGTACTCTGTTACACCATTTAGTAATTAATAGGTAATATGTCTTAATTTCCATCAATGACATTAACCGTTGGATTCGTTCACAGATTAATCTCTTAGATGGGTTTTTTTTTTAGTTCTTTGAACTTTACCAAAACCTATATATTTTTGTATCATGCATCGGAGCCTTTGGATGAAAATTCAAACATCCTGTCACGGTTATGATCGGATGTCAAGCAATTCGATCATGGACGGGAATATTATGTAGAGGTTGGATGGATGACAAAGCTAGCGTTGAATGAAAACTTTAAGTTCATGCTCTGGTGTGTGTGTGTGTGTGTGTGTGTGTGTGTGTGTGTGTAGACCATTATTACCTTAATTTGTGTAATCAAAATTATTATTAAAATCAACATCAGTCACCGAAAAGTGTTTTTTTTCTTTTTGGAATTCCAACAAGTGCTTTGGTTTGTTGAGATAGAAAAAGATTTCCTACATTAAATGGGATTTTATGTCACAGCCAAAAACATCATAGAAAGAGCTCTAGTATTATTTATCTTCACTTTATTATTTAAAGCCATTAATTAATGTTCAAGTCATTTTGTACTGATTGATCTGTCGACTACAACTCACAACACCGATCCATCTTTTCACAGCTGCTTAGCATTTCCTGAGATGAGGGATGTTAAAGTTGAATGAAGAAATATGATCCTGGCCTTGTTACTGGAAAGCACAGTAGCAATATCAAGTGGCACTTCTAGCTAACACGCCCATAAATATATTTGCATTATCTGGCTCGCGGAGTTGCTGGTATTTTTTTCTTTTTTTTTTAATTGATTATTCTTTATCTTTCTGCATTTAAATTATTGAGAATTTAGCACCATGATTTTCTTACTATGAATTTATCTTGATTTCACGATTTGGGTTGCATGTTTGGCACACTAAATTGGGTCACAGTTTTTAAAGATTAACCCAATTTAACTTTGGTTTTTTTTTTTAGTTTTTATTTCTGAATTTTATTCTTTGATATTAAATTATTGGGTCTTTAGGTTCATGGTCTTTGTTGCTTTTTTTTTATTGAATTATCCCGATATCATATCTCATTCTCTAAATCGGACAATGAATTTGGCACACTACGAGTTTTTTTTGTTTTTTTTAATTCGTTTTCCAATGTTTGTTTTATTGATAATTGAGTTCTGAATTTTTAATGAGGTTATCTGTTCTCATTTTATTTTTATTTTGTTATAAAATAAAATTGTCAGTATTTTTAAGAATATTTGGAGGATGTTTTTTCATAATACTAACAAACATTATTTTTTTTGCAGTGATCATTGTCATTTTTTTATTATTAGTATTTTATTGTTGTTGGATTTTTATACTATTGAACTTTATCTAGTTTATTGAATCCCATTTGAAGTATTGACCCTAATTCTATATTTTTTTACTTTTTAATAATCTTGGGCATTATTTTTTTATATTAATGATTTTTTAATCAGGCATGTTGCATTAGCATCAGCCACGTATCTAAGTATATGCTAAATAGATAAGGTATCTCTATGCTAGCTGTGAGGAGAGAGAAAGAAATCATTTGATGTTTGAAAAATAGTGTTACTTTTGTAAAAATAATGTATATGTAAGTGAAAAATGTAACAAAATATATTAGTTTTAATTCTAATTTCTACATTGATTTGCTCTTTTATCAAAGCACAAAGGTAATTAGCAACTTGCTAAATTTACTTTATCTTCTAAGCTCTATAATCAATAAGTTGATGACACTCGGTAAGAAAAACTTTGTGCTGTATTCATGCTTCTTTTTTCTATCTAAATAATTATATCTTCTACCATTTTTTCAATATAGCAAATTGAGAAAATTCATTTGTTTAGTTTAGTTTAGGTAATTAACCAGATGCCAGCAAGATAATTACTTAATTAACATTTGTCAACGCCCCATTCAATTGATCATCGCCATTGTAGATACAATCTCAGAACTTCAAAAGATTTTAGCCTGATATTAGCTGCCACGTATGTTAATATCACTCTCATACACATGCGTGCACATTTTGATAAAACATCATAGAAATGATCTTCTTTATTTAGTTTCAGAACTTGAGAATGCTTATGTTAATATTTGTATGTGCCATTACTCGCCCATTGCCACGTATTTGTATATGCTCTGAAGGTTATTCTGGTTTGCTTGATTCATGAATCCAACTCAGGACTGATTGATTGGCTAAGAAACTCAAAATGCCAATCGTAGATTATGATTTTGCTCTTGCTAGTTGGATTGAAATCGAAAGATAGCCACGCCCGAGTTAGTAAATGAGCTTTTTGTTAACTACAAGTTTGAGATTTAAATGTTTGCTTAGGTTCGAATTTTATGATTTTTAATATGATAATTAATAGAATTTTACATTGTCATTAACTTCAAGATTCATGAAATTAATTGAGTTGCGCTCAAATTAATTGAAACACTAACATTAATAAATAAATAAATAAGTATCTTGTTTGATTGCGTGACCAATTTGGTGTGGGCACGGGACGCTTCTCTTTTCCTTGAGAGGAGCTTCATGTCAAACTTTAAATCAACATCTTGACCTTGTGATCTCCGAAACAAAATTTTATAGTAAACGTACGTGTAGGTAAGATTTGGGGTAGTCCATAATCCAGATTGTTGATTTTTGACTTCTATCTCTTGGCTTAGGTGCGTGTAGTTCAAATGTGGACCCTTTATCCTCAACAACGCTTCTATAAAATTCCTCAGGTAGTGTGTCATTTACAATCAACATCCTCTCTTCATTTTTCTATTTTCCGTCAAGCAATTGGCGCCCACAATCGTATGATCATATGTGGTCGCAGATTCAATCAGGATCTTGTCCTGGTCTGAGAATGGCCAGGTGTTGAAACTCAAATGGAAAGCTTCAGGTGAATAATTGCGAGGCAATACGTCCAGACACATTGAATTTAAAATGTTTTGTACGCGTGATTAGCATTTGTTTCAAACGAGGCGGTAATTACACCTACTTTGTCCGCAAGAAAACGTAAGTGATAGAAAATTATCAACTGCTGATCGGGGGATCTCATGAATTATTAGCTCATGCAACTGTGAGACAAGACACTTGCTCTGCGCTCACGATCTCCCGACCGTCGAAACATAATCTCCAAACATCGGTGAAGCTCTCCCACTGCAAGAACACGAGATCATATTCCTTGCATGTCAACACTCTTGCCTTTTTTTTTATATATTTCAAGGTAGCTAGAGAGACAGGTATTGACCAGCTTTTCTTTTCTTTTCCTTTGTAAAGAAAAGGAGGAGGAGGAGGAGAAGTACGAACCAACCTCTTGAATGTGGGAAGGTAGCTGAGTGTGATATTGCTTGCGTGGTTGGGTCTGGTTTAAGCGCAGTTATTCTGTTAGATAATAATATAAATCATATTCTGGAGTCTCACCAATTAATTTAAGTTTATTGGTAAAATGGTTACTTGATATGATATCAGAATCTTAAAAGTTCAAAACTCACTATCCTCAATCTATTTGATATAAATAAAATACAAGATAATGTAGATTTGTGAAGAAAAAAAAATACAAATCGTAATGTAAAGCCTCAAGTATTAGTTTAAACTTTTAAATGAGATAATTTCTTAACCCAATTAACTGTATACTAGTAGCAGAAGTGAGTACATGATCACCTCAATGACCATAGCTCCAAAGTCCAAATGCATTTTACAATTCATTCATGCCGGTTTTCCTCTCTGACGTCGTGCCTCTTAATTTCATGATGATTGTGCGCATGATTTCGACGGTTTTGAGAAGAAGGGGAAAAAAACACAGCTTTGAAGTGTTGATGATGTATTTCTAGTGCTTCTCCGGTGGCTCTGGATCGGAATTGAAGGCAACGGTCAAATATCCGAACATTAACCCAAAACATAAAAGTGCTCAAAATCATCAAAGGCAAAGGTGAAATCACTATTTTGTACTTTCAAAAAACCGCATTGAACTTGCTATTGCTAATTTGCTATTGATGGCAACACATTTATCCTTGGACCCTTTAGTCATTGTTTGATTGATAAGAGCATATCAGTCCTCTATCTTTTTTAAGCAAAAATTCCTGAACCGGCATCTAAGGAATTTTTTTATTTTTTGAATCACCATAAAATGACTCCATTAGCTTCTAAAACAAGATTTTTTGCACTGACATTTAGGAGTTTTTTCCTTACTTTCATCCTCATTGTTTTGTTATAATTAAATTGATTAAAAAATAATTTGGTGTTTTAATAAATATAAATATTATTTTAAAAAAAAATGATTAGTGGGTGCAACGCCCACACCCGCCTCATTCGAGGCGCATGAAAAGGTGTTCGGTGTAAAAATAATTGTTTGTAAGGCGCAGAATGCAGATAGCTATGGACTCTCTTTCCTCCTTGATTGTCGCACCAAACCCTTTTAATTTTTAAAACAACCATTCAACTTATTTTTTTATTTAAATCTGGTTCTTTTTTATTACTATTTATTTAATTTGAAGAAATTTATTAAATTAGGTATTTCTCAATTTCATCCTCCGATGTTTTTTCATTTTTCAGATTTCATCCCATTCAACTTATTATTTCTATTTGTTTAATTTGAGATAAAAAAAAATAAATTTAATTTTTTTTTATTTCATTCTCTTTTAGTTTTTTTTCCTATTCGATTTGATATTAATTCTTTTATTGTTATTTTAGCAATTTTTTTTTTTTAAAATGAATTTCATACTTCAACATTAAATTAAATAAGAGTTTAGCTTGTTGATCGAGCCCGAATCTAGGATTTCACGGGTTGCGAGTTTGAAATATTAATCAAAGTTTCGAATATTCATCAGGATTTGATAAATAAATTTTTTAAATTGCTTTTTCTTTTTTGATTTCATCATTCAAAATTAAATTAGTTCATAAATGTGCTTCTTGATAGAGTCTTAATCAATGGTTTCAAGTTTGTGAGATTGACTCAAGTTTAGGATATTCACCACTTTGCTTTTTTTCTTTATTTTTTTAAATCTTGAGTATGATATTGAAAACATACATTTTATATATAATAATTGTTATTTTTTCTGTTGTTGATGTATTTTTAAAAGAAAAACATATTATTCACTTAATTGAGTTAATTGAATTCTTTTATGTTAGGGAAATTTTAAGCCTACCAAGACATAACATGTACCACTTGTCTAAGTAGCTATCTATAGGGAATTCTTATAACATATATTTTTTTATAATTGAACCTTCTCATATTTTTAATAATATAAATAATTATATTTCATATTTGAAATTGAATAAATAAAATAATGAATTAAGATGCTGGCATTTTTATTATATATCAAGGGGGCATTTGTTTTGCATATTTTTTCTGATATTTCTTTTTCATTAAATATTTTATAAGAAAAGTTATTAGTGTAAAATGTTTTATAATGAATTTGTAAACTCTGTACATTTATTAAAAAATATTATTTGAAACTGTCACTCTCATTTCTATCGTCACAATTAGTACAAATATTAATAATGGCATTAGCCTGACGTCATAATAAATCGTCATTATCATCACCATGTTAATACTATCTTATTTTCATATCATTACTTTTTTTTTTGGTAATAATCGAGGCGAATACGCCCTTATAAATTAAACGAGAAATAGTATATCCAATCAGGTCATAATACAACAAAGGATAAAGCCCCGATGGTGGGTCCTCTAACACATCGGATCCCCTGTCTAACAAATCTCTAGTTATCCCATAATTCGTCAACCAATCGGCCACACAATTGGTCTCCCTGTACACATGATCTGTTGTAACTTCCCAATCCAATCTGCATGATTAGATTATAATTTCGATCCACTCTAACACTATCCCCATTAATCAACCCCACTACTACTCTATAAGTGAACAAGAACAAGAGCAGATCTCAATCCATTTTTTAATGCTAAATTGCTAAACAAATCGATGTGTTCGCTATCAATTTATAAGTGATAAAATCTTGGATCACATAAATTAAATTTTAATGACTCACTTTTAAAAAATAAATATTTTAAATGTTAAATGTTATCATATATTACTCGAATGTAATGTTCCCGTATTCTTAAAACTTGACTTTTGAACCAACGGTCCATCTACGAAATTGAAAGCGTCGCTTTTATCAAATGAATTTACACTATGACTTCATTTTTTTTTAACTTTGTTAGCAAAAATCTTCTTAATAATCTCGACTTCATTGGGTCGACCAGGATGTCTTCTCACCGAGGCCATCATCTAGAGGCTCGGTTGATGTTTTCAAAAAAATTAGTCTTAATTAAATGATTTGAAAGAAGAAGAAGAAGAAGAAGAAGAAGAAGAAGAAGAAGAAACTGTTTTAATTTAAAAGTAACGTTAAACATTAATTAAAAATGATAAGAAGAAGAAACTTTTAAGAATACATATATAAACTATCAAATGGGTGATTTAAAATTACATTATCGATTTTGATAATTTTGGAGTTTTGTTTAAATTAATTATTATTCATTAAACTAATTTTAACCATGTACAGACTACCACTTCAGATATAGATACCCAGTAAAAATTATCGTAAAACAAAAACCGCATAAGAGATTATCAAGATAAAAAAGAAAGAAAAAGGATATGTTTCCATGGAGATCTTTCATGTGTTGGAGATATAAAGATGCATCACGATAGTTTTTTTCATGTTTGTTCATATTATATCTTCTCCATTATAAACTTTTGAAGGTATGCTTTGAAAAGATCAATCTTTACTATATCTCTTTTGTGAAAGCATAGCACTTTTACGTGTCGATTCTATGATCATAATGAAAAAAAACAAAACTTGTTGGGGTTTCTTGTTTTTAAACCATTTTCAAGTGGAAATGGGTATTGCAGAAAGTCCTTTTTCTTTATGGCAACCAACACATCAGCATGTGTCACTATAAGATGTGTGGTCATGAGCTCAACAAATATTATATGATCATGGATGTGCCTTTCGGTACTTCTTTTGGATGGTCTCATGGGAGATTAATGACACGGTAGGTAGACATGTTAAAGAACAATATAAATTATATTTTGGAGTTTTATCTAATAGTTTAAGTTTTTAGGTGAAATAATTATTTAACATAGTATGAAAGCTTTGTTGATCCAGCGATCACGAGTTCGAATCTCACCTTCTTATTCTATATAATAAAAATCAAACACAGGATAGTATAGACTTGTACAAGTTTCAAGTCTAAAGGATTTTCATTTAAAAAGGTGTATTAGAAAATAATATAAATTATGTTTTGAGATATCACCTAACACTTTAAGCTTTTAGATGAAAGCTTTGTTTGGTTGCGGTAGCCTTTTCTAGCCTCATTTAGAGAATCTATAACAGATAAAATATTTGTAAAGTATTCTATGTATCACACCATGAAAGGCTGTACTTTTCATTAATAATAATAGCAGCATACTAAAAAAATGGAAAGTAAAAAAGAAAATACTCCAATTATGATCATTAACAAAACCATACATATTTATTTGACGAAAAACATTATTATTATTATTATTATTATTATTATTATTTTGGTCGATTCTGAGATCATATAGACGCAATTTAGAGATCATGCATTTGCTTTATCACATCGATGCTGTTATCATTATTCCATGACTATGAATTATTACCATTTTGATTTTCCCTCTCGTCTTCTAAGCAAATATATTATAATATCCAGTGAAGTGGATAACATTACATGCGGCAAACCACATGTTTAACTGCCTTAAACAAGTTTAAGTTATTACAAATTACATGTCGGCAACCAGTTATCCCACTTGTGTTGATGACGAGGGTCCAAAGAGAAGAGCACAATTATGCTTCAAAAAACCATCAATCACGTATCACGGTGACTTCCGAACTACCGGTTAATGGGACTAGCTAGGAGACATTGAATTAATTACTTTCAACATAATTTTTATTATAAATAAAAACAAAAACAAAAAGAGGCATTGCTATTAGGTCAAGACAGTTGAGAGATTCATCAGCCTGCCTGATTACGTTATTATCGAGCAATATTTCCGTCATTAAAGTATAGAAAACACATTAAATTGAATATTACAAAAGAATTTGGGTCTGTTTATTTTTTAAAAATTTATTTTTGACATCAGTATATTAAAATAGTTTAAAGATACCAAAAAGCTTAATTTAAAATAAAAAATCAAAATAGAGTGTAAAACTGGAACAAATTAGCCAAAACGAAGCATATGTACTGAATGAGGTGTTAATGGAACGCGAGGTTTTTGTATTCAAAATTGCAATAAAACATAAAAATGGTGCTGGTATTGGAGAGAGATCCACTGAAGGATAGCAAATAGGGACTCGAAAGGTCCTGGCAATCAACTTAGTAATGAGTGATACAATGACCTGTATATTCCCAACTCTCTTGATGGGTCAAATATAGCTACATTCTTTTAGACACACCAAGACTCTCTCCAAAGTCGATTGTGGTTGGTATAGAAATAGAACAGGGAGTTGGGTGTACTTGTTGACACTGAACTTTGGTGACCGCCCAAGCAATTATTTGTGTTTGGTGATTTTGTGTGATGTAAATATTTGTTATACCGGGTGCACATTAAAATTATATAGCCAATTTATTTGCGAGAATAAGATCCTTGCTTT
Organism: Salix caprea; assembly: GCA_964035475.1. Taxonomy (NCBI): domain Eukaryota; kingdom Viridiplantae; phylum Streptophyta; class Magnoliopsida; order Malpighiales; family Salicaceae; genus Salix; species Salix caprea. Next base: position 7,568,724 of record OZ037759.1, on the reverse strand, counting down.
CACTCAAATTAGCCAGCTTGATGCCAAAACTTTCCCTAACATGAGCTCCCGAATATAATTTTAATGTATTCGGGAGCTCATGTTAGGGAAAGTTTTTATTTAAAAATTATTTTTGCTTCTAAAAATTATTTAAAAGTTTTGCTTCTAAAATTATTTTTTATTTAAAAATATATTTAAATAATATTTTTTTATTTAAAAAAAAATCATTTTATTTAAAAACACAAAAAAAAAATTTAATAAAAAATAAAAAAAATATTTTTAAAACATAATACCAAACAAAGTTTAAATATTTTAGAGCAAGTCTAACGGGTGTGCCATCTAAAGAGGCAAAAATAAAAAATATATATTTTTAGCATTTTTGTTTACTTTTCTTCATTTCAATGGGAAAGTTATTTTGATAATCAAAATAGTTTTTTCTTATATGAGTTGTTATTTGTAGCAACTCAAATAGAAAAGCCATAATATTGTGCTGCTATTTTAATATTTACCTGTGATGGTTTCGAGGATGGCTTGTTGTTCTCTCTTGTGGCCCTTTGAAGAACAGAAACACCAGGACTGTGGGAATAAATTCAAGGGGTTTGGTTCGGTGTGAGTTTTTATTTCAATTTTAAAAAAAAATTATAATATTGGAGGGTTTTTTAAAAATAATTATTTAATTATATAAATTATTCATATTAATTGTATAATTATAATTATATTATATACAAAATAATTATACTATATTTAAATAATATAAAAAATAGCTCTTCTAAATAGCTTTTACCATTAAAATACACATAAATAAAAATACTTTATTTACACTATCTAAAAAATCATTTTATTAATTTAACTCTCAAAATAGCTTTTATGCTCTTATACATCCTTCGCGCATGGATGATCGCATAGCCACCGATTAGATAAAATAAGGATATTAGTACCCGTACTTTATGAAAAATTATATTCGAGCTCCTCTGCTGTTTTTTTTTTTATTAATATTTATTCAAGTTCTTGTTCGTTTAAAATAGATCGTTTACTTTAGAGTATAGGCCGGAAGAATTTTAGGCACGGAACCGGCCGAAAAGGCATCGAATTCAATGGCCTGCCAATAGCAACCTTTTTTCGAGGGCAGCAGCTCTCCTGGCCCATGAATCTTCGTTGCTCACCAATCACCTAATTTTCTAGGCCTAGCCCTCCATTTCAGTATGCGTTCCTGTTTTATGCTCACGGGAGAAACCTCTCCATAAAATCTAATCTCCTGAGTTCTATGGAATGGACCGTAGTCAGACGAGAGAAACCAAAAAACCCATCATAACAATTAGTAGCCTGGTCCGTGCCATTACAGTAATGAAAAACAAGGGCGCAATACAAGATTTATCAGGCTGTGACACTGGAACACACAAGGACGAACCCAAGCACAATGTCAAATTCCACAACCACTCACTCAGGTCCGGCAAATTTGCCCATCATCTTTGCAATTATAGGAGCCACCTTGGGGTTCCCTTGATGCTTTGCAAGATTAGCTGGGTTCTTCATCACTGTAAAATCATCACCCAAGAGCATGAAAACCACTACCATACATGTAAATTAGAATTGTACAGGAAAATAAGTGTAAAATTCACCAAAGCAAAACCCGTGTAGCCGTGCAGGCTGCTTAGGGGTAAATAGTGAATTAATTATACAATGTTTTGAGAGTTTTGCTAATCTTATTTTCTTAATGTCCTTGAATTCTGTCAGCCCAGGCACATGTTTCACATGGATATCTTTTTATTACCCTAACTAGATGAACATGATTACATGAGCACTCGCAAGAAACCAATCAGAAGCAACTAGTTTGTCAAGGCAGCCACGAAATAAAAACAAAAAAAAATAAAAAGTGAGAAATCCCTACCATCTTGAAGAGCAGCCATGACTTCCGGGTCACTAAATGCAGCCATCAATTCAGGGTCCTGCAAAAACATAATCGAATAAAATACCAATCAAATAGCAAGCCAAACCATAGAGCATTCACAGGCTAAGTGGTTGAATTATGCACTGTATGCCTAACATAAAAGCATGCGTACAAGTACATTTGAGTATGGGTGCCGGAGCTGCCAGTGGAGGAGTGGGTGCAGAAAACACAATCATATCATCAAACTAAAATGCATAACCAATTTTGTTTGTACTTGGCAAAAACAAATTGAAAAGAAATTTTACATAGGAAAATAGATGTTTTTATATATACTTGGCCAAAAAAGAAAATTTGACAAGCATTCTAAACAGCAAGAACACTGCATGTAATTAGAAGCGCTGTAAACTGCTTTTGTATATGATATAAAATGGCAAACCAGTGAGAAGTTCAATAGCACTTACATTCAATATTTTGCTAAAATCAACATTTCCCGGCATCCCTCCTGGTGTGGCACCTGGCATTCCCCCAGGCATTCCACCCGGCATTCCCCCAGGCATTCCACCTGGCATTCCCCCAGGCATTCCCCCTGGCATTCCACCTGGAAATCCTCCCATTCCTCCTGGAAATCCTCCCATTCCTCCCGGAAATCCTCCCATTCCTCCCGGAAATCCTCCCGGCATGCCTCCAGGTCTTCTACTGGAAGATGATTGCTCTTGCTTCTTGGCCTTCTCATACTCAGCCTTTAAAAAGGAGAAATTAAGTCACATGATGAGAGCAAGCTAATATGTCAGGATGATTGTGATCACAGTTACCTGAGCTTTGGCACGACGACGCTGTCTCTCACGCTCAGCCTTTCTATCCTCTCTTTCTTTGTGTAGCCTGTCATATTTCCTGCGGTGTTCCTCGATCCTATGAGCATTTGGTTCAACCTGTGTAAAATAGCAGTTGCAGTGATATGGTGAATCAAATACTATACAATGCACCAATGAGATTTTTCTTTTAACATCCCAGTCATGTGAACTAAAAGAGCAAGCAGCCACACACATGTCAGCTTATAGCTTATTTTACAAAGCAATGGCCCAGGTAGTCAAACGATTAAGCTGTTAGCTACTAGTTTACTTGGTTTGGTGAATTCATGGCATTGAAATTAACAATTCTGAAATTGGAAAGCTGTCAATTGCACACTTGAACCCAAAAGATGTATTTACTGTCATACATTCAAAAATCTACAGTTACTACATTATCTCTAATGAAACAATAAATGCACATATGAAACAATCTCATTCCCAACCAAAACTAAATGCTCTACAATTACTAAAATAGTTGAGTTGGTCGGTCCAGGGGCTATAGAGATTTAATTGGTTCACTCTTAGTTCTTAAAATTAAATAAAGGGTAATCTTATTTCACATCACAATTATTAATTCCAAAGAGGGAAGGCAAGAGAATCTCCTTCATGCAAGCTCCATATTTCAACTACATTCAACATGAAATTTAACATATGATTAGCATTTGTCTGCTACACTCAAATATCAAGCATTTCATATACATGGAGAACAACATGTAAGACTTAATATTATACTGTATTTGAATATTTAGCATTTCATAAATAGTTTCCATTGCTTCCATCATTTTAAATTTGAATGTACTGAAAATACACCAAAAAGCACAGACATGCACGCGCGCGCGCACAGAGTGAGAGAGAGAGAGAGACCTTCTTGAGTACAGCACTTATCTCTTCATCATAATCTAATTTTGATGCCAGGTGGAGATCCTTAGCAGCATCTTCCCACTGACCAAGCATTGCTCGTGCCATGCCACGGGACTTGTATCCCTTAGCTGAATCCATGTTAATCTGAAGTAACCATTAGAATTCATTAATACTGTAAAAAGTATCCTCTCATACAAAAATACACAGATGCAAAAGGTGTAAATAAATAGGGAGGCAACAACCTCAAGAGCAGCATTAGCATCCCGGATAGCAGCATTGGGCCTCTTCATTTTGATGTAAACAGTAGCTGTAGAGCATTGCAAATTAACAATATTAACAACATAGAAGAAATTGTACAAACAAAATCTACGTATACAACTTCCACACTAATAACAGGAAACCTTGCAAAAAAAATGATGTACCTCTTGTTGCATACATGATTGCTGATGTTGGATTGAGTGAAATTGCTTCTGATAAATGCTCAATTGCTTCCTCCAATTTACCTGCATAGAAAGAAACGCCAGAATTACATACACGAATCCCAGTGTAAAATTTTATCGACTTAAATTACATGGACACGCATGTAATCAAAATTTCAGCATATTAAAACAAGCTCGCATGAGCTCATAGGCAAAGCTTGTAAATGATAATACCTTCAGAGATAGCTTCCATGGCTTTAGCCTTGGCCTCTTGAGAAGCATCACGACTTTCTTCTGTAACCTCTACAGACGGGTCCCCCATCTACAAATAGTCAAGTTCATTGTCAAACAAAACAGCCACAACAAATAGAAAAAAGAAAAACTAAAATACAACCAAAACAAACCACACCACATGAATTCCTTAAAAAAAAAACCTTCTGTGGAGGATCATTATCAGGCTCAACAATCTCGCCTTCAAGCTCAACATCGGATTCAATTATCTCCTCCTCCTCCTCCTCTTCGACTTCGGGTTCTCCTTGTGACTCTTCCTTCTCCTCCATTTCATCATCACTCTCCTCGACCACATAACTCTTCTACGTCCAATCCAAACAGATTTCAGTCAAAAAGCATCGACCTAATTAAATACAACAACAAAAAAAGTACCGATTTGGAGTCGTCGTGCTTGTGAGCAGAGGCAGGGAGCTTAGCACCAAGACTGAAACGAAACGTTTCGAGAGGAGGGGAGAAACAGGATGAGATATATAGAAAAGTGAAATGATTAAAAGATTATAGTGAGAGTAGATCTTATAATACCTTTCGAGGTAGTCGTGGAAGAAGGAGAGAGAAGGATCGGCGAGGATGGAAGGATTAGATTTGCACTGTTCGATGAATTGCTTCAACTCTGTTAGTTTTGTTGCATCCATCATTTTGATCTGATAGTGGGTGTCGAGGGTTTTAGATTTGGGGTTTCTATTTTCTCGAGCGGACTTGAAGAGATGAGAGCAAGCAGTGTATTATACTATATAACCGGCTTGACTTGGATCATCTAAAGGGGTGGGGCCAGTGGGCCTGATGTCTCTCTGAGATATTATTAGCATCTGCTTGCAAATTACTACTTCGGTCCATCTAAATCCACATTATTTTTTTGTCCTTTAACCAAGTTATGTTATGAATGCCACCTCTTTTTACACATAGTTCTTCTGTTTGAATCGGCTCGAAAAAACAAGAGATAGAGAGGGGGGGAAAGATTTTTTTTTCTTTCCCTTTTTCTTCCCTCTTTCTTTTCTTGAAGGTTACTGGGCCAAATAATAATAATAATAGACGAATTAAAATAATTGAGATGGACTCTTTCTATATGGGCTGGGGCCTTTTATTTTTTTGAGGCATGCAAAGCCCATTTCTTGATGTCTTGTTTTGATTATTAATACTAGTACGCTAAATTAATAATGGTAATAATTACAAAACAAATAAATCTTGTGGGATTATGCACTGTGCACCCTCTCACAATCCACTGTGGATTGTGGCAGTGCCGTGACAAAAATGGGTCTCAGCCTCAGGCGTGTTGTATTTATTTAATGGGGGTGTTTTCAGTTTTTGGCTTTTTTTTTTATTCAGCCGCAATGTGCACAGTGTAATCATGCAAAAAACCCCCGAAAACGACAAAATAGTGCACAGGGACGAGGGGTGCTGTCGGTTTTTCCCTCCTTCAGTGCACAGTGCACAGACGAGAAAGGGCCTGGAAAACGACAAAACACTGCACAGTAAACGGGGACACGGGCGTCCTTTCCCCCGCGGTTTTTTCGTAGATCTGGGTTGGGTCAGGGGTGGCCTGGTAATTAGCCTATTTTTTTATTATATTCCTGTCTGAACCGCTGGCGCGTCGTCAGGACGCGACAGCGACCCTCAGCACCAATGCGCCCTTTAAGCGGCGCGTGCGGGTTAATGTGGCGGTCAAAAAATGTTCGCCGCTGGTGATTACGGTGCGCCTCCAGGTGCTCTGTCTGCCGTCGCGGCGCGTTCCCACCGTCGATGCCCGTGTAAGCGTCGGTGGCCGGTTTTGTCGCGACTGTCGCTTTTCTCTCTCCTGCGGGCCCAATGTTAGGTCTGGTCCCTCATGTTTGTGGTAAGTTAATTTTGGTCCCTGAAGTTTTGATTTCGATTTTCTGCCTGATTTCTTGAATTGAAAGTTTTATTGTTTTCAATTGTGCCCTTCAATTAAAACTAATTATATAAAGCAATTTTAATTCGGTCCCTGTACTTTTGATTTTCGGTTTCTTTTTGGTTCCTTCAATTTTTCCGGTACCGAAGTTTTGTTTTCTTTAATTTCGTCCTCCAATTGCAATTGGTAATATATACAAAGTTTGATTTTAGTCCCTCTTCTTCTAATTTTTTTATACAATGACAATATTTGATCAATATTTAATTTTTGGTCCTCCAATTATTATTATTTTCAATTTTATCCTTCAATTGGAATTAATTTTATATATGTCATTTTTCATTTTTGTCCTTATTCTTTTAATTTTCTATTTGATATTAATTCATATGTTCTTTTTTCAATGTTTATTTTTTATTGGTGTTTATGCATCTATGCTTTTAGTTTTTGTTCTCAGTGTAACTTTTGTCCATGTATATATAAGTGTATTTAACACAATAATAATAATAATAATAATCATGATTTAATTATTTTTCATTCTTACTCTGTTGTTATTTTTTTCCCCTCCCGATAATTTGATATTTTTTTTTTTTTGCCAGTAATAGCAATGATAAGTTTTTTTTTTTATTTATTTTTATCTTTTTTTACTTCTGGGATATTTTTAGTCTTACATTTATTTTTGTTTCTTTCATTACTAACATAATAATAATAATTATAATAAGAATAATAATAATAGTGATTATTATTAATATTATAATAATAGTGATATAATAATAGTGATTATGTATTCTATTATTATAATAATAGTGATTATTTATTCTTTCATAATAAGAATAATAATAATAATAATTTTTAATTGGTTTTTCTTGCTTGCTGTTTTGTTCATGCTTTTTATTTTTTTCCCTCGGTATAATTTAATAATTTTTGTTGTTTTTATTCTAGCGGCAATAATAATTTTAGATGTTAAGACTCCGATGTTGCTATTGTTATAATATTTTAAATTAATATTGCTTCCTTTTCCCTTTTTTTTTAATTTGCTCTTTCTATTAATTGATTTTTATAATTTTATTATCTGCACAATAGTGATTTCAGTAAAAAAAATTTCTTATTCAAATATTTTGCTCTTTTTTCTAATGTTAGTGCGCGCTCTTTTGTGATCGTTTATGACACAATACCTATATTCTAAAAGATGTAATCTATGCTTACGTGACAAACTCAACTCAAAATTTTAAACATTTTTTCTTTTAATCTATAATTTTTATTTACTTATATCATATAAATTTATCGTTATAGATTTAATTATGTTAAATTATATACAAAAAAATACCCGCGGCAACGCGCGAGCAATTAGCTAGTAATAATATAAGAGTTAAGCATTTTCACGTGCATTATTGTATACTATCTCTCATTTCTCGGTAGACGGCACAAAACATTTTTTTTATTTTATATGATGATTTTATGTGTTGATATTTTCTTTTCCTTGTATTTTTTTTTATGATTTAACGTATTTGGTGAAGTTTCGAAATTTATATAGAGGTCAATTTTGCAGTGTTAAGAATAATTAAAAAAAACAATAAAATAATATGTTTTTTTTCAAACTCTTGCAAAAAAATATGTTTGTCTAAAACTTTTTCACTTGCTTAATTTTAGTCTTTTTAGTTTTAGAATTTTATGTTTAAATTCTAAATTTTATTTATATTTACATCTCAATCCTTGAGTCTGGAGGGGTAAGAGTAGATTGTTGAAAATTAGAGAGAAAGAGACAATAATCAATCAAATTAATAATGATGTCATTGGGTTTTTTTTTATGGGAATAAAACCATTAAAAGTGTTTTAAGACTTTCATCTTGGCGGAGGATTTGGTACGAGGCTCATGAATATTTTTCTATTTTATTTGTTTTTTTTTACTTATTAAATGGTGTTTTGAGATCACAAATGAGTTTATTTAAATGTTTAAGGTGTTTTTCTAGTAGTTTTCAAGTAAAAAATAGATTTTAAAAAGCCCCAAAACTCAAATCTTGATTTTTTAGTCACTTCGATAACAATCTTTAACATGCATCATCTATTTATTATTTGTTTTTCAAAGAACGACATATCATTAATCCTATTAAATAAACAAGACAAGAAGGTCAGGCATATGGAGCGCCTCGGATTTTTTATAGGCCAGGCTCGCCTATACTGTGGTTGGCCTTTTCTACATGTCCCCCTTTTTTTTTTTTGACAAAAAACGTTTTTTTTAAAAAAAAAATTATTACAATAGAATTTAAGTGATTATCCAATTATTCTATTATTTTTAAGAAGATTAGATCTTTGTACGATGATATTATTGATTATTTTATGAATAATTATGTATTAGTTGATATGCAAAATTTTCAAGTAATTTGCTTATTAATATTTAAAAAGAGAGGAATATATATTTTTATTATAATTTTTTATATATGATTTCCTCATATATATTATACATAACTCTAATCATATAGGTGCATAAAATTGATCAATTCATATTTTTTAAATTAAGACTTGATTCATGATCACTGCATGTATTTTCTTAAAAAATAATGATTTCCATAAATAAAAAATGTCAAAATAAAAGACATGAATAAATAAGAAGATTTCCAAAAATTAAGCGTGTCATAATTTGTATTTATATCCATTCTAGTTCTTATTCTTTTGATTTGTTTTGTTGTTAATGTTTTTTGAAGTTTAATTTATTTTTCAATTTCATCCCTTAATATTTGATTTTATTTAGTTTTTGTATCCAATTCGGTCCGTTTTTTCTTGTTATTTTTTTCAATTTCATCCCTCATTATTTAATTTTTATACTAGAATTGGTTCTCATCTTTTTAATTGCTATTTATTCTATCTTTTAATCCTTTTATTGATTGAGTTTATTTTTTTAACTTAATCCCTTGATATTTAGATAATTGAGGGTTTGGTTTGTTATTTTTTCCTATTATGGTGTAATTTTAGTGTCATTATCCAAGTCAAAGTTTAAAAGATTAGTCCAATTTATTTTCAGTTCTTTTGAGTTATTTTTTTATTAATTTTACCCTTCAACATTAAATTACTCAACATTCAACTTCATAAATGTGTTCACTTTCCCTTTCCTTGAGATAATCAACTTCACTAACCCTGTTCCAATTGAATTCGTCGAGCCACATGCACGTCTTAGTACCCGTTTGGCATTGTGGTGGCATCCACGTTTGCCAATCAACTTATGCATTTAGTGTTTGGTAAATTTTTAAAAGCAGAAGCAATGCATGGGATCCACACAAAAATTTGATAAAAACAGCGTTTGGCGTAAAGCTGAAAATTGATGCTTATGAGTTTGCGATTCCAGCTTCAAGTTGATATATAGAAACGGCGATACACATTCAAATACAAAAAATTACCGTTGAAAAAAAAAAACCTAAAACATCCTCTCGTCTGCGCCTCCTCCCATCTCTAACTTTTCTCTCCTCTACAACTATATACCCACAACGACCCACAACTCCCCGGAGTTAACAAAGCATGAGCAAAATCATCATAGATAAATCAACTCCAACAATAATATTACCGTTAGTATTGTCCAAAGAAACCCTCAAATCGATCATCTCCCATACCAGTATTGACCAAAGAAAAGAGAAGCAGAGAAAAAAATAAATGATACCCGCAAGCACATATCGATCATCTCTCTCTCTCGGGGGTCTCGCTACTGGAAAAGGAAGTTGTTTTTGAGATGGGAGGTGAGGGGCTGGAAGGAGATGGAGATAGAGAGGGGAGGAGAGGGCTGGAACGGAGATGGAGGTGAGGGGCTAGAATGAGATGCTGGAATGAGAGTGAGGGGCTGGAACGGGGGGATGGTTCTAGAGGGGTGGGGTGGGAGGTAGTTATGGTTTATTTTTTTATTATATTTTTAATATTAAAATAATATAAAAATCTAAAAACTTAATTAAAATATAAATTATTATTATTATTATCTAATATACTAAAAGAGGTAAGAGTCGGTTACTGTAGCATGTGAGGAGAATCACTGTGGATTGTAATAGTGTTGCTCAGTTTTCGGTTCAGTTCGGTTCGTTGGTTCGATTATTGTACTATATTTATATATTCTTGCACAAGCAAATACAAAGAAGGACATTTAGTCCAGTGGAAGACAGGCGCCTCTCACTTCCTAAGGAGGGCAGGGTTCGACCCCTCCCAGGCGCGTTTCCTCTTTTTTTTTTTTGATTTTTTTTCTCTTATGATTTTTTTCTTTTTTTTTATTATTTATTTATTTCGACATCAAATAAGTTTTTTTTATTATAATTTTTTTTATTTTTTTTGTTATAGTTATTGATTTTTTTTTCTTTCAATGGATGTTTTTTACCATTATTAACACAATAAAAATAATAAGTTTAGTTTTTTTTCTTACTTTCTCTTTTCCTAATGTTTTCAATTTTTTTCATCCGGGTAATTTAATTTTTTGATTTATTTTTCACTTATGATTTTTTTCTTTTTATTATTTATTTATTTCGACATCAAATAATTTTTTTTGTTTTTTGTTTATTTTTTTTTGTTATAGTTATTGATTTTTTTTCTTTCAATGGATGTTTTTTACCATTATTAACACAATAAAAATAATAATTTTAGTTTTTTTCTTACTTTCTCTTTTCCTAACGTTTTCAATTTTTTTCATCCGGGTAATTTAATAGTTTTTATTGTTTTAGCAGTAAAAGTAATTATATTTTTAATTGATAAGGATTTAATGTTCCTGTTGTTATAATAGGATGTATTCATGGATATCTAATATACTAAAAGAGGTCAGAGTCGGTTACTGTAGCATGTGAGGAGAATCACTGTGGATTGTAATAGTGTTGCTCAGTTTTCGGTTCAGTTCGGTTCGTTGGTTCGATTATTGTACTATATTTATATATTCTTGCACAAGCAAATACAAAGAAGGACATTTAGTCCAGTGGAAGACAGGCGCCTCTCACTTCCTAAGGAGGGCAGGGTTCGACCCCTCCCAGGCGCGTTTCCTCTTTTTTTTTTTTGATTTTTTTTCTCTTATGATTTTTTTCTTTTTTTTTATTATTTATTTATTTCGACATCAAATAAGTTTTTTTTATTATAATTTTTTTTATTTTTTTTGTTATAGTTATTGATTTTTTTTTCTTTCAATGGATGTTTTTTACCATTATTAACACAATAAAAATAATAAGTTTAGTTTTTTTTCTTACTTTCTCTTTTCCTAATGTTTTCAATTTTTTTCATCCGGGTAATTTAATTTTTTGATTTATTTTTCACTTATGATTTTTTTCTTTTTATTATTTATTTATTTCGACATCAAATAATTTTTTTTGTTTTTTGTTTATTTTTTTTTGTTATAGTTATTGATTTTTTTTCTTTCAATGGATGTTTTTTACCATTATTAACACAATAAAAATAATAATTTTAGTTTTTTTCTTACTTTCTCTTTTCCTAACGTTTTCAATTTTTTTCATCCGGGTAATTTAATAGTTTTTATTGTTTTAGCAGTAAAAGTAATTATATTTTTAATTGATAAGGATTTAATGTTCCTGTTGTTATAATAGGATGTATTCATGGATATCTAATATACTAAAAGAGGTCAGAGTCGGTTACTGTAGCATGTGAGGAGAATCACTGTGGATTGTAATAGTGTTGCTCAGTTTTCGGTTCAGTTCGGTTCGTTGGTTCGATTATTGTACTATATTTATATATTCTTGCACAAGCAAATACAAAGAAGGACATTTAGTCCAGTGGAAGACAGGCGCCTCTCACTTCCTAAGGAGGGCAGGGTTCAACCCCTCCCAGGCGCGTTTCCTCTTTTTTTTTTTTGATTTTTTTTCTCTTATGATTTTTTTCTTTTTTTTTATTATTTATTTATTTCGACATCAAATAAGTTTTTTTTATTATAATTTTTTTTATTTTTTTTGTTATAGTTATTGATTTTTTTTTCTTTCAATGGATGTTTTTTACCATTATTAACACAATAAAAATAATAAGTTTAGTTTTTTTTCTTACTTTCTCTTTTCCTAATGTTTTCAATTTTTTTCATCCGGGTAATTTAATTTTTTGATTTATTTTTCACTTATGATTTTTTTCTTTTTATTATTTATTTATTTCGACATCAAATAATTTTTTTTGTTTTTTGTTTATTTTTTTTTGTTATAGTTATTGATTTTTTTTCTTTCAATGGATGTTTTTTACCATTATTAACACAATAAAAATAATAATTTTAGTTTTTTTCTTACTTTCTCTTTTCCTAACGTTTTCAATTTTTTTCATCCGGGTAATTTAATAGTTTTTATTGTTTTAGCAGTAAAAGTAATTATATTTTTAATTGATAAGGATTTAATGTTCCTGTTGTTATAATAGGATGTATTCATGGATATCTAATATACTAAAAGAGGTCAGAGTCGGTTACTGTAGCATGTGAGGAGAATCACTGTGGATTGTAATAGTGTTGCTCAGTTTTCGGTTCAGTTCGGTTCGTTGGTTCGATTATTGTACTATATTTATATATTCTTGCACAAGCAAATACAAAGAAGGACATTTAGTCCAGTGGAAGACAGGCGCCTCTCACTTCCTAAGGAGGGCAGGGTTCGACCCCTCCCAGGCGCGTTTCCTCTTTTTTTTTTTTGATTTTTTTTCTCTTATGATTTTTTTCTTTTTTTTATTATTTATTTATTTCGACATCAAATAAGTTTTTTTTTTATTATAATTTTTTTTTATTTTTTTTTGTTATAGTTATTGATTTTTTTTTCTTTCAATGGATGTTTTTTACCATTATTAACACAATAAAAATAATAAGTTTAGTTTTTTTTCTTACTTTCTCTTTTCCTAATGTTTTCAATTTTTTTCATCCGGGTAATTTAATTTTTTGATTTATTTTTCACTTATGATTTTTTTCTTTTTATTATTTATTTATTTCGACATCAAATAATTTTTTTTCTTATAATTTTTTTTGTTTTTTGTTTATTTTTTTTGTTATAGTTATTGATTTTTTTTTCTTTCAATGGATGTTTTTTACCATTATTAACACAATAAAAATAATAATTTTAGTTTTTTTCTTACTTTCTCTTTTCCTAATGTTTTCAATTTTTTTCATCCGGGTAATTTAATAGTTTTTATTGTTTTAGCAGTAATAGTAATTATATTTTTAATTGATAAGGATTTAATGTTCCTGTTGTTATAATAGGATGTATTCATGTGTTTCATTATATCAAACCTTACATGTATAGATGTTATACTTTATTCAATTTTTTCATTTGATTGAAATTGATAATATTTTTTTGTATTTGTTTTGGCCCTTATACTTTTAATTTTTTATCTTAATTCCTTTAATTTTTTATAGTTCTAAATAGTCCATATTTTTGTCTATGTCTATATATGTGTGTCTTTAGTATTGGTTTTTAATTTTTATTATTTTCTCTTTTGTTGAGATAACATTTTTTTTTCAAAAACTTTGTTTTTAAATTTTAGTATGTGTTTATGATCATTTGAAAATTGATATTTTTTTTTCTTTGTTTTTTCTTTTAGTTTTTTTTTTTTAATTTCACATGAAATAATTTTTTTTTGTTAAAATTTTAGGTTTTTTTTTATTCTTTTATTGAATTGATTTTTCTATTATTCACATAATAATAATAATAATAATTTTAGTTTTTTTTCTTGCTTTCTCTTTTATTAATGTTTTCGAGTTTTTTCTCATTGGAATAATTTAATAAATTTTATTTTTTTAGAAATAATAGTAATGATATTTTTAGGTATTAAGCCTTCGATGTTGTTGTTGTTGTTATAACAGGGTGTGTTGATGTGTTTCATTATATCAAACCTTGCATGTATAGAATTATATTTTATTTTTAAAATATCAAAATCTATTAATTATTTCAATCTCAACAATCATAAAAAATATTTACTCGGCCCGCAACGTAGTGCGGGCAATTAACTAGTAAATATATTAAAATATATCACACTATATATATATATATATACACCCTTTAAAGTAATTTCACAAGTTAAAAGCAAAATGAAAAAGTTGGTAACTAAACATAGAAAACTGTTTTTCATTAATCCCAAACTCAACCACAATTTTAACCAAACACTTCAAAACTTATTTTGAGCCGCAGCTAAAGTGCTTTTTATGAAACTATTTTTTTAAAATCTCAACCACAAAAGCAAAAACAATACCAAACACACCCTTAGACCTGTGTCCATCTGGGGATGTGTTTTTTTTCCATTTCCTGTCACATTCCTTTGACGGTAAAAAGACTAATGGGACGAACTATGATCGTACTGCGAACAAAAAACCATGGCTTCAAGGCATGGACTGATTGAGATGAAGTATTCAGATTCATCGCTGTCGACTGATGTTATCTATGGTTGAGATCGAACAAGCAGCTATTCTGAAAGACATAGCTAACTAAGAAATCACGACCAATTTAGATCGAACAAGCAGCTATTCTAAAAGACAGCTAACTAAGAAATCACGACCACTTATGGACTACATTACAGATGCAAATTGGCAAAACATCAACATACAAAGGCGAAGGGCATCGTAATTCAAGTCTCACATAAGCTGGATAAATTATGAGTACACGATAACATTAATGTCTAAATAAATGAGATGTCAAATCCAGAGAGCGAAAGAGAGTAAAAAAAATATACTTAAATGGAGGAAGTTCGGCTCCATAGTACACAATGCTCACGACATTATTTACTCTAGCAGCTCCATCCTGATGGTTGTAAATAAGAAGCTTGGATTGCTTAATATAAGAGAGCAGCAACCAATAATGTGAGCAATCCTGAAAACCCAGTCCATGCCATCCTACTGCCACCATCCTTTCCAGGAACTCCTGTAAAGGTTATGACGCGTTAATAATGAACTTGATGGGAAACTAATATAGCATGTATAAAATCAAAATGATTCAAGCCTGCAAATTCTAACCCCTGCTGCACAAGGATCACCAATCCTTGAGCGCCAGTTTTTCAGTTCATCGCCTCATTCTAGCAAGCATGTTCGCTGAGTTATTACTTAATAAATTCAATTAGCAGACTACCCTACATTTTAAAATTAGCAATCTTGCAAATCAAAGAAAGTCAGGAGATATACACCAGAAGCAATATCGCAAAGTACACACACTTCCATCTCAATTTCTATGTTCTGCCAACACCAACCTTCAAGCAGCATGACTAAAACCTTCATTTGGATGCTAACAAAGGAACAGCACAGCTAAATCCTTCATTTGGATGCTTATAAAGGGCTAGATAGAAAAAGAAACAAACAAGTTGTATACAACCAACAAGGCATCAAATATGGCTACAACCATTACCGCATTCAAATTTTACTCTCTTGTTTTTCATCATCCTCGTCAACTAATTGACAGCCAACAGAGACAAAATATGAGGTGTCCTCCTTGAAAACGCGTGTTTGGTGGCTATAAATTAAATACAGTCGAAATCGGTGGGACTGAAAGGGTACGCTGGGCATCATCATCATATGGGTTCGCCTTATAATATCCTCAAGGATTCAATTATGATACATTAATTTAGCAGCTTAGTAGGCATGCTATTTCACCAGAACAACCTAAGGGTGAAGGCGCTTCACAAATTAATTACTGAACAAAAATCAGAGACAGCCTGGCGCTAAAACATCATAATCTGATATCTCCAGAACATGATACTCAGACATCGATAGAAAATTTCACTAGAACAAAACAAATGGCATCATATAGAATCTAATTTTACTTTTGAAGTTATCACATCTCAGCCACAAAATAAGTAGGCATTACCTGGAGGCGTGCCGGCCGGCGTTGGAGCTGAAACTGTAGAAAGTTGCAAAAATAAAATATAAAATCAGTTTCAAGTTCAAGAACGTAGATTGAAATATAACATAATACCCCCAAATGTGTAATCTTCCACCTTGATGTGAAATGAAAATGAGAATATCAAGGAAATCTGAAGAAAGTGAACTGAAGGACAATAATTAATTTTAATTTTCAGTTTATCAGAAACAAGATTAACATGGTAAATCAAGTTGAAATTTCTTGAACCCCAAGGGTCAAAACTACCAACGTACGAATTAACCCCATAAATCAACAACTCTTAACCCATAAAAATGGAAAAAACATATCAATTTAGTTTAAAACAATCCCCCAGACACAGAATCCGTAATACCATTGCAATTAGTGAGATCCGAGGAGACACCGCATCTCTTGCTGAGCAGGACAGCCTGGCTGACATTTACACCAAGAGCCGGAAGCAAATTGGGGTCATTATAGATTGTGCAAAGGCAAGGAAGCTCATTTTTAACTGCTTCTTTGATGGGGTTGCAGCAACTGTCTGGTGGGGTGGTTGTGGTGGCAAGGTAGGATAGACATGGCGATAACTTGTTTCCACAAGATGTAGATGAGTTTTGTGCTTTTGTTAAAGTAGCTGTGCTTGAAACGAAGACCAATGCCACCATCACCGTCATGAAAGAAGATGCCATTTCGTGTTTCTTATTCCCTGCCGTGTTAAGAAACTGGGTTGTTGCTTCCTTTGTTGTATATTTATAATTTCCTTGTTATGTATTTGATAGAGAAAAAGCATCGCATCAACAAAAGAACTAAACTGAAAATTCACGGTAGATTAGAAATTCATGTTTAATAAAAATTAAAAATTTATTATTTTATCTAGATTTATAGTATTATGAAAAAAATCATTTTTAAATTTTTTATATTTAAAAAAATATAATCCTGACTACAATGGATTACAATGCCTAATATATTTTTATATTTAAACTCTACATGTATTTTTTTAGGTAAAAAAAATAAACATTATAAATTATTTATTAAACTTTATGTATCCTCAGTATCTACTATTTTTTTGTTAATTAATGAAAAAATAAAATATCTAATATTTTTTAAGAGTATGTATAAATCGTTACTGCGGTGTTGGCGTTTTTATATTGTTTTGAAATGTAATTTTTAAAAGATATAAAATACTTGTTATTTTAATATATTTTGAAGTAAATAACAACCGATAACATTCATCCAATCACCCTTAAAATCAGGTAATGTGTTAATTATAATATTATTCTATTTATACGAGAGTGTGAACTGGGTAAAAAAATAGCGTGTTGAAAAGACTACAAATCGTCAAAAAGTCAGCAAACACAATGAAAGTCGTTACGCAAATTGGACAGCTGCAGCTGCCTTTTGCTGAATTGACGAGGTGTCAATTATTTGTAGTTTTAATATCTGCAGTGTTCATATTTTTAATCCTTCCATGACACCACAATATTCACGATCGACGGAGAAAAGGAAGGGAAAGAGGTGAGCTAATTGCAAATAGTTTCAGCAGAAATCATAATCATAGAACCGTGAGCAGGTTTAGGATTCTAAGTTTATTTTAATTTATATGTAAATAATATATGTATTTAATAAAATAAATAAATAGTTATACGAATAAAAATATATAATTGCAGCTAAAAATTAAAATGAAAAGTTAAAAAACACAATACATACAGATATTTATTTTTATATTATGGGATATTTTTAAATTTTTATATAATTTATATGACAGCAAAATATATTTATATTAAAAAATAATAATTCTAAGTTATATATGTGTGTGTGCACGAAAGCGAAGCTATTTTGAATGGTTGAAGTTTTATCTTGGACTGTGTGTCGTTCCAGGAAAGGAGGTTGCAAATGTCGCGTTCACATCACATGGGACAGCTAGTATGTTTCACACCATGAGCATTTTTGTTATAACGTTTGGTTGTGATTACTTTTTTTAATATATTTTTATTCAAAATATATTTAAAAAAATCTAAAAATAAATAAAAAATAACTTGAAGAAAAATTAATTTATTAATAGGCCAATCATGGTCGTAGCTAGAAGATTTGGATGTTAACAATTTTGATGTTACATGAAAATGATTGGTTTTAATAATTATAATACCTTATATCTCACATCTATGAATCCATATACAATAACAATAAATAATTCTCTCAAGCAACAGGGATTTGATGTTTGCTCTTAAAGGTTCAAAAGTCTATGAATCCATCTATCGTAAACTCAATTTTATGTGGCTATTTGATACTATATTTTAATAAAATTGAAAATATTTTTTTTTTACTTTGAATAAATAATCTTTTTGATGTTTCATATTATTTTTTTGATATGCTAATATTAAAAATATTTTAAAAAAAAATAAAAAAAATATTTTAATATATTTATTTTAAAATATAAACATTATTTCAACAGCAATCCAAATCAAATAACCTCGTACCAAGCACCTTTCTTATTTTTTATTTACTGGTCATTATCTTAAAAGCTAAACCAAAACGCGAAAATACTGTTCGGATTCTACTGTTCATACAGACTCATGGACACTATTCATATGCACTTTGACCCGGTGCTTCGCGGGTGTATGTCCTTCTTTTTTTTTTCGTTTTGGAACAGTGTATGCACGAAAATAGCCCCCGAAAAAGACAAAAAACACCGCAATTTTCGGGGGCTGGAAGGTAATTGACCATTCCGGTCCGGCCCGGCCGGCCGGTTTTTTATTTTTTTTAATATTACAATGAACAGTGCATCGACGATTTCGCCCCCCGAAATCGACAAAACCAAGGGCTGGGTGTGAGGGGCGTTCCGGTAATTAGCCATTTTTCATTTTTTTTTTCGCTGACAGCTGTTGGCGCGTCGCCGGACGCGCCGTTCGTTCCAACGCTCACGCGTTTTTCGAACGGCGCGTGCGGCTTCATACGGCGTCGGAAAATGCCCAACCGGCGTCTATAATGATTTTAAGGCATGTTCTCTTCCACATGGGGCGGCGCATGTGGCAAGATGGTGTCCGGATACGTGTCAATGGCCGTTTGAATTTTCACACCCACTTTCTCTCTCCTGCCTGCGCCAGATGACGTCAGCTAAGCTGTTTTTGGTCAAAGTTCATTTCAGTCCCTGAACGTTTTAATTTGTTTTTCTGGCCCTTATTTCTATTAAATAGGTTTTGATTTGTTTCAATTTCGTCCTTCAATTGAAATTGATTACGTTTTCAAGTTCCAGTTTGGTCCTCATGCTTTTAATTTTGCGGGGTGGGCTGAAATTCTAAATATTTTTGGTATCAAAGTTTTGATTGATTTCAATTTCATCATTCCATGCAAATTTATTATAAATCCTTAATATTTTAGGTACCAAAAGTTTGATTTCTTTCAATTCTATCCTTCTATGCAAGTTAATTATAAATTTCAGTTTCATTTCAGTCCCAGTTCTTTTAATTTCCGGTTTTGTTTTGAATTATTTGATTTCAATGTTTGGGTTTACTTCAATTTTGTCTTTTAAATTAAAGATATTATTGCAAGTATATCAAATTAATTATATATTTGTATATTTATGTCAAATTAAAGTATGTAAAACTAATATTATGTTCAAATATTTATTGAATATTATCGCCTAAAAATATATAGAGGGAGAGGAAAAATGACCTAGAATTTTTTTAATGACATAAATTCATATCAGTATTCTTAAATATTATCGCCTAAAAATATATAGAGGGAGAGGAAAAATGACCTAGAATTTTTTTAATGACATAAATTCATATCAGTATTCTTAAATACATTTAATATAATAATACGATGAATAAATCTTATAAAAAAAATATATTAGCTTCAAGATTAAATTTTGTGTTCTTTTGTTTAAGTTTATTTCTTGAAATAAATTTGCAGTGTTTTGACTTTTTAATTATATATTTGTGTATTGATATCAAATTAAAATATGTGAAATCAATTATATGTTATAATATTTATTGAATATCATCACCTAAGAATATATAGAGAGAGAGAACAAAATAGCCTAAGATTATCCTTTAAATTAAATATATTACTGAAATTATGTCAAATTAACTATATTTTGTATATTTATGTCAAATTAAAATATGTAAAACTAATTATATGTTTGAATATTTATTGAATATTATCGCCTAAAAATATATTGACAGAGAGGAAAAATGACCTAGGATTTTTTGAAAGGCAGAAATTCATATCATGTTTTCTTAAATATATTTAATATAATAATATGATTAATAAATCTTATATAAAAAAAAAAATTGGCTTCAAAATTTAATTTTGTGCTCTTTTATTTAAGTTTATTTCTTTACAAGGATTTCCAATGTTTTCATTTTTAATATTTTAGATATAATATTACTGCAAAAAAAAATATCTCAAAAAAAATGTTGACAAATTTACCTGCATTATCTACAAGTCAAATTAAAAAATATACAAGTCACTTCCCATTTCCATTAGACTGTTCTTTTGAGACGGCAAATAAATAATTATAGCGCACAAAAAAATTAAGTTTATGTTTGAAAAACAAATTATAATATTTTTATTTCTAATATGTCTGATATTTATTGAATATTATCGCTTAAAAATATATTAAGAGAGAGGGAAAATGACTTTGGATTTTTTGAAGGACAAAAATTCATATCAGTATTCTTAAATATAATTATACTAACTAAATATTAAATTAATAAAATACAATACATATACAAGCAATTAATTTTCTACATAGAGAAAAAAAACCCGCCGCATCGCCAATTATTTAGTTAATTATAGATAATAGGAGTAAATATTTTTTCTCAGGTTGCTGGAGTTCGAGTCCCCCCGCCACCGAAAATGATTTTTGAGTAAAGAACAGTGTTTTCTATTGTTCATAAGTGTTTCACATGTTTTTTTTCAATCATTTTTTTGATAACTGAGGTGTCCGGGTCAGCTTATGCGCATCACAATAAATCTCTGAACTTAATTTTTTTTTTATAATTTTCACTGTTTATTAATATTTGAAAATGTTTTTTCCTCTTTTTTTTTCAGGCTTTTTGTTTTATACTCGCGGTGTCCGGGTCAGTTTACACGCACCACAATATTTTCCTCACATATATATATATTTTTTATAACCGGGGTAGGTTACACGTGTCACGAATAATCCTTTGACATTGTTTTTTATTTTTTTTCAACTTATAAATTTTTTTTATCACTACAATGTCCAAGCTAGCTTACGTGCACCATGACTATTATTTTGTACATAGCCAAAGGAGATGGCAATTTCAAACAGTGATAAACAGTGATTTGAAATGTGGTTTTCGTTTTTCATTACTATTTAAAAAAATTGATTGAACTATGATTCTGGTGAGATATGACAGGATTGTTTGGTAATGCGTTTGAAAATCGCTTTTGAACAAATTTTAAATTTTTTCAATGTTAAATTAAAAAAGTGTTTCTATATGATTTTGATGTGCTAATGTCAAAAATAATTTTCTAAAAATTAAAAAAAAATACAACACGTTAAAAATCAATTATTTTTCTACATATAAAAAAGCCTAGCGCAACGCGCGGGCAAATCAGCTCGTAAATCTCTAATTGGACGTGTAGTCAATTTACTGTAACGAGATGTGAGAAAATGAATATTAAGAGTATGGAAATTTTGTTACCATACTATAAATTTGAGCAAAATAATAAATTCATCCAGAATTTATATGGAGTGCAAGTTTCCAATAAAATATATAAAATTTAAATTGATATAAATTTATCTGTTTAATAGATTTCAACGAAATAATCAGTATTAAATTATCATAGTCATTAAAAAAACAAGAAGATTCGGATGCCTAAATCATCAAATTTACTGTATTAAAATTAGTTCATTTCATAATCTAATTTAAATTAAATATAACAATAAAATATAAATAGTAAAAACACCTACAATAACTAAACAACAAAAATAAACAATTGATTTTCTACCTATAAAAAGAAGAAAAAATCATTGGAAATCCATTGTTATGTTACCATTATTATCATGACTATAACATTTAAAATTATTATCACCATTGTTGTTCAAACAATTAAAATCATTAAATCTAGAAAAATAAAAAAAGCAAGCAAGAAAACAACAAAAAACAATTACTAAAATTATCATTATTATTGTGCAAACAATGAAATCATGAAATATCTCGAAGAATAAAAAAAAACTTTAACAAAAGAGCAAATAAAAAATAGAATAAAAAACAAAACTAAAATAAATATTATGAGCATAAAAAAATCATCTGATTCGAAGAAAAGATAAAATTAAAGAAAAACAAGGTAAAAAGGAAGAAATATTACTTTTAATTAGACTGAAATGATTTTCATCTGAAAAATATAAAACTAATATTTTTTAGATGTCTTTAAATATTTTAAGCATATTCACACCGCAACCATATATAAATATTAAAAGAAGCATCTCCCTAAGCAATATAAAAACAGTGACTAAAGCTATGTTGATTATTAAGGAAAAGAAAAGCATCCATCGTGTCATTCTCACATAATTTAACAAATCAAATGCATTCACGTAGCCTCTGTAGGGTGTCGAATGTTTTTCCGTCATCAAACGCCACTCAATATATGTGTGTGTGTGTCAAAAGCTTATCAGATAAATGGACGGAGAACATGAAAAAAAAGGGGGGGGGGGGGGGGGGGGGGGAACAGATAACACAAAACACTTCAAAAAGAAGAGCTTCTGCACGTAGCATTCTCTGAAGAACGGCCATCATTAAAGGCCTTTACTACACTCGGCTGCAGCAGAATCACTGTCCGTACAAGATCAGTCGCAAGAAACGACTATGAACCCTGCAGAATCTCCTGCTTTCTTGGGTATCTCAACTTTCCATTTTCTTTATTCAGCATCTCAATTTAATTTGTTTAACTCTTCTGCTTTCAATAACTATCCATTTCTGTTTAGTTTTGTTCTGTTTTTGCATGAAGGACGGACCCAGAGGGGTTATATGGGCCACCACGAGCTGGCAACTTTGCTCGACGGGAGATCAGCATAAGGCTCGAGAGGGACGCAGAGTTTCGTGAAGCACTTGAGCAGAGCAACCCGGTGAAGATAAACAGCGCCGCCATGCTCTTCGCCTAGTAAAGATTCAATTAAATTATTGTTGTTATTGCTAATATTCGTCAATTCTTTTGCTGTGTTTGTGGTTGCGAATGTTCGTGACTCAGAGTTTTAAAAACAGAGGTTTACTCAGAGTTTGATGTGAAAGTTGAATCCCCTTTCCACAACTGAATAAAAACAGAACAAGGAAAAGCAAGGCAAAAAACGTTTCTGCACTTCAACATACCAGTCTGATTTTATTATGTATTGCAGCAGTATTTATATACACAGTAGAAAGTTTGAATAGAGGCAAGAATACAATGACAAATAGAAGTCTAAGACCAAGATAATAATTAATCCTAATCCTAAGCAGACTCGGCAAGATACACGACAAGTTGCAGATAACAACCCTTTAATGATACGGAAGCAGCATGCATTGTCTGCAACTTTCACGGTAAGTAACTGCAACTTTCAATTTTCTTTCAGTAACAACCATATCAAACCAATTTAAGGAAATTTTCGTGATTGTTGTTGGAGATGGAAGACAGATTGATTGAGTTGGATGCATTACAGAAAGCTCTGCGGGAAGGAACAGGTCTGTAGCTTATAAGCTTTTGCTCACTACTCCGTGCTTTTATTTTTTAGTTTTTGATTAGTTTTTTATATTTTAAAATTATTTTGATGCATTATATTGAAAATAAAAAGAATATTTTAATACATTTTTTAATAAATATAATCCTGACGATCAGAGAACGTGAAAGCTAGCTGTATGCCCTATTGCCCTCCACTTTTCACTCATCAATCTTTTAATTTTATAGAAAATTATTGTACAACGAATCCAAACTCAAACCCAAAGCCGGAGCAAAAGCTAGGCTAGAACTTCTCTTACAACATACCCAGACCCAATTCGAAGCTCAAAGCCGAGTCACGCGTGAGCATATGTGAGTTTTAACTCAGCCTACTTTGCTTAAACTCTGTCTCTTCTCCAAGAGCTTAAAGTGCTTTTTGGATCCAATGGTCACTTACAGTATGTCGTTTACAGTTCAGTTACTGTAGAAAATTTGGGAGAGAAAACCTCTCCTAATGCCTTATATCTGAGGTTATGAGTCTCTTTTTACTGCAGCTAAACATGTAAATATCAAGAAAATTTTGTGTTTTTATTTCACATGAAATAATTTTTTTTAGAAAGTTTTGAGTTTCACATGAAATATATCTTCGTTAGCATGACGGACTAGACTAGAATTTGAAGAAAGAGAAGAATTTGAGGTTTTCAATTCTTTTGAACTGCATAGTGTAAAAGCATGGCGGTAGTGATAAAGAATGAAAAGACCAAAAGGTGAAGAAGAACGAAGGCGATCATGGGCACGTGACATCCTTTTTTCTAATCCTATAGAAATAGACAGCACCTTTTGAACTCTTTATAACAATCTCATTCTTTCGTTCAGGTCAGTGAAATCATTTCATTTCTCTTCTTCAAAGACATGGCAAAACTTGTCCTTTTCTTAACATTGCTCTCCTTTGCCCTCTGCATGGCTGCCACCAGCCCCACGGATTTCATCAAGGCCTCGTGCAAGGCCACTCGCTATCCAGAGTTATGCGTCGAATGCTTGTCAGGTTATGCTGGTGTCATTCAACGAGATGAGCGACGTCTTGCTCACTCGGCCCTGTCAGTGAGTCTAGCCAGGGCTAGTTCAGCCGCAGCATTTGCGACCAAGTTAACCAAGGTTAGGGGAATTAAGCCCAGAGAATACCAAGCGGCGAAGGACTGCATAGAAAACATGGGTGACAGTGTGGATCGACTTAGCCAGTCAGTCAGAGAGCTTGGTCATACTGGTCGAGCTGCTGGCCGAGACTTTTTGTGGCATATGAGTAACGTGCAGACTTGGGTTAGCGCTGCACTAACTGATGAGAGCACCTGCCTTGATGGGTTTGCTGGCCATTTGATGGATGGAAATGTGAAGGCTGCCATCAAGCGCCGGATCACCAATGTTGCTCAGGTCACTAGCAATGCCCTTGCGTTAGTTAATCGTTTTGCATCCAGACACCGTGCCAGAAATCCTTAGAGTTCATCTGAGGCCAATGGTTCCTGTCGTGTGTAATCATCGTTTTGTGACCTAGTTTTGTGTTTGAGATTACTACTTGTATGTAAATGTAAGATAAATGAGCTTAAGTCTGTTACTGCTACCTCCGTCCTGTTTCTTGTAAAATCATACTGCTGTGAGATGGTTCTGTAACTATAACTTATCTTGCTGAATGGCAGCTTTCAGGGATCATTGGAAGAATAGGTTGAAGAAATCAACCAGCTTGAATTTTCTTTGCGAAACCACCTTTCCCAATCAAGTTTTTGCCATCTTCAAATAATATTCAGCTTTATTGGACGCGAATCATAGCCCCTTAAGATTGAGGACACTTATTTTGCATGATATCTTCATGCTCACAAGTAGTCTGGGTTTTTTGTGAAATTCCTAGTTGACTGAACCTAAAGGGAGTCGTTTGAAACGTTATGCGTTATAAATCTTGCAAAATGGAAGTCTGCAAAATCATGTTTTTTTCTATGAATTGGTAGTAATTTCTACCTAAATATTTATGAGAAAATAAAAAAATTTAAGTTAAAGCGAAAGCAAAAGCACCATTATTGATTTGATTGTATACTTTTGACCTGCTTTGCAAGCAGGTAGAACGAATCCGATTCTGGTTGATTTTGCAGAACAGCAAATGCAATCTAAAGCATTAAAAGCAGTGAACGTATCTTTGCAGTGCTTGTCTTTTAAAATTATCCAAATTGTTTATGGATCTGTCTATAAAATATTCTGCCACTCACAGTGAACAGAAACCGACAAAAGAAAAAAGCAGGGCATAGCTCTGTTCTTGTGAAGTCCTCGATGAAGGTAGCGTTCCTGAAGACTAACACACAGCTGGGACCGATTCGAAGTGGATCTCAAAGTTACAAAAAAAGTTTATTCCTCGTTCCCCCTAGCCCTTGATCTGTACAGTTTTTTTGAGATTTTCATGTAAAGCAAGTCAAGCTTGAGATTATCACTTCGAACAATAAAATCCTCTTTCGTTAAAGAGGGACGAGGACTTCACATGGGATATTGAGATGACGAGGCTGTGTGTTTTCTCTCTCTCATGATGGTGGCAAGGGACGCAAAATATAGCGTAGATGGAACTACAATATTCTAGAATTCAATTCTAATTTATAATCCTGAAGCGTAGAGAAATAAGTGGAAAAAACACTGATATTATCTGAAAAATATGAAATTTAATAATTTGATTAAGAAATAACACATCAGCTACTTACATAGAAATCACAACTAACAAGACCAAAGAATCCAAAAAAATTAGAATAAATAAATAAATAAATAAAATTAAAACAACAAAAACATATTCTAACCTAATTCAAGGTTTTTTAGTCACAATTAGTCAAGTCCTTTATGGAAACGGGATTAATGAAAAGTTGTTGGTTATCTTCATAAGATTAAAGATAATACACTTGCTCATTATTATACATCTAGTTGGTATGACTCATGTTGCACTACATGTAAGACGCTTGGAGAGATATTATGTTTGGATGATGTCGTATCAACGGATGAGATGACTTATACATTAAGAAGTTGTGTTATTGATAAAGTCGGCCTATGGGCTAATTATTGTAGATATAGATAGATTAGGATATGTGTAAAGAGTATAGTTATATTGATTTGATTTATAGTTACACATTTTTATTTTTTTTATTTATGCATTTTACTACACTTTTATAATTGTTCTAGACTTATCAAGTTGAGATTTTTATATTTTCTTTTATATTATAAACATTCAAACCTATTCTAGACAAATAAGTAGAGTTTAAACTCATAAATTTGCAAGTAAACATTCAATCAATGTTATAATTGCAAAATAGGTATTTATAGGTTAACGAATACTACGACAAGTACATGTGAACAAATATGGTGCATTGTTATATTGTATTATTGCAAAGATCAATCAATGCTATGATAAATGAGCAAAAACAACATTAACATAATGTCATTTTTGATTTTTCTAGGCCTAACGATATCTCATCCACTTTTGCTTACTGATTTTGGGTTTAAGGTGCTCTGAGGGGTTTGAATTTAATGTTGATAGTGCTTAGAGATTATGAATTTTGCATTTAGGACTTAGGTTTTGGATTTAAGAGTTTAAAGCTTAAGGCCATGAGTTTAAGTTTTGGAACTAAGAGTTTAGGGTCTATGATTATGAATTAAGAGCTTGGGTTTATGGTTATGAGTTTCGAGCAGTGATTTAAGAGTTTGAGTTTATGATTATGGATTATGGGTCTTGGGCATGAATTTAAAGTTTTGGGTTTTTGATTATAGATTATAGGTTTAAAGTTTGGATTTAAGAGTTTATAAAGATTATGGGTTAAGGATTTGGGTTTAAGAGTTTAAGGAATGAGATTTGTATTTGAGATTAATTTAGAGCTAGATTAGTTTAAGGTTTGTATTTGGATGAAATTAAATGCAAAAGTTAGTCTGGGGTTTCAATTAAAGATGTGAATCCTATTCACACATGTTTATATAATGATGCAAATATGATTATCATGTTTAAGTCAAAGAAATGAGCATCTTTGACTAAATTATGTTATTTTTATAATATTTTTCTTCCTTGTACTATTTTGATAAAACTTTTGGCTAATTTTGTTGGAAAGGAAAAATATCCTTAGTTAAAAGGGTCTTTCATGACTTATCCTATACATAACCGACATAATGCTTTTTTCTATAGTGCCTCTCCCCTCATTTTTTTAGTTCAATATGTTCTTTTTGTCTAATCACGCCTAGCATCATCATTTGTGTTTTTTTTTTATAAATGATTTATGTGCTTCGAGGATTTTCTCCCTAATTGCAATTTTCTCTCTCTAAAATTAACACAATTTTGAAAAACTATTTGTAATACAATTTGGTACTCGTGCCTTCCAAACAGAGAAAAGTTAAGTTCTTACACCTGGAAAGTACAAGAGCTTAAATTTTCTTTTCTAGATAGGTTGCAATACAATGGGAAAAGAGAAGAGAAAAATAAATACATAAATAAGATCCTAGAATATGGTACCATTGAAATGATCACGACGTGATGAATTCAATAATTTAAAAAAAATCATCAGCGATGATCGGAGTTGATTGCACTTGCCTCTCAGATTGCAAGTGAGCCACGAGTCACTTTGGCAACAAAAATGGTCTGCTATGTCATGGTTGATTATCTATTTTAGTGTTATTGGATTCACTTGTAGAGATCTTTATAATGATACATGTAGTATTGTAACCGTATTTTCTGTATGCTTTTAAAATCTTTTTCTGTAATTCTCTCTCATCTTTTCTCTTATATTTTTTTGCAATCTATTTTACTTTTTTTTTTCTTAGTTCTCACAATTTCCAAGTGCAAAACTTAACCTTTCACATTTTAGAAAGTCATGTAGCACCCAACTATACTATTTCATAATTATCATTTAATATCATCTCAAAATCATGTTAATGTGCCGAAATACCCAAAATTAATTGTGCCAATTGCATAGTTTGTACTCCCTCAATCCCAAATAATTGTATTTGCATAAATTTTTAGAAATATAAGAAATTTATTTATGTTATTTTTCCTTTACCTTATAGTCGTTAAATGTTTATTTCGAGGGAATTGAAAATAGGAAAGGATAATAAGAAGGAAAAAAGAGAGAGTGAAAGGGTGTCATAATTCTATTTTGATATTATATTTATTTAAATGACTGACGAGCAGCTTACTTGGCGTGATTGAGAACACTCCATGGTGATGAGCAATACAT
The DNA here is from genome assembly GCA_964035475.1 of Salix caprea. Taxonomy (NCBI): domain Eukaryota; kingdom Viridiplantae; phylum Streptophyta; class Magnoliopsida; order Malpighiales; family Salicaceae; genus Salix; species Salix caprea. The sequence goes on along the minus strand of OZ037759.1, from coordinate 7,539,902 downwards.
TCCTTGAGCTTTTTGAATAAAACATGCTCCTCCATCATGAAAGTTCCTAAATAAGTGTCTTGTTTTCCTTTATTTTATTTGAACAATACAAATTGAAATGTCAAAATGGGATAAATATCTCACTTTACTTTTGTACCCCTTGTCATATTCTAAATTTACTAAAAACAAAAATGGAAGTGTAAATAGTAAATACAGGATCGGGGATAAATTAATGGTAAATTGTTTAATGGCTTCCCGAGTGCATTATTCTTTATTATATAAACAAGGCCTACGTACCCAATCAATCAATTCTTTATTATATAGATCACCGTTAATAACCACACATTTGACAAGGCCCTCAACCAATCGTTTTATAACAAATAAATTTATGAAAACGACGTCATCGATGCTGCTCGTTTCAAATCTACATTTTCTGTCAGATCAGGCCACACCTCAATTGGTTCATGTTTTAATTTCACGATCCCTGGAAAAGATGGAAGAGAAAGAAGCCGGTGAACAATTTGGTGGGGCGTGGCAGTTTTCAATTAATTACGCACAGTTTTTTTTTTGTTGTTGTTGCGTGATTTGATTAAGACTAGAAATCAATGGGACGTTGATATAGTATTTGTCCTTTTTTCGTCACAAGTGATAAGTCTTTGCACACAGTTTAGTTGTGGTTCATGAACGTTTGATTGTGGGGAGATAGGGTTTTTAACTTTTCATTCAAGACGGTCCTATTGGCTACAAGTTTCTGGCTGGGACCCAAGCCTGGAAAACTACCGTTACCTGAAAGTTTAGAAAGAGATGATCGTGTGGGCTAGAAAACCCAGCAGGGAACGTGGCTGAAAATGGTGAACATCGAGTAAAATGTCTCTAACTTTTCAACAAATATTAAATTGCAGTATAAAAAGTAATTTGTTTCTGGATTTATGAAAGTTAGAGTCGTTTTTTATTTTATTTTGGTGTTTTCATATTGTTTTAATATGTTAATATCAATCGGCTAGTACAACTATAATCATGCTATTAATACGAGAAGACCTTCATCGTTAAACATAATAGAAAACGATGGAGTGAAATCCACAACAAAATCTCAAACTTGTCACACCTGTAATTATAAATCAACTTGGTTATGATCTTAGAGGTGAGGTGATCAGGTTTCTCTAATCTTCTCCATTACTCTAGTTTTTGAGATGGACTCACTACGTGCAGCAAGCAAGAAAGCAGAGATCTCCCCATCAAAATATATGATTTTCTAGAGTGGAGTAAAAGCAGTGGCATAACCCTAGCTAGTACTTATCCATCCAAAGCTTCGTATGCAACTTCATCCTGACTAAGCCTTTCTAAACAATATCTTCATTATCTCGCCATCCTTAAAACAAGGTCCCTCTTTTGAGCAGCCATACAGTTGAGCCTCTATATAATTAGGTCATTCCTGTCTCTCTCTCTCTCTCTCTTCCTTCTCATAATCAACAGAGTTTCTCTGGTTTCAGAAACAGGACACAAATGGAGAGTTCTTTTTTAGGGCTTGCTCTAGCAGCTATTCTCATTCTCCGATTCTCTACCCCAGTAAACTCTTCGTGCTCAGCCACTAGACCATCACCAAGAAACGTAGACATGAGATATGTTGAGGTTTCATGTTATAATACCACACTCTATCCCAAGTTATGCTACCACACCCTCGCAATCTACGCAAGCACAATCAAAAGAAACCCTAAATTACTAGCTAACACTGCCCTTAATGTGAGCCTTGTAAACACCAAGTCAACATCAAGGTTGATGAAAAGGGTGCACAGAATTCCAGGTCTGGAGCCCAGAGTGGTTGCGGCCATGTTAGATTGCGTGGAGGAGGTCGGTGATTCAGTTTATGAGCTTCGAAGGTCTATGAAAGAGATGGGTCGTGCTGGTGGGTCGAACTTTTCTATGGCAATGAATGATGTAGAGACATGGGTAAGCGCAGCATTAACAGATGACGATACCTGCTTGGATGGATTTGCTGAAGAGGGCATGGATAGAAAAGTGAAGACCATTGTTAACAGACATGTACAGAGAATTGCACGTTTGACTAGTAATGCTCTGGCTCTTGTCAATAGATATGCTTCAACTCGAGCTAGCTTGCCTTGACTCCTTCTTCTGTCTCTCTCTGCTGGAAATTGTAAGGAATCCATTCCCGGCCAGCGAAGCTCAATTATACAGTAAATTTTAGTCCGAATTATCTTGTCTTCTGCATTTTCTCAAGATACTTGTTTTCAATAAATCTTTGGTAATTATGGTGCTGGATTACATTCCATACAGTAGTTCTTTCGAGTTCAATTTCCCCAAAGTCAATTGGGATGCTGTGCTAGTGGGTTCGGTTTTTGAGGTAGAGAATTCAGTTTCTTTCGTGCCCTCTGGTCTGGAATCTGCAAGCATGGTATTCAACTGCGCTCTGTACGGGAACTATTAGTTATTTGACCCGCGTGATCCGCGGAGATTATTTTTCAGCAAGAAAAAATAAATATTCAGATTTTTTGATATGTTTTTTTTTACATAAGCTTTTTTTGTGTGTAAATAAATAGAAATCATCTAATTAAAAAATTAGGAACTATTTGTGTAATTAAATAAAAAGCTTTTGGGCTTACAATTTTGGATCCGGTAGAGCAGTGGGCCGCATATATATGCCCAAGTCCAATCAAACACTATCAATATTGAGATGCTCGGATTAGCTTTGGGCCCACTATTGTGTGGATATGCCCGTAATGATATAATCATCATTAATTGAGCTGCTACTTTCTATAGCGTCAAGACCCAACCAGATTTGAATGGCCCAAACGGTAAAGTCAGACTTTACATACTACAATATCGGCTGGTGACAGGGCTTTGTTTGGGCTGGACCTTGACTGAGCTATTGGATTTTGATGCTTGATTGGAATCACCATTTCAGGGCTTAAAGTCTGTGAATCCTGAGAGAGCAAGCAAACACGTCAAACTGGAAAATATGTTATCTGGGCTTCAATAAGAAGCCCACATGACTGGGCATCCTTTGAGCTGCTTTACATGATTTCTAGCCTTAAAAATTGATAAATATTTTTTATTAAATTGCTAATTTAGGAGCCACACATGAATGCAAAGATTTTCGTGGGCTAATATTCGCCCAAAATAAGAGAATAATTCTGGTTTTTTTTTTAAAAAAAATACTAAACAAATTAAGCCAATTCAGATTAAGAAAATTAAGATCTCCTTGTTTTTAAAAATATTCATTTCTTGTCCAAATTTATTTAACACCAGCGCATATTAAAAGTAATTTAAAAAATAAAGATTTTGCAAAACTCCCGGGCAAACACTGAACGCACGCTTAACTGTGGTCAAGAAATCAACAAGTCACATGCGAGCTCTCCAGGCTTCAAAGTCTGGATAGGCTATTTCACAAATACCCGCGACTAGAAATTCTGAGCTACGTGGCCGCTTTGAAGCCTCTGATATTCGAAAGCATCAATCTTTCATCGCTGCATATAATAGCTGTGTTCATTGACATTTTTAACCATTATTATTTCTGAGATTTTCAGAATTGCCATGCTTCATGTAAACGATATCTTACACGCCTTCAATGGTTTGTGTTTTCGGACAAGGCTCTGTGCAAAATCCATTCATCGTGTGCTCGAACACATAATAATTCACATATAAACTAATGTACCATTTCTTTTTTCCTTACAACCTCTTAATATGAATCATGGTTGATAATAAAGGATAACTTATAATTTAAATCAATTAAAATATAAAAAAAGAAAGATACAAATCATACACACACAAATTAAAAACAATTAATTTGTTGAAATCTATGCATAAAATAAAAATGTCGAGTGACTTAAGTAATTTTAATTTCATAAAAGGTTAACTCATAATGCACACCATGATTGTACACAAGGCAAAATTAGCCCAGAAATTGAGTGGGATTTTAGGTAATATCGTTAATTTCTTCAAATAAAGGGGCAAACAATAAACAGGCTCAATTTTAAGCAATTAACTTAAAAGGGAGAAAAAAAAGAGAGTACAAAACAGAAGCCTGAGCCAAAGCAGACGAGCTTCGTTATCCCCAAACGAAAAAAGCCCAGCCACAACACAAAACCAGTAGAGAGAGGGACTCAAGGTAGGTCTCTTAACAAAGAACAAAAGCCAATAAAAATGGCAGCGGAGACACTGAGACTACCAGGTTCAGGTTCAAGCACACCCTGCAATTTTAATGGGTCTCAAAGAAGACCAACTCAATTTCTTGGTCTCCCTTCTCCTCGTGCTTCAATTTCAGTTTCTTCTTCTCTTTCTCATTTCTTGGGAAGCTCTGCGCGCTTTGGCTTACACTCTTCTAAGTTTTCAACTTCACGCCAACAGAGAGAGAGGAGGAGAAACCTCTCCGTCTTTGCTATGGCTGCTGATGGTCTCTTTCTGTTTCAATTTTTATTATCTGAATTTCTTTGTTTTAGAGTTGGTTTGGTGTTGTGTGCGGGGTGTTTTTTGGGTTTATGAAGGAACCCTTTTGTGAAAAACCTGTTTGTTTTATGTGTTTGATGAAATTGTGCTTGTCTTTTCTGTTTTCGCTTCATATTTGGCAATGAAATTTGAGACAGGGAACTGCTTTTATTCTGCTACTTTTGCTTTTTCTACTTTCCGTTGATTTATTATTTTTTGAGTTTCTTGTCCTTCGAGTGCATTAACATTAAAGTTTGATTTTTTTTTCCTGCCATGCAGAGCAATTGAGTTGAGTATTCGGTTGGTTGAAAAGAGGTTGCTTGTTTTTTTTTTCCTGTTAAACTTATGAGCTGCTGGATTTTGGATATATGAAAGTGCAAGGTTTATTTTTCCTGCACAAGGCCTTTGCTTTATCTCTCTTTCATACATATCACAAATGCTGTTCGGACTCTACCCTTTATAGTTTATGTTATCTGTGTCAGTGTCAGAAGTCACACAACTATGATAAGGTTCCTTCCAAGGATAACTTCGTGATTTTGATTTGATTGTAGAAGTTCTAGTTGCATACTGTCTGCAAGAGTCAAATTTTCTTGATTGAGTACGTAAGCTGAGGCACATGAATTTTGAATATAATCTTTAATCTGGAATATGAATTTCCGTGTTTCAAATGAGGTGCTTGTTGCAGTCTCCACATTTGGCTTAACATGTTTTCTACTTTACCTTTTCCAGAGGCAAAGCGTACGGTGCCTTTGAAAGATTACCGGAACATAGGGATCATGGCTCACATAGATGCAGGGAAGACTACCACAACTGAACGGATTCTGTACTATACAGGAAGAAACTACAAAATAGGGGAGGTACATGAGGGAACAGCTACAATGGACTGGATGGAACAAGAGCAAGAAAGAGGGATCACCATTACTTCCGCTGCAACTACCACATTTTGGAACAAGCATCGCATCAACATTATTGATACCCCTGGCCACGTTGATTTCACACTTGAAGTGGAACGAGCTCTCAGGGTTTTGGACAGTGCTATCTGCTTGTTTGACAGTGTTGCTGGTGTGGAACCACAGTCTGAAACTGTTTGGAGGCAAGCAGATAAATATGGAGTGCCCAGAATTTGCTTTGTCAATAAGATGGATCGGCTTGGAGCAAACTTTTTCCGAACTCGAGATATGATAGTGACAAACTTGGGTGCCAAACCACTTGTTATTCAAATTCCAATTGGTGCAGAAGATAGCTTTCAAGGAGTTGTTGATCTTGTGAAAATGAAAGCTATAGTCTGGTCAGGAGAAGAATTGGGTGCAAAGTTTGCGTATGAGGATATTCCAGCTGATCTTCAAGAGTTGGCTCAAGAATACCGTGCACAGATGATAGAGACAATAGTTGACCTGGATGATGAAGCTATGGAGGGCTATTTAGAGGGAATTGAGCCCGAGGAGGAAACGATTAAGATATTAATTAGGAAAGGAACGATTGCAGGTGCTTTTGTCCCTGTCTTGTGTGGCTCTGCTTTTAAGAATAAGGGGGTTCAGCCATTGCTTGATGCTGTCATTGATTATTTGCCTTCGCCTATGGACTTGCCAGCAATGCAGGGTTCTGATCCTGAGAACCCCGAAGTGACAATTGAAAGGGCTGCAACTGATGATGAACCATTTGCTGGACTAGCATTCAAGATCATGACTGATTCATTTGTGGGATCCCTCACATTCGTGAGGGTGTATTCAGGGAAGCTAAGTGCAGGATCTTATGTATTGAATGCGAACAAAGGTAAAAAAGAGAGAATTGGAAGACTTCTAGAAATGCATGCCAATAGCAGAGAGGACGTTAAAGTAGCTTTAACTGGTGATATAATTGCTCTTGCTGGTCTAAAAGATACCATAACTGGTGAAACTCTCTGTGATCCTGATAACCCTATTGTGCTTGAGAGGATGGACTTCCCTGATCCTGTCATTAAGGTTGCAATTGAACCCAAGACTAAAGCTGATGTAGATAAGATGACGACTGGTTTGGTCAAACTCGCACAGGAAGACCCTTCTTTCCACTTCTCACGTGACGAAGAAATCAACCAGACAGTGATCGAAGGAATGGGAGAATTGCATCTAGAGATTATTGTAGATCGCCTCAAGAGAGAATTTAAGGTTTGTATATGCCAGTCATGCTTCTAATTTCCAATTATTCCATCACTTTAAATTTTCAATAACTTGGGTTTTAAATGTTCTTTGACTTGCTTCCTGCTTGAAATATGGCGCACACTGGGTACGGTTAAATACTTAATTTTGCATTCGGTCCCCTCTCCATGTAACAATTAAGATGTGCAATCAATATAGATTACATGTCATGCTGTTTTATTGGCTGGCAAGTGTAGATCCAGTAAGAAATCAGAGTCCACTTAATTAGAGAGAGGGGCAGGAATTTGATAGTCTGAAATTGAATTCTTTGGTCACAGTATCTCCATGTATTAATTTTATCTTGATTAAATTATATGTAGACAGTTTCCTGCTGAACAACTAACAGAGAAGCTCTGTTCAACACTTAGTTTTGTAGTTATGCTGAGAGCAAAAATATTGGTTGGTAGATGTTAATTTGAATTGTGATGGCTTGGTTGCTTCCCTTGAACAGGTAGAAGCAAATGTAGGTGCACCACAAGTGAACTACCGTGAAAGCATTTCCAAAATAGCAGAAGTGAAGTATGTCCACAAAAAACAGTCTGGTGGGCAAGGACAGTTTGCTGATATAACAGTGCGGTTTGAGCCCATAGAGGCAGGGACTGGATACGAGTTCAAAAGTGAAATCAAGGGAGGTGCAGTGCCAAGAGAATATATTCCTGGAGTGATGAAAGGACTCGAGGAGTGCATGTCTAACGGAGTGCTTGCTGGCTTTCCTGTGGTTGACGTGCGTGCTGTTTTGGTAGATGGTTCTTACCATGATGTTGATTCAAGCGTGCTGGCATTTCAGCTAGCAGCCAGGGGGGCTTTCAGGGAAGGGATAAGGAAAGCTGGTCCAAGAATGCTAGAACCTATAATGAAAGTTGAAGTGGTCACGCCTGAAGAACATTTGGGCGATGTTATTGGTGATCTCAACTCAAGAAGAGGTCAGATCAACAGCTTCGGTGACAAACCTGGTGGTTTGAAGGTATGTGATGCTAAGTGAGATTGTCCAGTGTTATTTTTTCTTGATCTTTGCTGAGCTTCATTTCCAATCTCTTAACGGGCTGGTTTGGGATTAATGCAGGTGGTCGATGCCCTTGTTCCATTGGCAGAGATGTTCCAGTATGTTAGTACACTTCGAGGAATGACGAAAGGTCGTGCATCCTACAGCATGCAAGTAGCCAAGTTTGATGTTGTCCCTCAACATATCCAGAACCAGCTTGCTACCAAAGAACAAGAAGTTGCTGCTTGATTTCATTTTTCCGATTCCCTGAAGAGGAGGGGAGCATTATATTTTTGTGAAACTGATGCCTTTTGTTTTAAGTAACCAATTTTGATTTATTTTGTACCATTCATATATGTAAAATGCAAAAGAATTTACTAAGAAAACGAATCAAGGATTGAGAAACGTGGGGTTGATTCAACCGGGCTAGTTGCTGTTAATTTGACTGAGCTATGTATAGATGAGGGAGTTAATTACGAGAATAAGAAATTAAGGGCAGATTGACAAATACCAATGACAAAAGGAAGTTGCTGGTTGGGCAAACTGGAAGTAGAAAATTTTGGTTGCCACCGTAGGGAAAAAAACACCGCGTAGAAGGGGATGGAAAACATGGATTCAATTATGAAAAGCATGTGTTTGATAAATAACAAGATATTAGTAGCATGGTTAGAAAAACTCAAATTCTTGTAATCTTGGGATAAAATTTCTTGTTCAAGGACCTGGCTCGGAATTGGTGGATGCTCCAACAAGAAAAGCTATGATAAACTAGCCAAAAAAGAGGAAAAAAGTGGAGAAGAGAACCTCCAGCATGCTCGATAGAGGTGGTTAGAGTTCCTAAAAGAAGACTGGGTAGGTTTTAGAAATGGATGGATCGAAGCCACCGCAGTCCCAACGAGCACCAACCTGAAACCCGTGAAACCTCCTCCATTTCGGTGCTGCGTGTGGACGAAAGGAAGCTTTATACATTCAAGGTGAGTACGAAGTAAAACATAGTAAAAGTGATGTTAAGCGTGTAAATAAGCACGTGTTCCTGAGACGACGCACAGGTGAGAATCCCATCCACCTGTTATTCTCCATGCTCTTCGCTTCTTTTGTTCGTTCATATATTTCAGCGAGCGAATCGAGGAATCTGACGGACAGGGACCGTCTAAAAGATTCATTTTCGCATTAGCTGTAGCTCTCTGATTTTCCCCTAGTGTGGCAGCTGACACAGAGAGATACGACAATTCCAAAGCATCCCGTTGGCTACGCTGGGGAATGAATCCAATTCATATCCTTGAGGAACCTTGTCCACACGCAAGCAAATATAAATATAAAGCAAACATATCAAAAAAAAATCCAACTTCGATTAATTTTTACCACCTGGCCCACTCAAATTCACGTTGAAAATTACAGTTCACTGGTGAAAAAGCTTTTTTTTATAAAAAAATAAAAATTAAAAAGGAGTTTTGACCATTTAACTGCTTTTTTGCATTCAAATTTATTTCATCTGGACAATTCCAGCTTGGACAAGCTTCTGAATCTTGCTCATCACCGATGGGTTCTTCGTGTGTTCCTGAGCTGCCTTGGGATTCTCTTGGAAGTCAACCAACACCTGCAGATTGAGACAAAATATATTATTACTACCACACAATTGCAACCATCTCTGCGGATCTGGAGAAAAGGGTGACAAGGCAGTTTCAATCCTTACCTGTCTCATGACAGGATCTGAGAGAATGTTCTGAATTTCTGGATCTTGCATTCCCTTGGCCTGCAAAATGGAAGTCGCAAATTCAAGACCATGATCCAGCCAACACTCTAGTTTCTGAGCATAAAACAAAAGTCATAAAAAAAAACTTACCTGTCTTTCCTTTAGTTCCTCAGGGCTTAGGTCACCACGGCTGGCCTTATTGAGCTGCCCCACACATCTGTAAAAGAAGTGAGAGCACAGTTTTACTCTCTCGACCATGGGTGCACTTGAATGTAAAACAAATTTAGATAAATAAATACCTTCTAACACCATCAAGCAATTCCTGGTTTTGGGGGTCATGTTTCAGACCTTCCTGATAAGTTTCCAAGGCTTTATCATACTCTTTCATGAAGAATTGAACAGCACCTTTTCTTGTATAACCCTTTGAGAAAGTGGGATCAAGTTCAATGCACATCTCTGCATCCTTCAATCCCTCAGGAAGAGCCCCAAGTTTGGTGTAGCATGCAGCTCTGTTACTATATGCCTGATAACAGCAACCGGCCAAGCATTAGAGTGGAACAACCGAAACCAATCACATACATAAGAAAATGCTTGGATGACTGTTACTACCTTGGGATCTTTGGGATTCCTTCTCAAAGATTCCGTGTAGTGCTTCACAGCCTCTGGATACTTCTGCTGCTTGAAAAATTCATTGCCTGCAGAAAGTGCACGCCATCACATCATACACATGTAACAAAATGGATTAAGTGACAGAATAATATGAACTGCATTCAAAAGAATGATCAGCAACTAAACATGAACAAAGAAAGGCTACCTTTCTCACGCTCTTCCTCAGCCAAACTTGGATCAAAGTATTCTTGTTGCTCAAGATCCTTCTTTGCTTTCTCCGCCTCATTTAGCCTCTTCAGTGTGTCTGGATTGCGATGCTCTGTAAGGGCCTTCTGGAAAGCCTCAATGGCAGGTTCATAGTCCCTTGAGCATTTTGCCATTTTCACAAAGGCAGTCCCTTTCCTTGTCAATGCTCTTGCTACCATCTTAAAGTCTGATCTAAGCTCTCTACCTCTTTCAACAGCTTTGTCACAATCTTTAATACATTCATCATACTGAAAATTGTATTTGGGTCAGAAAGAGGTACGGGTGAAATCAAATAGTAAAAACAGGTGCTAGTTCTTCTCCTATACAAAGCCATGATCAGCCCGTATGTGCTCAATAACATTAAGAACCTTCATCAGAGCAGAGTAAGCTAGTCAGACTATAAGTGATCACCTTAATTTCTCTCGCTAGCTATTACCAAAAGTAGGACTGATATGCCCAGATACCATTCAAGTACGAGCATCATAACCCCACATCATTCTATTCAATCCATTTCCAGACAAGTTTCCAAACACTTGAATAGGAGTTCCCTAGTCAATCTCTTCCTCGCGTAGCGCAGTCCACTGCAATAGTTACCAAAACCTGCAACTCCTTTTGGACCCAAACTTACGACGAGAAGGTTGGGACACAACCTAGCGTTCCTTATGTACAGTTTAATAAAAGGAAGCGGAAAGAGCATGACAGGAGATTTTCTATCATGCTTATGTGACACAGTCTCCATTTACACTCTTCTCAAACTATAATCTCCCAAATTATAATCTGAGTTTTGTGTGGACATGAAAGACTTTAAAAATAAACAAAACTTATCTTCACTTCTAATGTGATAAAACGTCATTAGAACTTACTCTAACCCTTTAAAAATAGTATGTACAACGAACCTGAGCAGCAGAGCAATAATACACAGTTTGGGCTACTCGTCACTAAGATCCAACAAAAAGTGCATTGCTTTAAGACTATACAAGTATTCCAAATCTAACACACAAAATAAAAATTGTCACTAGCACAAGTAACAGCATTCAAAAATCATAGAGCCCATACAATTAAAGCCAACACGAAGCCAATCAAACCAAAATAAACAGCGAAACATTAAATTTACCTTTCCTGTCTCCAAATAAACAGCAGCACGATTCGTCAAATACGAAATATCCTCGTCATCAAGCTCCATCGCCTTTGTATAATGCTCAATAGCCTTCTCAAATTCCTTCTTTTTATATGCAGCATTCCCCAACTCCTTCTCTTTCACTGCTTGAGGTTTCGTCCCCTTCGCCTCCTCCGTTACTTTCATTGGCTCGGGCTCCACTACCTTCTCCTCCATCTTCTTATCCTCCTTCCTCTCTGACGCAGAGGACTGGGGAGTTGATGTCTCCTCCGGAATCTCCATGTCGTCCCCTGAATTCGGCCCTCCAAATTTCACATTCAACAAAACCCCAAAAGCCCGCATCACTCTCTGGTCCTTCAAGTAGAGATTCAAATTATTAGGGTTTTTCTGCATCTCTTGCATCATCTTAACGAAATCCGGCTGCTGCAAATACATTCTCGTTTCCGGATCCGCTGTTAACTTCGCCCACATCTCCGGACCAGAGAATGCATTGCCAAACGGACTAAGCGGCGGCGCATCGCGGCTGCGGGGGGCAGCTGCTTGAGCATCCGCCAAACCAGATTTTAAGCCTTCATTATTAGGATCAATCTCAAGTCCTTTCTTGTAGGCAGAGATAGCTTCTTCGATTTGGTTCAAGCCGAGGTGAGCGGCACCGAGACGTGAGTAACCTTTCGACCAGTCCGGCTTCAGCTCAACGGTTTTTTTAGCGTCTTCTAAAGCATCGGCATAGTGGTGGAGAGACGCGTGAGCCGCCGACCGGTTAGAGTAGAGGACGTGATTGGTTGGGGAAAGGGCGATGGCGTCTGTGAAGTGTTCGGCGGCGGCAGCGTAATCTCCTGCTGAGAAGGCCGCGTTGCCTCGGGATTTGGCTTCTTCGGACATGTTGAACGATGTTGGGTGATGTCGTTTGGAGAAGTGAGGTTTCTGAGATATTTTTTATAGAGAGCGGGCACAAGAGGGAGGAGGGTAATATAGGGAAAGAAAAAGAAGAGAGAGTTCTGATGATAGGAGGAGAAGAGGAAAGTGGGTTCTGGAATGTTCTTTTTTGTTCTTTTAAAATTGAATTGGATTTGCTTGTGGGTGTTTGGTGACGGGACATTGTAGCGGTATGCTTTGGTTAAGCTGCGTTTTGGTTTGACTAATTTGATTGCCAAGTCGTCAAAAATCATTTTGGGATTAAAAATTGTTTTATTTTAAATTTTATAATAGGAGTTCAAGTTTTTTTTACCAAATTTAGAAATTTGTATTATGATTTTCAGACCAAACTCAAAGTGCAATCCGATTTCAACCTTTATTCAGAATGGTGTGTTAACCCATTGAATTAGTAGCTTGATCAATGGATTGATTATTATTAGATTATTGACTTTTGCATTGTATTGCGGATCAACTTTTTATTTTTTAGAAAAATCTATTTAAATATTTATGACGTGTTTTCTATAAAAATAACAATTCATGAACTCAAAATAAGATGTGTATTGAATAATATTTTAAAAAATATTAATACCATAATATATTCAATGAATTTTTTTTAATTATTAAATTTATATTGAATTGATTCAAGCTATAAGTTTGCAATCTAGATCATAAAACTATAATAATTTAATAAAAAATCACAATAAATTATAAAAATTATTTTCTAATCAATCCAATATTGAAATATATATTTTTTTTTATCAAAACAATTTAGATTAATTTGTCAAACTCGTAACTTCGATCAAGATATCAGAATAACTTTATAGAAGTAACTCATAGAGCAAGTATGAGGCATGATTTCCAACTAATCCAATGTCAAAGGATGAAGTAAAAAATAATAAAAAATAATAATAAATGAAATAACTCAAGTCAACTCAGACTAATTTGTTATACCGATATGACTCATGTGAATGTGATAACTTCACATAAAGTGAATAAGTAATAAAATCATTGGACCATGATAACTTCACAAAACAAAAATATGAAACTCAATTCCCAGACAACTTAATATTGAAAGATAAAGTTGAAAAAAAAAAAAGAGTTGTTGGAGGTTATAATTGGAAAAAAAATACATTTAATAAATAAATAAATATTTGATTAAGTTTTAATCAAGTTTTCTAATTTATTTTGGTTTGTTTTTTATAGGTTTATCATATTCTAAAAGAAAACATTCTGATATTTAATTTATGCTCAATTTCTTAAGGGTCTATTTTTTGAATCATTTTATTTAGTAAAAATTAGTTTCATAAAAAAAGCTATTAAACTAGTTGTGTAACATTTCCAATTATTACTGGGAAAAATTGCAATTTGTTTTATATAAACAAATGTATATATAAAATTTCACAATTTGTTTTTGTTTTTGTTCTGGCAGAGTTTTATCTATAACAAAAAGTCTTAAGCTATCGACTAAACCTATTTTACATTCCAACATAATTTTATTTCACCGATCCAATCATCCTGGATCATTCTTAAACAACTTCATCCATGCAAATTTATTCAACAATTATATACCTATATTTACGGAGTATAATGATTCCATATCATTAAGAAATTAATATCAAATACAATATACACAAATGTTAGTACTTTTAAAATTCACGCTTGAAAATATAAAAGTGATATAAATGTATTATATTTAATTGTGAATATATTTAAAAAAAAAAAAAATGTTAAGCTGTAAAACCACAAATGATTGATCCAATATAAGGTTCAAGTCTCAATGATGGAACTCAAAAGGTGCGAGGGGTACACTGTGCAAATACAATGAGATTAAATATTTTGATTTATATTTATTTTTTAATTTTATTTTTACTTATTATTTATAAAATAATTGTTAGCACATATAATTTTTAATTTATTTAATTACATTTATCGAATTTTTGTTACATTCACTAAGAATTTTTTAACTTTAGCAACATAATAATAAAATCTATATGCATAATTATTTTTTGTCTGAATAAAAATAATCAGATCAAACGAAGTTACACTATCATCTATACGCTAGGCGTTGAGGTTGGTAACGGTACCGTTTCGCAGAGAAGAGAAAATCAAACGCCCAGACGAGGGAGGTTCTCGCGGATGCCACATCTCCGCCTCAGACAACTTTTCTTAGTTTCATTCATCATCGCACAAGGAATCCCGAGTCGCCTTGTCTTTTGAAAGCTCCTTTTCCGGTGTTTTTACTTTCCACTCTCTGTCAGTAAGCTTCAATTTTCCTAAACCATTTCAGTGCTTAAATTACTCTCTTGAATACATCTAGTTCCCTTCATTCTTTTCTTTCTGCGAAGACAGAAAGAAATGCCAATGATTAGGTATGGAGTAATATTCTTTGGTTGAATGCCCTTTGTTAATAATAATCTGTGAAGTTTGTTAGCTTTTTATGTTTACTCCCAGTTTCAACCCCTTCCATTTGTTAGACAACTTCATATCAAGTCTCGATTTGAAAGCTTCCAGTTATGTAATCACTCCGTACTAGACAAATGAAACGGTGACGTTTGTTTGAAAATCTACATACTTGGTCTATAAGGATGACTGCCTGTATTTTCCTCATCCATAACTTGAAGTCATCTTAAATCGGGCACCGTCTTTTTTCCCTTGGAGGCTTTCTGTTTTGTGACTGGGCTGTGTTCTTAAGGATTTATTAATTTCAATTTTCCTGTTTTGGATCGATAAAAGCTGTGCTTTAAAATCTTATGTCTTTGCTGTAATAATCATTGCCATTTCGAGATGACAGCGTTGTCTTACCTCCGAGTACAGAAGAGAGTGACCAACAAAGCTCTTTCTCATACTCTGAGCAGGAATGGTAAGAAAGAAAGATGTTGGGCAATGACCGGAATATATTAAGGAAACGATTTATTATTGTTCCCACGCATTGACATTCACTTCATATGTGGAAACCCTCCATGAGAATTTTTGTCTTTGAAATCTTGAAATTCTGCGAGCAGTTTCTTGACACGCAGAGAAAACATGGAGAGTTGGAGTTTCAGCCTGAGCAACAAATGAACTGAAACCGACTGTGCTACAAAATTCAACTGTAATTCAAGATAATGCACAGTGAATCTCTTTAATAAATGGTTTTTTCACTTATGGTCCATCTGTAACATGCTTGACGTCCTAAGCTGGACACTAATGTCTTTGGTTTGGTGTATGAGGGACCAGTTCTATCTTGCATGCCTAGAAAGTAGAAATGTCTAATCTCATGCTTAACCTATAAGCTTGCGATCCATTTTCTTAAGAATCAAAAGGCTAATTGTCTTTAAAAAAACAAAAAAAAATATTCATTTTACTGTTAACATTTATATTTTTTTCTATTTAATGAAAATCACACCGAGTCTTGGATAATTTTGTTGTTTTTTCACCCTTTTTTTTTTGTAGTTTGAGATATTACAGTTCTATTTTAAATCAAACTGAAATAAATATTTTTGGTGTTTTTAGATTATTTTCATGCGTTGATATCAAAAATTATTTTAAAAAAAATAAAAATATATTATTTTAATATATTTATGAACAAAAAACAATTTCAACCATACTATTAAACAGTCACTAAATCATTGAATTGTTTTTTACAAAGATGTATCTTAAATGCCACAAAAAGAAGTCTTAAAAAAGATTAGTATTGTGTCTGCACTCTGTTGCGGGGTGACTGAGGGTATGAGCAAGAAGTGAGTATTTTGAATTTTTGATGGTGGTAATTATTATAAATAAATAAAGATACACTTCAATTCAATTCTAGACTTAATTAAATTGTAAAAAAATAAAAAATAAATTACCACACACTTTTTGAAAACTGTTTTGTAGAGACTTAATAATGTTATCAAGTCTAAATTTAACAACGAATTGGTAACATCTCATTATTATCATATAAAATAAAAATTATAGAAAACTATTTAGTACATGTACGAAGATAGATCAATAATGTAGATGAGAAGAAAAGAGAATACTATTTAGGAGGTGACAGCAGGAAGTTTAAGAGAAAAAAGACATTATCTCGTGGACTCCATTGTACTTTTTTTTGTCTGACTTACAGAGTAATACAAGATATTTTTTTCAACATTTAAATATATTATTATTATTATTATTATTATTATTATTATATATTTAGTACATAACTCATAGCTAATCACAGCACATAGTCGTATTATTATTATTTTTAAAAATATATGCCATGGTGATTTCTTTCAAAGAACTTGATTTATTCTGCGTTTTTTTAGATATATTTTATTTCAGTTTTTGTATGATTAATTTATTTGATTTTTTTGGAATTATTATAATTTAATGACCCTAGTTAAAAATTTACAGATTAATTTTGTTTGATCAAAGATTTTTATTTTTACTTTTTTCTTTCGATTTCATTCTTGTAAGTTCTTTGTTATAAATATTTATTTTTTATTTTTATAATCATATATCTAGTTAAAATAATTTAAAAAATAAAATTATTAAAACTATTATCGTTTGAATAGTTTCTTTAAAAAATACCATATTGATTTTTTTAAAACATTTCATTTAATTTAAATTGGTCCTTTGATTTTTGCTTTTCTTTTAGTCGGCTACGATTTTTTTTGTCCGTAGAAAAACAATCAGCTCAAAACTGCAACGCCAGAGGAGGCAGTAACCTAGTTTTAGGTGGTTTTGCTTTGTTTGAGGTCAAAATCAGCAAAGCCCCCTGTATTAAGAATCGTAACGAGCAAATCCTTATCCTTTAAACAATTCATTAACACAACTCCAAAACACGAAAACAGCACAGCACAGCCCTCTTGTACCTTGGCATTTTGGGACCCGCTGCTCTTTCATCATCCCCCTTGCTTTGCATGGCATCTTGAAATCTCACTTTATAAACACCTTCGCCAATTCTCTGCAGGCCACCAAGCTCTTCCTAATTTCTCCGCAGTCTCTATATTTTTCCCTGACCACTGCTGCTAGTTTGATCATTTCTAGGAAAGTTCAACTCTCCGATGGAGACCCATCTTCTGTCCGCTGTTTTTGTACTCGTGATACTGTCTTTTCTACATGCACAGAGTAGCCAGGCCGCTCGGTTGAACCCGGTCGAAGCGGGAATTCTGATGCCAACAGAGAAAGATGGACCGGAAGTTGACGATGATGACGGGGAGGAAATCGGCACGAGATGGGCGGTTCTTGTGGCCGGTTCAAGTGGTTATGGAAATTACAGGCATCAGGTGAGACTGATCAAACTCGCCAGTATTAACTAGCCCTCCCCCTCTCCACCCCTTCTTCTTTTTTACTTTTTTTAAGAGACCAGGTGGCTTATTCATCTTCCTGGGCTTGATTTGTTAACTGGCACTCTTGATATACTAATTAATTATGAGTGTTAAGGAACCATCTCACCTAAAAGCTTAAGCTTGTAAGTGAGACCCCATATGATTTATATTATTCTCTAACACACCCCCTCAAGTGAAAGCTCTTTGGGCTTGAAACTTGCACAGGCCCACATCACCTTGTGCTTGGTTTTTATCAAATAGAATGGGAGTGGTGAGATTCGAACTCATGACCGCTGGGTCAACAAGGCTCTGATACCAAGTTAAGGAACCATCTCACCTAAAAGCTTAAGCTTTTAGGTGAGATGGTTCCTTAACAATGAGAAAGTAATCTTATGGATGTTATTGATTAAAATCATCGATGATTTGATTGTGGATGATTTTGAAATATATACAGGCAGATGTCTGCCATGCGTATCAGCTACTAAGAAAAGGCGGGATAAAAGAAGAGAACATAGTGGTGTTCATGTATGATGATATAGCTGAGCATGAGCTGAACCCCAGACCTGGAGTTCTCATCAACCATCCTCAAGGAGATGATGTTTATGCTGGCGTGCCTAAGGTAACTCCACACATACTCCTATTCTCTTATTAAATTATAATATATATACTTATAGTGCGTTTGATAATATTGTTTCGATTGTTTTTTAAAATTAATTGAGTTTAAAAATATATCAAAATAATATTTTTTAAGTTTTAAAAAAATATTTTTTGATATTAACACATAAAAATAATCTAAAATCACTAAAAATTTTTTTATTTAAAATAAATAAATAAATATTTTTTATTTTTTTCAAAAAAAATAATAATATAAAACACAGAGAAAAACGGATCATAGCAACAGTAATCATCCTGGATTGGCGACTGTAGAAGCCGGGAGAAAAAAACTCGAATCACCTCTAGCTGTCTATCTTTGACATGGGACCCCACTTTGGTGGGATATCATTATTTGTTTTTCCTATGCAGTTTAGGTTGATTATTTATACTCCATTATTAATAATCAGAGCTAGTCACTTTTTAAAATATCTTTTGAATTTGTTTTTTTAAATTATTTGTTTTTGCGGTTATATGCTCCATTTTTTATATTCTTTATTATTATTTTGATGTCCTATAGAAAATGAATTTTTAAAAATAAAAAAATGTTATTGTTAGCGTAATAGAGCAGCAATACAACAGCATCTTAATATTAATCATGTCTGCCATGTTGAAGGTTTTGGTTGGCATATTCCATCCCAAGTTCGTCATCGATGGGGATTGATTCTATGATATGCTAACATGTTGCATCTTCCCTTACCAAAAAAAAAAAGTTGCATCTAGCAATTATTGGCTTTTATCGCTACGTGTCGTTATTTTAGTTGCAGACAACCTAGGACCGTCCAGGGTGCTTTCTAAGTAAGATCTATATTTCAACCTTATTGGTCTATCCTAGATATTTCAAACTACCGACATAATTTTATAAATATTTGTTAAAAATGAAAAGGACTGCCATTTATATTAAACCATGAATTAGTAAGTGGGCTTATCCTCAAAATTCCTCTTCTTCAATTACAATATTATTATTGTTCACGTAGCTGCAACTGCATCAATGTTCATTGTAACTGCTGCTATTCTATCTGATCGAGCATATCCGTTTCTCTTTTTGTCAGCTGGCAAAAGTTAATTTTGAAATATTAACAGTTTTACGTAAGCTGTTGAAATACATGGTTTGTCGTGGCAGGATTACACTGGCGTACAGGTCACCACTGAGAATCTGTATGCAGTGCTTCTTGGTAACAAGAGTGCTGTCAAAGGTGGAAGCGGCAAGGTCGTGGATAGCATGCCCAATGACAGGATCTTCTTGTACTATTCTGATCACGGAGGTCCTGGAGTTCTTGGTAAATGTTTTTTCACATTTTCCGATCATGTGGTTCTGGTTCATTTCTCAGCCTTCAAAATGCCATCGATCCTGATATTAGGACTAATTAATTATGTCAGTCGCTAGCTCATCCATAAACAACAGCACCCTTTCCCTCCAAATCTGTTTTTTAATCTAGTTTTTGGAAGAAACAAAAATGCCAAACGGTTTTGGAAGAAAATTGAAGCTCTTGTACCATGTGATTACAGGGATGCCAAATCTGCCTTTTCTATATGCAATGGATCTCATTGATGTTTTGAAGAAGAAACATGCGTCTGGGAGTTACAAGGAAATGGTAAGGAGACCATTGATTCTTACCTCACAATCAGAAATTCTGCATACTGCCATGGTAATTGGCAAACATTTGATTGCTGACAGGCTTTTGTGTGCACGCAGGTCATGTATATAGAAGCTTGTGAGAGTGGGAGCATCTTCGAAGGGATCATGCCCAAGGACATAAACATTTACGTGACAACAGCATCAAATGCGGAAGAGAATAGCTGGGGAACTTATTGTCCTGGGATGGAGCCATCTCCACCTCCAGAGTACGTCACTTGCTTAGGGGACCTGTACAGTGTTTCTTGGATGGAAGATAGGTGTGTACTTTAATGGCTGCTTTCTATCCTTATCATTTACTACATAAACCAATCAGTTCATTCTTCTCCGATAGTAGTTCACAGCTGATGAAGGTCCCTTTCTGATGATAATATATGTATCATCAACTTTCTGTTTTCCTGCAGTGAAACACACAATCTCAAAGCAGAAACAATAAAGCAACAGTATCATTTGGTAATGCCAGCAAGTATCATTAGATGAGGATCTCTACTTCCAGCTTAATATAAACTGTCGCTGGTGTAATGAAAGATTTGTTTTTTGTCTGCGCAGGTGAAGGAGAGGACCTCCAATTACAATACATTCTCCACTGGATCCCATGTGATGCGATATGGGAACGAAAGCATCGAAGGAGAGAAGCTTTATTTGTACCAAGGTTTCGATCCTGCCAGTGTAAACTTCTCTCCAAACAACGTCCACATTGGTGGGCGTATGGATGTTGTTAACCAGAGAGATGCAGAGCTTGTTTTTCTCTGGCAAATGGTGAGTTCAAATCTGCGAATGAAGTAGTACTTTTAACGATTTATCTTTCCTGCTGAGCTATAATTTTGTTTCGTGCCGTCCAGTACAAAAGATCCGAAGATGGTTCAGAAAAGAAGACACAAATCCTCAATCAGATCAAAGAGACTGTGAGGCATAGAACTCACCTGGACAGCAGCGTGGAGTTGATCGGAACACTATTATTCGGATCTAAAAAGGGTTCCGCCATACTTAAATCTGTCAGGGAACCCGGCTCTCCCCTCGTAGATGATTGGACATGCTTAAAATCGATGGTAGCATACAAATACTTGTTCAATTCTTTTCCTTGCTGCGCATTCACTGTATTATTAATCTACTAAAACATGCTAAACTTTGAAAATTCCAGGTTCGACGGTTTGAAACGCACTGTGGATCATTGACGCAGTATGGCATGAAACACATGCGAGCATTCGCTAACATTTGCAATGGCGGTGTCTCTCAAGCCTCCATGGAGGAAGCTTGTTTCGCAGCATGTAGCGGCCGCGACTTTGGGGACTTCCATCGTTCAGACCAAGGTTACAGTGCTTGAAATGAAAGAGGAGCTCGAATATGTTAAATTAATTTTGTTACTGTACATTATGTTTGGATGCTTTAATTATCCCTCTGTAGTCGCATTTCTATGCCCAGGTGTTCTAAGTTGGTAGTATTTGTTAAACAAGGCTTGTGTCCTTGTCATACAAATTTCCATCTTATCTACTTACATGGTTGAGGTTGAATGATATGGTCTAGGTCGATTTTTTAAGTGATTTTTAAAAGATTTTTTGTTTAGAAAAGTATCAGAATAATTATTTTTGATACTAGCACATTAAAATATCTATAAATACAAAAAAAAACTCAATTTAAAATAAAAAATAAAATAAAAATTTAATTTAATTAAAAACACTTTTGAAATCTATTGCATAATAATCCTTTTAGTATGCCTAATTTCCCATAAAACTGTACTCGAGATCCTGTATCCGCAGGACTCATCTGAGAATTGTTTTTTCAAAGCCATATACGCAAGTCATCCATTAGCTCTGGTGTCATGAGAAAAATTGTTTGTTAATTTATAATTTAATTTGAAGTATAAAAACTTTGATTCCTAATTCTATTATCTGTTTGGTGACCTCTCACGGTAACCGTATGGTAGATTTTAAGGAAAATGCACCTCTCACTAATAATAATATTCATCACCTCTCTCTCTCTCTCTCTCTCACACACACACACACACATGAACTGTAGAAATACACTTATTAAGGAGCTATGGCTACAAACAGCAATTTCTAGAGAGAGAGAAAAAACTAGCCCAAGATCGATAAAACCAGTCAAAATCAGCTAAAAGCCCTAAAAAATCAGGCCAGGTACATGTGAGCCCAACCAGAAGAGCTCTAATTTCTATATAATTTGTTTTTCACTGACTTTATCACCAACCTAGGCACCTAGAAGAGTCGCGTGCCATTATAACGTAAGCAAGCTCCGATGCACGCATATTGAAACCAATATTCTTACAAAACTGTGATTAATTGATTTTTTAACAAAAAAGAAAGAGAAAAATAAAAACAGTGATGGTAAATATCACGAAAGTGCCATTTAGTTGATTATTCATGAATAAAAACAAGAACACGTCTTATTTATTTGAAAAAAAAAATTGTAATGTCAAAGAACTATCTCATTTAAAAATTTAAATTTTTAAATAAAATTTCATGATATAATTTATATTATTTTTTAACAACTCTTTCAAGTGAAAGTTTTTTGAGCTTGAAACTTGCATAGATTCACACTATTTTCTATTTGATTTTTATCAAATAGAATGAGAGTGATGAGATTCGAACTTGAGACCGTTAAATCAACAACTCTGATACTATATCAAAAAATTATCTAACCTAAAAATTTAAGATCTTAGATGAAACTATAATGTAATTTATATTAATTAATAACATGTGGACCGAGAGAAGATTCATAAAAATATACATTCATATATCTAGTTTTTGGTGTTGAACTTGTGGTAAAGTGGACCTTAATTTGTTTTTGCTTTAACGTCGAAAAAACGACGGGAGAGGAATAAGTAGCGCAAATTCAGAAAGTGCAAATAAAATAGAGGGTAATATGATTTCAACAATAGCATTTTTGCTAGCAATATTTTAGATATGGAACAACAAAAAGTTAAATTAAATGATTTGAAGGTGTGAAAATACTGTTTTAAGATGGTTATCTGTCATATATAAAGAAAATATTTTTATATACAACTAAACTCTTTAAATCCCTAAAAAAATAAAAAAAAGAAGGAAAATACATTTTTATTTTGTATATCGTTCTCTTTATGTAGTAACATATTTATATATACTTGAAACATTTCAAAGAAACTATATAATTTTTAATAAAATAATTATATTTTCAATTAAATTAAATAAATATCATTTAATTTTATCTCAACATTAAAATAAACTAACTTAATAAAAAAGTAATCTTACTGAAACAGTAAGTTTCAAGTTATAAATATCTATATAATAGAATTAGAAAACTTATTAGAAAAACTCAGCTTTCACTCAATTTACTATTCAACAAAAACTTTTGTATTTATAAACACTTAAAAATGAATATTTTTTTTCCAGTAAGGAATATATATGTTTTTATATATTTACAAATCACATCAGTATGTTTTCCTGCTTACACAAGTATTAATATTTTTTTATTTCAATGCATGCCTTTACAAAATGACGCTTTGCATGCGAAATATTTGCTAGACAAAGCGGTGGGGTGAACTTTATCCTGTATGAAATCTACCAGTAAATCAATTTCCTTTCAATATATATTTTTTAATTTAAAGTTATTTAATTTGGTAATGTCGAAAATAAGAAAAACACTACCCGATGCATTACTAAACACACATTCACATTCAGATTCGATGGTGTGGCCTCGAAGAACTTTCTTCTCTAAAAAAAAAATTGAAAAAAAAGTAAGAGGATTGAAAATATATATCACTAAATGAAATCATTTCACTTCTTCCGTTAATTAAAACCACTGGAATCGAATAATAATCTTCGCGGTCCAAATTCAAGACCCACCAATGACATGGATATCACCAATACTTATGGTGCCATCCCTGTAAACTGCAACCACTGCTTTTATGGCAATTATCCCATGCGGCAATCCTCACCTTTACCTTCTCAAACTCAGAATACCCACACGGTATAGTAATCCCACCCGGATGATTATACCCGTATACCCGCTCCGATCCCTTTAATAGCTCTCCAAAGAGAGGGTGATTGAAGTAAATGACTGGCACCAATTCCCTCCTCGTATCTCCATCTGGTTGTCCCACGTACACGGCCATGTGTCCTTTAGGTACCTCCATTGGTTTCGCATGACCCAATCGGATGTAACCCGGATCCGAATTCGGAAAGCAGAGAGCTTTAGCTCCACGTTGAAGACATCGAGCCATGTCCAGGATTCTGGAAATGGAGTTGAAGGACTTTCTGGGGTGGTCCATGGAACACAAACGGGCAGGTTTTCTTCTGGGTCGGGCTATCCATTTGAAGAATCTTGCTAGTTTCCTGCGTCCAATCCTGAAACCTCTCAGCCTTGCCATGGCGTTCAATGGAGTCTGATCAAAGTGAAAATTATGAAATCTGAACAAATGGGCTACCTTAAAATGAAATTTTAAGAAAAGGGTCTCTGGTGTTTCAGTTACAGAAGTTTGTAACTGGACATCAAAGTCTTCTGTGTTTTGGTGCTAGGAGAATCAAGCTGCCTCAACAGGCAGGCTTGGCCTACGGTGTATATATTTATAGAGGGTGTAAATGTGTACGCGTGCGTATTACGTTGAAAGAAGGCAGACGTGGTCGGTACGCGGTTGCAAAGTGAAGTCTTTTGAAGGGAGACAATGAGGGATTAAGTTTTATGGTCAATGATAAGAGAAAGTCAGCGAAATTAACAAATAGCTGGAAGTGATTAGATCATAGGAATTAGCCGAGGCAGAGAAGTTTTAGGGGTCAGGGTCAGCTAAATGAACGTTCTGATGTTATCCCAGGAGGGACACTGAGTTTTGGGTTTGATTGATCTCTTAATTTGACCAATCACGTGATTAAAAATCAATTAATTGTGTAATGAATTATGAACAGGTGTATCTATAGGAACGTAAGCTTGTGTCTTGGGCATGGATTGTCTAGGTCTTCTAGGAGATTTGCGTGTGCCCTTAAAACTTGAAAGGTCAAGTCTTTGTACTGGTTTCGTTACGGAAACTTGGATTTGACAAGACAAGAGGCCTTTCTTCAATCACAACCACTCATTTGCTGGACTTGTCCATCATTGAGAAATATCTAATATTGATGTTGAATTACTCCCGAAAGCTTACAAATTGACCAAAATTAGCACGACCATTCAAAAGTCAAAGAATGCTCTTTGAAATTGAATTTTCAAATTTCAATAAAAAAAATCCAACCCTTTAATTTCATATATATATATATATATATATTAAGTAAATATAAATTCAGCCCATTGATGAAATATACTATTAACATTATTAAGAGGTGAAGGGGCATTTAAGTTCAACCATTGATGTTTTCTTTTTCCCAAGTTCATGCACGAACTCTAATTAATGGCATGTTTAAATCATTTTCACAACGTCCGCATCTAAACATGTTTATTCTTTATCATCTTTTTATCACCCTATATTTCTTTTTTATTCTTTATTCTCTCTTATCCTTCCCTTTATGTTACTTTGGGAAAAGGTCAATAAAATTCATGTTAATCCTTCTTTCCTTTCTCAATTATCATTATGCTCATTAAAGTTTTAGTTTGTTTGCCTTTTTTAGAAAATTTGTAAATGCAAAAACAGTAAGTAAATGAGTAAAAAAGTTACGAAATGGTTAGAAATTGATTGAATTATGTTGAAGATATATTTTTATATTTTTAAGTAAACAGTAAGACCGGATTGGAATTGTTTTAGTTGGCCTTAATGGCAGACTTTCACAGACTAATTAACTAGCAAAAATGAACTCTCTCTCCACAAGAACTACGTTTTTCTTTCTTTTTTTAATTGGAATATTAGCTGAATAGATACAGACAACGCCCCTTACTTGCAGCTACCATGTCGGGAGTTAATTACTGTTCAATTAATGCAATTTAACAACTGGCCAGATTTTATGAGACAAGCAAATAAAATCTGAACTCCTGTCCTTCCGTTGTTCCCGGAACTTAAGCTCCGTTCGGACTAAACGTAGTTATACATGTCTAATTATGTATTCATCTACTTGCAAAGAAACTACCATCATGTATGATCCTTTGTTAATTAACAAAATCCTAAAAGACATTATTTTAATTTTTCGAATGAATAAATCCAAGACCAGCCATTCTGACGAAGAATTATAAATCTTATTCGTTCAAGCTCTAGTCTGACCTGTAATTTACTACTCTTGATCGACTAAATTAATATTAACGTGATTGGTTGTTGCATTTCCATATATATAGCTTAGATGACACTCCGAGCTAGGGTACACGGACATTAGGATTCTATCATTATTAACAGGGATTTATATAACGGAGGAGATGGATTAAGATACATTAAAATCTTCAATTCAAATTAAATTGATGAAAGAAAACTGTGATTTGAGAACAATTTTTTTTTTGTGATTGGGGTGTCCGGGCCAGCTTACACGCACCTCGACTATTCCCCGGGCCCACTGAACGTCCTGCAAGCTCAGTGAGCATGTAAAGCACCGCGTGAGTGACAAACATACCGCGTAGGGATTGACCCAGGAGAAACAAGAAGGGAGGAACCCTTCAGCCCCACTCCCACTGGGACTCGAACTATGTTTGAATAAAAGAGGATGCTCCCCGACAACCACTCGAACCATGTTCGATTTGAGAACAATTTTTTACTCCTGAAGGAAGAGGATGGGCTTTTCATTAATGTTTTCCTGACATCGGTTACTAGAAGATGGCTAGACAATCTCCCACGGGACAAGATTCATGCCTTGCTCCTTGTTTTGTTTTAATAATGAATTAGCGTTTTCTTTCATGAGCTTCGTATAACGATAATTCTTTTTTAACTAGACTTTAAATAAATCATCTACACATAAACTAACCTAAACTGATACGTTTTTTTTTGTTTTTATGGGATAGCCTAGTTCTCTCTGAAAAATAAATTTTGGATAACAGCAACCTAGCTGTGCGATAACATGCCAAAAGGGTTTGACGTTGTTTGGTCAGCCCCGATAAATTGAACACGTCAAAGTTCAAGACTTTGAAATATACAGAAGTAGAGCCGTCAGAGTTCAAGTGCTCCAAGTTTGTGGATTGAAAAGATTCTTTCGAGAATGAGTGGCTTTTATATGAAGTTTTGCATCACTTAATAATTTGACAAGCCCATCAAGTGCCCATTGGGCCAGTTAGGTGCTAAGTTGTGGATGAGCTTCCAGGTTCATCGATAAGGTTCCTGAAAGCCCATTTGAAAAGGCTATGTTGGGTGGGTAGGAATCAAAATTCAAAGGGCCCAACACCTCAATTCCTATTCAGTTCAATTCATGCTCCTTCTGCAGAATCGGCATGATTTACTCATGGGATTGATTAAAGATTTAACCTTTTTGTAGTCATGTTGTGGCATCTTTTTTCCAAATGATGTATTTAACACATAAGCTATGTTTGATTGGGTAGTGCCAGAATTTGGATTATGTACTCATACTTGGCTTGTTCGTTCTCATTAGTATCACCAACTATGTAGCATGATTATGAGAACCACTCCATTAACTCTTCTAACTCACCTAACAACATGGTATCATATGTATTTCTTTGGTGGAGATGAAATCAAGCTGTGTCATTAAGAAGTGGCTATCCATGTTTTCTTCAATCCGTTTTTGTTGCTAAAAAGCAAAACAAACATCTGTCAACCCGAACTTAATTATCCCTCTAATCACTACAAGATAAAAGCTTTCTTTGATTCTATCTTGTAGCTTTAAAAGAGATGACAAGCCAAAGAATTTGCTTCAAGTTGATTTTAGATAAAAATAAATGAATCACAGTTGATACTGGGTATAGTTACCATACATCAGCATGGCCAAATTGTCATTTTCATCTTTTGAGACGTTAGGGTGGGTTGACTAGTGATTAACAGGGGTAAGAAGAACCACTGAGCAAGCTCCACGTCTCCTTTTGAGTTCAGGCGTGAACACAAACATGAAGAACGTAGCCTTATAAAAGAGTTTTGCACTGGTGACCTTATCTGGAGAAGCCCCACAACCCTACGATGATTGCTGCTTCTTCAACTGTAACTGCTTTGAGGGACAGCACAAATCCTTCTTTTTTATACACGGTGCCCTAGCAAGAACACTTCACATTGGCCTCGTCGAAGGTTGTTGCCTGTAAACCACAAACGATTCCCCATGTCCAAGGGCTTGGAGGAAAAGCAACAGACATGGCTACCTGGATTTTTGGCGAAAGAGAGAAATTTATATTTTCAAACTGCACGTATCTGCTTTGCAGTTGGACCAGCTAAATGAGCAGATCGTTTCATTAAATAAGTACACGTAAATATATAGAGGCTCTTAGGTTAGTTTAATTTCTCCACATTTTCGAAGCTTTGTCTTAAACCAGAAGAACTCTATATTCATCTTGAATATCATTATGGATACTATATATAACCCTCCAATTGCAGGGATATGTGCCATCTAGAAACCCCAAGAATAGCAAAATGATCCTTATAAGGGCCACCATAGAACAGGTCGATGCATTAGAGCTATTTTAATTTGCTGATCATTTATTTCATTAAATTTTGTACTGTCAGAGTGATATACACAACTAACCCCAAGCATCTATTTATAAAAAAATGCCGGTCTTGGATCAGTTGCTATCATGAAAACACATCTTAGTTGACTCCTGTATTTCACTTGTGTACTGCTCCATCAACACCTATATATTCTCCATCAAAAAATATTAGTGTAGCCCTATAGCTCATGACTCAGGGCGTGTGAAATTTTAATTATGGTGGAATTTCAAAACTTGGAGACAAAATCTTTCAAGATCAATCAACTAATTGAATGGATGTATGCCTATGGAAAAAGAATTTTGTCCTGTTTCGCTATTTTGTCTGGGTATCATAATCTTTACACTGTGCAATATAAATGTTTGGAAAATAAAAATGCAATTTAAGACATAATGCTGGCCGCAAACGAATGATCAAAAGCCTATCATAATCCACGTCCTCGTTTTCTATGATCTCACCAATCCATATATTCATTGCGTTTTCAGATTATACTGGATATGTTGGCATGTTTCTTATGCCAAAACCAAGCTGGTCCCTTTATTTCACTCAGGTTTGTGGTTAGTTCTACATCCCATGAATCTCTAACTCAGGTTTAAACCATCACATAGGCCCCCCCCAGAGACAAGACTGTAAGCTTTTCTTGAATCTCTTGACATCTACTTTCTGCTCCGAATGGTGCTTGATCATTGCTGTGAAATTTGTGTGGATGAATTGAATATGATGGTAATCCTTCCAAATCCCACTATCTTACCCTTTAATTTGTTCGCATTTCTTAACCTTATTATTAGTACCATAATTGGAATTATTATTCTGAAGGGGACATATAAACCAAAATGTAATCATGATCTGATCTGCTGCTGTGTTGACATAATTGTTTATTTCATTTTGCTAAATTCCTGACATGGCAATAAACAACCAAGAAGAGCCACAACCATTGAAAATGACATCGAAATTGTAATTATTAGCCATCACACCTTGAGCAACAAACCGTGAAATGATGCCGCTGCTCCTTCCTGTGTGCATGAGTTTCTGTGCAGGAACTGTAAGCCTTTGAAGTCAACAGTCAACGAAACACTATCCATTAAATAAAGGTATTGTTATATATTATATTTCACATTTATCATTTTTTTATTTGTTGTGATCATAATTAGAGAGGTGGGGTTTGCTTTAGCTAACTCTTAACTAAAATAGGCTATGCTATGAACGTGTCCCTTGATTATATTCTGAAAACAGACTAAATTATCAATAAGACCTGTAACAATTAGATCTGAAAATCAAGTTTGTCGACGACGGTACATTGAGTTGTTTAATCTGGGATCAAAATGGAAGAGGAGGAAAGTGTTAGTTCTTCATTCATATAGATTAGAAAATAGAAATGCAGGTCCATAATTTTTTCAGAATCTTCAAATTCCTACTCCAATCCTTTTAAGGTTTAAATTTGAGATTTTCAAATGGAAATTCCATTGTTATCTATTAAGATATATTTAAGAAGAATGACTTATTTTAAGTTTAATTAATTAAACGAATAATGGCTATAAAGCTGTAGCTTAGATGTTTTGAGATTTGGTGAAAACACAACTTTTTGCAAGTGCAATAGAAGATTAGCTTGATGAATAGATTTCATATTAATGTTTATTACAAGCAATATAAGTAATAAATGTTTAGAGTAATATAACATTATTATTAAAATTTCATATAATAATTAAAATTTGTGTGTTGAAACGGTTCTTTAATATACTTTCAGAGCTAGAATTTGAATGATGAATATATATTTGTTGTTTTAATTGATTAAATTAATGAAAAAGATGAATGGTAGTTTAAGTTTTTGAGCTGTTTTAAGTCTTTTTTTATAGATATTTCATCTATCTACAAACCATATAAAAAGAAATATAAATATTAAATAGAATATTTGGCCTCATAATACCTTAACAACAAAAGCTTGGAGTATCTATTAGGAATGTGCTAAATAAAAAGTAAAATTATATATATATTATTAATTTGTCTTTTAATGTTTATTTTACATGCTCGAAGAGAGTGCTGAATAGAATGCTAAAATATTGTTTCTCTTATAAAAATTTTATTCTCACATATCTTATAAAAAATATCAAAACATTACAAAACACTATTCATTTCAATAATTTTTTTTACTTGTTTTTTTTCTTTCATTTTTTTTTAAATCTATGTGTTTACTCATTGTTTTCTATAAAATTATCTTGATTTTAATTCTCATGTAATGAGTTCGACGACTTCACTTATGTTAATTCAGGTTATATTTTTATTTTTTTAATTCATCATTTAATATTAAATTATTTGAGAATTGATTAAGAGTTTTCCATATTATCCCTAGATTTGCTAAATTAACCGGGTTATACCGTGTTATTAAAATAGTTATGTATCACTCTTCTAAATGATTTTCTTCCACTTAAGTGCACCTAATAATAAAAAAATATTTATTCGATTCAAATCACTATTTTGGCTTTATAAGCCCTCTTTCCGTGTACTTGGCTGGGTTTTTCATTTTCCGCTGAGTTTGACTAATCCTCCCTCCACACCACCAAACGACAACTCCTCGAGGACAAGAAGCAAGATCTTCTACATGAGCGCGTGTTTTCCCTTTCCATGTTGTGTTTATGCATGTTGACTGCGCTTAGCAAGTCTTGTTCGTTCTCTTTAGCAACTAACAAATGTGTACTCTCACGTGCTTAAATTTGTGCCAGGTCTCTTCTTCTTCTTTTTTTAATTTCAATTCCGTCATCATGATAATGCGATCCCCATGAATCCTTGTCTGCCGCGTGGTTATGCGCATGTACTCTTATCCTAAAACTAACTTAGACAGCTTATGGCCTGTTTAATTGCTGCTTATTTAACTGTGTCCATAAAGATTGTAATAAATTACTAGAGCATTTTTATTTTTAATTTAAGAAAATGTTTACGACTTGTTCAAATTTTATCTCATCACATTTTTGTTGATTTCCTTCTAGCTTTCGTGCACTCTATTAATTATAAGCTATAGTTTTATTTTTTAAATATAAATATAAATATTACATGTTGCTATTCTTTAGGTTTCCCACACTTGTCAATGAATATTTCCATTTTATTTTCCATGAACAACAAAATTACTGGACATTGGGCAGGCGTGGGAGTACTGGGGCAGAAGGGACAATAGAACTTTTTCTAAATTTAACCAAAACTTTTAGGGTAGCCTTGGTAGATCGTGGGGAACCAAAACAATGATGGGTCCATTTCAGCAATGATTAAAATCAAGATGCCCCCACAATTAGGTGTGTTTATTCAGCTGACCACCCTCCACTACTAGCTACGCTTTTGCTAATCTCATTCTTAATCAACATTAATTCATTCAAGGTCCCAAAACCAAAGTGAAGTCATTGATCAATGCTAATATATAGCTCAGAACTTCACCATGTAGCCATGCGTGCCCCTAAAGTGTATTGAGTTTGGTGTTGACAACTATTTTTCTTTTTCTTTTTGTACTCTTTTAAAATCTGAATTATTTTAATTTTATTTTTTAATATTTTATTTATTGGAAATTAATCTTCATGCTTTTTTTATTGTTTTCTTCTGGATATTTCTTCTACTCTTCCATCATTTAGGAGTAGTTTTTTTTTCCCGTTCAAACATAATTGTCATTCTTTTTATTTTTATCCTTTTCATTTGGTAAATTTTCTAAATTAATTTTTTTTCATAATTTCTTTTTTAAAATTGAATTGATTGATAATTAAGATTTTTTATTTAACCTAAGTTAATGGATTTCATGATTTTCATGGTCACGTGATTTGCAGGTTAACTCATATTTTTTTCCATTACTTTTTAAAATTATTTAAAAAAAAATTAAATTAATGTTCATGGATTTCATGAACAATTAAGCTTATGATGTTATTTAATTTGCTTTTAAACGCAATTATATTAGTATTATGATTGGATCAAAGAGTTTTGCATCTTGATCCAGGTGGGGCTAGATCAAGTTTTTTAAACATTTTTTAATGTAATTTGTTTTGTCTTCTAACATTTTGTTGGCTAGAAATCAGGCTTCACCTTTTTTTGTTTGGAAAAGAAAGGAAGGGGGGGTGTTATTGTCAAGAGCAAGCCTGGTTAGGACAAGATGACTGTGCTTGAATTAATCACGTTTGATCCTTTTGCTTCACTTCTTCACCTATTACAGCAAAATATAGCTAAACATTGAAAACACATTACTTTATGGTTATCTCACTGTATCCTTTGCCCTTACGGCCATAACTGTAGGCGACAAACCGGAAGGTCTCATACAGTAGAGTACTAGTAGCTTAGCTTAACAGTCTCTACAAAGATGAAGTATGTATTTAGTAATATGGTACATAACATTTTTTATTGAAATAATAATTTTTAATATCAAACTATTTAAAAATACTTAA
The DNA here is from genome assembly GCA_964035475.1 of Salix caprea. Lineage (NCBI taxonomy): Eukaryota > Viridiplantae > Streptophyta > Magnoliopsida > Malpighiales > Salicaceae > Salix > Salix caprea. Next base: position 7,507,248 of record OZ037759.1, on the reverse strand, counting down.
ATGTGATATTTTTTAAAATAAAATGCTGTTTTTAAAACAGGTACGCCAAAAAAAGAAGCAGCCGAAGACTGGCTAAAGTAAAAGGGATGAATAGAGGACTGGCTTACATGTGTCAAGTCAGGAAGGCAACAGGTTCACCGGCAAAAGAGTGCAAGACAGTTGGGCGAAAACGGGGCAATCTTCCTGCAACCGAAATTGTGAGCTTAATGATCTGAGGGGCTAGCCCACGCCGGACCATTAGCCGCCACGTATGTATACAACATCATTCCGTTTCGTGGGCCCCATTTTCCACTACAATAGGCTGACAAAAATAGAAATTAAAACACAACCCAGTTTGAAATTATATATATATAAAAAGAAGAAGAGAGAAGGAAAGGGATTGTTTTCCCGAGAGAATGTAAGAAGAAAAGCACGTGCTTTACTTGTTATCCGAAAAACAAATCCAACCGGTTACAAATCATGTGGTAACTTGCTACTTGACGTGCGCTTTGCTTTATGTTACACCCTAACGTTTTTTCAACGTATTTTTAACATAAAGAAAATCAAAATTTAAATTGAGAATTTTATGCAAATATGTTATTAAATAAATCAATATTATATATATATATATATATATAAATCAAAAGATTAGTTATAGTGTAAATTAATTATTCTTTAATGTATGATTATGCAAGACCATCACACATGGCTAGGCAAGGCTTATATAATTGTCAGGACTACATAATTATATTAAGTGTAATTTTGTACTTATATGATTATATGTATTATTAATAGGATATTTTAATTATCCTATAATTAATCTTTTGTAAATATACGGATGTTGGCATTGTGCATATAATGTACTTACTATATGTTTTGTTTATTTTCTTATGTACTTATTATATGTCTTGTAACTTTGAAGAAATACTTTTGGTTTGTATTGTGTTTGTATATCTTGTGGAAATAAATTGTCATGACATTGAGAAACAATGATAATAATATGGGATAAGGTCCGAGATAGTTTGACTAATGTTGTGGTGGAGTTTGTTATGTTGTGTATGAATTTTTGGCATGGTCCAAATACAAAAGAAACTATTTTAAAATCACGGTAGAATAAATAACATTATCATTTGTATCAAAGTGAGAGAAATATTGACTGTAATTTCATTATGTATATATAATGTTCGGGTAAAATCGTATTGATAACTAAAACATTATAGAGCCCAAGTATATATGAGTATGAAGAGTTGTCTTACCTAATATTATTGGATTTAACTACGCATTGAGCCCAAGTGCACATAGGTCTAGAGAGGTTCTAAACCACATGTTCTTGGGTTTGATTACGCACTAAACCTAAATAAACATGAATCTGGCAAGTTGTAAGATATACATCTTTGGATTCAGTTACATGTTGAGTTCAAGTACATATGAATTTGAGCATATACCATCACTTGTGGGTTTGCAATCGTGCCAAGTCAAAGGAGGTATGAGCTTAATGATTATTATAGGTCCCATATTGGAGAACAAGACTTCATTTATTTATTCTTATAACTTTTAACATAAAATATTAGGGTCAAGAATACTTATATATCTCAACACCTCTAAATGTATAAAAGTTTTATAAGAACATATCATATTTCCATCAATACTAATATTGTGTAAATGATATTTATCTCTCATTAATGTTGTGTAGGATATATTTATCTCTAATTAATGCTATTAAGAGGAATGACATTTCAAACCCCTTTATTTGAGCAATATGGCGAGACTTAAGATCTATAAATACCTCTTGAACCAACCAGGTAAATGATTTCTAATTTTTAATCTTTAAGTGTTCGTACTTTAATTTTCAACGTATTTATCGTACAAAAACAAAAACAAACACTCTTGTTCATATAATTTAACACTCATTCTTTATTTATTGCAATTCATTACAAAAACTCATTAACTTTATCATCTGAGAGTTTATAAACCCTAACAAAAGAGATTGTTGCTGGTGTTAGGCCTTATATCATCTACCATTAACTTCGTTAATTATAGAGAAAGGAATATTGATGTGAACATATGATTACTCATTGTCCAAACACATAAAAACCTTATTCTTAGCATATTGGATTTTTAGAACATCATTAAGACAATTAGATTTTTTTAATTGAAGTAATTTCTCATATAAATATTTATATAGATATGAAAACTTGTATATTTTTTAATACAGAATTTTTATTTTATTTGTTATGTTTTTTAAATATTATATTTGTATTTTTCTAAACTTAGATATTTCTCTTACCGTCAATATTTTTATTCTTTTTTTCCTCCTACAAGATTATGGATTCAATTTATTTTCAAAATTATTATGTTTTGTTGCATACAAAACTATTATAATTATCTTACCATGTTGAATAAGATATATATGTATAACATCGAAACATTTATTCTTTTGAATATTGTACTGTATTGACTCAAACCAATGTGAATGAATAGGATATATGTATACCATTGAAACACTTATTCTTTCAATATACACCAATTCTGATTTTATCATATAGATATATACATACATGTAAAACATTTATATTTTTTGAATAAAATACAATATACACATATCTAAATAATAATATAATACAAACATTTATGCATAACATTTATAATCTTTTCATTTAATATATATATATATATATATATATTATTTTATTTTGATAATAAATATAAATTAAATAATAAATATCTACATGAATATTCAAAACACAATAAATAAGTACCTGGATGGAGAATGAAAGTATGAGTATATTATATTATCCTGAGAAAATCAATGCTGGAATATTCAAATCAATTTCTTTAAAAACGATCATTAAACATTATGAGATATTAAAACATCGCACTTTCCGAAATCTATTTATTTTAGTAGTCCAAGCGTGTTCTATCGGCTAATCTCAAGTGGAGTTAGCTAAAAACTTACCGAGCGGGCACGCTCGTGCACAAAACACTCTGAGTTTTGGCTCAGCCTATGTTGGGTCGGCTTCAAATGAGCCAAGCTGAAGCTGTATTGAATATCTTAAAGCAACATTTGGAGAAGTGTCATGATCGCGGTATACCGGGTCGGTTGGTGGGGTCCAGCGTGAAAGCTTTTTTTGAAGAGAGAGAGAGAAAAAAAACAGTTATTAGAATAAAAAATGGGAGACCAACCAACCAGAGGCCGCGTGCAACTGCTGGTGAGTGAGGATAATATTTCATCATCCTCAAAGCCACCAAACCTTAAATAAACTTTTAGTTTACAGGTCGTATGCTTTTCTTATTCATATAAAATATTTGCACTTTTAGACACATAATATTATTTATTTCGTTATTAAGGATGTCTTTTTTTCTTTCTTTCACTCCTCCTATCTTTAATTAGCGAGCTTGCTCAGTGTTTCAGTGAATCTCATTCCTAGTGTGCGGCCATGTCGATATCCTCCAATTTATGCTAGTGAAATGTTTAATTTATTTTGAAATAATGGGAGTTGTTCTTTTTGAGTGTTTGATAAACAAATTAATTAACTGTGGTTACGTTTTACGGTTAATTAAGGCCCAATTCTGAGCGGTTTTCACCTTCACTTTCCTAGCTTAATTGATTTACAGGCACTGTGCTACAAGGGAGACAGGAGGCTAATCATGTTATAAAATAAAAAAAAGGACAAGGGTTATTAATTAATTGGTTCAAAATATCACGAAAATCAATTCTGATGCAAGTTGGAGTCATGTGGTAAAATATATGAAAACTAATACGCCGATAGAAAAAAAAAGTTACATAATTAAGGTGATATAATCTATAGGGTGGAAGATTACGGTGCACGTTTGGCTACTAAGCTACAAAAGCCTTACTTCAACAGAGAAAATCGACAATTCTAATTGAACTATTATCATATCATTAGTCTGATCGTGTACACCACGCGGAGTAGATTGAATTTGACCCACAACTCACTATAGTAACTCCATTTTTTTTTTTAATGAACACGAGAAATATGAAGAAATACGGAAGCTGTTTTCAAGAGAATTGAGTTATTTAGCAAGGAGAAGATCATATCATTTAATTTAAGATTTTCGATTCAATTTCTTGTAAGTTTTAAAGTGAGATAGCTTATAACTACATTTAATTAGCTCATTTATAGAGATACATATATAAATTATCAGCTTTAATAAGATTTCTTTAAACGAAAGATATAATATCTCCTCATATGTATTAATTATATATACATTTCCAAATTAAAAAAAAAAGAAATTAGATGTTGTAGTATTTATGGAGGGAGGGATGCTTTGCCCTAGCTATCATCCCTTAATTGATTGCACTACGTGTACATCGATGTCACCACGTCTTTTTCTTCTTTTTTTTCTTTGAATTCGCTGTTTTTTTTTTTAAAAACCCAACTCATCTTCACCGTTTGATATTCTCACATAATCATATCGATCTTCTCTCTCCTTTTTAACATCAATTGCTAGCTGAACATTCTCTTCTATAGTCTCCATCAGTTGCTGGTAGAGGTCATCACCTCTCTCTCTCTCTCTCTCTCTCTCTCTCTAAAAGCATAGTTTGAGCCATTATACGCCCCTTTTTTTCGTGCGAAGCTTTTCCAGCAATCAAGCTCCCACTTGAACGATAAGAGAGATTATTAGGGCATGTGTGCGCTTCTACTCATTCTCATTTTCTTGCTTCTTATTTAACCATCTCTCTTTTTTCTTCCATACTCTTCAAGTACCTCTCCTTTTCTCTTTGGCAGCCCCTCTCCTCTACTTTCCTCGGGATCTGATCATTCCCCTCTCTTTTAGTCTCTTGGGACAATCAGATGTTCCATTAATCAAGACTACAAGTAGTTGGGTTTCAGCTCAATTCCCGAGGATCACTTTTATTGCTTTCTTCTTTCTTGTTTGTTTGCTGTGTTTTTTGCTTGCTGTTTCGGTTGCCTTGTTAAAAGGTTGGCAGAGAGTGATAAAAGCTAGCTTAAAGTGTCTGTTTCCTTCGAGCTGATTGGCTGGTTCGAGTTTGGATTCATTAGCGACGAGATCTAACAGGGAGTTCTTACTTGGCAAGAGTACTGTATTATTCTAAGCTTCAGAATTTCCAAGGTTGTGTATCAAGAACTTCTTATATATGCTCCTTCCTTCACTCTTTATTGATATAGCCTTTCTTTTCTTTTCTTTATATGCCTTAACTTGATGGTTTGACTCAGTCCTTAATCTGAATGATAATCACTTAAGATCGGAGAACTCCTTTGTTACGGGCAAATTGGAAGATACGGATTTCAAATATTCAATTGAAAAGACATTACTAGAAGCTATGATAACCTTACCATTCAAGTTTTGAAAACTAATTAAGTTTGGTCGGATTTTTGCTCTACGTTGTGCATGGTTTCATGGACTCAGCAGGTCATTTCATGCATCGTCTAATTAGCATATTGAAATATTCAAAGTGCACTAGTTCCAACTTTTCTGATTCATTTCTCCTCTTCTTGTAATTCAAAATTTCCGGATTTTTTGGCTTATCAAAGACCTATTTCATTCAGAAAAAAAGGGATTGCTTTGGCTTGCTGAAGTGATCACCATATCATATGATTCAGTATCAAGTTCTATTTTTGTGATTAGAATCGCTTAAATTAAATACGTCTTTCTCTATCACATGTTTTTGACCCTTTTTTTCTTTGGCTCATTATCATATGCATTTTCTTTCTTTATTTTGAGACATTTATGCGAAGATCTTACCATCTGCATCGTGCATACTTAAGAAAGTTTCGACTTTTTGTGTGGTCAAGGAGATCAATGATGGAAGATAGGGATTGGGTCTATTAATAGCGAGTTCATTTTCATATTCATAGCAAGTTCTTGCGTTTTAAAATCGTCCCCCGTTTACCCTTTTTCTTGATGCATACCACGTCTATTAATGTTGGATAAGTTAAATGAAAGGTGATCCAAAGCAAAGAAATATGCTCATAATATGTGTGTGAGAGTGCCTGCCATATTCTTGTCTGTGGCAATGATCTTCGACATGGTTTTCATTGCAATGATCTTCTTCCTTGAGGATGCTTCAAAAAGTAAGAGTTTTAAATTTGGTTTCCCTATAATCATCCATCATTCACCTTTTTTGAGTGAAGAGAACACTTTTGTTTCAGTTTATTTTTGATAGAAGGATTAAATTATAACTCAAGATACAAGGACGAAAATAGTTGTAAGAATTTACTAGCGAGTTGCTCATATATTCTGCGTATTTTTTTCTTATTATTATTCTTAATATGCTCTCTTTATTTTATTTTTGGAATTATCTCTTATCTAAAGTTTTATTCTTCTTTTTTCTGTTTACTTGTTTTAAAAAAAGATATTTTGTTATTTAACTTTAGTTTTCAGTGTAAACATAAACCGATGAATTAGCTCATAAGACTGTTTTGAGAGAAAAATAGGTTTAAAAAAACTATCTCAATTAAAAAACTTAATCTAGTTAATCGTGAACCAAATCTCATGCTATCTCATTTATACTCCAATGGTTGATGCATGAACTTTACAATTTTCTTCACTCCAGTACTCTTGTCGAGTTAACTAATTTTGAAAATTGAACACAATATTAAATGTCAGAATATAATCTATCACCCTTTTTACTTACACATGGTTGATATTGCTACATTTCAGTTCTTGGAGGAGATGGATACCTTTTCGCATGTTCCCCCGGGCTTTAGATTCCATCCAACAGATGAAGAACTTGTTGATTACTACCTTAGAAAAAAGGTTGCTTCGAAAAGAATTGATCTTGATGTCATTAAGGATGTCGATCTCTATAAAATTGAACCATGGGATCTTCAAGGTAGTATAATAATTAATCTTCGAACTAATGTTTGCTAATGACATTTGGAAACGAAAAGCCTCTATCTAGTTCATGGTATTATTTAAACTTATTAATTAATTTTGTTTGCTGGGACAGAATTGTGCAAGCTAGGAACTGAAGATCAAAATGAATGGTACTTCTTCAGCCATAAAGATAAAAAGTATCCTACCGGAACTCGCACCAATAGAGCGACAAAAGCCGGGTTCTGGAAAGCTACCGGAAGAGATAAGGCTATCTACTCCAGGCATAGCTTGATTGGCATGAGAAAAACCCTAGTGTTTTACAAAGGACGAGCTCCAAATGGACAGAAATCTGATTTGATCATGCATGAATATCGATTAGAAACGAATGAAAATGGAACCCCTCAGGCAAGTTTTTTTTTTTTCTGCTGCTTAAAAAAAAAATTCTTCTTCACATGCCAATGTGCATTCATTTAGCCTTGTTATTTTTCTAACATATTGATGACTTGGAGATAAATCTGTAGGCAAATCCAAAAAAGCTCACTAGAGAGCCTCTTTCTTTCAATTCAGCATATTATTTTGATTGCCTAGCATGCCTAGGGAAATTGAGTGATACCTTGGGACATTGATTGGGCATAATTGTGATTTTATTTCCAATTAATTATGATGTTTATAGTATTTTTTATGCACAACTGATTTAAACTGTAGCATATATAGCTGTAATACTTTACAGATTCAATTTCTTTGATCAACAAAAAACAAATCCTCAAATCGTCCCATCTTATAATGTGTGTTGCGTGGTGGGGGGATTTTTGGTGTAAATAAATTAGATACAAAGACCTGGTACAGAAAAGATTCAGATAGCTTTGTTTCTAATTTAATTTAGATATGTTCGTAAAAAAATTATCAATCTAAAAACCCTCTCATTTTTATGCTTGAATATTGCGTGCTTAATTTCTAATAAATAAAATAAAAATAATAAAATCCCAATACCATATCATAAAACAATTTCAGTTTAAACAGGCCAGTCAAAATTCTACCATTACCTGTGAAACTAAAGTTAAACTGTCTGATAACGAGATTGTTTGGAATCGCAACAGGAAGAAGGATGGGTTGTCTGCAGGGTGTTCAAGAAGAAAATGCCAACAATGAGAAAAGTTAATGACTACGACTCACCATGTTGGTATGATGACCAGGTCTCATTCATGCCAGAAATTGATTCTCCAAGGCGAATTTCTCAACCCTATGCATCGTACCTTCATCATTATACTTGCAAGCAAGAGCTCGAGTTGCCATACAATGTACCTCATCATGATCCTTTCCTCCAGCTACCTCAATTAGAAAGCCCTAAAGTTCAATCAGGAGCCACTGCGAGTAGCAATTCTGCAATTGCTTATGCTTATGACAGGACCAATGGGAGCACTTTGCAGTCATCGACCCTCACACAAGAAGAACAGATGCAGCAATTCCATCAGCAAAATCTGAACTCATTTTACAGTAACAATAATAGTGAGCAGGCTGTGGACCAAGTGACTGACTGGCGAGTTCTTGATAAATTTGTTGCATCTCAACTCAGCCATGAGGATGAGTCCAAGGGAACCAATAACTACTCCAATAAACCCACCTTTCATGCAGCTGAGCAGATGCATATGCTTGCCAACGGTTCTAAAAGGTCAGAAATTGCACAGGAATATGCCTCGACGTCGACCTCCAGTTGTCAAATTGATCTGTGGAAGTGAAGGCTTATAATAAAGCTAAAAATACTAGAACATGCATACTGATTATAGAAGCTACACTTATATATATGGAAAAAAAGTTTGATCCAAGTTTCTGTACATAATAAAACCGAGACGGTATTGCTGTAGCTATGGACTTACTTTGTCCATACGGATGAATACTAGGTTACTAGATAGAGAACAAATGCCGGGCAAAAATAAGTTAGTACTTTCAGGTGGGATGTATAGCTGAGATTTGCTGGAACTCACTTGATCAGCTATTGAATGGTGGATGTACTGCCTTCAATTTGCATTTGAAGGCATTATGATTGTAATGATCGATCGTTTTCTATTTAGATCAACTCTGTATGCTCAATCTTAGCATTGAGGTCTCTATTAAATTTTTCCCCTTCAGTTTTCACAGCAACTGTTTGAAGATTGTAAATTCATTTTCCACTCGTTTTCATAAGGAAAAATGTAGTCCACCAAGAACGGTAAATATCTCGTAAGGAAAGATTCATCATGAAATTATAATCTATGTTTGATTTTACTGTCTTCTGCTATTAGTTTCTGCAGCTGTACTTTTGCACTCCATTTCACAATTGGCTTTTTGGTGCTACTAATTTACTCGGTGCCTGAGAAAAAAAAGAAGAAAAAAGAAGCTATTTCATGTGTTAAAAATGTAATTTCTGGATGGCAAGTCAATACTAATGAATCTATACAGCCTACACAGCTTCATTAATCATTTTGAAATTGGATTACAATCATGTGAAATTAGATATGTTGACCTGTCATGCACCGGCTAGTTTCCAAAACAATTACAGAGAATATGTCTTCTTTTCTTATTTTTTTCGTTCATTGGATATACATTTTTCACCTCATCTATTTATAACTAACATTAGATACATGGCCAATGATGAAATTGAATATCCGCAGTTTGTAAAATGCCTAATTCATCAACCTACCATCTAAATGTGATCATATAGTAAATGCATGCGTTTAGAAGAATCATGGCTTCCAATACAAGAAAGAGTCATTGGGACTCTAATTATCAGAAATGAGTTGTACTGAGTCATTTAGACCTGCATCCCTGTTAATTAGCTGAAATACATGATAATAGGTGTCTAGTTATCTAACGTAGGAACTAGAAATCAATTTATTGATATTGCAAGCGCTGAAGAATAGTTTTGATGTTAGAAGTTGTGGCCAGATCATTTTGTTGCTATCAGGATATATAGAGGAAAACTGCTTTGTTAAAATTGATATATCTTAGCAGATAAGAGAGATTGCTGGTTTTGTTTTCAAACTCTAACATGCTTCTCCTGAGGGGGGGGGGGTAACATATCCTGATCGATGATGTTGTTTAAGATGCAATGCGGAAAGTTATAATTATCTTCTCCAAAAAAAAAACATCGCAAATTTTCCTTAAAATTAAATTAACTCGCAGGCAATGGATATTTAAGGAAGTTAGTTCACATCATAACTTGTTCTATTCTACCTTGGTTTGAACTTAGAACTCTAGAGAAAGAAAGAATATATATATATATTTGTTTGAGCTGAAAACCCTAATGTTCTGCGGAAGGATTATTACTTGTGAAGTAAAACAAAGACATGACATTGTCCCTAACAGAGCAAATATGTATGATTCTATGTAGACTCCCCCTCTTCCTCAAATACAAACAAGAAAATAGGGAGAAAACAACTAGTAGCACAATTAAGACGTACAAAAGGAGCAACAAAAATTCTTACTCAAAGAATGAAAATCAACTAGCAAACTGTTAATTTCAAGACTTCGCAAAATTATTTTTAGATAATGCAGGAAGCTTGGTCAGCTACCGTCCTGTGTGCACGATACACCTGCTAGGGTGAACCTCGTAAGGAAACCACCATATTCGATTCAAGCCTTAACTCTCAATTACACATACCTGTACAAGAAGATGAATCAAAATGCATCTGATGAACTTCTTGATAAATAATCTATCAACTTCTTGGCAAGTCGATATCGGGTAAAACAAACATTGTGCGACAACCCACTTCAGCGAAATCCATGGACGAGCTGCAAGAGGTGGCCTTAGATTCGGATGATTGGAGAAAAATCATGGATATTTGTTTGTACTTGACCACGAGAAGTACAGTTTGAAATTCTTACATGGGGGTTTAAATACGGATGGCAAGGAACAAGGGAACATATTAATCACTTGGTCTAGATAACACGACTGATGATTAACAAGAATGAAAAGTCTGAGCTTGTTCTGATGTTATTGACCGGGAGAGCAACCTCTCACTTGGGTCGAAGTCAATCAGTAAAATCCCTTTAAAGCAATGAAAATTTCCCAGGCGACATAATGAGTGGGCGTGCTCCCAAGGCCTCATCATGCATCAACTCTTACCACTAGTTTGGAGAGAGGCGTACGCTTAATGGGAGGACTCCTGATGGAGGAAAATATTTCTTGCTGATTAAGAGCATGTTTGTTATAGTTTTTATTCTGGTTTTTAGATTTGTTTTTAAAAATATTTTTTAATATTTTCTGATTTGATGTAAAAAATATAAAAGGATTTTAATATATTTTTAAACAAAAAAATAATCTGTACCATAATTTAAAACCCTCCCTAAATCTCCCTATATTTGGCATGCTGTGGGAAGGCTTGTGCATGCTTTCTCATTAGGGTTTCTTACTCTCACGGTTTCATTGCTTCACTTGTGATAAAAGAAACCGAGGACATTTTCTTTTCATGGCCTCGCATTTCATATGATCACAGGAAAGAAAATAAATACTATGTACTGTAAACCTCGCAAAACCCAAAAAACAAGACTGATGCAATTTTATGTGGGTGAATAATTAGGGTTTACACTTGTAAATGTTGTTTGCAGAGTAAGTAAGACAACATCATTGACCATGTGAAGCAAACATAAGCCATGTGAGGCAGCATTACTAGCGTGCAATATCCTTGGCCACCCTGATCCCCAACCTCTACAGTTGCCGGAGCCAGAATTCTTTGACTTCTCAAATACTACGTTAATTTTGGTCCCCTTTCGGTTGCTGTCCATACTTGGACTCGTGTATATGTTCAATGTATACGAAATATATTAATTTCTATTTAATCAACACACGCACACGTATATGTATTTCTGCAAGTTTTCAAGCTTAAAGTCCCTTGATTATTTTTATTTTGCGATTATGGGGATGAGAGATTTTAATCATATTTATTTTGAAGTGGTGTACTAGCCTTGTTTTAGTATTTACTTGGTACATATTTCAACAAAATAATTAAGCTTTCATTATGAGTTATATATTTAATTCTATTTAGTGACTTTTTTTATTTAATATAAAAGGTAAAAAATAGTCTTACATTAAATAAAACTATAAACTTCAATTATCAAACAACTCAATAAACTATAACAAAATTGAAAAACAAATATTAAAAAAATATATAGATCAACTCAAGAAAACTTTTTAGCCCCGCAATCATAGATACAAGATTAGAATAGCTCCATAAAAAAATAATTTCAAAAGAAATGTAAAAAAAAAAAAAAAGTCAACATATGTTAATTTTCAAAACTCGTGAACACAATCTTCAGACTAGGATTGCATAAGGAAAAGTGAAAAAAAGGCTAATTTTTATAAAAAAAATATTAAATAATAAAATTAAACATATATAACTAACAAATATTTTTCTCTCTTTCATCATAATTCAATGACTTACTCTCTCTTATCATAAACACAGGGACTGAAATGTGAATACAATGAAGACTTGGAACAAAGCATATAATTTTCAAACTAAGGGAATAAAATGAATTTAGATAAGACTTTATACTTGAAAGGTGCTAAAACAATTTATTTATTTAGAAAATATTGTCATTTCACAAGGAGTTTAATTTTTTAATCCTTTTATTTTCAAACAACAAAACTTAATTATAATTTTTAAAAATTAAAAACCAATCCAATATTAGGATTTTGTTTTCTAAACTGCAATAACCCGGATAAAAAAGGTGTTTTCCCTCCGAGAATACCGTAAAACACAATGCCTCTTATTTAAAAAAAAAAAAAAAACATTTATACTTCGGAAGAACTCCTGGTATTAGAAAAGCACACCTTTGTCATCTATAAACGAAGGGCCTTATGCTTTTGACTTTAAAGAAGAAGATATAGTTATTCCTTGACTGGATATAATTAACAAGCAGATGGTTATAAAAAAAAAGGAACGTAATGTATACATATACGTACAGGGGCAATAGTGCGGGATGCCTTAGAAGCAACAATAGCCATGCATCATGTTTGCCATGATTATTAGTAAAGAGCTTACAATTAACGGTCGGATAGGTGTTGATAGTTATGATGCAAGACTGCAAAGATGAGATCATGAAAGTTGAGTTTCTCTGGAGATTTTATGTTTTGTTTCTTATACTCAGGATATGCATGCAGGACTCTTGAGAGAGACGGTGGGAATAGAGTTGACAGGCTAAAAGGGCACATTCCCCGATTGGCAATGCTTGATTGCCAACGATAAAGGAGACAAGAAATACTCATGCATGTTTTTGTTGGTTCACTGTGGAAATTAAAAAGGGAAAGACAGAGCAAAGTAAAGAAGAAGCAACTTCGATTGATTTCTTTATCAGTTGGGGTCGATGCTTGACTTGGGGGCTGAGGTTGGCTTTCTGTGCTCTCTGTGCCATTATAACTTCTTTTATTTTGGATTCGAGAAAATCCCACCGCTCAGAAAACATACTTTATGGATCTAGATGAATGAATAAAACCCTGACTGTTTCAAGCTCTTATAAGAAGTACACATTCTGACTGGAACTCGAGATCTACTATGCAGATCTCAAGTCTTTTATCATCACATCACGCACGTTGGGTACAACATTATAACTTCCTCAACATGGAAAGAGCCTCCTCACTTTTCCCCCCCTTCCTTTTCTCTCTTTTCTGCCAGTTGCCCTTACCTTGCCCCCATTATCTATAGGGATGAGAAGGAACTATATAGGATAGCACGAAATGCTCAAAATGAAGACAGCACGCAAGCTTTCATAATTTCTAAGGTTTGTTTACATGTCCCACGTGCTCTCAGCTTTGTTAACATTTGATTACAAAATCAAACTTTGAGACTAAATATTGATGGCTTAAGAACAGTTTAAATCAAGGGGGGAAACAACCATATAGCTACAGCTGAGCAATTCAGAAAATTTCTTCAAAACATTGGAAGCAAATGCTAATTGCCTTTCTCTTTAGATTAGTAGTTCTGGTATTTTTGAATGAGGTAGTTGTTCTGATTCATAACATCTTTTGTCGGACATATATATAACGCTTCTGTTTACATAGATATGGGGACGTTTCTTGGTGGGATGGCCTTGCTTGGAATTATTTCGCATCGCAAAGACCAGTGCCTTGATCGCAAAAACCATCACGGTCCAGCAGTTTCTGAGGGGGGGCACTCAACAGAGGAGAAGAAGGCGTGCCATAAGCATTTCTTCTGCTGTTTCCGCAGCCTAAGCTTGCTCTGGTGCTTACCCCGGTAATTGGATTTGTGCCACTAGCATACTTGCAAAGAGCCTATATGATCAAATACGAGAAATAGCCATAAATGAACCAGTTAGAATGGTAGTGTCGAATCCATGCATAATAAAAAATGACCAATTAAATATAATAGGTGAAAACTTGAAATGGCAGCTAAATTTACTCGTGAGGATTCACTTTTCCTCTATCCAGAATGTTGATGAAAGTGATCAAATTTCTGAAATATTATTCATCACAGCTAAATTTGGGACTACATTTCTGAAATCTTATGAATTGCAATATTTAAATTCCAAGAGATTGAATTAGGGTATAATAGGCCAATCGATTTCAGTATCATACAGAACAAAATGTCACCGCTGATCTCATAGATATCAGAGGTTCTGCAGTAATAGATGTGAATACCAATCAGTTTTCTTCTTTTTACTCGACAATCTCTTGCAGACTTCAATAATTTTCGTCAGAAAAAAAAAGGAAGGGTATGATGTAGACCAGAAGAATAACAACGTGTCATTGTGTCAGGATTAAGCCACCTGATAACAGAACGTGTACTTGAACAAAACAGGGATCTTAAAGTAATGCTTAATAAAGAAAGTGCAAGAAGGAAAATATAAATTAGCAAGATATGCAGAGACCTGATGGTGGAACCTCAAACAGTAGCCTGCAAGAGATACATTTGAATATTATTGTAGAGATCAAACTGAAAACAAGTAGTTTATCAAAGCACCTGTTTCTGAGTAAGGTCTATAACAGCGTCACTGAAGTCAGCACCTACAATCAGTGCACCCCCAAGATCACTGCGTGTGAGTACTGATCTAACAAGCACAGCATTGGTGAGGTTAGCTTCATTGAGAACCTGTTGACAAAGGCAGAATATGTTTGACAATCATTGCAATCCTTATCAATATGAAGAAGTGGAACCTTTTATTTATTTATTTATTATTATTATTTTCTATCAAAATGATTGAAAGCAATGGATTAAGAGGATCCAAAAGACTAATTAAACAACACTTCATGGGAGGTCATGTATTTCAAGGAAATCGATGCTTAATCCATGCAGTAGTAGCAGTAGTAGATAAATGATTGCAGATGTGACACTGGTTAGTCTTTCAGCCATACCATGCGATCCATCAATGTATCACTCAAATCCGCACCTGTTAATCAAAAGATACACAAAGACAATATGAAGCAAATTAGAAGGCAAAAACAGTACGCAGCTAACCAAATATATGAAGAACGTAAAAGCGCATGATAGAAATGTTTCGAACGGCCACATTTGTAGTTAGAACTTTAAAGTCTCACTGACCTGTAACAAGGACAGCCAATGAACAAGAGAAATAAAAAAAATGCCTAGTTAAGTGATTTTCCTATACTGTTCCAAGTACATGAGCGGTCTCCCTCTTTCTTCGAATAATTTTATCAGGAAACAATCAGACTTTGGCATGACCATAACTAAAATGGTCCAACCTGACTCCACCCAGTAGTTCCAATCTCAAAAAACTATCGATTTGGTTTGGTGGGGTGAACTCTGAGAAATTAAGAACCAAATAGTTACACAAAAGTATGATGATCTATATAATGAAAACATTCTTTTGGCTATTTGTCCAAGACTAAAACAACTAATTAATACAACTGGGATGTAGTCAGATGGATACCTACTAACTTCCACAAACCTTAGAGGCAGTCAGTATCAAGAGTTCAAAGTTCAAACATTTGCTGCAGCCAAGCAATTCATTGCTAATCTCGACTGAAATAGCCACCCTTGCATTAGTAATTACCAGTCATTAAATAAGAGAGTACTAATAACTTTCTGAATTTAATAAAAGCTTTAATGGTAGGAATTTGAAGGGCTTTTTTTTTTACTTTCTTTTTTTCTTTTTGGTGCGAAGCGGGTTTAATAAATTATAATAAGGATTTCTCCAAATCAAACCCTCTTTAATTCTATCCAAACTCGTTTTGTCTCAGCTGCGCAGCGTACACATTCGAGTCTCCTTTCTCGACCCCAACCCCCTCTATTTTTTTTCCCTTTTTCTTTACATTTTTTTGCGACAAAAACACCATAAAGCTGATAAATAAACCCCTGAATAACAAAGCTGCCCGACTTGGAAAAAAAAGTCCGAATTAAGCAGGAAAAAAAGAGCTAAACCCTTGAATCCCGCAAATGAAGATCGAAGGTTAGTGGCTCAATTGGGCTCTCTTCATTTTCCATTTCTGTTTATCTTCTTCTTTTTTCTTTTCTTTTAGGTTTACGCATGCTTATTGTTTCTCTTGTGACCTTTTTTACTTGGAAACAAATCTTGTATTTTAGCTTGCCTGTTGATTATGTGAGTTAAACAAACCACAAAAACAAAAGCATCTTTGCATGATTCTATTCAGCATTGCTTAATTTTTATTTATTGAGTCTCTAGTTTTGTGATTGCAAGGCGTTACAAAGAAAAATATTTACTTTACAAGGATTAAGACAATTGTACTATGTTTTTGTTTAAATGATTTTTCATTAGTTTTTTCACTTTTGTGATGTAAAAATCATATTGAATGATGCAGGAATAAGTAAAGTGCTGCATAGGGTTTTGTCCATGATAGTAGTAAATGGGAGGGAAGGGATGAATCAAGGTAATGAATCCTGATTGGTTCTGGCATGGAGTCATGAACTCCAGAAGAATGCTGCAAGCACGCATTGATTTGCAGGTGCAGGATGTGATGGATTTCATCCGGTACTAAGGGAAGGAGGTGTGGAATGAACTGTTTTGCTACAAATCACTATAGCAAGAGGCTTACTTTCATGCGACAGGAGTTTTGTCGCTGGATCATATTATGGTTACTATGAAGTGGTACTGCAACTAGTTTTACCTGTAAAATTCGCCTTATACGCAACTGCTTTCTCCATGTATGCACCATTGAATGTTGAACCACTAAAATCAGATTCTCTCATATCAGCAGCTGTAAAATTGGCTCTTCTGCATCAGCCGTTTAGATTTGCTTAGATACAAGTTGATCTAGAACATGGAATCACTACGTGTCAAAGAAGTAGATTTCTGAGTAGCAGAATGAACATGTAGCGGAATATGAAGTGTATTGCTTGTTTAGCTCTGCTCGACATGGCAGTGGTAATGAGTGGCTCATTTCTCGTAAAATAATAAATTGTGTGAGCACTTAAAATCTTTGCAATTGGAAATTATGCTCTCATGATATATGGTTTCAGTTAACATGTTCTTGATTATTGGGGGGGAGAAATATCAGGGGATTTGAAGAGGCAAAAGGAAAAATGTGGTTTCAATTAACATATTCTAGAACAAATACTTGCACCTAGATTTACTGTACTGTAAAGCTAAACCACTCTGTTTTCTCCAGTGAGATTTATTTTGAAATCAGAGAGAATTACCTGAAATTTTCATTCAAATGCACCGCCTTTCTGCACAGAAACAAAACCAGAACTTCAAAATTTTGACTGGCAGTACAGCAGTATTTGCAGCACACGAGCATCGTTAAAGTAAAACAAACCTGAGATCCGCAGAACCAAATTGCGCTGCTGACCCTATACCAAACTCCCCACGAATCTCAGCTTCAAACTTATTAAGATCAGCAACAGCAGGCAAATTACAAGAACTAAAGCTAATAACGGCAGCTGCCAATGTAGTTGACACTACCCTAGCCCAATTCTTGGATTTAGCAGTTTCCATCTCGTACCCATTTTTGGAACAATCTTTCTTTTCAAGGGAAACTCAGTTAGATGGAAACTAAACAGACTTATTATATTAATAACCTGGAGGATAACATCAGTCTTTGTTTCAACTTACCAGCCAATTGGTTTCCTCTTTCTGTGTCTAATTGATAAGCTATGCGAAAAGGCTTAGATGAAGAGAGAACATGGTGCGGAGATTTTGAAGATGCAGTGGAGATGTTAGGAGACTTGATGGACATCGAAGAGAAAGAAGTGAAAGCCATTCCAAAGTGTTCTTGATTTCGTTGGGGAAGCAATGGAGGAGACAGGAGAGTGTGTAATGGAGGGATAAGCCATTGTTTTTTTGTATAGGCCAGGATGAGCACACGTGTTGCTTTGTTCTTAGGCTATTGGGCTGCCCCACTTGTGTTACTCCAAAAATAAAATAGCCTTGGGCCCATGAGCCTCTTAATAGCCTGGTTCCATTCAAAATCCTCTTCCTATTGAACCATTTTAAACCCCCAAAATTATAGCTCTCTTGGGCCTTGTCTAAATCTTGAAGACCTAAACCTATCAACTGGGCCTTCCCAGCGAAGTTCAGGCCTTATATCTCTCGTGGGCCTCGATGATTTTTCGTATCGTTTTTTGGAATTTGGAAGTCTTCATGTTTTCGAATAGGCCGTATATGCCCTCATTATTTAAATAAATCTAGGTTCATCTTTACTGGGGAAAAAAACCTTAATTACGAATGTAATTTATCCGAGTTTTTTTTCTCTCTCTCGGTGTCTGCTTCGATTTATTTACCTTTTTTCTCATTAAATTCTAGTAATTTCATTAAACGAAAATTACAATTTCCTATTTTGAAGTAAGAGAATATGGATATTAATTGAGCTATCATAAACGTGGCATGGTGAAGTGACTGGTTTTTCTACATGAATGCACATTTTTTTGTAAAATGATGAGATGAGTGCTGACGTGCTCTTCTATTTTTCTTCTCTCCTGTTTTTTTTTTTTTTGTCGTGTTTTTTCTTCTTCTATTTATTAGATTATTTTTGTAATTTTCATGCCATTAATTTCGCTTCATAAATATACAGATTGATTTTTACATATATTAAAAAATAGGTTCGATGGCTCTTGTCTTTTCTTTTAAAAAAAATGGAATTCCTTTTTTGCCTTATCAAACTCAAATCCTTTGGCCAGAGGTTTCCGTAGCTCCATCCGAGTGTTTGTCTTAGAAAAAAAAGAGAATTTATTAGTTTCCAGTAAACCAACATATCTAATGAAGCGCGCATATATATATATCAAGAAATATTTTAATTAAGTAGGGAGAAAACTCACATAAACATGGTTTGTTTGTCAAGTAATTATTTCACTTAAAAATTAAAGTTGTAGATGAAGTTTCAGAATATAATTTATATTATTCTCTAACACATCCT
The DNA here is from genome assembly GCA_964035475.1 of Salix caprea. Lineage (NCBI taxonomy): Eukaryota > Viridiplantae > Streptophyta > Magnoliopsida > Malpighiales > Salicaceae > Salix > Salix caprea. The sequence goes on along the minus strand of OZ037759.1, from coordinate 7,488,143 downwards.
TAAATGAAAATAATTTGAGTTTGAAACTTGTAGGAGTTCATATTATTTTTTATTTGATTTTTATCAAATAAAATAAAAGAGGTGAAATTTGAATCCATGATTGTTGAATCAACAAAGTTTTCATACTATATCAAAGAATTATCTGATTTAAAAATTTAAATTATAAAAAAAATTTAATATAATTTATATTATTATAATTAGACATCCAAATTGAAGAACAAGGTGAGGGGATTGATTGATTGATTGAACCCATCCCGGGCATGTCTCTGGGTGGCACAACGAACAACAAATATAGCCATAAATAAACATAACCGATCTAGGCAAGTCATGTGGGGTTACCTAAGATAAAGATCTCAGCTATCAATTCCATCCCCCCCTAAACTCGTACGACCGTGAATCACAGTGGATTGGCAGCTGGAGAGGCCAAAAACACCACACCACATTCAAAATCAACTTTATCGGAATCTACCCTTCCCCAATCCCCACCAGAGAGAGAGAGAGAGAGAGAGAGAGGGAGAGAGAGAGGGAGAGGCAAAGGAGAGAGATCCTCATGTACCCACAAACAGCAACAAACAGCTCCTTGCAGGCTTTTTACAGTGATAGCTTTTCCTCATTCGTACATTCCAAGCATCAATGCATTCATACTTGAATGTAGGCCAGCAAGAATGCATGCATCATTCGAACTGCTATGCGGTCACGGTTAAAATTTAAGATTTTTAACTTACTTCAGGTTCTCCCTCACGTGTTCCATCCTTGAAGACGTGAGAGTGACATGCAGGAATTGGAAACTGCTGCTTCTGTCTGTAAACTACTTTTATTAAACCTGTCTTAACCTCTACATTAATCTATGAAAGCTAATCCTATATAAGTTCTTACTTAACTTGCACAGTGCATTGACCAGCCATGCTTGTTTTACTTCCCGAAGGGATCAAACTCAGTTCACTTATAACCAACTGGTTAATATAAGAAAAAAAAAGTATTATAATTTCTTAAAAATAATTGATCAGTTAACTTATAGATTAACTTTATAACCTGATAATCTAGGTCTTTTTTTATAATCAATCTATGCTTAGAGTCTAAAAACTGTAGTTTGAACTTATTGGGTCTGTTGAAACAAAATACCATTGTTAATTTTTTATATTTTATTTTTCTAATGTTTTATAGTACTGGAGTGGGGTTGATAGGAGATGTTCATGTACATAATTGAGCTTCCCCTCGTATTGCTTTCGGTTTTATGTTGATTGTCATGAGATCAACTGAGATCAACTGAACTTACGTGCTAAGGTTGATTTGAAACAATGAGAGAAGATGCAAAAACGAATGGGGATGGAGGGAAAACGATGGATACATGTTAAACCAAACACTGTTGTTTTCTAGAAGTACTTCTAGAAATCTATCTTACGAATTTCATTATTATTAGATACAAATAGTGTTTCTATTCCTGAAAATCAAGCTTAAAATCACAGATAACTTGGCGAGATTTCAATTCTTGTGATGTTCTTCAAATGAAACCTCCATTGTGTGTAACAAGCGCAACATTATTTTTAAGAAAATATTTTATTTTGAAATATAATTTATATTATTTTTTAATATAATTTTTTTAAGTAAAAGTGTTTTGGACTTAAAACTTGTACAAAACCACACTAATTTGTACTTGATTTTTATCAAATAAAATAGAAAAGTGAAATTTAAACATATGACTGCTGAGTTAACAAGACTATAATACAATATTAATGAATTACTTCATTTAAAAATTTAAATTGTTTGATAATATTTTAAAATATAATTTATATTATTTTATAATAATTAATATAAAAAATTTATTTTTAAGAGATGGGAATGATGGCAGAATCTATTGAAGTGACACTTGCTCAGGATTGCGGTGAAATAAATGGGCTGCGACAATATTTTTTAAATCATAGTTAGCAGATTCACCTGGAAGATTAATTTGGATGATTGGTTCAATTTGGTAAATCAATGATTTTTTTATGTAGCAAGAATTAAACTGATAGGAAATAGATTCCTACTTTTTCACAATACGAGGAAAAGAAGAAAATACAAGGATTAGGTCTATGTTGCTATTCTTTTTTCTATCCTAGGAGTTTTTTTGTCAATATAGAAAATAGAAAACGCGATGTCTAAATATATAAATTCTAAATATCAAAGATTTGATAAAAAAAAAATCTCAATTTTTTAAATCTAAAAATACATATTAAACACTCTTATTGTCTCTGCAAATCAATCTCTTAACTCAAAACATGCAAAAATTGATCTAAAACCAATAAATCAAACAAAAAAAACTCGTTTTTAATCTCATTATACTTTCTTCGACAATGTAAGAGGTTAAAAAATTACTTAAATAAAACAATTCTCATCAAATAAAAACCATTGATAACAATAACATTTTTTGTAATGTTTACAACTCACAACTTTCATTTTTATTTAATTATTTTTAGTTAGTTTTCACTCTTCACTCAGATTCATAGATCGAAAAATAAAAAAAATCACACCAATCTAATCTATAATTAAATGTGAAAGGAGAAGCAGAACATAAAAGCTGTATTCAGTATTCACAATTTATTTTAATATCAACCATTATGCACTGTTCAAATGAACAGTCAAGCAGATCGAATATTTGTGGATTTGTTTTCCTCAACAAATGTTTCTCTCCCCCGCAAAAGTGAGTTTGAATTTCTTCACCAGTAATGCCTTTCTGAAAAGATTCAATGGCTTTGGCCTTAGTATATATTAATGCGCGGGCTGTGCCCACTTTCGCATTGCTGTGGGACTGTTTTTAAGAGATTGGAGACAAGCTTTGTCTCCTACTGATTCGGTCGCCTCTCCCCAGTTATTATCAGTGCTGTTTGTTTCATCCCAGCATCTGGGGTTCTGGTTGAGCGCCATTGTAACACCTTTAGGGTTTCAGATAAGGAATTCCTTTCCCTTATAAACCAAATTTGTCTCATTATAAATGGTTCAAAGATTGTTTCCTCGTTTTAATTTTTCGGTGAAGTGTTAGGGATCCACGTGGTTTTACAGTCGACTATCCTTTAAGTCGGCAATGACCTCCTATCTGTCGTTTCGAGTGAGTTAGATCGATGGTTTATTTTTGCTATTCCCATATATACCACAAATAATTCTGGGCTCTGTGGTGGCAAATCTTGCTTTCCTTCTACTTCAATTTTCTGCTTTCAAATACAAGGATTGTCTTCTTTCATCAAATCGCTTGGCGTTGTTCTTAATTACGTACATGTTTGTTCTTCATCGATTATTGTTCTGGTCTGTCGGGTACAGCAGGCTTCAGTTTTTACAAATAACCCAGGTTCATTGGATTATAATAGCAGCTTATAATTAATCAATTAAGATAAAGACTTTGAACTTTAAGATCCATCACCTTCCACTTCTTGGTTATACGTTTTGCTCGATCGCTTCCGCAATTAGCCGCAGCGTAGCGCGGGAAAACCAGCTAGTAATAATAATAGACATTTGCAGAAATCCCTCCCGGCAAACTTTTTTAGCCATTATCTCCCGTGGTCGTTTCACATCTACACGATAACTTTATTTTCCCTGGAGATCACTTGTGATCAACACGTGAAAGTTTTTGTCTGTGACCTGACTGTTTTGTTGTACGAAATCACGATGAACACGTAGTATTATATTTTGTCAAGACTTCTTTGGAGAACTTTGCTGAGGTGACCCAAAGAGAATTAGTTCGAGAAGGGATCGTACCAATTATTTAATTTAATAATTATTGGAGCCAAATAGTCGTTGTTTAATCAGCATGAAGGGACAAAACAATCGCTATTGTTATATCTTATGTGTAAACCAGAATCTTTGAAATCTGAACGCCATCGCGTATGGGGCTTTTCCCGAAGCACAAAACGATCGCTAACCAAGGAAAAAGTAGGGTTTTTTTTCTTTCTTAAATTACTTCACAGGATTCAAACAGTAAATTAAGCTTTACACTTTTCCTTTATTTTATTTTGGCTGTCAAACATATTATTCAATGACTTTTTTTTCAAATTTGACCTTTTGACGTTGAAGCATTAAGTATCCGTTTCAGATTCTCAGTCTTATTTCCCTTTCAACATGTGAAATGGGTATGGCTGGGATCTTGAGTGAGTTATTTCGATGGTGTGTAAAAAGCCAACAAGCCTTTTTACTCACTAGAATCCCATTTATTATATAGCATAGAACCCATGCCGCTTCATTAGTTAGTGAATGTACCTTTTTTTCTTTTTCTTGGTATATGTAATTGTGTGGGAATGCACTCAAATATTAACCTTCGGTTCACTTTTGGGGGGGAGGTCAAGTGTGAAAAGGCTTAGATGAATATGGATGGTGATGGTTCTTTAAGACTTTAAAATGGAAGGGAAAAAATCAATTAGAAAATGAATCGGGCAACTATCCCTTTCCACACCAGTCAGGGAAGCTTTGCGAAATTCGCAAAGGAAACCCTAGGAGAGGAAACCATGGCAAAGATTCGACCCCCATTAGCTAACATAAGCCAAAAAAAAAATTACAGGAGAAAAAAGGACAGAGGTAGAAAGTGAGGGGTGGCACTTAAATTGTTTTTACTGACTTGGATGCCTATCTGTTTGTTTGTGTGCAAGACAAAAGAGAATGAGTGGTCAAATCAACAAAAGTAATCTTTAAAAAAAAATCAAAAGTAAGCCCGCATTTAATCGATGGAATTTCTCGATAATAATTATGTCCAAAGTAAAAGTAAAAAATGTCATGATTATGTTATGATAACTGCAATCAAACCCTTCTGGCTCTATATGAAAATAAATGTAAATGTGTGTATATGCTGCTTATTTATAGCCCTGAGGAGGCGGAGGCTGGGAGGATGAGGGTTATGGCTGAAGGTCTTATTGTCCGGGAGATACAAGGAGGTCTTAGGGTTTGGGTTCGGAAATTGAGGCCAAGGAAAGGGTTTCGGATTTCGAATCTCACCACAAAAAGACAGTATACAGCACACCCTCTTAACTACTGAAAACAACAGGTGAGTGAGTGAAAGCTATATCACCCCATGCACACGTCCCTTTCCGGCTCCTCTCCCCCACATCTGCCGCCTCTCTCTCCGCCTCTCTCTCTCTCTTCCATGCATTGGGAATGCCAAACACACATGTAATTTCCGATGAACACAATGGTATTTCTATGGTGTTAATTATATGTGATATCCACATGCATTCATGGGCATACCATGTGAGAGAGTTACATGTAGATACATCATATAGTACATGCATGCATGTGACCTATAAACAGCGCCAATAAATGGAGGGAGAGAAGGGTTTCCTGTGTTTTCTGCTTTCTTATTATATTTACTGGACAAAATATAAATCACCTTTCTTTCACAACTCTCTCATAATAACCAAAGGAAAAGGCAGATCCAAGGTGGTAGTTAAGCTGTCAATCTATCAATCAGTCACCAATCAGTCACCTCATAGATAGAGAGCAATTACCAATCAGAATTTCTACTTATAAGCCATAGAAAAAGCAATTAAACGCCATGTCCAGCTCTTCAACCTTGTCTTTGGACCTCCTCCCTTCCTCCGAGCAGCTCTGCTACGTCCATTGCAACATTTGCGACACTGTCCTTGCGGTACTCTCATTTGCTTTATTGTCTCCGATATGAATATTCACTCTCTTTCCCTTTCGCCTCTACTTTCTTCGACAACGTAGCAATTCTTTCTTCTTTTTGGTATTAATTATTCGTTTCTTTCATCATATGTTGGGGTTCTTGGCTTCATGGTAGGTGAGTGTTCCTTGCACAAGCTTATTCAAGACTGTTACTGTTCGATGTGGTCACTGCACCAATCTCCTTCCTGTCAACATGCGTGGGTTGCTTTATCCATCCGCTAATCAGTTTCACTTGGGTCACAGTTTCTTCTCTCCTCATAATCTTCTGGTGTGTAAAGACAAGACTTTTCTTTAACCCCTACAGCTTCCTATGGACGTTTGTGTGGTTTTGATTTCACAGAACTCTCCCGCAGTGATTTGGAATGATGTTTTAATTGATATTTTTCAGGATGAGATCCCGAACCCAACTCCAAACTTCTTGATCAATCAAACCAATGTGAATGATTTTAGCGTTCCCGTTCGAGGAATGGCTGATCATGAGCTTCCTAGGCCACCCGTTATCAACAGACGTGAGAATCATCACATTTTGGTTATTTTCCCTTCTTTTATTCTATCAGTAATCTCTCTTTTCAAGTTTAGGTCAAAATGCAAGATGTTTTAGGCCTTTTCTAATTAGTTTGGAGGGAAATATTGTTTCTCACTCGGGAAATATTCTCTTGAAAAAAATAGAGTCCTTTTTACCACTGGATGTGAGAAAATTCACGCCTTTTCCCTTCTTTATCGACTCAAGAATCTCTGTTGAAAATGCCTTGCTAGACCTTTAACATGTCCAATTATAGCATTCTCTTAGAGAATCATATCCATTGCCTTTTTGGCTCACTTGCAATCTTCTTGAAGATCTTTTGATCTGCAGGTGTTGTAAGGGGGAAAGGAACTAATTCATTTCTCAAATTAATTAAAAACCAAATCCTGCCTCGCCTTCCATTTTAACCACCTTTCTTTTATTTTATTTTTCGTGTGGCAGGAGTCCTGTTTTAGTAAATACCTTTCAGGTCCATTCTCTATGCACAGCAAAGAACGCTAATATATAGCTACTAGTAGTCCTGCCTAGGATTGATCACTGGTCAAAATTACCCAAAATCAAGCTCGATCTTTTCTCCTTGATTAATTTCCCCACTTTGTTTTATTTTTTTTCCTTTTTGCTCAAGAAATTAATCTAACCACTATAAAACAAAACATATGTTGGCTATGGTCTGGCCTTTCAGTTAGCAAAAGAACATTTAAATAGTTAGGTAAAGACAGCATAAAATGAATGCAGTCCCCCGAAAACCTAGATACTAGTAAAGAATGATTGTACAATATTGCTTCTCCAGGGAAGCTAGGAAAGAATCTTTGATGTAGAAGTGATGAGAGTGAGAGATAGAAATATGAAGTGACTGTAGAAGAAGATGAGGAAAGAAAAAAACAAGAAGCAAAACTTAAAAGCTAGAAAAGTGATTTTAATGTGTCTCTGTTGTGTTTGTTGCCTGTCTGCTTATAATGTCCAGCTCCAGAGAAGAGACAGAGAGTCCCCTCTGCATATAATCGCTTCATCAAGTAAGTATCAGCTATATATATATATATATATATATATATATATTTGCATTATTATTTATTAAGTTTCTATAATTCTAAGCAAATGTAAATGGACAAAAATATGCAGGGACGAGATCCAACGCATCAAGGCTGGAAATCCTGATATAAGTCACAGAGAAGCATTTAGTGCTGCTGCTAAGAATGTAAGATCCATGAAGTTTTCTTCAGGGTATCTAGTTACTTTACCAAATTAGGGTTTTTCTTTTCCATGGAGAGAAAATTAGGCCCTTTGATTCCTTTTTTTTTAATATCTATAAGCTGACGCAGTACGTGGGTCCCTTTGACTGATCGTGCTTTGTCTTATTATGTCAGTGGGCCCACTTCCCACACATTCACTTTGGTCTCATGCCAGATCAGACAGCGAAGAAGAGTAACGTGCGCCAACAGGTAACCACTTGATTATCTATTCCAGTAGACTTGCACATTGCACACGTACGTACTTGTTCATGGAGATACTCTAACGTTCGTTCCTCTCTCAATTTGGGTCTGTGTAGGAAGGAGAAGATGTTCTGATGAAAGATGGGTTTTTTTCTTCAGCTAATGCTGGTGTCCCTACCCCTTACTAAGAAGTGGAGCTGCTAGATCTCATGTTGTCTTAGCTTTTAGTACGTAGTTAATGGACGAGAAAGTTTTTAAGGTTAAGATGTCTGTCAAGTACTTTAACAAGTTTAATTACTTCATAACCTACTAAAGTATTCTAATGTGGAAATCTGATCTAGCTCGCTAGTACCCATGTATTTTCTAGATCTTCTATGTTTATTTTGCTAGCAGAGACGTTTATTATCCTCTAATATCTAACATTTCTCAAGAAATGCATAATTAATTAGTTAATTTATTGAGCAAATTTGATCGTGCCTGCGAGCTTTTATCCCCTTCGTCCGTTTCATTCGACTGAACGTCATTGCAATACTGTTTTCTAAGAATCTAATTGCTGATTTTACATGAAGCGTTGGAGACTAGAGGGAGCGAGTGACATTATTGTTCAAAAGCCATCTTGGTTAGGATGGTTTTGGCTTCCTGCTGATTTATGAGCGGGGATAAAATAGAGTTATATATTTCTTTCTCTATCTACTCAGTTTCTTTTTTCTTTTCTTTTTCCAGAATGTTATTGATCATAAGCCTCGACTAATTGAATAAAAATTCGGCTTAATTATAATGGATTTCTTCGTTACTCTCCACTAGAGATCAATAGACATTGCACTCGATCCTACAAAGTTGCAAACACCTCAATTGCAAGTTGATAATTAGTAATGGAATCACCTTTTCCCATTAATGCAAAGAATTCTTTTTTTGCACTTCCTCCTATAATAATAATAATAATAATAAGAAGAAGATAGCCTAATCCCGCACTGAAAACTCTTAGCTAATCCCATGTACTCCAAAATAATTTTTCTAATCACATTAAGACTTTTCCTATAATTTAATTCCTTAAGATATTGTTTGATAAATGTAAAAAAAAAAAAAGATTTAAAAGTTCAAATTTTTAAGTGAGACCTCAAGATATAATTTATAATATTTTTAACATACTTTCTCAAGTAAAAATCCTTTAAATTTGAAGATTGCAAAGACTCGTGCTATCTTATGTTTAATTCTCGTCAAATAGAATCAATGAACCATCTCATCTAATTAAAAGCATAAACTTTCAATTAAAATCTAAAAATATAATTTATATTATTATTTAACAATAATTAGTATAACATGTAGATATTTCAGCTCCTAGTTATAATGAATCTATACTATCTATTCAAGTTTATATCTTATAGTTCCTAGAAAACCCTTTTAAAGATGTAAATTGTATCCTGTGTACTTATTCCATTTCCGTTCCTATAGCGGTTCATTACATTGTATATAACGGATCTCTATCGATATTAAGAATCCATTATAATTTAAGTTGGTATAAGTGAATCCATATAATATAAAATAAAATAAAATAAAATAAAATCCTCTGATGGCACTGTTTCTTCTCTATCAACAAACCCTTTTCCTGCAATCCCTTCATCTTCTGTACCACTGTCAACCGCTAGCTTTTCAAACTCACATAAAATTTTATTTTAATAAAACATAGTTAATTAGTATATTTAAGGATAAATTTAAAGTTACTTCCGCTAGAATTAAAAGTACAAATTGTGTGGCTGTAAAATATTTGAAGTTGTTGGGCCGTAGATTTATGGTAGTACTGGCCCAAAGTTTAGTCCATTAGTCTGGCCTTCTTTTTATTCATTTTTTCCTCCTTTCCTTGAACGCAGTTTCCTTTTCATTTTGCGCAAATTTATCTTCAAACCCTAGCTACTGTATTAGGTATTTTTCTTAACAATAAGCTACTTAAATTATTAAGGTTTCTGTGATGGTGGTGGTTTTGCTTGAAATAATTCTTGTACGGGCACATGGAAAAGAATTGACGTGGACTAGAAATGAATTCATATATTTCTGTGTAAAATACACTGTTTGAAGCATGCCTTCATATCAGACACCATTCTTGTATCCCAAATTATACTTACGTACTAAATAGTTGAGCATAATCCAAGTATTTAAAGGAGTTAATAAAGAATGTAATCGTTATTTTTATTTATATAAACAGGGACAAGACTCATATAAATATAGAAGTTTTCATTATTGAAAAAACTTAATCCTCTCTTTCTCTTGTTTTGTTTTGATTATCTGTATTAACTTGACAAGATTTAAAAATATATTTTTACTGTGAAATATTATTTTGGTTCTGGTAATTAAAATAATATTAAATTGATCGAATCAAGAATAAAAAACAAATTCTTAAAAGTGTTTCTACAATTTATTAAGCATCTGCATTACCTAGCATGATTACTCATAAATAATTAAGATATTTACTACTCTGCTATATATATAAAAAAATTGTGGTCCAAAAGCCTAAATTGAGATGTATTAAGGATTGCAATGTAGTATAATTGTTAATCCGGTAGGACTTAGTAGTTTAATATAAATAATTCAAAACACAAGGCCTAAACTAAATCAAGTTTCTATTTAAACCAAGTAAAAAAAATTGGCTTGATTGAGTTTTTAATGATCCAGCCGACCTGTCAAATCTCATCCAAATCTTACAAAGCTATTTACTTTGTAAGAAGCTGTATACTGAAAGGCACGTCGCCATTTATTTCGAGGTTTCAATGCTCTCATTCTTCGAGGTGAGTTGATGGGGGCGACAAGCTGCACAAGAAGTACCTTTTACAGAGAGATTCAAGGAGTTGCTGTGGGTGTGTGACACGTCCTTTCCCAAACAACTACAGTCTCAGATGCTGGAAAGTGCATCGATCAGGCGTTCTTTCTGGTCACCGGCAGTTTGACTCCGGTGCATAATTTCAAAGTCACGCTTAGCAGATACAAAGTGATCATTACCGACCCTACCGCCATGGATGCAGTAATTCTTCACTGTGTGTCTCCCGTGATTTCGGCCCGCCATTCTCGCCTTTTCTCAAAGCCTGCAAGGTGGACGGACTTGACTGGGAGATAACCGGAGGCAATGTTGAACTTTGAGTCTTACTTACACTCACTTCTGCGCGTAATTTGTGATGCTCTTTCCAAGGTTTTTCAATACAAACATTGTGATAATCTGAACAAGTGTGAGCACATTGTGATAATCTGAACAAGTGTAATACTAAACACCACTTAAGTTATGTTGTCCTAACCATTAGTAGCAAACATATAAATATTAGATATAACATGAAATATATAAAAATAATTGAGCGATAAAAAAAATAAATTTGTCACTCTATACGAAGGAAAAATATTTCACACGTTCTAAAAAAATATTGTTTGCGAGATCATTGAACTGTGATGTGAAATGAAAATTGTAAAGAGACTTGAATTTTATTATAAAAAAATGTTTATAATATTAATAATAAACATGAGATTGCGATAAATGCAGACCATCTGAAGTTGGAGAAATTTCAATGCCTAAGAAATGATGCATTGGTCCCAAATCTTTCATGGAAAATTCATGGCTTAGAATTTGTATGAATGAGGTGACGAGTGCTGAAGAGGAACCTGTGAGGAGCATATCATCAACATATAAAAGTAAGATTAAGCTACCATAAGTGGAATGAAGAATAAACAAGGAAGGATCAGCTAGGCTGCAGAAGAAACCATATGAAATAAGGAATGTACTAAGTCTGTCAAACCAAGCACGTGGTGCTTGTTTAAGCCCGTATAAAGCTCGCTGCAGTTTACAGACATGAAAGGGGTGTTGTTGATCAGTCATACCTGGTGGTTGTGCCATATATATATCTTCTTTGATGTTTCCATGCAGAAATGCATTTTTTACGTTGAGTTGACGAATAGGCCAATGTTTTACAAGAGCAACTGTTAAAATCATTCGAATCGTACCTGGTTTAATTACTGGGGAGAACGTCTCTGTGTAGTCAATACCATCAATTTGATGATATCCTTTAGCAACTAAACGTGCCTTGAGTCTGTCTAATGTACCATTCGGTTTGAGTTTAGACTTGAAGACCCATTTGGAACCAATTATATGCATATCATGTGTGCGTGGCACTAATGTCCATGTTTTATTTTGATGGAGAGCTGCTAATTCTTCTTCCATAGCAGCTTTCCATCCTGGATGTGATAAGGCTGTTTTGACAGTCTTTGGTTCATATGGAATTGTTGGGGATAACATGACAGTGAGTGCATATTTGGGATTGGGTTTTAACACACCATGCATGGACCTTGTCACCATAGGGTGGCTTTTTGTTTCTGTAGGTTGTAAGGAACAATGAGGTGCTAAAACAGGAGGGTCGGTTTGTATATTAGGCTGTATTACAGCATCTAATGTTATAACATTGATACTAGAGGTAGCATTGACATCAATTCTATCCTGTGGAGGTTGTGCAGGTTCAAAGTAATTACTAGGTGCAACATTTGAATCTTGTGAAGGCTGTGCAGGTTCATAAGAATTACTAGTAATTATGGGAAGAGGTATGCAATTCGGTTCATGTGTGCTAGTGTCTTGTTCTAAGGGAATGACAGTAGCAGGTAGCCAAGAATTGAAAATTGTGTGAATATGCGATGCAGAGCTGGATGCAGAGGTAGATTTGAATGGAAACATAGTTTCATCAAATACAACATGTCTTGACAGAATAAATTTGCGACTAGGTGGGTGAAAACACTTGTAACCTTTATATTTTTCACTGTAACCCATAAACACACATAAGACAGTTTTTGGATCAAATTTATGATTCTTAGTACTCCATGTATATGGAAAGCACTTTGAACCAAACACACGAAGGGGTGCATAGTCAGGTTGTGTTTTATGCAGCATAAAATATGGAGTTTCAAATTTGAGAGTTGAGGATGGCAGTCTGTTAATTAAAATACTGCTGTGGTGAAAGCCTCCAACCATAAATAAAGAGGTGCATTGCTATGAAACAACATGGTCATACCTAATTCTCGGATTATACGATGCCTTCTCTCAACCATACCTGTTTGCTCTGGCGTGTAGGGACACGAGATATGATGCCTGGTACCTGTAGCAAGAAAATGTGCTGCCATTTTCGAGTTAACAAATTCACCTCCTCCATCTGAGTGGAAGATCTTGATTTTCTTATTAAACTGCCTGTCAACATAACTTTCAAATGCTAGGTAGGCAGTATAAAATTCGGATTTATGTCTCAGTGGTATAAGCCAGGTGTATTTTGAGAAATCATCCATAATACATGCATAAAATTTGAATTTATCAAGTGACAAAACTGGGGCAGGCCCCCATAAATCACAATGTATTTTATCAAAAACACTTAGGCTGGAATGTTCAGATGAAGAGAAAGGAAGTTTACTGAGCTTCCCTAATTGACAACTATCACATAATTGTTTTAACTTTAAAGAACCTACAACATTAATTAAACCCTTTGGGGATGTAAACCAGTTGAAGTAAAGGAACAACTGATCCTTGGGGATGTCCCAATCGCTGGTGCCAAAGGTCTGCGTCTCCTGATCTGAACCGATAAGAAAAATAGGCCTCTGGTATACTTGATAAGGTATACAAATCACCCCTCTTGATTCCTTTGATTAGGGGGCATCCTGTTTTCCGATCCTTTATACAAAAATCAACATTAGAGAAATCACAGTTAACAGGAAATTGAGATGTTATTTTACTGACAGATAGCAGGTTTTTCTTCAAATCCGGAACTAAGAGAACATAATAAAGAGGTAATTCATTTTCTTTTTGTTTAATGCATGAGTTTCCAGTACCTATTATGGGTATCGACGACCCATCTCCAATTATAACAACATCAGAACCGGAATATTCATGTATATCAGTTAACATACCTGGTTGTCCTGTCATATGGTTTGAAGCTCCTGTGTCAGCAGTCCACTCGGTTTCAGTGATCGAGTTGTCAAGGGTGAGAGCAGCAAGGGCCTGTGGCAATTCATCATTTTGTGTTATTCTTTTTGGAATCCACCAACATATTTTGGCAGTGTGTCCTGTTTTTCCACAATATTGGCATGTTTCATTGCGATAGAGATCACGCTCTGTAGCTGTCATGCGACGTTCTCCAGGTGGTGGTGGTCTTCGTTGTTGTATGGCTGTTGTTGGATAACTTTGATTCTGATTTCTAGCTTGTTGTGCCTGGAAACCACGACCTGAGGAGTTGAATGTGCTAGTGCGATTTCTTATCGCAGCATTGAAGGGCTGTCTCTGTTGTTGCCCGTAAAATGCTAAGTGTGGGGTGAGTTGAGTAAACGATGTGTTTGTTTGGTTTGAGAACCAGTTACGACGCTGATCAAGATTTTGGAGCTGTGATGTTAGCTCTGTGTAGGTATGTCTTGGTGGTTTGAGCATTGTTGTAGTGAAGGTTTCATATTGTGGTCCTAAACTTGTTAGGAGACAGAATACTTTTTCCTTGTCTGGTAGAGGTTTGCCTATTCCAGCAAGGTTGTCACACAGACCTTTGAAGGTTTGTATATGATCTCTGATGGTCTTGTTATCATCTTTTCGAAGATAAACCAATTGTTGCCTCAGTGTAAACTCTCTTTCTTGAGAGTCTTGTGCATAAGCTTCTTTTAGAGCTTCCCATACCGTGAGTGCTGTATCCAAGCCAATAACGAGGCCTAGTGCTTCTCCAGAGAGAGTTCCAATGATCCAACCTCGCAAGAGGCGATCATATTTTTACCAAGCAATGAATTCTTGTGTGAGTTGTGGTATGGTGATTTCTGTTTCTGATGTGTTTGCAGCTGATGTACTGTATTTTGTTGGGATTTGAATCTCTCTGGTAATGTGATCAACTAAGTCTTGGCTTTCTGCTAAGCCTAAGACATGTTCTCTCCAAAGTGGGTAGTTTGATTGTGTGAGTTTGAGTGTGACAAAATTGCCAACATTCAAGGAAAGGGATGTCATGTTTTTTTTTTTTGAAATGTTTGACAGGATCGTTCCTGCTCTGATACCAAGAAGAAAATTAGAATAGCAGTGCAGAGTTGTATGAATGAATCTTGTATTATTGGAAAAGATATTTTTACAGCTTTACAACCGAATGGTTTTATAGACTTATACATAAAAAGGAAAGTGCAATAATATAGGAAATAATTAATCTGCTCATTATGTATCATCAGCTGGATTTTCCTTTTCTGAATCATTGTTACCGTTGCTAACAATCTGCCTTCCATGATTCAGTAAATCTACATTATTATGTAGATTTTGTTGCCTTGAAGAGTTATCATGACCAAGCATATTTCCTTTGCTGTGCATTGAATCTGCAATTGAACCGTTATTGTTATCAATTGAACCGTTACTGTTAATAATTGATATGGTAGACACATCAAATCATTTATGACATTCTTATATTTGAAAAATCATAATTTATTACTAGACAATTTTTTTAATATTTAAATATAAATCAATTATTTATTAAATTAATCAAGAGTGACTTGTCCTTTGTGGTGCATCCTGCGTAACTCATTCAAGGCAACCCCCAATCCAATTTGATATTGAGCCCTAACTGAGCAGGTTGGTATTCAAGTGTTTAAAACCATACAATGTTTCATAAAATATTTGCCTTTTTAAATGTATTTTTTTTTATTTTAAATTATTTTTTATGTTTTCGTATCAGTGATAATATCAAAAATAATTTAAAAAAAAAACTATTTTAATAAATTTGTAAGCAAAAAAAACACTGAAAATCAAACCCAGCTACCATTTTAAACATGCTGTAAAACATACTTATATTTCATGGGGCAGCATTACGATTTTATGGGGTCAACAATGGCCTCTCCAAAAGGGAGGGGAAATCGACATGATGATGTAGCTAGCTGAGGTGGCAGCAACAGGCACGTTGTAAAAGTGACCTCGGACAAATCTAAAAGAAACAATGATTTCCAATTACACCAACAAATCCAACCACGAGTAAGACTTGTTTGTGCTTTTATGATCTAGGGAAGAATTTAAATTTCACAACAAGTAGTACTTTTAAAACATGATATATTCATGTTTTTAAAATACAGCATGTTGAACTGTTGCTGTTTTAATACATAATAATCATCTTATTGCATTTAAAAATAACATATTTTATGATAAAATAAAAACTATATTTTAAATAGTGTTATTACATCAAAAATTTAGATTACATTGCTAATTAGAAGAGAGAGAAAATCAACGTTTTCCGTGTATACTGTCGGTTTCAAGTTCCGGATTTACTAATACGAAAAATAAAATCTTTACATTGACAAGTCGTTTTCAAATACTGGTGCCCTGCACATCAAACCTCAAAAGCATAGCCATTTCTAGTACGGATGACTCATCAAAGTTTGATAGCATACTATTAAATTATAATTATTACACCATAAACTTTTATAAAACAAAGCAGCATTTTACTGTTTGTTTTTATCCTGAATTTCTTTTTTTTTATCCTTCCACAGTATTGAAATCAAATAATTCTTTTTAATTCGTGGACTGCATCGTATTTTCAATGTAAAAATAAGTATTGCCTTTTGTTTTAGATTTTGATTGAAATGCCTTATAAATTAAATATTTAAAATCATATTTAAATTTTTATTTAATTTTAGCATAATTCTTAAATAATATTTTGAGGTTGGAAAATGAGATTATTTATTGAGGTTTCTTCAATATTTTAGGGGTATTTTCAAGTAAAAACATGTTGAAAATTGAGTTTTAGAAATTCAAGAATCTGGCCTTAAATTTGTAGCCACCGAAGGTAGTGGATAAACTGCTGCAACATACATCATTTACTAGAATCATTTATTTAGCAAATGATAAGTTGTCCGCTCAATTATTATAATTATTATTGTTATTATATTATTATATAATAATAATAATATAACAACAACAACAAAAATAATAATAATAATAATACCAAGCGCCTGTGCTTGGTCCATGCTAAAACGCACATGGCCTTTCTTTTTTGAAGATTAGAATCTGGGGTATAGCTTTCCAGGCCTAAAAAAAACCTTTGTTTTTAATTTAAAATATATTTTTATTTAAATTAATAATTATAATTTTATTTTAAAAATCACTTGATTATGTCGTGCTTTTAAAATAAATTCAGGTTTTTTATGGTTATATTGCGATAGTATTTTTAATAATTATACATGGAGCCTAATATACGACAAATAATTAAAAACATTGCACACGAATATTCAAATGAAAATAACATAGGTATTTTTATTAATAATTCTTATATGGCTTTCATAAATTAACTGTTACTCTTATTTCTTACACAACCACTTAAAGATAATGACATGGTTTATTTGATTGAAACCTGCCTTTTAAATTATAATAATGTTTTATTTAAAAAACATGCTACTAATGTTACTAATGAAAAAAGACATGTTTTTATATATAAAAAAATAAAATAAAATCAATAAGAAAGTGAGATTTTTCTCAAGAAAGAAATGCTGTCCCTCTTTTTTAAAAATTATTTGGATTCTAACTCTAGCAAATGCTATTCAATAAATAAAGAAGGTTGCCAGAAAAAAGAAAATCCATAGATAAAAAGGGAGGACTTCAGCCTAAGAAATGCAGTTTTCCCCCCAAAAGAATCTAAATCGTGCAAGCTCTTACAGGTATTTATTTTAATCACATTAAATTAAATAAAAAATAGCTTTAAGAATTATCGCAAGGCATCGCACGAGAGTATGATTTAGTGTCAGATGGATGGGTTCCTACCTGGGAACCAAAACTCAAGTCTCTTTAACAGTTTGAAAGTCACTTGCTTCAATTCAGGAAAGCATATGCGAAACTACATTAGTAGAATGTTACTGTGTTTAAGATTCGATGAGTTCCATCACCGCATAAATTACAGGTATTAAAAGAATGATAATCCCAATAAATTAAACAAAGAAACCCGGGAGGAGACCAAAATACATGTCAAAATCACCGAAAATTCTTGTCGACAGGACTACACACCTAAGCACTCACAAGTCACAACCACGAATCGCACTAACAAGAGGCTCGAACAAAGCAACGGTGGATGGCAAGATGTCACAAGGGAAACATCAGCCAAAAACGGACATCAACGCACAGACGGCCATCAGCATGGTGAAGAACAGCTTTGATCGGTTACCTGTGATTGATACAGCGAAAGAAATATCTTGTGGCCTGAAAGAAGGAAAATGTGCAATCAGAATCACGTCGCTCTTATGAATGATTAGAAGAAAGTATAAAACAAAAGGACAATGGTCTATACTTCTGCAATTTGTTAAGTGCACCACAAAAGAGGGCATTGTCTGGAATAGGCAGCTCGGTTTTGTTAGTTTCCTCTGGATTGACAATTCTGACATATGTTTCCTGGCCAAGATACCAGGAGTCAAGGTTTTCAGTTCTGAGGTTCCAGACTCCAACATTGTCAAGCGATACCAAAATTGCTGTCCATGCTCCAGGATAAACCTGGACAGATTAGGAGATTCAGATTACAATAGAGTTGCAAAAAAGGACAATAACTATGAGGAAAGTCTGCACTGCTAGTTAATTCTTGGTTTTGGCCTGTCAGTGCCGCAAGTTAGCAGCTAGTTTAAGCCTTTACCTTTTTCAGGTGTGAACCCAGTCTATATAAAAAAAGGTAGATTTGCTAAAAAATCTGTTTGAAGAGGAAAAATGATGACTAAAGACTGACATAACCAAGAGTTTCAGCGGCAAGGAATAAGATAGAAAATATAAATCGTTCAACAACATACCTGGACAGTAGAGCGTGCAATGCCATCCCATTTATTATACGTTCCCCTGCTGTTCTCTGTCCAATCACCATAATCCATCCTGAAATAAATCAAATGAAGTTCAGGTGACTAAATGTACACTCCCAAAACCCTTCTCACACATGGGTGAATGTAATTAAGTATTTGGGGATGGAATGAACTCCTACCCCACAACAAAAACTGCATATCCACTTAGGTGATAGCTCTGCATCTTGGTGTCATTGTTCTGCAGAATGATTTCCATGAATCCCCTGTATGTTCCATTGATCACTGATGTTTCTATTTTAGGTGATCCTGTTAAGGGCTTGTTGGGGAAATCAAGCTTATACACCCCCTTCACTTTGAACTGGTCTGCAAGCCTGATTGGAGTAGCAGGATTGACAAATGATATCCCACTGAGAGTCGCTTTTCTTTTCCCATTGATTGTTACCAGTGGCTTATTTTTCAATACGTAAACATCAGTCACATTGATTGAGCCATATCTGAATGAGCCTTGTGGGTTGGGACGTGCACCACTCGCAGAAACATTCCATCTGCAAAGTTTGAGCATAAAATCCTGAGAGTTGACATGATCAAAGTTTCTAATAAAGTGAAAAGTCTCCAACACAGCTATGAAATTCTGTTAAAATTGGATTTCAGGCTATTAAAACATTTCCCTTTTGGAGCATGGAAATAACTAGCTTATTTAGGCTTCTATTTTTTTTTCTAATTTTTTATGTGATTTTTTTTCTCAAATCAGAGTTCGCATAATATTTACACAAGAAAAATAAATTTTTAGAACAGAGCACACAGAGTTCAGAATCCCCACACCACGATTCTGCTTCAATACGTGACTGAAGTGCTGGTTACAAATTGTTCTTATAAAACAATAAGGCAAGGCATTTTAACCAAGATAGAAGCCAACCTGATGGATCTTGCTTGGTTCATGGAGAAGGTTTTGTCAAACTCGTCATTGGGTGCATCTGGAAGGGGACCCTTTGCCTTCCCCTTGGAATTTGTGTAACGCAAGATTCCAACACCAGTAACCCTTTTCCACTGAGATTCATTCACAAACCTTGCGCTAGCAACAATGTAGTAATCAGTACTTGCGTTCTGATCCATGGTCACCAAAAAAGAATAAGATTGCCCTACATGTATATCTAAACTAGTATAATTTTGTTGCACTGTATATGATCCCTCTGACTCAGCTAAGAGAAGATTGTGGTTCTGGATCCTGAAATTCAAGCTAGTTGAAGTTCCAACATTGTGCACACGGAGGCGATAGGTTTTTCCTGTCCAATATAGCAAAATCAATTATTTAGTAGAGCGGGCTTGATATTCAGGAACTCCATCAACATCTACATTATTAGTACTTCTTCCATCCCCCTCTATCATCATTTTACCCCATGAGTTATCTCACGATAATACCCATCAAGAAATGGTAAATGGTATGTTTCTAATTATCATTACCAAACTTGACTCAAAACAAATAGAGCATGGTGTAACCATCAGAGAAATGAGTAACTAGCAGGACATAAGTGTACCCAATTTGAAGGTTGTAGAAGCTGTAGGGATGGCACTGCTCAAGGATAAATTCTAACATGGGAACTGAGCAATTCCATTCAGTAACAAGGATGGAGCCTATACTAGGATCCATGTCAATATAAAATGTAAACTAGTCACCTGGTTGAACTTCAATGGTTTCGTAGTCAATGCCATCAGGGACAAGTGTGGTGTTATATTGGTAAGGACCCTTGCCGTTGATAAGAACTCCATCTGGCATCCCTAGATCTTTCCCATCATCAAGAGCCTTCCTCAAAGCCTTTGATCCAAAAAACCAAAACTCAGCATCAAGCAATGCCATCAGCATACTGACTATTAAAATTCAACATTCTATATACTAACCGTGTGGTTCCTTTTGTACCAATCACCAATCAAAATGACAATGTCCCCATGTGGAGTATCAAAAGGAATCGGAATAATAGCCCGGTTGTTTACAATAAAGCTTCCAAATCCACCAGAAGCTCTCTGCATATGGAGAGAAGGGAAGTAAAAGAAACTCCCTATCTGATCTTTAACTTGAAACTGGTAAGTCCAGTTCCACTTCGGTGGAATTGGACAGTTGGTGCCTGGAAGCCCATCTTGCCATGAACTTCTCCTTTGCTGAATTCCAGACCTGTGTTATCAATCATCAAATTCCAGTCACTAAATGAAGTATAATCACCATTTATTTATTTATTTATTTATACTCTAAATCGCCTCATATTTTCACTGTTCACTGGCAAGATGAGCAATGAACCACTTCTGTTCACACTTAGATTCAAATTAACAGCAAAAATGCAGCAAGGAAAGAAACACACCAGTGGATAAGGAGATTCTCGTCCAATTTGTTCCTAATATTGATAGCAACATTGTTGTTAGTGGTCACATTGATAGTAGGACCAGGAAACTTCCCGTTTATAGCAATAACCTGAACAGCAAAAGCAAAGTAACAGCATTTCAGCATCAGTCAAAAGCTCATTTTACTCTTCTAGCTAAATCTACAGCATCAACTTCAAGCAGTCACTGCCTGAGCAAAACTTAACAGATCTGAGGCTAAAGATAGAAACTGTAGAGAAACTAAAGCAAACCCGTCTGTAAAAATCAACACCAAGTACACTCACATGAAAAGATCCACTGAAAGTAGTGTAAAAAGGGTTGAAAATGTATAAAAGGAAAGAGAAGGAAGAGAGATCTAAAGAACTAACCTGTTGAGGCACACCAAGGGGAGAAGCAGTGATGTAAGAGACTTCAAAGGCATAGCTAACAAAAGGATCCAGGGCTGAACACAAGCTCAAAAGCAAGCAAATGTGAACAAGATACAAAGCTAAAATCTTGCTACACAAAGCCATTCCTTAAACAATTTTTGATGTTTAAGTACAAATAAATTTTCGGAACCGAAATTTTTTCTCTTGGTTGCGTTTACATTACAAGAGGGGGAGGGGGGGAAGAAACTAGAGCCTCTGGAGAGAGACTTTGTGTGTATTTTATGGACAGAGAGAGAAACGGCTGTATTTCACTTTACCTTTATCTTAGTGGTGGTTGTTTGTGTGTGTCTGGCTTAGTTAAGAAATGTGTAAAAAGTGCAAAGAGTGACCGATCCCCAAGCCTTTTGTCGGTAGCCAGTCATAATTCTTGCGTGGAGGACAGAAGAAGAGCAAATATAGAAGAATCCAGTTGGTGTTTAGGATGGCACATGCACTGTATTTTAAAATATATATTTTTAATTAAATAGAGAGAAACAGGATGACAACCAGTAGCCAGTTCACGCGTGGAAAAAACATCAACAAATCTTGACCATTGTCGACTCTCAAGGAGCGTCCTGATCCTCTGAAAATACCACATGCTTTGACAGGCAATGAAAGCAAATGGTCCATCCACTCCATGCATGATCTTACTTTATCTATCTACAGGGTTTTTTTGTTTTTGTGTGTGTGTCTGTGTGGAAAATGTCTTTCTCGTAATGTTATCCACGTATACGCTGTTAGCTACCTTTTAATTTAAAATTCAATATGCTATTTTCATGGCTCATTATTTATTTAATATTTAAACAATAAATTATTAACCTCAGTATTTTTTTATGACAGGTTTTATATTATTCATCAATTATATAGCACCTTTTTATGTGAAAGAAATTTTAAAAAAACAAAACGAGTGGAATTTCTCACATGAAAATGTCTTATCAAGTACACGGGTCAAGGTCGGATAGATTGACAGAGATTTATCAATATATTTCTATAGTTTGGTGTTTATATTTTCTTGGAATGAAAGATCTTTGTCTTTGTCTTTGGGCTTTTGCACTTTTAATTTATTTAAACTTCATGATTATATTACGTTTAATTGAAAACCATATATATATATAAAAGAATGTTAGGGTTACTTTTCACGTAACCTTAACTTTTAAGTATTTGCATATTGTTAATTGATTGAAGGAACTCTTCCAATAATTTTATTTAACCATTGTATAGTCTAATTAGATAATTAGACATGTTAATATTTTTGTAATTATTATCCATATTGCGGTGTCAAATCATTTTTTCCTGATTTCTCTCTATGATTTTTTTTCTTCTATTTTTTTTTTGTTAAAAAATGAATAATATTTTATGGAAACATTTTCTTTTCTTTTTATTTTCTTTCATTTTTTTTGTTACTGCTAATTAATACAAGCAAATCACAAACTTCATGATGGCTGTGATCCAAGTGAACAACATGTCATGGGGGAATTTAGATATCACCTAGTAAATTAATTCTGATAATGTAGTGCATTGGATTTGTTGATTGGATTGTTATTTCTTGTAAGAAATTTGTTTCATCGTAAACATGAAACACACTCATTATTGAAATAAATTGCATATAAATGGGAAATTAATCTCATTAAACCCTTCACCTAATAGATGTCAATGAAGGTTTTGTGCTCCTATAAATAAGCAATGACATTGTGAAGAGAAATGTTGCTGCTTCTGGTGTGTCGAGTGAAAAGTGAAAAAGAATAAAGAAAAAGTTTTTTTTAATAACATTCGAGTTAATACTCTTGTGAAGGATGAGAGTTGGTGTTCTTGTGAAGGGAATATAAAGGATTAAGTTCTTATTTTCATAGTGATTTTCCCTTTTTGTATCCACTCTAAAACTTATAAGATTTATAGAAAGATTTTGATTTCATAATCTTTTGGTTCATGACTCTGAAAAGAAATGTATAGAATTCCCTTAGTTTTGCCTAATCAAAAGCCTGTCGCTGTTTTGAGCTTCCTTGTGAAATGTATCCTTGCAAGCTGAACCAAATGTAGGTGGCAAAAGCAGTATCTGGGTAGCGAAAAACTCGAAGGCTGTCGTTGTGGTCGAGAACTTGACAGAAGAATTCTGCAGATTAAGATCTACGCTTTTCTAAAGAAGAACAGAGACCTCATACGGCAGCTGACCTGCATGAGCAGGTGATCATTGCTTGGCAGATAAAACAAGCTTAGGTTTCTTTATCATAATTTAAATCAACCACTGCAGCAAGACAGCTTGGCAAACCTCCAAGAGCCCATGTTGCAAGCTGGCTATTGCTTTTACGAAAACTATGGGGAGAAGAATATTGTTAAATCATTTTTTTTGTTTGGTCGCGGATTTTCTTTCATCTCTTCGAAAAGAATCATTGCAAAAACCAAAACATGGATAGATCCAGTTGGTTCTGATTGTGTTGGTGGTATGAGAATGTGGTATCAATTACTTCTATAGTTGATAGTATATCCAAGCAATATTTTTTAATAATTATTTTGATATTAAATTATTAAAATGATTTAAAAATATAGAAAATAATTAATTGAAAACAATAAAATCTGTAGCTTTTATAAAAAAAAACGCGCATTCATGACTAGCCACCGAAGAAAAAAGAGCAGAGAGGCAATGGTTATAAGTGGGGCCCATAGCAAAATGATGGTGGGCTCTTTAAATGAAACAATGGTTATAAGTGGGGCCCATAGAAAAATGATGGTGGACTCTTTAAATGAAACAATTACAAACACAATAAACGGCGTGGGATTTCCACTGTAGCACCAGACTCAGGCGATTGTGGACTCAAGCAGTGCACGCCCGGAATTGGCCCTCGGGCGCGCGCGGAGGAGGGGCTGGCAGGCGGGGCTAATCTCGGCTTTTCCATTCGATTTTCTTTTTTTTTTCCAAATATTCATTTGTGAACAGTGTCTTGACGATTTCGTCCCCGGTAATAGGACAAAAACAGGCAGCCGGCTGAGGGGCACCGGCGTAATTGCGCGCGGTCGGACCGGCCCAGTCCGGTCCGCCGCAACTTTTTTTTTTATTATTATTTTCTGAAATGGCTAAATACGATTTTAGCCCCTAATAAAACAAAAACCATCAATTGGGTGCAGGGGTGGAACGGTAATTGGCCCTATTTTTCGAATTCTTTATTCGGTGTCTGTCAGGGCGTGAGGCGCACGCGCCAGGCGGTTTTCCGCCTCCCGCCCTGTTCAGGCGCCGCGTGCGGCCTCCTCAGGTGGCCGGAAATTGCATTCCGGATGACAGAACGATGCGCCGCCGAGTGGTCTTCCTCCCGCGGTGGTGCGTGTCTCCACCAAATGTCCGTGGACGCGGCGGAGGCCGGTTGAAGCCGCCGGCCACGTTTCTCTCTCTCCGGAGTGTCAAAGTTGCACTTCAGTCCTTCTACTTTCAATTTCCGGGTTGGCTGTATAGAACTCAATCAATTCGGTACAAAGGTTCCGATTTTTGCAATTTTGTCCTCTGATTTCAATTGACAATAAATTGAAATTGCATTTCAGCCCTTTGACTTTTAATTTTTGAATTTAAGCCCTTGATATTTGATTTTCATTTCAGCCCTTACACTTTGGTTTTTTTTAATCCCTACTTTTGTCCATGTATATATAAGTGTATTTAACACAATAATAATAATAATAATAATAATAATAATAATAATAATAATAATAATAATCATAATTTAATTATTTTTCATTCTTGCTCTGTTGTTATTTTGTTTCCCTCCCGATAATTTGATAAGTTTGTTGATCGTTGTAGATTTAATTGTGTTAAATTATATACAAAAAAATACCCGCGCCAACGCGCGGGCAATTAGCTATATTCTAAAAAATTTAATCTATGCTTACATGACAAACTCAACTCAAAATTCTAAACATTGTATCTTTTAATCTATAATTTTTATTTACTTATATCATATAAATTTATCGTTGCAGATTTAATTATGTTAAATTATATACAAAAAAATACCCACGGCAACGCGCGGGCAATTATCTAGTGGTTATAAGTTGGCGTGTATCATATCGATTCACGTGTTTTGATCTCAAGTTCGCTTGTCACGCCAAGCCGAGGAAAATTCGGCAGAATATATTATTATTAAATTAAAATAAATAAAAAAACACTAAACCATATCATTGTTTTCTTGTAAAGCTAGACTCCCTCTATCATATATCCTTTGTGACGACAAAAAAAATGCCCTGTATTTTGGAGGCGAATTAGTGTTTTCTATAATATATATCTGCTGCTGTAAAATTGATCGAGTTATAATTATTCATTACCTTTTTTTGAACAGTCAAATGACATCTTGAAGGTAAATTAATAAGTTAGGAGATTTTTTTTATCGTTTTATTTATAAAAAACAGGAAAATTACTTCATTTTCCTTAAAAGAATTAAAAACATTAAGGAGTATTTTTGATATTTTCATCATATTTATTTCATTGTAATCTATTTGAATAATAAGCATATTAGTATTTTAACAAATAAATTATTAATAAATAAAAAAGTGCATGATTAGTGAAACACGCACTATTAAGTACATGTTTGACGTTGTGATTTAAAAAAAAAAAATTAAAAATTAAAATGTTATTTTTTATTTTAAATTATTTTTGTTTGTTTTTATATAAGTGAAAAAATTTAGGGATCTTAAGAAGGTAGGAAGCCGACGAAGAGGTAGATTTTTTTTAAATGTTTTTAGATCATACGAGTGGTATACCCGCGCGATGCGGCGGGTTTTTTTTATCTATGTAGAAAATTGATTGCTTTTATATGTATTGTATTTTATTATTTTAATATTTATTTAGTATAATTATATTTAAGAATACTGATATGAATTTTTATCCTTCAAAAAATCCAAAGTCATTTTTCCTCTTTCTCAATATATTTTTAGGCGATAATATTCAATAAATATCAGACATATTAGAAATAAAATTATTGTAATTTGTTTTTAAAACATAAACTTAATTTTTGTGTGTGCTATAATTATTTATTTGCCGTCTAAAAAGAACAGTCTAATGGAAACGGGAAGTGACTTGTATATTTTTTAATTTGACTTGTAGATAATGCAGGTAAATTTGTCAACATTTTTTTTTTAGATGTTTTTTTTTTCCAGTAATATTAGCTCTAAAATATTAAAAATGAAAACATTGGAAATTGTTGTAAGGAAATAAACTTAAATAAAAGAGCGAATTGCCCGCGCGATGCGCTGGGTTTTTTTATCTATATAAAAAATTCATTGATTTTATGCATGTTGTATTTTGTTATTTTAATATTCAATGAGTCAAATTATAATTGATAAAATCTGTTAGAAACAGATGTTTTTTCCACTAAAACATATTTGAATATTGCTAATACTAAAAATATTTTGATAAAATTCGTTAGAAATGATTTTTTTTATTTGTAGCAAATTGATTGTAAAATTTATTGCTCATATTGTTATATTAAAAATATTTTAGAATAATAATAAATAGGTCTCACATATTTATAAGAAAAACATAATCATTATCCTTATTTTGAATGTCTTATCTATAATAATAAGAAATTTCAACACTTAACAGTATTAAAAAAAATTCAAAAACTAAATAAATGGAAAAACAAAAATAAATATTATTAGATTTAAAAAAAATGAAATGAATAATAAAAAAAAGAGGAAATAGAAAATATTATTTTTGAAATGACTACAAAAAAAAATTAAAATGTAAACATAAAAGAAAATAACCTTAATAACAGTTGAAATAATAAAAATTGGTGAGACCATAATTATTGTTAGAGAAAAAATTGCCATAAATTTTTTTTATATAATATTATATTAAAAGCATTTCAGAACAATGATATTTTTTTTTTCCAAAAAAGCAATATATATATAATTAGTCTAACATATTTAAAAGAAAATAAAACTTACAAATAATCATTATCATTATTTTGAATGTTTTATCTATAATAATTAGAAAATTCAATACCTAACAATATTAACAAAAAATAAATATGATTATATTTAAAGAAAATATTTTACCTGAAGAATAAAAAAAGAGAAATAATAACAAATATTGTTTTTGAAATGATTACCAACACAGATTAAAAATTAAAAATTTAAAAAATCTTAATAAGAGAGGAATAAAAAAATTGAAACAAAAACTAAGAGCATGTATATATATGGACAGAAATAAGAATTATGTAAGAAATATAAAAAAAAAGGAATTTTTTTCAAATGGTAATGAACAACGAAAACCACAATTGAAATAATTGTTCATTACTGTTTGAAATTGCAATATCCTTTAGCTATTTTATGAAATAATAGTAGTAGTTCCCGTAAGTTGACCCGGACGCCCTGTTTATAAAAGAAAAAATTATAAGTGGGAAAAAAACAGGAAAAAAATTCAAAAAGATGGCTTTGGGGATTATTCATGGCACGTGTAAGTTGTCACAGGCATCACAATTATAAAAAAATGTATACGTGGGGGGGAAATCAGTGAAAAAAATATTAAAAAAAATGGATTCGAAGATTAGTTGTGGTGCACGTAAGTTGTAACGGATACTTTGGTTAAAAAACACAAAAAAAGAAACCCAATTAAAAAAATATCAAAAAAAGCTAATCAGGACACCCTGGTTATAGAAAAACGAAAAAAAAAGTGTAATTGAAAAAAAAAGGAAAAAATGTTACAAAAAGATGGGTACGAAGATTAGTCATGGTGTGTTTAAGTTGTCCTGGCCACCTCGTTTATTAAAAAAAAAAGTCCGATTATAAGAAAAAAGTGCAAGGGGAAAGAACATTTTTAAACAGTAATGAGAGAAAAAATATCAGAAAATAGCCGCGCATTGCGCTAGGCTTTTTTGATGTAGTAAACTGATTAATTATTTAGCCTGCAAAGAATTATTTAGTTGGTAGATAGCAAATTGTAATCGCTAAATTCTGTTGTATTTTTTTTTCTGTATTGAATTAGTTGGTTGTTGTTATCAGTTTAAGTGCTCGGATAATAATTCAGTTGACAACTCTCAAAATTATAATCGATAAAATCTATTAAAGATGAGTGAATTGTATTTTATAGCCAATTCATTAATGGGTGAACTTGCTTAAATATTTTATCGATTTATGTAATTTGCATAAAAAACTATAATTGATTAATTAGTAGGCGTGTTTTGATTTTTATGAAAATTATTTAATTGGTGGACGTAAATTTGCAATTAATAAAATGAATAAAATATGAATTTTTTTTTCTTGTATCGAACTTGTTGATGATTGGGTTTATTTTAACAGTAATGAACGATTTAACCAGCAGAGAGTAAAATTGCAACCGCTAAAATCTATCAGAGATAGATTATTTCTGGTTGATTGCTATTTTGTGTCGATTTATTTAATTCATGGATTGCAAAACTGCAATTGATTGATTATTTGGTGTGTCTTAATTGTTTTGACAATTATATAATCGGTTGATAAAAAAAAATACAATCGATGATATCAATTAGAGATGAATAAATTTATTTTTTGTAGTGAATTGGGCATTCATTGGCGGTTGGGTGTTTTGTAATGGTTTGGCTTATTATTCTCTTTTTTCTTTTTTATTTATTTTTCAAGTCAAATAATTTTTTAGAATCTAATAATATTTACGGTTATAAAAAAAAGTGCGAGGGGAAATCACCTTTTTAAACAGTAATTAGAAAAAAATTGTGGTGCGCATAAGTTAACCTGGAGACCCCGGTCACGGGGAAAAAAATAAGCGGAAACAAAAAAATGGAAAAAAAATGTATAAGTTAAACCAAAAAAGGGATAAAAAAGAAGAAACATGGTTATAAAAAAAACGTGCAAGGGGAAATCACCTTTTTAAACAGTAATGAGAAAAAAATTGTGGTGCGCATAAGTTAACCTGGACACCACGGTCACGGGGAAAAAAATAAGCGGAAAAAAAAACAGGAAAAAAATGTATAAGTTGAACCAAAAAAGGAAAAAAAATGGATCCGGAGATTAGTCATGGTACGCGTAAATTGTCATTGATATCCTAGTTTAAAAAAATAATAATAAGAATAATAATAAAAAAATAAAATAAAAGGGAAAGCAAATTTTCCAGACAATCATTTTTAAAATCAGGATTGTAGAAGAAAACACAAAAACACAATAATTTAAAAAAAAAATCATAAGAATAATAATAGAAAAAAAAAGAGAAAGCAACTGGAAAGTTGCTTTTAAAAAAAAAAGGAATTTCAATAATAATAGAAAAAAAAAAAAAGAGAAAGCAACTGGAAAGTTGCTTTTAAAAAAAAAAGGAATTTCGAAAAAAAAAAAAGAAGGAAAGCAGTTGCTTTTCAAATAAAACAAAAAATGGAATTTAGGGAAAAAAAAAAAAAAAAAACAATGTCAAAATTTCTGGCAGAGAGATTCGAACCCTGTGCGCTGAATTTCCAGCGCGCAAGCGAACCGCTCGGCCACAACTACTTATCTGTCAATTTCACCATAAAAAATACAAAAAGAAGCCGTATGTAAAAAAAAAAAAAAAAAAAAAAAAGTGCACAAACTCTCGCGCAGCACCGGAGCAAACTGCACGTCCACAGTGACTATGAGTCACTGTGAACAGTGCTCATCACTGTTGAAAATCCCGTAATCTTTTAGATATATACTAATATGATGATATTAAAAATAATAATAAAATATCATTTTGATGTATTTTTGAATAAAAAATTCTTTAAAAAACAACATCAATTATACTAAAAAACTAAGTACTTAGTAACAACTCCATAAAAAATAATCCAATAAATATTTCAGACACTCTATAGATGCCTTTAAATAATGTGCAACTTCAAGAAGCAGTAGCAAGCCAAATCTACAGTTATGGTGGCTTCTTGACACAGATGAGATAACCGAATCAATCATGGGCTCTGAATAGTATGGCGAGTGGTTGTCATAAGTTGGCTGCAATCACCATGGCCAAGCCTCCATGACCAAGTCAATTTAAAATGAATACTTCTTACTTCTTACAATCACCTACACATTTGTCTCAATCAGACAATCATTACCTCCTCCCCAGCTGGTGGCCAGAATAAGAAACACATGAGGTGGAAAACTTTATACAAAATGTGGTAAAAAAGAAGAGACTACAGTTCAAAATTGACTCGACTTTTTTCTACTGCTGTTCATTGGAATACGGGCGTATAAATGCTGAATTCATATTCCATATCTTGAGTGAAGAAGTGACACCAGCCTCGGTGGCATTGTTGAACAAAAACAGCCTCGCAGCACCGTAGATTGCCCTCGTCGGATATACCCGGGATGTGATGCACGTCCTACCACCTTGAGCAAAACTTTCAATTATCGAATGATCCACCTGATTCACATCCACAGAGTCAGATTGATGATTCCATTAATCACACGCATGATATAAATTTAAGAAGCAGTAAGTAGTAGTAGTCTGTCTCGACTCACCAATATCCTAACTGATAGCTTTTCACCCTTCAATACAGGAACATAGCTTCCATAAATTTCTTTTCTGACATCATTTGCCACAGAAGACCTACAGGAATATTATAAATCATGAAGATCATCAGATAAACCTCAGCCACGAGCCCTCCAAGAACCTGAGCTTTAACAATTAAGTGGGGGAGGATCCACAATTATTACCTTGACTGGTCAGTGCAGAAGAAAGTTTTGAGGCTGCCATTATTTCCTTTGGCAACAAAAAAATAGACGGGAGTATATTCGGAGAGATTGTCATCTGCAAGAACTAGAAGACCAAATGGTCCCAGTGCACCGCGGTGAGAAGCCCCGCCATTGTTGCTGCAGCTGAACTCCACATTCGATTCGGCTGCTCTCTCTATAGCCTTCTTGTCTAGCTCAAACTCAGCAACGATGTCTAGCTGTAACATGTTCTCGTCACGTAAGTAAAACAGGTTTTCTTGATATTGTTATAATTTAGCTTGCGAGATTACACTGATACAAACCTGTGTGGCTCCATCGAGTTCAAGCGGTACAACTGACCCTGCCTTAACCTCCATGTTGTTAAAATCGTTGCTTTTTAATCTCAAACTCTCTACCTCTTCAACTGGCCATTGAAGCAGATTGCTACCTGTCTTTGTATCCAACACAACTGTCCTTGGAATGCCCTGCAGAGTAGCGTTGTACAACCAGAAAATTGTTAAAAAAAGCATAGAAAGCAATGCCAAAGTGTGTTTATAGGTAGCAAACATTTCTGAAGTTCCAACTCATATTACATTTCTGAAGACCAAGCCAATTTGTGAGACATGAGGCATACCTGAAGAGATGCCCATCCTTTCTTTACATCGGCGACTTCACTATCAGACTCTCCAATCCAGCCCCACAGCACTCTCCTTCCTTTACTCTGATCATAAAATGTCTTGGAGGCATAGAATATGCCATAATCGTACCTAATACCAATACCAACATCAATCTCTGGATTATCTGGATACCATTTTGCAGCCTTGTCATCATAAGTCCCGATTGCATAGTAATCATGCCTATCATCATCCAGGCTTGTCTTGACCACATGCTTCACCTGAGGACCATTAACAGATGTATCCAATCCATTTTGACCTGTTTTCGACACAGGGTAGAAGTCCACACATTCCCACATGCCAGTTTTAGGGACAGCATGGAGTATTCCACTTGACAACGTATAATTTATGAAGTCTTCAGTATCATAGACTAAAGCTATGCCGGTTTTGTTAATTTTGGATCCAATTATAATGCGCCACTTCCCCTCAGAAGTTTTCCAGGCTGTTGTGGGGTCACGGAAGTCCTTGGCACCAATACCTGGTGGCGGCACCAGGACTGGATTGCCAGAGTATTTGACCCACCTGAGGAGGAGAGGATCATTGTGGTCTGCTGGATATGCAAGATTTTGAACCTGTACTGACTCATTGGTGGATCCAGTGTATAGCATGACAATTTTACCATCAGGGAGGATCGTGGCAGAGCCAGTCCAGACACCATTCCTGTCGTACCATTCATCGGCAACCATTGCCAGTGGGAGGTGGAGCCAATGGATCAAGTCTTTTGATACAGCATGGCCCCAAACTATGTCACCCCACACCGCAGCATTTGGGTTGTACTGGTAGAAGAAGTGGTACCAGCCTTTGTAATACAATGGACCTACAATTTACACAGGTCAAAGTCAATTTAATACGTGGAATGATGCTCAGATTCTTACAATGGCAGTCGGCTGGATAAAATTGAATCAGTCATGTTCAGGAAAGTAATCTGTCGATCTATCCAATTTATATTATATGTGATTGCTGGATAATATTCAAGTTTCGCTGGATGGCTCTACAAAACAATTAACTAGTTGTAGTCTGCAAACTAACCTTGAGAAACTAATGTGCTATTTTAGTTATTTTTCATACTTAGCTTTAGATCTTAGGGTTAATTCAATTTTATCCTTTAAAAAACAATTGGTGTATAATTGAATTTTACAATATATAAAAAAAAAACATTTATTTCTCTTCATTTTAGAACCGTAATTTTAAGAATTCAGTTTTTATCTAACATGTCAAGGAAGGTGAAGAGGTCATACCGTTGGGATCTGAAGCAGAACGTGGCAGATTTCCCCATCAAAGCAATGAAAAGTCGGTCCACCAAACCATTAAAAAAAGGGGGAAAAATCAGCATCACATAAAAACTCATCTCAACAGTAACAACGGGAGCACATGACATCTGACAATAACATGTGGTGCACGTCCGGATCACTAATTAAATCAAAATTTTGTATTGCTGGCTAAGAAATGAAACGCGGCACTTTATAGCTTGCCTATCAAATCATGTCTTTTAAATTATTATTTTTTTATGTTTTTGGATGTGTTTTACATATGTACCGTGCGATTTTGAACAATAACATGGTCAATAATAATTTTGGTAGTTTAAAGGAAAGTCCTGAATTAAAATATGTTCGAGCCGAGCCGTTTGGTTTTAATCTGGTCTTCGATGTAGAAAAAGACTCAAAATCAAACTTTGATATCCTATCTGTTCTTTTTTTATTTAATTAATATAGATATCTAGATCAACTTAACTAATTTCATAAATTCTAAAATGAACAATTATAAACACTCTCAATAATTATCATATTAACAACCAAATAATTCAAACTTAAAATCATAAATAACAAACCCTTAATTCTAACAAGTTACAACTACCCTATTCTTCAAGAAAGAAGATGAGTTGGCAAACATATGTCGTGTATATGAAAATTCCTGATTTACAGCTATTTGACAAAATAAATAAATGATAAAAATATTATTTCATCTGACAAGGTCAATTTTCAGTATTGGTAGGTAGAGATAAAAAAGAGAGCTTTAATTGTTACTTTAAAATAAAGTACATCAACAACAAATGTCAATCAAAAAGGATCAGGCTGAGATTACAGTTGAGTTATTAATTACAATTTGTCATGCTCAAACATCAATTTATTTTATCAGAATAATAAATAAGTCTTAAACAGACAAACTCTTGCTTTAACTTCAAAAATAATTTTTCGATAACTTTGGTGATACCAGTTTGAAAGTCTGTTTTTTTTATAAAAAAAAAACTTAATTTTTTATATTTCAAAATAGATTTTTTTAATTTTTAGATTATTTTAATGTGTGATATTAAAAATATTACCTTAATATATACTTTCTTTTTGAAAAAAAAAACTTAACTATAATCAACCCTAATCATACGTTGTTATATACAGTGCAAAAAACAGAACCAAATAGAAAACGTAGCAGCCACCTAAGTAATGGCCCACATGACCTCAAATTTGTGGTTGAATCCAAAAGTTCATGGCGTCTAGTAGCAGGAGGGCCACAGCTGTTAAGATTCTTAAGAATTTTTTAAATTGCGAAAACGTGCTTCAAATTTAAGAGTTTTCTCTTCAAATCATCCAAAAGGTATTCCTCTTTTTCTGGACAAGTAAACAGATTTCTGTAAAAAAAAAAAGTTTGAATTAACGAGAAGTGTGAACCATACCGTTCATCCAATTATCCTCCGGTTGAAAATGGAAGGCAGTTCTTTGCCATGATAACATGCTATTGTTCCATGGATAATCTTTCACCCCAGCTCCCTTCAAGTTGGCCTTCTCTGACACACCGGCAGACACCCCACGTGATCCGGCTGGCAACAAAGTCTCGGGTTTCGCCGTTTCTCTCGACGCAGCCAAAGACGCATTTTCATCTCCATGTTGAACTCCACTGTTATTATTAATTGTCGCTAAAATTAAAGAAACAACAAGCAACCCAGAAAAGACCGCGATGAGTACTTTCTTGGATCGTCGGAGACGGGTCGCCGGACATCCGGCTGAACCGGTCCCTTCTGGGACAGGATTATAGCTGGGCTCTATTGAATTGGAAACTGGAAGCAATGGACTTGGGTCTGCCATTGCCGGCGCAGACAGTAAGAAAAGACAGATGTTTTCGGGTACGAAATTTATGCAGAGAGAGAGAGAGAGAGAGAGAGAGAGAGAAGAGAGCACCTAGTGGTGTTTGTGTGTGTGTAATAATGTATTATGAAGGCGTGCTATCTTATATATAGGGGTGTTTGTCAATGGAGGGCTGGTTTTTTCTGCTGCAAAAAAATGAGCTTGGAGAAGAAAGAGAATTTGTCAGAGTAATCGATGAAATGGGTGAATAATTGTTTACATGTGAGAAGAAGCATATGGGACCGGTCCCATATGGGTACCCAACATTTCATGTGAGTTTCGTGGTTGGAGACCCAACAGCTTTACGAGTTTATCCTCTTCTCATTTTCCTGGTTTGGATTATTGGACATAAATATTGTACACTGGAGCCATCCAATTCCATGGCAATGATACTGCTTGCCATATCATTATCCTGCGTCTTTTTGAAATAGATAGGGCCGGGGAAATTCGAATTATTTTGGTTACTCAAAGTTTTTTTATCTCTTTACAAAGGAGATAAACAAGTAATTCTTTTTTCTCGGACATCTCTTTAAACTTTCATAATTTTAATTTTACTGTTTTATCATACATATCTTTAGTTATGTTAGGTTTTAATTTTGTGCTGATAAAAATATTTTATTTGACGTGCGACTAGTTTAGTTACTTATTTTATTATGAAATATATTTTATTTTATATATTTAGTTACTTATTTTATTATATTGACCTACCCAGCACAATTTCATCTTTCTATATTTGTTTATTATCCTGAAAAGGTAATCTCAAAATTCATATTTCTTGTGTGCGTCAATTAAATTCAGCCAATCCAGTTGAATCAAGGCTAGTTATTGACTTCGTCATGATGAATAACAGTAAAGTCATGGTTCATGGTTGGAAGACGACGCGGTCACGAAAATATTAACAAACGTTTTTCTCATTGCTGCTACTTGTATTTTAATCGAGGGGTATTATTTACAATACCAAAGAAAAAGAGAGCCTTTTTTTTTTGTATAAACCACGCGGTGTCCTAGACACTGGTCAAGACTAATCCAAGTTCACACCGGGTGGGCTCGAAGGGGTGAAAGTGCTTTCCAAATGGCTAGCTCCATACAAGAGGAGGGATTGAACCCCTGTCTTCTCTTAAGGGACGAGAGCGCCCTCAACACTCACGCCAGGACATCTTGGGTAAAAAAAAAAGAGCCTCTTATTTGTGTATTGGAATGAAAATGATAAATAATAGTAAAGGTTTTAGATATAGCAATCACTATAATAAAAATTAATATAACTACTAGAATTAATAGTTTTATTGACAAGAATATTTGTTGGTGTTTAAATTCACTGTATATCGGTAATTATTTTACCGACGTTCTTGCAGAAGTGGTACTTGAAGTAATTATTTTTCAACTCGCTAGAAAATACTAACATAACTTTTCATCGGAAATTCTATCACTTATATTTTAAAAATATTTTTGTAAGAAAAATATTGAAAACTAATTTAAATAATATAAAAAAATATATTTTGAGTTAAATTATTTTTTTACATTCAAAATTTAGATACCTATATCTAAAATATCAGCAACAGAAAGACATGCCTAGTTTAGATGCAGAAGAAGAAGAAGAGACACCGTATATGCAAAAAAACTGTTGATTTTATTCATTTTGTTCTAACAAATTTACATGATTTAATTTATCCAATATTTTTATTTTTATTTTATAATATTTTATTACTTCTAAACTTTGAAGAGAAATGTTAACTAACAAAAATAAAATAAAATAAAAGATAAGAATAGAAAAAAACAAGAAGAGCAAGACATACATAGACAAAAAGGTATGTTGTGAGATTTTAAAATTGATCCATCCATCAAGTTAGGTTAAATAGATCAGTTAAGGAATTCTCGGCACTCTTAACTTCTTCTTTATATATATATATATATATATATATATATATATAGGGTTTGTTTTTACGTAAAAGGGTTGACTTTAAAACAATTTGGATTGCTTGCAATAGTCATGAGAAGAAGATTGAACGCAATTACAGCGGGTAGCCAGTTTCGTGATGATCTACAAAGCAATCAGGAAACTCTAGACGAAGAACTTTCCTCGGAAAGATGTCTCTAGATAAACCCGAGAATCAAGATGAGATCGGAGGAAATATTCGAACTGGATCATTGAAAGATTTCAACGAAATAAAAGACATCAATCATGCTCTTCCACAATTTGATTCTTCTTCTTATTAAAAATGATTTCCCTAAAATAATTGACACCATGCTGATTCGGATTTGAAAAGTGATTGACCGCTCTTCCATGGCCACAAATTAGTTAATCGCCACCCCAAGGACAAAGACCGCTGGTCATTTCTTTTTGGAAATACGGCAAAATGTTTTTTCTTTTCTTAGAAATATATGAGAGTATTTTTTTTAATTTTTAATGCCATTATTCACAATAATAGAAATGATTTATTTAAAAAAAAATAAGAAACTTAAAAAACACAATACCCTCCCAAACATGTGGAGGCCACCTGTCCACTCAATAATAGAATACTGGGCTGGAAATGGTATTACTATTAGCCACGGGCAAATAATGACTAGACTCTAAACCATTCTGGCCGGTGGGGGAGGGGGCTTTCATAACGTGATTTGTTATCCTCTCGTCTCCACCCCACGCTCTCATTTATTGAGGAAAAACAAAAATATACAAAAAACGCTCTCCCCGTCGAAGAATAATCAAAAAAGAAAAAAATAGATAAAAAAGAAAGAAAGGTAAACCACGCAACATCCCATGTCTGGTCGTCAAGGAACCCAGTTTCCACATGCAAAACCCAAATGATATCATCACCGCCCATCTGCATCCGCCTCCAAGAACACATAAATCAACAAGAAGATGGAGATTTATCAATTATTATAGAAGTTGTCGTAACATTTTGATTAACATATCTGGATCATGAGTGCACCAGACACATGTTGTAGAATATTTATACGCTTACAGCACCACAGATGCCCAAGCCCAATCATGCCACTAATTTCCAGTGTTTATAATTATAAACTTCTTGAATTTTTGTGGATCCCAGATCTAGTTCTGTTACATTATCGCTGTGATTGATTATGGTGATTTGGATTTTGGAGATAAAGTCTTTTTTCCATGACAGTCTAGGAGAATTGAACACGTAGCAGCTCTGACCAAATGAATTATTCGCACAACAATGTCCCACATATCTATTTTTATTTTTCTTACATGTCCCCCATGAGATAGAAGATGATGATGTCGTGTCATTGGGGGAATAAATAAACAATTGCTCTTCTCTTTTTCTTTGCCAGTTGGTCCAATCATAGAGTTCGGTGCCGCTGCTTAACCGTCACTCGTCTTTTTTCCACCTCAGGAAAACGAGAAATATGGGTGGTGACGGGGGAAGGCTTTATGTGGTTTAGATTTCCAGAAGTTTTTATTTATTGCTTTAATAATAATAATAATAATACATAGAAGGGCCTGGTAAGTAAAATATTGCTTGAAACGTTGCCAGATGTGCTGTGGGGAGAAGAATCGCGTCGCTATTCAATTTAAATATTATATAAATAAAACGTGTTTCACTCTTTAGAGGAAACTAGATAGGTTACCTGAACCACGGCACTGCCTAGCTATACCTTTTAACGTGCAAGAAAGGTTTGATCAAGATCATCATTGAACGCCATCAAAAAATATGTTTAAGAGATTAAAAATTCACACCTTTTTTTATTTAAATATTAAGATAATAATATATAAAATGAATTCACATCATTTAAAATCTATTAATCACATACACAAGTAAAGTCATCAATTCATCTCGGTTCGGTCACTTTATCTTTTTTAAACTATATTTTATGTAATTATATGATATTAGAGATAGTCGGCAGTGGAAAAACAACCGACTATTTCTCTTAAAAAAATATGATAATTTGTAAAAACAAAGTGCTCAAACTTTTTTTTTATTCTTTGAATAAACTTGTCGTGATATTGGAAGATATTGTGTGAGGAAATAAGTGTCGTAGACGATAGGTATGTCTCTTGAGTATATGAGAAATACTGTGTATATAATCAAAAATTTATGATTATATAATTTAAGAGTAGTTACCTAGCATTTTTATTTTATAGTTTTTTTTTATAGGTTGACTTTCTATTTGTTAGTCTTTTATAAGATTCAAAATATATCTCTTTTCGTGAGAAAATTTTGACTTTATTGAGTAAAAAGCTAACCGATTTAAAACTTGAATTTTAACATTTTATTTATTTTTTTGTATTTTTATTACATGAGAATATACTCGACAATGTAGGTTTACAACCTCAAATATTAAAATCTATAATTAAATCTTAACACTTTAAATGTACAGTTAACAAAATGATTGATAAAAGGTTTATAATATTTTGGTTAATCCCTAACGGATGATTATAAACTGGTTACGATAATTATTTTTTTATTTATTTTAAAACATGAGAAAAATGAAAAAAATATTTTTATGAAAATATGCTTGAAACGATTTTAGGATTTGATTTTATACATAGAAACAAAATATTTTTTTATGTGTTTTTAAAATTAGAATAACTATCAATCTTTTAAAAAAAATATCTAATCATTCACTAATTAAATAAAACTGAATGCTAGCCTTTAAAAATCAAAATAATGATTTAAATATTTCTAACATGATAAATCAAGTTATTCTTTAACTTGAGGGGAGTCGAATTCAAATAAAAGAATAATCTATAAATATATCTTTATGGAAAAAAAAACACTTTCCTTCTGAATCATTTATGCAATATTTAAAAGTAATTATAAAATCTAAACATTCATACTAAATTGATTCTAAATTAACTTTAAAGCCATTAAACTATAATTAATTACATACATATTTGAAGGAATCCGATTTTATATAGACTGCAGCTCCTCTTATTGGGATCCATACCTAATTTTCTTCTGACTGTACAAACCAATTATTGTCATTGTTTTTTATTGGAAGGTCCGTTGAATCTTGACTGAACAAGAGTAATATTTTTATATTACGCCGGCGATTGAGATGCTAGTGTATGGTAATTTTTAAAATGGTTTTTATTTAAAAACATGTTATATTTTTAATATTAATATATTAAAAAATAATAATTTGAAATTTTCTTAAAACAGTTATTTTTTTCTAAAAAAAGTAAAAAAAAACTGTCAAACAATACTACCTGTATAGTTAGAACTGTATTATTGGAGCTTATAGAAAGAAATCATGAATATATGGAAGTCGAATAAAAGTATTAATATCTTGGCTGCTATCCTATTTTAAAATTAATTTGAGCATATCCTTGCTGACATGACATTTTGTACAAGAAACATTATGTTTTTTGTTTGTTTGGGAAATTCGATAATGTTACCATGAACATCAGAAGGTTTTAAAAAAGGGAACTCCTACGCCTCCTGGCTCCTGATTTATCTTCGTAGCAAGAATATCTACACCCTTAAAAATGAAGTCTTATCACGAACCAAACTTCATGAATATATATATATATAAATTGAGGGTTATATATGTTAATAAATAGGATTGGAAAGAAAATCATTAACAATAATTAAAAAAATAAAATCAAGAGATAAGTACAAATTAAGATATTTAATTTGGCAAGACTAAAGATTTACCTGGTTATACTTGTTAGATTTATTTAGTAAATTTAATTTTTTATTTAATCAAATAAAAAAATAAATATACATATTAAATTAATTGAATAAAATTTAAAATTCATAAGCGATTATCCTTATACATATTAAATTAATTGAATAAAATTTAAAATTCATAAGCGATTATCCTCCATTCAGGTTGTTTGCAATCATATATAAACATTGGTTTTTGTCGTAAAAGCTTTCACATAGACTTGAACTATACCCTAGCCCTCCTAAGTAACATAAATAATTCTTAAGTATTTCTCAATATTGTTGATCTCATTTTATTTTTGCTGAAATGGTTAAAATATTTTATACCAGTTAAAAAAAAGAAGATAAAATGACATAGTTTTTACCTCATTTAAAATTTTGATCTGTTTCAAAAATTTCATTCGGAACATTCCGGTTTCGTTCCGTCTGTTCCATTTCGGTCAAATAGTATTTTTTTAAAAATAATGAATATATTTACAATATAAATCATATCTCTTAATCCGGCCGTTAGATTAAGATGAAATTTTACGAGGAGTCTCTTGACATAGTTATATATATATTATATTAAAATTTCAGAGCAATCAGAGAATGTAATGACTTTGCGAGATTGATAATGATATTCTCGTAATATTATACATGTTCATAATTTTGTTCAGAAAAATCATTTTATTATGTTTTTTAGATTAAATTGCATAATTCTAAATAATTTTTGAATTTGAATTTGAAC
The DNA here is from genome assembly GCA_964035475.1 of Salix caprea. NCBI lineage: Eukaryota > Viridiplantae > Streptophyta > Magnoliopsida > Malpighiales > Salicaceae > Salix > Salix caprea. Next base: position 7,447,223 of record OZ037759.1, on the reverse strand, counting down.
TATTTTTTTAAGTTAGTATATTTAATTATATGTGTAACCTTGAATGGAGTGTCAAAATACTTCAAAATTGAAATATTTTGTTTTAATTAAAAAAATAAAGCATGAATTAAAACGAAATTGATAACTTTGATATTTTTATTATCATTAATGCATCAACACATCACAATATAATTAAAATTTCAAATCCCGTTAAAGTTCTTCTACATGGGTGTGCTAAAATCCCATTGACTAGATTATTGGACTGACATTAAGTTCGAATTATTAATTCAATATAATTAAAGGTCGGCAAACGCAAAGACATGTGTAAAATGCAGCGAAATCTTTCGGATTCCAACCTCAATGCGCTGCCCGTTTTCACCCCCACAACCTTCCATGAAAACAATTTCTTAAAGAAATACAAAATAAATAAAAAATCACCCTTAATTAACTAAAATGTCCGGTTGCCTGATCGAGCCTATAATATAGGCTTTGGAACCTTCAAAAATCAACATCAATGAGCGAGCCCATGAAAATTTAATGTCCAGACTCTCTTTTTTCTCATTTTATGAAGATATTCTTCTAACTAGTTTTTGCACCGGAAGTTTACCTGTGAGTTTTTGAGACAGTGATTGATTTTGTTTTTTTCTTTGAAATTTTATTAAAATAATATATATTTTTTATATTAGCATATAATAATAATAATAATAATAATAATAAAATATATAATTTTTTATTTAAAATAAAAAAATAAAATTTAACAAAACAGTGATTCCACCACTATGCCATACAGTACATAAATTGACACTCAATGCCAAGTCTTAGAGAGTCATGTCCCAATAAACAATGCTTTATTCAGTTTGCAAAAATGTTCTAACAACATGCAATACAATGAGAGATAAGAAGCTAGCATGAGAATGTCAGTTCTTGTAAACAATACTAGATAATTGATTTGTAGTTCACTGCAAATTGAGTTATGTTTTTCTCAAACAAAAAGTATTTAGATGTTATTAATTTTTTTTCCATTGAAAAAAACCCTAAACTATATAGGAATCCACTCGATATAACCCGGTTATTTTTATAGGTTCAAAAGAAATCTAGATGACACATAAAAATATTATTTGACTTAAGATTTTTTTAAATGATATTTTTTTAATATTAAAATAATAACATATTGAATTTATTTAAGTTAATCCGAGTTAACATGTCAAATTTGCGACTCGATTATGAAGCATATAAATTTAAAATCAAAGCAACTTATAAAGCTTGATTCCTATCAATCCAATATTAAAGAATAAAATTGATTTTTTTTTACAAAAATACCTAGAAGAACAACTTGAGTTAACATGTCAAACTAGCAATCTCAGTTATAAGAATGTCATGACTTCATTGAAAGAAATTTGAAACAAATAATGAAGTCTAATTCCTAATTAGTTTAACGTTGAAGAATGAGATTAAAAAATAAATTACTTAGGAAAAATATAAAAAAAACTAGAACAAATTTTGAAGCTCAATCTCTAATCAACCATATCAAACCTAATATTGAACGATGAAATTTGAAAAAATAAAAATAAATAACACAAAAACTAGCCAAATCAACATGATTTAACCCGTTAAGCACCACTATTAGATCATAAAATCGAGATAATATAATAAAAGTAAAATTGAAACAAATTATGAAGACTAATATATAATGAAACACATAATTAGCTTATGAAATTGAAAAACAAATAAATTAAAACAAACTTAGTCAACCAGGTCAAACTATGAAACCCGCAACCCAAATCATAAAATGCGAGAAACCCAACAAAAGTCAAATCCAATGTTGAAGGACCCGTGACTCGGGTCATGAAACCAATATAAGCTCTTAAAAACAATTTAATTTAACCAGGGTTAAAATACCAAAACCCGCGAACCTGATAATCAGACTAAGATATCCTTATTTGTAAAAAGAAGCAAAACATATTATAAACTTTTAATTCCCAAACTACCTAATATTTAATGATAAAAAAAAAAACAAGTGCTTGGATGAATCAACCATGATGTATTGATGAAGTTGCTTCAATTCAAGATTTCTATATATGACAATATTTTGAGCTGATGGAGTAATTGAACCTGACTACTACTTGGTGGGTTGACCGAGTAACTTTCATGCTCACGTGCAGAACCAGGTCCTTATATCAAAATTGGAGACCTACTTCTGTTAGCAAAGAGGAAGAGTAATGTGACTCTGTAACCTTAAATGGTCTGCTCTCCTACTTTTAATGGAGTTTGACATTGTTGAATGAGTTTGCTGTTGAATTTTCAATCTAAAATATCTACTTGGTGATATTTTATATATCTTAGTCACGCTATTTCATAAAGAATAATGTAATGATGACTAATAATTGTTTTCCCTCTTCGTTTCTCTTCGCACGTGACTTGAAAAAATAAATTGTTGATTTTTATATATTGTCATGTTACAGGTGGAAAGATTGGTGCTTTTGAGTGATTGACGAGAGGTATATAGATGCTTTACATGCTAGCAAGAGATTGCTAACGACGAGTACAAGGTTGGGAACCTTGGTGAAAATCTGTGAGTAAGTGAAGGAGAATGTGGCGTATTGACTTTCTTTAAAGCTCATCACTTTGCATTGTAGTGCTGGGAATTTGCATGATATTAATTAGGTCGAGGTCCAACAATGGCTGCTTGGAGGTCCATGGTGTTATGGGCATGGAAATCGGGCTTGACCAAATGAACCATGCACCGGTGCGCTTTGGTGCACTCCATTTTGAATGTGTTGGGGTGAGGTCACTCGAGCGTATCCCAAACGGCTCGAGCAGCCTGTTCAGACCTGGCTCAAACGGAGAAGTCAGGTTTTGTTATTTTTAATTTTGTTTTGCACTATCAAGAACTGGAAAAGATTGTTCAAAGATGCAGCCACCTCAAAAGATGCATCAAAATATTTGGTTACAAACAAACGAACCATTATGGCAGTCATCATCGACAAGCAGAAAACCATTCCCAAAAAACACACGTCGTAGCAGGAAAGTACTGAATCGAGTTTTTCATGATTTGGAGCACAGGCAGGAGTCAATTGTCAATGGCAATGACCTCAAATTCCTACTGTTGTCACAGGGTAAGAACATACAATTTACTGGTACAGTATTCTCGCCATTTTACCATAAAAAGTCCAGAACATGAGGAAAACACAAGCATTATGAAGAAGAGAGCGCACAAACACATAGCTATATGCATGTCATCAGATAGTCCTTCTATTATTCAGGATGCATCCACCTTCTTCTACCTTCTTCCATGCCACCAAGGAATTAAGAAACTTCATCACCTGAAGTTTCCACCATAAGATTTGACAAAAGAAAAGCGAAAAAGAAAAGAAAAGATTTCACAGAAAATCCTTACCTCGTTTGGATCTCTGAGAGAGTAAACTGCATTGGTTTCTTTGGGTCTAGATGATACGAGAATTCCATAACCTCGATTCCCCTCCCGGAGCACCTAATGTTACACCGAATTATCACATAAAATTAACCACACCACCTTTTACCTTTACATGAAAATTAAAGTCCCTGTCAAGATTTAATTCAATACCTTGAACGCATCTTCATCTGAAAGATCATCGCCAATATAAATTGGGAGCACATCGTCTCTATTGCTTAGCCCTGCGCAACAATTTATGAAATATAAATGGTCAAGAAAAACAAGTCTATATACTACCTAAGATGCCTGCAATCAGCAATCTCACCAAGAGACTCGAGCAGAAATTCAACTGCTTTCCCTTTATTCCAGTCAATCATTGGACGGACCTCTAAAACCTGATCACGTAGAAAAGCGAAGTCCAAAATCATAATCAAGGAAGCACCATATAGATAAAATCATATCACTAACATGAATATGTATATAGCAAACAATCATAATACCTTCCGTCCATGAGTTCTCCGCAAACGAGGATACTTATCTAGAATATCCTGAACACTTTGTGCAATAGGTTGCCAGTTCTAAAGTCAAGTGGAAGCAGAAGAACTTGGTCAAATTTATAGTCATCCTATGAAATATGTCTAAAAACCAACAGATTCCCTTACCTTCTCGTCTACATTTCGGAAATGTACAGAGACACAAAATTTGTGATTCTCGACTTTTGCACCCTCGATCCCCCTAGTTTTCTCGACAAGGGTTCTAAAAACCTGTGTGAAATTGAAGCGAACCCTCTGAAAAATGATGCAAGTGCTCTGATTTATACATTAAAACACAATAATAACGCACCTCATCGATCATAGGTATAAATTCTCTAGCAGGCTGGAACAGATTTACCTCCTTGCCCTGTGAAATACAAACATAAGGTACAATGACTTGATTAGGTTGGGGGAAAATATCAGCGTAATCTTATACCTGTTGGTCGGGGGTGGATTCAGTATAGTTTGGATGATCATTGGATATTGATATTGATGCTTTTCCTACAGGGCCCAAAATGTCCATCCCATGACTACCAGCATAATATAGTTCTGTTAGTCCAGCCAGCTGATAAACCTGGAAAGATGCAGTAATTTAGATCCCGCTATGGCAATAAATTAAACCTTACTATAAGATAAATGGATCATGTGCATAATGAGGAATTCTCCTCTCACCTTGTCACGACTTCTTCCACTAATAATCGCCGTTGGGAAATAATTCGCAATGTTTTTTACAGTAGAACGCATCTGAAAACAGTTCATCTCAATTTAAAGAAAGTAAATATCAAATGGTAAGGGATAAAAAAATTATCACGTTGAACGTCCAACAACTTATCAGCAATTCTTACATCGTCAGACATAAACGCATTATCCGGGTCATCTACAATTGGAGAAAGAGTCCCATCATAGTCTAGAAACATTGCTATCTTCTTGTTTTTAGCAAAACTTGCAATTTCCTCAAAAGAATTGAGTGCTGATGGATGCTTGAACTACACAGTAAGGAAATTAAGGAAGAGAAGAAATGACATACAATTGTAGCACATAAAACACCATGGTCCTTATTCTATAAAACACATTTGTGGTTAGCAATAGGAATTTGTTAAACATATGGCATGGCAAATTATCAACAATAAAGCCATCATTACCATCCAGGAGCTGTAGGCGGTGTCAGGACCGTCCTTAACGAGCTTCTTCCGAGGGGGTGATGAAGATTTCATGGCATCCAGCCATCCATTCGAGCAGACTTCGTCTAGCTTCCCTGGCTTTTTCCTAGAAATGTTTATATACTTGCTAGAGGAGAGTGATCCTCCTGGTGGCGAGTAAGGCAACAGATTAGAATAGATACCGAGCCTTGAATTGTTTATTGATGCAGGGTCAGCGAGAACAGGAGAAGAATGGTTTGAATCGACATCCATCGTAGCCAAGTTACTTGCAGCAGATCGATTACTTGTAAAGTATAATTAACTTAACCGAATACAAATCAATGCACGCTACACAGAACTTTTTCACCCAACCCTTTTATCAATGAAAAACCATCTCTTCAAAGTTTTCTTGTCACCACTACAAGGAGAGCAGTCCATCAAGCAGGGACTTCCTGCGAACTGTAACAACAGACTATTAAATATTTTGCATCAAAATAAGAATGTACGACGAAGCGAAACCTATATTCATACCTTCTCATCTCCAAAACTACAAAACATTTGTTGGGTGACAGAACATTATATGTACAGGATTTTCGGGAAATGAAAGAATTGTTCCAGCAAACTGCACCAAAATATCTGTACCAAGAATAACAAAACGCGGCATGTTTAATTAGTCCCGTGAACATTGCTTTTTTCATAATAAAAAGAGTCTGGAATTCTCATACACAACTGGAAACTTGGAAACTACTAGTGATAAAATCAAATGGACCAAGTTTGGTCTTGAAGAAATGTAGAACTTCCCCATAGCCACATCAGTACTAACACCACGCTAGATAATAATTTTAAAATCCAAGAAGCATGTATATAATTGTTAATTATAAGCTAAAATAATTTAGGTTATCTCAAAATATTCTCCACCTCATCCACTACGACATCATTAATTTTCATAAATAAAAAGCAATTAAGTAAAGAATTGCAAAATGAAATTTTCATTTGCCGTCCTATGGCAAAACACTACAACTACCAAAACGTACGACCACAAAATAGTTATTTAAGTCATAGTAAGACTTTCAGCAAATGTTGTCCTTTATAAACTTTTTCTTAATTAATGTGAAAGCTTTCATTCGGTTTTTTTTAGGTTTGAAACACCAGTTGGAGACTTTTTAACTCCTGAATGTATAGTTGACAACTCAAATCTTTGTCATGAGCACACCATTACTGCGAGGCAACAACAACTTCACAGCTTAGAAAATACATCTAAATTGTAAACAACAACACATAGAGCTTTATTTTTCTCATTAGAGGGCCATTATATCACATCAAGAGAAAGCGATTTATAACACTCGTTTTAGAACCTCAACAAACTGGTTTACCTTAATCATAACAACCGACAAAAAGAAATTTATGGTAAAATTAATGAAGAAACTTTAATTACAACTCGGTTGTCTGATAAATATAAAAAACATATCAATGAAAGAAGAAATCCCACCATGGTATGAAAAAAAAATCTCAAAATAATTTCACCAAGAAATAGGCACTCAAAAGTCATAAACCCTATGGCCTGAAAACTCCGAAAATGAATTAAGGTCAAGCCAAAGAAAAGCCTCCATATTTATGGTTGAAGAAAAATAAAAAGATTGCAGCTTTAATAAGTCATGGGGTTTACATGTCTAACCAGAAAGAGAAAAGAGCCAAGACAGATCTCACAGAAATTAAGGACTCCTGTTTACCACTGATGTTGGCACAAAGGTTAGCATTGCACATGAAAAATGAAAATGTTTTCAGATTCTACCATAAATTAACAAAACAAACAACAGAGTTCATACCTAATACAGGTGTTAACGAAACGGGGCCTGCCTGTTTTTTTCTTCGTTGTATATTTTTCCTATCAACCAATCAGGAGCTGATCTCTGTAATGCAGTTTCCAGATCAAAAATGAAAAACTGAAGATCCCACAAAGAGGAAAAACAACAGCTTTGAAATTAAATAGGAAGAAAAACATGTATGAGGAGCAAGAGAAAAAGAAAAGAGAGAGAGCGAGAGCGAGTGGGGCAGTCTAATATACAGACAATGAAAAGAGAAGGGAATGATCACCTCGTTGTTAATTAGGAAAGTTGCAGAGGAGACTTCATGGGAGAGAGAAAGTAGAGGAAAGGGAAGGAAATGAAGGCGAAAAGAATGAGTATTTATAGAGTTTGATATGCCACAGAAGACGTGCTTAGCAAGGTAAACCCTAAATAACCCGGTCGTTGAATCTGGAAACACACTGTAGTTTCCCATTTGCTAAACGTAAATCTTTAATGAAAATCTGCGTAAATTAAGTGTTGGGTGTTCACTACTATAATAACTTCTGTTAATTGCTTGAGAACCATATGCTTATGTAGGTAAATGCAAGTTGTAATTTCTCACAAATTCAATGGTCCCATCATAAATGTTGGACAATTAAGCTGGTGCAACATGCATTTTTTTTATTTTAAAAAAAAGATAGTGCAAAAGGTTGGTTTAAATATTTTTTAGTTTGAATCTTACAGTCATAATCCGAGAAAAATCATTTGTTAAAATACACCATAATGTGAGATGCATTTAATACCTTTTAAAAACTTAATTTCGATTGATGTAACTTGAAAATCATTTAAAAAAAACAAATTAAAAGCACACCACGTATTTAAAAATAAAATAAATTTAATTAAAAATATAAGTATAAATTGAATTTTTGTATATCCAATGAATTGACCATATTTTGTATAAATGGTTAAGAACCCATCTTGATTAATTGAATAATTGGGTTGAGATTTGAGATCAGACAGCCAAGTAAACAAGTTAAATATATAATAAAAAGTAGGTGATCTTCTCGTTACATGTGTCTATACACCATTTCTTTGAGGCGATTCAATAATGTCTATATTTTTAGCATTCTTTGAAGGTGAAAAGGGTAATTTAACAATAATAGCATCATTACTATAATATTTACCAAGTAATCGATTAATTAAAAAAAAAAGAGTAGTGGTAGCGGTGGAGTGGGGCTGGTTTTTTACGCTTGTTACATGTTTTTTAAAAAAGCAGCTCTAACACGTGTACGTGGAAGTTTAGAGACAGCGAGGAGTATTAAACTGGTGCCATCTGTGAAGCACAAAGACAGAAGAGGCCACATGTCAGTGTTGCAAAATACGGCCAGAATCTGCGCTCCCGTCTCTTTCATGTCAGTTTTTTTTAAATCCCTGTTTCTTTCTTTCTTTCTTTCCACATCCCCCCCCCCCCCCAAAAAAAAAAACTATATTTCAAGAAAACTCTTGAATTTTTGGGTTTTATATTAATTTAAAAAGGGGAAAACAATCACGAAGAGGAATAGTGTATTATATATATATATATATATATATATATATAAAATAAATTAATTGAAAAGTAAAACATCCAAATACATTACAATAATTTAGGTAGGATGTCAACTTGTGGAAATCCATCAGAAATTGTTGGTGGAATGTCAACTTGTGGTAATGAATAAAAGATTTCTAACGTCTTACATTATAAAAGAGATGCCTATAAAAACAATGATCGGAGAAATATATAATTATGGCTTTTAATAATTTGATTAATCCATTTATTTCTCGAAGTATATTTCCTCTATTACAAAAAAAGGAATCCAATGAAATGATAACAGCTAAACTTTTGATCATACACAGCAGCATGACCTCAAACTTTTTTTTGTGTTTTTCTTTCATTTTGTAGTAATAATATATAATGCTTCATTATATGGATCTTGACGAAACTTCATGCATGCATGCACTAGTAACATTTTAGTAGCATTTTATAATTTCAGGGAAATAATTAGCAAAATTCGAATTCAAAGAAGGAAATAATTTCAGGGAAGGAGGAGAGACGTATCCATAGAGTGAAAACATCATAATGAACCAAATGGAATGGGAAATAAAATAATCAAGACGATATGTAATGTTAACTATTTAAAAAAAAAAATCTTTATCACGTAATATTTTCAAACCATTTTAATTAGCTAGTAGATGCAAATGTTGGTTTCTTGCTTTCGTGAATCCCCCCCTCCTGGATCAAAGCTCAAGGCGCACGCGGAAACAGTAACTATGGATTTGGGTCCTCCATGACGCCACTACTGAGGTAATAACCTCAATTTTATTCATGCTCTCTAGAACTTCGAGCTCAGGACAATCATGTCATTGAAAACGTGAAGAATAAATTGCATTTTATAATAATAAAAGGAGTAATAAGTTGCCTTTAGCATTTTAATACATAGACTGTTATCGGAAGCTGGTGGCGTTAAGAAATCAAACAAAAAGAAAATCCAAAAATATGGACAAGCAAGAAGCGATGGTGAGGATACGGTTTTTCATATTTGGAAGATAGTTTTTTCTCTCAATTCTCTTTAATAAACTTGTTAAGATCTGTAAAGGTGTTCATGTTGTGAAATATTGTTTTAGTTCTAGTAATTGAAATGGCACTGAAGTAACAAAATTAAACTTTGAGAATGATTCATTTACCTCCTGGGAAACAGGTCATGTTTAGAGAAGCACAAAATCTCAAAGTAGTTCACTAATTTTTTTGGAAAAGTAATGGTTCTACCATTTTTGACAACGCTCACATTGCAAGTAGAAAGAGTAGGTAAGGTTGTGCATTTCTAAAACTCAACCTGGCTAACCAAACATTCAAGGAATACCGGACGAAACCCAGCTACCTGTATGAAAACTAGCTAATCAATATCTGAAGGCTGTAAATTTTGGCAACACCCTTCAAATCCGTGATTGGTGCTACTTTTTTTTCCAATCTAATTGGCACAAATGTAAAAAGACAAAACAGTATGTAGTTGGTCTTGTTTGCTTTGCCTGTAGTGTTTATTATCGGAATGTTTTAGGTTTCTTTCTGACCATAATAAAAGAGGGTTCACCGTGGAGTCAGTGCTGGATTAAGCTGAGTAGAAGTCTTGGACAAAATGAGATGTATTAACATATTAAAGATTTTTAATATATATATATATATGTTTAACAGGTAGAGATGTCAGATAATCCTTATTTTGTGCTTTTAGTTTTTATTAAACAAAAATAATTTTTATTTCATAAAGCATAATTGACAAATATATTTCATTCACTTTTAGTTTCTCTAGGCGTTTCTTTTCTAAGATTTCACAAAACACACGAAGCAAGTGAAGTGCATGAACTAATAAATAAATATGGCCGGCCGGACTAAAAACATGGTTTTAAGTTTCAACATTAAATGAGGATGAGTTTGCTCCATATTTTTCCCATGTTAAATATTTATTTATTTATTTATTTTCTAACCCAACTCTCCCTCTCCCTCTCCCTCTCCCTCTCCCTCTCCCTCTCTTTCATTTTCTCGAGAATTTCTCTCCTTTTTTTCCCTATAGTTTTTCATATGGGAGAGGCTACTAAGTAAGAGTTTTCCTTCCCATATATCAGTGCAATGACCTTTTCTTTTCTTTTTTTCTCTACAAACAAAAACACACAAAAAAGTCAGATTTGAGCTCGAGGGTTGTCCAGAGGGGAAAAAGACACGTGGAGTGGTGTAATTATCACAATGGACCCTGTATAGATTTGATTTAATAAATTAAAGGCGCCGAGCAGGAACTAACGTGAAATATCTTTGCAAATCTTATTTCTTTTCAAGTTTTTCCAGCTAAAACGTAATACGAAGCATTGGATTAGACAAATTATTAGAATATAATGCCGCTTTGTTACGAATTGGAAAGAGTCAAGAATAAAAATATGCTGTTGCATACTCTTTTCAAACTTGAATATTATGCTATCATAAACGTGCCTCATCGACACAAGAAGGCCAAGTGAAACGTCTCGATTCTGCTGCCAAGCAACCTCATCAATGATCAAACCTCTTGATCAGAGAAAAAACCAGGCAATTGAATGGAAAGAAGCTTCCTTCCAGAGCCATGTAACTTTCCTTGACTTTTCTAGCTTGGTAAATATAATATAATATTATATCTATATCTCATATAATTTACTTTTTTTTATCTAAACCATCTCTACAATCGTACCACATACGTCTACGACAATACCATGTTCTTTGATATCGTTTAAAAATAAATGAGTAAATCACACCAAATGTCTGAAAATACTAAAATTCTTCACATTTGGGTCATGTAAGAAACTAATCATAGTTAAATTGATGATTTTCAAATACACATTCAATCGAAACCAATGAGTATACGCATCGATAAGATCCAGAGGGAGGGAGGGAGAGAGATGAGAGGCAAATTATCGTGGTTGACAAGCGAGCTTTGATTGATGAAAAATAGGAAAATGCAGACACCTAGGATACACGAGGCGGACCTTTGTCTTCAGCGTAAAACAGCACAAAAAGGGGGCCCGCAATCAGAGAAGGTTCACACGGTTGGTTAGGCTTTTGGTCCCATAGTCATCGATGCTACGTGCTGCGGGTTACCATTTTCAGGACTCTATCTTAATAATAATCAGAGAAAGGGTCCCACAGCACCCATTACGAGGTAATTTATTGGATGACGTGTAGTGATGTCATGAGCCAAGACGTGATTGGTGCTGACTCGGACTTGTTTTTTTTTTTAAAAAAAAACTAAATTTGGAGGGGAAAAAAGCAAGGAGAAAGCGGGGATGTCCGTGTGGGGGTCGTTTTCTGATAAAAGAAAAGCCGCGTTTGGTTAGATTTAATAATTTTCAACAACCCTTTCCATTTTTTAGGTATATTTGATTAAAGTAACAAAGATAAATATATAGAATAGATATATTTTATTGAGTCGTTTTTTGTATTTTTAAAATGGAAGATATTTAGGTTGATTGGAATCGATTTTTCCCTGCAATTAAATTCAACTATAAGAGAAATAAAATTCAATTCATTTTATTTCTCATATTACTCTCATTATCTTTATCTTATTTCTTCAAAGTTTTTTTAAAGATAAATAGGTATTTAAAAAAAATATTTTTAACATTCAATTTCTTCTCTTTATAATTGTAAATTAATAGGGTTGATCTCTGATTTATTTTTGTGATGTTCTTAGAAATTTTCATTTGGAATTCAATTCTTAATGCTCAAAAGAATTCTAACCATGATATGTCATTATAACTTCTTCAAATGATTCCAAAGAGACATGCTCCTTTACTATTTATTTTTTATATTTTTTCTATCTCAAAATAATAATATAAAATTATATCTTGAAAAATCATTTAATAGTGAATTATAAGGTTAGATGATTATAAATTCCATCATACACACATACATACATACATACATACATATATAATATAATATTATATCAATCAAATTGTTCCATCATATGTGTCTTGTCTATAATATAATATTATGAATTCTATTATACTCTTACAAACATGTCTCGTGATTGAAAGACATGAAAGGTAACCACATAGTAGGTATTCGGTCCAAATTAGCAGGAATAAAATTATTAAACTTTCCTCTTCTTCTTCTTCTTCTTTTCCTTCTATTTAAAATCTTTATTGGTTTGATCTTTAAACAAGAGAACATCCTTAGTTCCAACAACTTTATATCTTTCAGATTCTATAATATATAGCCAAACTCATCATCTTTAGAACTTAAGTTCATGCCTTTTTTAAAAAAAGTATCGAGGAGATGTGCAGGTTCCAGCTGGGCATCATATAAAACTTGGCGTTAATTTATCATGCAATATCACCCGACCAGTAAGCAGTAAGCACAGATGTTAAGCGCTTCAAAATGATAAAGTAGGGCATCTACTTGCTCGTAGCTCTCTTTGCTAGTGATGACAAAATTTAATCAATTATATATATGGACATCGATCAAGCTGTCGGCCACTTTGTTAATTAGTTTGTCACCATGCACTCATCACGTGACAAAAGTGCTACTGTTAAATTAATAGTGGAAGGATCCGCAGATTGATTCTTGACATGCTCTTAGCTTCTTAGTTTAGGAATCCATATCGTGAATCTCGACTTACCTGGTTTCAGGGGCACACTTAACTGGATCCCTTTAACCCCCTCGTCGATTATGTAATACATTAAAACGTTGTCATTTTGCCAGTCATATAGAGCACAGCTAGCTCATCAACTAAAACTAGAGTCGAGGTAAATAAATAATTAACAATGCAAGTCTTGGCCCTTGATGATAATTCGATTCATTTCAAGATTTATATATCTGAACCCCACGTTTACGTTTTCAAACTAAGTTCACAACTTGGGAGGAAAACTCTCACACACCAATTCGCACACAAACATGCCAAAGAAAGAAGAATCTATTGGAGAGAGATAAATAATTAACCTCAGCAAAAAAATTTGTTGTTGTTGAAAGTATAGCTAGAATATAATCAATTTGATTGGGATCATTTTAATTTGATGAACAGAAGGTAAGCAATTTGGTTATAAGGATAATTAAAAAGGAGAAAGAAGATCGACAGCATCTGCACAATATTTTCATGTGTGTGGGAGGAATGATGAAACAAGAAGCGAGCATGGTCAGGTCAAGAAGATTGAGAGTCCTGACAACTTCAGATCGAGAACATAAACAGATCATGACCTAACAATATTTAACAGGGAAGTTGCTATTTATTTCTTTAAGCACTCAACTACCCACTTGGGCATTCTTTAGTGATTTTTAAAATGCGTTTTGTGAAAAAAAACACCAAACTGATAATTTTAGGTGCTTTAAAGAGTTTTGATATGAAAATGTTAAAAAGAAACAAATTTTAAATAAAAAAGAACTTGAAGAAAAGGAGAAAAAAACACTTAATTTCAATCACATTATTGTACACACTAGATGATGCTTCAGAACATTATTAGGATGGTTAGTTTGCTGAATTTTTATTGTTGACGCTTGATTTGGATGTCACATTGAATTCCTGTTTAATTTGTGATCAACTTGCTCTTTAGAAATGTTGTGTGAACAGATTTCATGGAAAACATCACACGTTGCTTTGCGAGCAGCCCTAAGGAGTTGCTCCCCCAACTTGTCATAAAAGACAACATTTAAAGATTGGACACGCACGCATGCATGCATGCAAAGATTTGGAACAGGAATGATATTCTAAATAATTAATTACATGATTTCAACAGCTGAGATTCATTAAAATGGACTGAGGCACTCTTTAATCAAATCAAACATAGCATCGTATATAATACAGACGCAGAGTCTAACTGCAAGTCAAATAGGCAGCAGTCTAGGCTCGTTGGGTCTTACAAAAGTGCTTCCTAACTAGCATCTAAACTAGGGTCGACCAGAATTCTAAACGGCTGTGTTTAGATTATCAGACTTTACCAGTCTAGGCATTCGAGTTTTTATCAAGATAATTGTACTTGCGGTCCTGCAGATATTCAGTAAGGAATTGATACGATACGATCAACTATATATTGCTTACCTCTTTCGGAGACAATCAGAAATGCCCAATTTGGTGGGTAATTTGAATTGTTTTACAGCAAATTATTGTATTTCTGATAGATACTGAAAGAGTTTTTAGTTGTTTTTCCGTTAAATAAAGTCAGTTTATTTTGTTATTCAACAGAATAACAAAATGAGGTCTGCGTGTGTCAAGTCTGTTAAAGTTTGTTACAAACGTTTGGCTATATAAGTCTATGATGTAAAGCCAAATTAGTTTTTCCCAATTATTGAATATACAAGTTGAATACCTGAGTTTGCAGATACCCAGTAATCTGCTCTCATTCTTCAAAATCCTCTGCGTGAATTCTCTCTTGATTTTCTAGATCTTGCACTCAAACACTTCAATCACTTTACCCAGCCAACACAACAGCAATTAGACTCTACAAATTGGTATCAGAGCCTGCAAACAAGAAGAAGATGACTGATTCAAACCATCATTTTGCTCAACCATGCATACCCAAGTTTGACGGTGATTATGAACACTGGAGCATGCTGATGAACAATTTCTTGAGATCGAAGGAGTTTTGGAGTGTTGTTGAAACAGGATTCACTGAACCTGCAAATGGAGAAGTTCTATCAGCAGTAGAAAGGAAAACTCTAGAGGAAACAAAACTCAAGGATCTCAAGATCAAGAATTATTTGTTTGCAGCAATTGACAAAACAATTCTCAAAACAATTGCACAGAAGGAGACATCTAAGCAACTGTGGGACTCAATGAAGGCAAAGTACCAAGGAAATGAAAGAGTACAATGAGCTCAACTTCAGATTCTTCGAAGGAATTTTGAAATCCTGGAGATGAGAATGGGAGAGTCTGTGACAGACTATTTTGCTAGGGTGTTGTTGACAGCAAATGACATGAGAAACCTTGGAGAGAATGTGCCTGATGTTAAGATTGTTGAAAAGATTCTGAGGACCCTCACTGAGAACTTCAACTACATAGTTTGCTCTATTGAAGAGTCAAACAATGTTAACAATTTATCAGTGGACGAACTACAAAGTTCACTGATAATTCATGAGCAGAAATTCAAAAAGGTCAGGGGAGAGGACCAAGCTCTAAGGGTATATGATGACAGAATTAATCAAAGAGGTAGGGGAAGAAATACCTTCAGAGGCAGAGGCCGAGGGAGAACATTTCAAGCATTCAATAAAGCTACAGTTGAGTGCTATAGGTGCCACAAACTAGGATATTTTCAGTATGAATGTCCTAGTTCAAGCAGAGAAGCAAATTTTGCTGAGCTGAAAGAAGTTGAAGAAATGCTCCTGATGTCACATGTGGACATGCAGAAGGCAGCACAAGATGACACTTGGTTCCTGGATTCAGGATGCTCTAACCATATGTGTGGCAGTCAAGGTATGTTCAGCAATCTAGATGAAAGTTTTAATCATTCTGTCAAATTGGGGAACAACAATAGGATGTGTGTGACTGGGAAGGGGACTGTCAAATTAATGTTGAATGAGGTTCGATATGTGATAAATGATGTCTATTATGTTCCTGAATTGAACAATAACCTGCTAAGCCTAGGGCAATTGCAAGAGAGTGGCCTGTCAATCTTGACTGAAAGAGGAGTATGCAAAATCTTTCATCCAGAGAAAGGTTTGATTATTCAAACTAGGATGAGTGAAAATTGGATGTTCATACTGCATGTTCAAAGGTCAGAAAGAGAAGCAGATCAGAACTGTTTGCATGTAAACACACAAAATCTTGCACTTCTTTGGCACAGAAGATACGGGCACCTTAGTTACAAAGGATTGCACACTTTGATGTCCAAGAAAATGGTAAATGGACTCCCACAGTTTCAGATCATATACAAGACATGCACAGAGTGTATGTTGGGCAAGCAACATAGAGAAGCAATGCCAAAGAATGCTGTGTGGAGAGCAAGTCTGCCATTGGAACTCATCCATGCCGATATTTGTGGGCCAATTGCACCAGCTTCCAGTGGAGGTAAGAGATATGTGCTGTGTTTTATTGATGACTACAGCAGGAAGTCTTGGGTGTATTTGTTGAGTATGAAGAGTGAAGCATTTCAATGCTTCAAAATCTTTCAAAGAATGGTGGAGAAGGAGACTGATTTGAACATCAAATGCCTTAGAACAGACCGAGGGGGGGAGTTTACATCCTGTGAGTTTGATGATTTTTGCAAGCTGAAGGGAATCAAGAGACAACTCACAGCAGCTTATACACCCCAACAAAATAGGGTGGCTGAGAGGAAGAATCGAACCATGATGAACATGGTTCGATGCATGCTGATAGACAAAAAGATGCCCAAAAACTTTTGGGCAGAGGCTGTCACTTGGACCTGCTACATCCTAAACAGGTGCCCTACATCAGCAGTGCAAGGGGTGACACCTCAAGAGGCATGGAGTGGGATGAAGCCCACAGTAGAGCACTTTCGAATTTTTGGAAGTGTTGCTCATGTACATGTTCCAGATGCCAGGAGAGGCAAACTTGACAACAGAAGTATTGTGTGTGTGTTGCTTGGAATCAGTGAAGAAACCAAGGGGTATAAGCTATATGATCCGAATGCAAGAAGAATTGTAGTGAGCAGGGATGTAATAGTTGATGAAGAGAAGAGTTGGGAGTGGAATGAGGATTATCAAGTGCAGATAAACCTAGACTTAGAATGGAATGATGATGCTGATGAAGACAGTGACAGAGACAACTCCAGATATGATGAAAATGGCAATTCTGGAGAAAATGCAGATGTGATGAATGATGCAGATGTGATAAATGAAGGTAATGGCAGAGGAGTTGAGTCCTCAGTAGATGCTGGCAGAGGAGTTGAGTCCTCAGTAGATGCTGCAGATGAAGAAAATGCAGATGAAGTTCATGAAGGTGGAACATGCACAGAAATTGGAGGAACAAGTGCAGAAATTGGTGAATGCTCAAATGCTCAGAATAATGGAAGAAATGTGAGAGAAAGGAGACTGAGCAGTACACCAACATGGATGAATGACTATGTAGCTGGGGAAGGACTAAGTGAAGATGAGGCTTACTTGGCTGAAGCATTGGCAGGGGAAGATCCACTGTTTTTCGAAGAAGCAGTAAAGGAAGGGAAATGGAAACAGGCCATGGATGAAGAAATTAACTCCATTGAGAAGAACAGAACCTGGACCTTGACTGAGCTACCTGCAGAGGCAAGAAAGATTGGAGTTAAATGGTTGTACAAGACTAAGTACAATGAACATGGAGAGATAGATAAGCTTAAAGCAAGGTTGGTAGCCAAGGGTTATTCTCAGCAATATGGCATAGACTACACTGAAGTTTTTGCCCCCGTAGCAAGGCTTGACACAATCAGGATGATTTTGGCTCTAGCAGCACAAAATGGATGGAAAATTGGCCAATTAGATGTCAAGTCAGCATTCCTTCATGGAGAATTGAGTGAGAATGTATATGTTGAGCAGCCTAGGGGTTATGAACAGAAGGGGAAGGAACACTTGGTGTACAAGCTACACAAGGCATTATATGGATTAAAACAAGCTCCAAGAGCTTGGTTTAATCGGATAGAAAAATACTTTATAAAGGAAGGGTTCATGAAGTGTGTGAATGAACAAACTTTGTTCACTAAAAGGAGCAGCAGTGGAAAAATACTCATTGTGAGTATCTATGTGGACGATTTACTCTTCACTGGTGATGATGAGACCATGTTGACAGAATTCAAACTCTCCATGCTCAAAGAGTTTGATATGACAGATTTGGGCAGTATGAGGTACTTTCTTGGTATAGAAGTCATGCAAAGAGAAGATGGTATTTTTATATGCCAAAAGAAGTATGCCTTGGAGATATTAAAGAGGTTTGGGATGATGGACAGTAATGAAGTGAGTAATCCTATGGTTACGGGAAGCAAAGTAATCAAAGACAGTGATGGAGTCCCTGTGGATGAAACACACTTCAAGCAGATGGTGGGAAGTCTAATTTACCTCACGGCAACTAGGCCTGATATGATGTTTTCCACAAGCATCATCAGCAGGTATATGGCCAAGCCAACTCAGTTGCATCTTCAAGCTGCAAAACGAGTGTTAAGGTATCTTAGAGGTACCGTGAGCTATGGGATTTATTACAAAAGAAGTGGAGACAAAGGGCTGCAAGCATACACAGACAGTGACTATGCAGGGGACACTGAAGATAGGAAAAGTACAAGTGGCTATGTGTTCATGTTAGCTTCAGGAGCAGTAGCATGGGGATCGAAAAAACAGCCCATTGTCACTTTATCTACTACTGAAGCAGAATTTGTAGCTGCTACTGTATGTGCATGTCAGGCAATTTGGATGCATAGGGTGCTGAAGGAGCTGGGATATGAGGATGATGAATGCATACAGATCAAATGTGATAATAGCTCAACAATAAAATTGTCAAAGAACCCAGTAATGCATGGTCGCAGCAAGCACATAGATGTGAGGTACCATTTCTTAAGGGATTTGTCAACTGCAGGAGATATAAACCTAGTTCATTGTGGAAGTAGTGATCAAATTGCAGATTTGATGACTAAGCCACTGAAAGTTGAAGTTTTCCAGAAATTTCGAAAATTGCTGGGTGTTTGTGATCTTACTGAGTTAAGCTAAATTTCTTACTGAAATTAGCTTAAGGGAGGGTTTGAAAGAGTTTTTAGTTGTTTTTCCGTTAAATAAAGTCAGTTTATTTTGTTATTCAACAGAATAACAAAATGAGGTCTGCGTGTGTCAAGTCTGTTAAAGTTTGTTACAAACGTTTGGCTATATAAGTCTATGATGTAAAGCCAAATTAGTTTTTCCCAATTATTGAATATACAAGTTAAATACCTGAGTTTGCAGATACCCAGTAATCTGCTCTCATTCTTCAAAATCCTCTGCGTGAATTCTCTCTTGATTTTCTAGATCTTGCACTCAAACACTTCAATCACTTTACCCAGCCAACACAACAGCAATTAGACTCTACAGATACTGCTTATTTAATTAGTTGCTAATTCATTAAATGTGTATTCATGAGTTATACATATTTAAGTACTATGAATTTCTCGTTCCTGTTTTTCTTGGCTTCTTTCGTGGGGAAGGTTATGTCAGCAGTGGTTAAGATAAAGGTCGTGCATAAAAATAAAATTGATTTACGATCATTGATTTGTACTGTCGAACATCAATGCATGGGGGGAAGGGAGGGTCATGACCGTTTGATTCTCGATATTTTAATATTATATTAGAAAAACAATCTAAATCATCAAATAAAATTTTATATTATTCACTGTTTTTTCATCAAGAAATTAAGCAATTGATGGTAAGGCTGTATTGTACCCAAGAGACGTGATGTGGTTATAGAAACATTGTAATCTGTACAACAAATTTTAAATTTAAATTTAAATATTTATTTTTTATAAAAAAATAAAATATTTATTTTTTATAAAAAACTTAGACTGACAAATATATTTTTTAAGAATCTAGTTTACTAGCATAAAAAAAGAAGTATCCTTGTCGAAGTCAAATTATATATGTCGGCATGCACATGGTCCAAACATAAGGCGTGGGGGTGTCGGAATCCTAGATGTGCTAGTTTCTAATGCAAATAGCATGAAAGCAAGAATCCTGCTAGTTTGAATAAGACCTCCCGTTAGTCTCTACAATCCTTTTTATCTCAAAAACTCTTCGACGAATTCATTAAAACAGATAAAAAAATCATAACCGGGCTTTTCTCTTTTATAAACACCGAGCAGATAGGAAGAGGTGGGAATTAAGTTCTTCATTTCAAATTAATTAAATCAGTACACGCGTCAATGGGAGGGTGCTAAAAATAGATTCCATTGAGGATTTTTTCTTTACAGCGGGAAATGCAAAATGGGAGGATTTTTTTATTTGCTTTTATTGATTTTTTTTCTTCAAAGCTATTCCTCATCATTTAGTTTAATTTGATTTTTATATAAAATTTGATCCTTATTTTTTTTAATTCTTTTACTAATTGATTTTTTTAAAATTTTATCATTCAGAATTTAATTTTAATTTATTTTTATGTTGAATTTAATCCTAAATATTTTTATTGTTTTTTTATTTATTTTGGATCCTTTCTTATTATATTGTTTTTACTTCATCTCTAATATTTTATTATTTAGAAACTTTTTTTGTTTTCTTTGTTAGTCTTACATGGTGCCCGTCCTGATCTTATGACCACTGTCATATACTTTAAAAGTTAATAAGGATTTGACTTTGATCTCTCTTGTATTTTTACAGAATATATTTATTTTTAATTTTATCGTTTAAAATTTAACATTTTTTTAATTATTCATCTTGCTTCTTCATTTTTACTTTCTTTTCAATGGGCTTATCTTGGTTCCATGCTCATGGTAGCAAGGCTAGTGTGTTAATCTAAGTTAATTAGGATTTTTCTTCATTATTTGTTTTTAGTTTCATCACTTTGTATTTTTTTTATTGAGAATTTTGTTCATTCTTTTGGGTTCACCTTCTATGCAACCAATACTAGCCTCATGATCATGGTCACAAGGTTTGAAGATGAACACGGATTAATTTTAGTCTTTTTTAAGTTTTTTTTTTAATTTTATCTTTAAACATTTAAATTTTTGAGAATTGATCTTCGTGATTTTTTTTTAACTTTTTTTTTATATGGGGCTATCATAATCTTGTGTCCATGATAGGAAGGTTAGTAAATTAACTCGATTTGACCTGGATTTTTTTTGTTATTGCTTTTTAAAAAGAGAAATAATATTTTGTTCACTTTCTCCATTTAACATTGAGTTGTTTGGAAGGTAGACTTTATAGTTTTTTGTGTTGGTTAACAATTTTTTTAACCTTTTATCAGCATAAATAATCGATTGATTAAATAAAACAATTACTTTAAAAGACAAAATTATGAAACATAACTAAGTATATAATATGTATTGCAATATCAAATATTTTAGTCTTAATTATCTTTGATCAAATATTAATTTATCTAATATATATATATATATATATATGTGTGTGTGTGTGTGATTTAATTTATAATTAATTTGTTTTTATATTCAAAAACATATTAAAAAAACTTCTACATTCAATTTTCTTACAAAGAAAAAGTATCCGTGGCGGAATGGAGGTAAGATAACTAGTTAGCGACTAGTTTACTGAAAGCAGAAGAAGAGATGTATGGGCCTGATTTATCCATTTATGGGTCTAAAATGAAATGGCTTTGTAAGTCCTAGAGTCCTTATTGAATTGAAAACAACCCGGTCATCATTTGAAACAAAGAACATCAGAATCATCTTGATGCCTGAATATATTGCCAAATAATAATAATAATAATAATAATTGCGGTGATATAGAAGTAGAATGACCCCTTCATTTTCTCCAATCTTAAGAAATTAATAATACATTAGGTTCATCTATCAATATTAAATGACTAATAAATTCGATCGATAGTTGGTCTTTTTCAGCTTCGATTGCTGTCGCAAATTATCGGATAAAAGCAGCGTAGATTGAAGTAAAACTGCCCTGTACCTAGTTACCCGAACAGCTTCACCCTGTTTGTAATTTCAATACAACAACAATTGCAAATTGTAAGAAACCAGCATTCATTTCTGCTCTGTCATTTCAACTGGACAAAACTAGATAAAAAACACCCAGTGCAATGCAGAATAATGTCAGCAACGACGACACTGCCATCTCGGAAAACCACCATTGGCGCTTTCCACCTGAAAAGTTTCCAAGCTTTTTAGATCAAGACATCTCCTAACACTATGGTCAAACAGTTGCCTCCACAAAATCATTAACTCTAACGATAGACAATTTCCTTTCTTAACTTGGATTAAGACTTTAACCATAGAATGAAGCCACAGATTGTCATGTCCCGGCTGTTTTTCGTAGTTTTCATCAGCCACTTATCGGGATGAAATGTGGACCTCTCTGGCTACCTCAGCAATCTCAATAGATTAAGCAGCAGCACCACTCGTGGAACTGCCTATCAAAAACCACAACCTGCCAATGGAGGAAAATTATTTAACTAAAGAGTTCTGTAGAATAAAAAATAATAATCAGGGACTCCAAGTAATAGCGAGAATGCATAGAGACACAGAAACCGCCATAACACAACGAAAAATTGCATGAAAGGGTGAAGAGGAAGTAAATACAAGTAAACTCTTGCTTGTTTAATTTTGCATAACCTTTGCAAGCTCGATATGCTTTCAAACATTACAATCAAGGAATCGTTACTAATATATGGATTAATCACAGCGCGCTGGAAAGAGAGGAAAGAGGATCTAGGATGTTTAAGTAACCGAGCGTTAGGTTGACGACAATTGAAAGTATAAGAAAACCAATCAAAAGTAGCAGTAATATTGAAAGAGTGATTCTCCACAGTTACGTATCATTAATTATGATCAGATAAAGGACAGAAACTTCGCACATACTCGATTCCGGAATGGCTGATCATCAGGAGTGCGATAGTTGTGACTGTGTATTTGCTTTCCAGGCCACAAGCTGATGCCTGAAAAGGATGTGCAAGAAAATTGAAGACACGATTGGAACAACTCCAGCAAAAACCTTTAGACGCGGAGGCAGCAATAACACATATAAATACCAGCAATTCTAGGCTCTGTGACATGTCCACTGCAAACTACAACAGCATCAAACTTCTCATCAAGAAAACCACTATCACTATCACCATCACTATCAACGAAGAGACTGTATAGGCTGGTGTGAACAATGGGTCTCTTCCAATCAGGTCAGGTTCTACCAAGTACCATAGGCACCGAAGATTTCGGTTCTTGCTACTCTTGTCAAGAAATGACAGGGGAAAGAACCCAAATCAATGCCGCATTAGTTCCAAGACAATGATAAAAAAAAGGGTTAAGAATTATTTAATAAAAAGTCATGCGTGCCAAGGCTTACGAGGATAGGTTTATGCGCATGGTCCAAAAGAAAACCCGAGGCATACATGGTCTTGGAAGGCTAGCTCGTGCCCCAAACCTTCTTCACTTTTAATGGATGCATGTAATACTTGTTGTCTATTTGGATATACGACATGTCTTCTCGTTTAAATTTCATCATCAAAGTTAATTTTTAAGTTCTTGAAATCTAATAACATATTTTCACTTGTTTTAATATAAAAACATATCTTTAAAACATGATTAAAAGCTCAAACAGCATATATCAAACTCCCTTCTCACATATAAACCTATGGGAACCAAGATCATTTTTTGTATGGATGAAATATAGCTTAAGGAAATCTCTTTCCCCTTTCCCATAATTTTTCTCTTGCCTCTTAATTCTCAAGAACTGAAATATATATAAAAATTAAAACTTTAAATATCAAATAATCAAAACTAGAGATTAAAGATAAAAAAAAATCAAAAACTTCAAAGATAAAACACAATATTATAACATGGAAAATAGAATCTGGGAAACTAAAACATTTATCGAAGAAGCGAGAAAAAAAAGAAAACAAAAGAGGCTTGATACGTTTCACCGACAAGAAAGAGATCTCAAATGGAACCTCAACTCTACGTGTACTAAAACAAAAGAGGCATAGGAAGAGGTCGGCGTAATTATGGGAAGATACTCTCATCGGAATTCTAATCTCAGGTTACATTAGAACAGTCGGAATTCTTAATTTTGATTGAATGGTTTATCTTAAATCAAAGAAACTGGAGAGATAAAATTAATCATAATGCGCTAAGAAGGTAAAAAACAGCACGATCAAAGTCTAGCTAGCACCATCCTGTGAAAATCAATGTCACAATGGCCCAGAACTTCTCTTTTCTTGGTCAAGTATCGAGGTTTTTGTTTTTATGAGAAGGATTGTGTTTGGTAGGTTATATTGATCCTCACTCTATGCTCCACGACAATACTAGCTTGCAGGTTAGTCAACGCTCCGTCCCCAAAGAGGAAAAATGAAAAGGAAAAAAAGAGAAAGGACAAAGGGCGGTCAGGATTCTTTGTGACGGATTGAATAGTTTAATAAACCATTGGATACTGATTTTTATGATTATGTATGAACAGTTAGTTCTACATAAGGAGTGTGTTTCCTTTAATTGTTTTAGATCAAATCTGATCAAGTTCTATTATGAAAAAATAAATTCGTATAAACTTCAGCGTGAGGTGGATGGATTTGGAATAAAAATAACTCCGTTACTTGACTTGAGAACGTTCATCTAATGATCTTACTTTATATAATAAATAAATAAATAGTGGTGTTTTTTAGCTTTTAAAATTATAGTGGTGCAATACACACAAACGTTCAACACAATTCTATGTTTAGTATTTTTTTTTTGGGATATCTACTTATTTTTCCAAATTGATTAAATAAAGATTCAATTACACAATTTAATATATAGTAGTTCTTTTATGTCTTTTTCCTGGAAAGAAAATACCATTTCATAATGATTTTTCTCTGCTAGCATCTGTTATTAAATTTTTATTCGGCCCATCAGTAGATTTGTTTGTCATAAACGATTGATTTTTACACAAAGATGCGCAACATTTACTGGCTATCACTGCATATCATCTTTCACGCTTACATGTAGAAGTATTCTGTATAATTTAAGCACAAAAAAATCTATATTGATAATCGGAGTAGGCGTGATTCGTGTTCACCGATTTATAAAATTTCAAACCTGAAGTGTAAGAATGCCTATAAGAATTCAAATGGTGAATAAGAGAAACGAAATTCTCATCAAAATCTTAGTTTGAACATGAATATTTTGTATCAAATGATTTAAAAAACGTATTTTAAATTTTACGCACAAAAAAAATTATAAGTATTAGTTAGTGAGAAGAAATAGGATTTTAGGTTACAATCTTATTATTATCAGAAGAATTAAAAGAAAGAAAAAAAGATACCACTCAATCATAAAAAATACATCATGAAAACTATACTTTAAAACATTAAAGATTTTATATTACGTACCATAATAAAGCTAAATTATTATTTTCACAAAAAACAACATGAAAAAACTATTCGATATTGGCAGACAGGATTCGTCATTGGATTCCGCATTAATATCAAGATTCAACGTCTCAAAATTCTTTTCAAAAAACTTTCTTGCTGTTTTTCTTAATTTTAGTATTTTCAATTATATAATTAAACATTTCAAAATGGCATAAGTTTGTTCAATGTATGCTAGATGAAGATTGATTACTTAATGCTCAAAGAACATATTTTCCTATCTGTTTTTTTTAAGTAGAAAATGTATTTTCGTTTTTAAACTCCCAATAAATCACATTGCACATACAACATTCTTGTGTTATTGAGAGAAATTTATATGGAAAGAAGCAAATGAATATATATTAAGTTGCAACCAGTTATATGACCTAAAAAAGAATCTTGAAGTTACAAGAATGAAAGTTCAATTTACACACACGTATAATATATGCCTGAAGAAAACTATTTGTACGGCAACGGCAACAGCAACAGCAGTTTCGCAAGGGACCATCCTGATAGAGAACAGTAAATAAAGGGACCAAATGGGTAAAAGGAGAGCAGCAAAATGACAATTAAATAACCAGCAGCAGCACCATGGGCTTTTAACCTTCTGCGGACGAAACTGTCATCACTTTAAAAACCAAAAATCTCGTTGGAGAGAGAGAGATGGAATCACAAACAGGGCAACCAAAGCGAGAAAGGGACAGAAAGTTAACCCATAAAAAGAAGTGATTCGACAGCAACACAGCCCTCACTGTTAAACTATATTAGGAGCTCTATTCTAGTCTCTCCCACCCTCTCTCATCATATCCAGTGAGAGAGAAGTGGGAAAAAAAAAGGAAAACTAATTTATCTCTTTCTCATTGGGTTCTCTTTGATCTGATTCCCTTTCTTTTTACTTGTCTTTCATGACGGGTTTTGTATGGTTTTTACATTCTTTTCTTTGCCATGTGGGTTTCTTTTGAAGAAGTTGAAGATCATGGGTGTCTTTGCTTCATGGTACTCTACTTCTCTCTCTCTCTCTCTTTTACTTTTACATCTTTTTGGGATTTGAGTTTCTTTGTTGCTGATAGCATGTTTTTGCTGTGTGTTTTTGTTTTTGTTTTTTTTGTCTCTTGGGATTACCATAACAGTGTTTTATTGAGTATGGGCTGGATATGAAGTGGAATTTTGATCTGTTGAATGCCCATGTGTAAATCGCGCCAAAATGTTAGCAAGATATAAACTTTACATGCCAACGAATACATGTTGAGCTTCTACTTGGTTCGTGAATCATTAGCGAAGTTATTTCCGTTGTTAATATGCAAATTATTGGGGCTTAGTTTTTTTTTTTTTTTTTGAGAACTGGCTTAGATTGCAGTGTGCTCGAGTCCCATCATTTAAAGGCTTAAAATTTTGATTGGCTATGAAGGCATCAAAGTCATTTCTTGTTGCTTGAAAAATGAGGCTACTTTCTTTTGTGGCTGGAGGTATTTGGGGCTGGCTTCGTGAATGGGAGCCGTATCTGGGTTTTTATTGGCCAAATTTCATGTCCATGTATGGCTTCTATGAATTAAACTTTTTCTGCTACCGAATAGTGATGGAAGAGTTACCCATAGAGCAAGTCAGATCATATTTTGCTTTGTGTTGGATATGCATAATTGTGGGTGCTGAAAACAGAATTTGATCCTTAAGGATGTAAAAGGCTCTGGTATGATTTTCGGTTGTTGATATGCTCTTCGTTGTGCATGATTAGTGCTGCTTAGTATTCACATGATTTTGCAAGTGCTTTAAGCAGGGGAAAGCTTATTTCATTGGTGCTGCTTAGAATGTCATAGAATTGACGGTTGGTTGGTTGATTCTGGGCATCTTATAACTAAGAATTCTTTTGAAAATGCAGGGATGGTGAATGGATGGTTTCTTGGCTCTTATCGGTGCTGCCCATCTCATAACTAGATATTTTATTTTGAATTTACTGGATGGAATATAGATTTGGGAGACAAATGATCACAAAATGCAGCTTACAATACGATATGTGATGTGATGCGATGGACTTGTTCAATCCTATCAAGGAGATTTTGATGCAAGGAGATTTTGATCTGAACTCTGTACAGCCTTACACTGATTCATTTAAAGAAGTTATAAAGAAGACGATTCGGAAGCAGGAGGTTATATTTAGGACTCAGGTTTGGCCTCAACATTCATCTTGCATCATAATATGTTTTTAGTTAAATCTGATATCATATGATTCCTTTGAGTTTGGTCAAAATGTTGGGTCACTTCTGTTGCACGTAGCTTGAACTACTTGGTCATACTAAAACTAAGCTGAGCTCTTAGATTTTGGGTTACACTTGTTTAATATGGTTTATCTTATGGGTGAATCATAAGCTCATGGTTGATGGCTTAAAGCATAGAAGTTTATGCGTTTGCAAAACCATGGTTTTGCCACAATACTCTTATCCTTAATTTACTTGTATTTCCTTAGGTCCATGAACTCCATGAGTTATATAGGACACAAAAGTCACAAATGAAGAATCTTGGTTGTAAGGGGTGTGGTGCATACAATTCATGGGATGCAAATGTGCAATCATTTTTACTGCCTTTTACAAACCCTAGAAGAGTTGAACCGTTGGTGAAAGAAACAGGAATTTCCTCGATTTCCAAGGTAAATGAAGCCTCCGACTATGAGCTTGCTCTTAAAAGTGATCCTTAATGTCGGAGAAGAGGGCCTTCTTTTTTTCTTTCTTTTTTTCAATCATGATTTTAGGCTCTTTTTCTTGTGTTTTTGTGGCACTGGCTCAAGTCTTCTAGGGCATGCCATATGAAAGTGTAACCTGTAGCAATGTCAAAAATGTCAGCAATTCAGTTAGTAGAGACCTACTCTTAATTCCTTTCAATGGCTTCCTGCTTTAATTTGGTTAGATTGAGGCGTTTTGGTCCTTCAGAAAAGGCAAGTGATTGTTGTATCATCAACAACTGGCGTATCATGTAACATATCTTTCCATGGAAGACTTCACTAGATAGCTTTAAAACAATCATCATGTGCACCTTTTGCTGTGCTAATGTAAGGATCTTGTCTTTCAGGTGGTCCCAACACCTTCCACAAGCAAGGAGTTGTTAGATGGGTGCCAAGATGCATATTATAGGCTTAAGCAGAGGCCTCTTGATCTTCAGCTGTCTGCTGATGAATTCATCAACCATGTCAA
This sequence comes from Salix caprea, assembly GCA_964035475.1. Taxonomy (NCBI): domain Eukaryota; kingdom Viridiplantae; phylum Streptophyta; class Magnoliopsida; order Malpighiales; family Salicaceae; genus Salix; species Salix caprea. The sequence goes on along the minus strand of OZ037759.1, from coordinate 7,418,712 downwards.
GGAGGATCTCCCAAACATAGGGCATGCTTGGAATCATCGCCTAAAAACCCCTGTAGACTCTAAACATCCTCTGTCTGCTAATTACTCTTCAGGTTCAGAGGAGTTGAAGCTTTCCCTGACCACTGGAGTTGACTACAGAAGAACAGAAGGTGCATTGAGGACATGGTTTGATAAGAAAACTCATCAGTACTGTTCTGTGATTGATTTGGAATCAGATGAGACAATATCAGATGATCATGCAAAATGTTCACCTTCTGTTGGCAGTGCTGCTCCAGAAACTTATTCCCCAGGAAAGCACAAGTCACAAGTTTCTGCCTTCTCCAGTTCAACCCTCTCAACTAGAGCAAAGAAAGATCCATCTGTTGAGATTGCAGAAAACAGCTCTTTTCAAGAACATGGTGAATGCTGCCTAGAGCATACCTCTTCGAATGAAGGTTCTGATAATCACTACTTGGAAGTCAATATAGTATTTTTTTTCTATCCATGAACGTGTGTTTCAGGATTTTGATCTTGTGCAATTTAGGTATATGATTAGCCACCATCATATTTAGCTCCTTTTATTGTTCTTGCAAGCAGGAATTATGGAGTTTCATGATGAAATCCTGTTTAATAATCTTTCCACCAAAACTCAACAGTCCACCTCACATCAAAAAGCTGATTTGGACCTCAACAAAGTTTATCTTGACGACTCATCATGTTTCTCAAATGATCCTCCATTGGCCCATCCTTCACCAGCCAGCTCAGCAGGTGTATCTGCAGTGGTTATCGGGAGCATGCAGGAAGAAACTTGCCCAACCACTTTAAGGGAGAAACAGGTCAATGGCTACTCAAATGAAATTTCTGTCATCCCTCATGCTGCTCAAGTAGATTTAAACAGCACAACTAGGAGCACAAATGTTTGGACTAGAAGTTCCAATCATAACGGAATAAGCGGTAGGGTAGTGAACCTTTTAGGGCCAGAGCCTATGGCCAGTGCCCGAGTAGACATTTTTGAAGACATTGGCAGCTGCAGTGGCGATGATAAGAATGATAATGATGTGCTGAAGGCTAAACATGCAAATGGTCTTCTACTTGATTTAAATCAAATGCGTGTGGCTGCTATAGAACTGACCTCTGAGAAGAGCCTAGTGGAAGACGCTGTCTTGTCATGTACATATCAGTGCCAAAATAATAGACATGGAAATCAATCTCCTGTTTCATGCAAGTCTGGCATTTATGATAATGATTCAAACAGTGGAAAGACAGCGCAATGTGGCAATGTGTCTGGTGATGTGAACACTGATTTGAAAAGCCACTTAGGATCACAAGTTGCTGATGCCTCATCAGATGAGCATGACCTAAGAACTTCCAACAGCTATGATTTGCAAAATGAATGCTACAACAAGAATGAAGAATCGGCCAAAGTGGATGTTTTGATGAAAAGAGCAGCTGAATCACTTGTAAATTTGTCATTGGAGAATTCAGTTTCCTATCTAGATTCTTCTGCCAAGGAAATCAGGAATGAGACAAGAGAGGAGTCGCACTATACTTGTGATTCTTTTGAATTAATAGTTATGGATCTAACGGAGAGCAATGTGGATGAAAATTCCGTGACATCAAAGCCATACGAAGTGAATGATGTGGAGACAAAAGATTTTGGTTCAAAGCTGAGACGGGGAAGGAGGATGAAAGATTTCCAGAAGGAGATACTGCCTGCTCTGGCATCTCTTTCGAGGCATGAAATTCACGAAGATATAAATATTATCGAGGGAGTTTTAAGATCAAGAGAATACCGTAAAATCAGCGGCGAGATGGCAAAAAATGGAGAGAACTGGTCTCCACTGGTGAGAAGTAAACGGTCAAGACTCAATTACGGTGGACGGAGAAATTGTTCATCAAAGTTCAAGTAGAAGTCACTGACAGCCTGATATCCAATCACTTCCGTTCTAGATCTACAGAACATCTTTGCGTATATAGCCAGCACATATAGTTCGATCCCAATTCATAGCTTTAGAAACAGAACGCATTGCTTCAAATGGATGGTTGGTCTTCTTCACATTTTGTTCCATTCTTTAGAGTAATATTGTCCTTCACCACACCCATCTTTGGCACCTTAAATGCTTCTCTCTCTCTCTCTCGTTCCTATCAAAGCAACTTTTACATGTTTATTTTCCCCTAATGGCACTAAGTAGAAAGTTGATATTCTGCTTCTTTACTGATGGCAAAAGAAGTCACAGACAGAAACTTTGCTGCTTGGCAAAGCTACTGATGTTTTTATATGTTAACGCACACTATTAGTTGTTCCATTTTGAGCAGTGCAATAATGGTCACATTTATAATGATTAGCTTCTGTACTTTCATGGTGGATTCCATGCTGGTATCCCCCACAACTCCCAGACAATTTACTTTGAGAAGCGGGGCATGCGATTGGACTGCAACAGCGATCATCTTTATAATTCAATCAATGATGTATTGTAGTTTTATTACACCTACCTTATTGTTACCAATTGTGGGCATGCTACAGAATGTGAAAACATCCCAGCTGGAGTTTTTGGAGTAAAAGTTGAACCGGATCATGGTCCAACTTGCAGTCATAAAAAAGGGTATGCAAATGTCCTACTATGGCTTTTAAACCAGTGCAAATGCTTGCGAACAAGCTTGTTGTAAATTTTACCACAAGATGGCTCCGCAGTTCAGTTTGCTGTATTTTAACAGTTTATATATATATATATATATATATATATATATATATATGGAAAGTTTTCTACAAGAGTTGTGTTTTTTTCTGAAATAGAAGTCATTAAGCAATGGCCTAATTTGGGACCATTTAGTCATTTCACCGTCCTGAAGGTGTCCCATGTACCTATTCCTCTATTTTAACACCATGGCGAGTTATCTTTAGTTACACACCTGTCAATGTCTCGTTAAGAGAAGTAGGCTCAAATGTCATATTGCATTTGGTGGTCCGGAGGCTATATATATAGCTGATGGACACCATTTCTTAAGGTATAACATGCGATGAGATGATCAATTATATACTTGTCATTTACAACAACTGCCATGTTTTTTTTTCAATAAATTTTGACCATTTACCGTGCCTCCTCTCTTTACATAAAACTCATTAAATTAATAGAGGGGAGAATGTGTAATATATATGAAATTTTTTTTTTATTAACATGGATGTTCATATTCTCTTGTGTGTATTTCAACTAATTTTATGGATTCTAAAATTAATAAAAATGGTAGTGGTGACAAAATATGGTGTTGGTGACCAAATTTGTGTAAAGGTTGAATGTGTAAGAGGAGAGAGAGAACTATCGCAATGGACAGGGGGAGATTGTCTGCCATAAGAGAGAGAGAGAGAGAGAGACCAAAAAAATGACTTCACAAACCGTGCTACGTACATAGAAAAAAAAGAGTGCGTTTCTGATGGGGTGATTCTTGATATCCAAGGCCATGCCGGATATTGCAGGTTAAGATTTCTGTGAAATTTGTGTTTTTCTGATATGGTTTCTTTATAGTGACGAGAGCTAAACACTGCATGCACTAAGAGGAGGAGTGAGGATGAAGCCACTAAAAGCCACCCTCTAGGAACAAGCATGCTTCAATGATGAACCCAAAAAGGATATACGCTACTGGTCCAAGTCCTTCAATGAAAGTGACTGCCATTGCATTGTTCGGATGGTTAGTGGATTTGAATCGTGGGCAGGTGGAACAAGGCCGCGTGCAGCCAAAAGTTCTTACCTAAATCTCTCTGTTTTCTTATGCACTTACCTGTCCCGCAATGCACAGTTACAGTGGAATGATTTTTAATTTATTCATACATATATGTTCATATGAACACGGAAACGCTATATATCCATTATAATGAAAAGAAAAAACACTAAAACACACCATGAACTTGTAGGTTCTTGATTAATCTATGTGAATCCTGACATAAGCAACGTCAACGTCATGACTGTGATGCTAGAGTTGGAATTTGGAGTGAAGAAGCATCACCTGCAACTGATGCGAAATCTTTCTTTTTAATGATTTTCATTGAGTTCTGTTGCTTTGTTTTATCAGTATTGCTAAATTATACACAAAAAGCCGGCACAAAGCAACTTGAGATAGAAATGACAGTCCCCTTTGTTTCTACTCCAACGTTTTCTTTCTTTCTTAATCTTTTTTCCACTTGTCTCAATTATTTCGAACTTATTTATTTAGTTGTCTATTGAATAGACGAGTTCCGTAACCCAAGTTATCGTTTTGCATATCAGTTGCGTACATAAAAAACAAAGAGTTAGAGAGAGAGAGAAGAATAAGGTATCTTCATTGCTTTGTTTTGAACAGTTTGCTCAGTTAATTGCTTGTGGTCACCTGCTACTAGAAAAATATAGTTTGTCTATTAAGATCGTGACGTATCTCGTCATTCATGGTTGTTTGGCTCTCACTATCTAAACCTTGGCAAGGCCTTTTACCAGGTAGTTACAATACTAGGTTGTCAGTATAGCGTAAACTCCAGAATGAATACGAAGGAAGCTTCAGCTGTTTGTGTTTCAATGACTCCAAGATGGGATTTCAAAATTCATGAGGTTGCTCAGAGTAGTTTCAGACATGCTAATAATCTGTTTAGCTGTATTTCTGATCAAAATCAGAAAAGAAGCATTCAGGAAGTAAGCCTGCTTGCTCAAGATGCAGTTGATGAGTTCAGAAATCTAGTTAGAATCCTTGACGACTCAGCGCAGTCAGATTGTAAGAGGATCAGGAAAGGTCCCTTACCACATGCCCATGACATAAACCCAGTTGAACTGATGGATAGTCCCAACTCTGTGTCTGAAAGTCCTGGCCAAAACTTTTCTCGACCCAGCAGGCAGCTATTCCCTCCACAGAGTATTCTGTCAACTTCTTCTTTTACCCATGTCAATAGTTTCAATCTGTATAGGGAGAAACAGAAGAAACCTAAAGAAAACGTCGATGTCAAAAATAATTTGGTCATGGGGTTGAACCTCTCTCCCTTACAGCCAAACGCATGTTTTTTAAGTTTGGATGGAAGTGGCAGGATAATTCATCATTCATCATCAGAAGGTATACCTTCTCAAGATGATTCCTCTTTATTTTCCAAGAGCAAGAGTGAAGAGACCGGTGCTAAATGCCTTGCCTCAACTGGTGGATGTCACTGTTCCAAGCGAAGGCAAGTCCCACCTAATTTGTTTCTTCTGATTTGAATCAAATTTGTTTTACTTAACCCCGAGGAAACTTTTCGGTTGTTATATTTGAAGAGATTCTTCTGCAGACCTTTAACTTGTCTTGCTGATAGATGCTTATGATATCGTTTTTTGCTGTATTTGTCTTTTACTTTATTTTCCAAGAATCCAATTATTTCCATCTGTAGTTGACGAAATCTTGGCATTACTAATGACATGATAGCTGTGATTTCGGTTGCCCCGACCAAACTCCATTTCTGCTGCATAGTTTTATGTTAATTTCTTGCTTTTAATCCCATCTTTCATATATTATCGATAGGAGATTGAGGATCAAGAAAATAATCAAGGTTCCTGCTTTAAGCACTAAACTAGCTGACATACCTCCCGATGATCACTCCTGGAGAAAATATGGACAGAAGCCAATAAAAGGATCTCCATATCCCAGGTATTTTTCCATCCTGTGTCCTGATATTGTTTTCTTCAGCCACTTCTCTTCTGTTGCTGGGAGAGACAAGCTCTATATATTTTCATTTCCTTTTCTTGATAGCAGCTGAAAAAAACTTGATTTTGTTGTGTAGAACTTCGAATTCGTTCTTTCTCAGCATTCGAACTCATCATCCTGCTCATGCTTATCATATGTGTGATTTATGAAGCCTTGAGACAAATTACTACTGTATTCTTCTTTTTGCCCACAAGTCAATATCCCAGTCAAAATCCGTACTTGTAGTCAAGATTCATATGTTTACACCTACCTGATACATTTGCAGTTTGGATTTTGTAATCTTCATTACCGGACACAAGCTTTCGACACTAACCTGTCCATCTGAGAGTAAAAATACCAAGACCAGTAATATTGTTTTATTAACATATTTTTAATTGATTCTTTGTTTTCAAAGGAGCTACTATAAATGCAGCAAGAGGAGGGGATGCCCTGCAAGAAAACAAGTAGAAAGGAGCTTGGACGATCCTGCCATGTTAGTTGTGGCTTATGAAGGTGAACACAATCACTCAAAAATAGCATTTCAATCTCCCAACATGATGCTTCAGATTTAACAACAAAATCAACAGAAGGACAGCAGTATTTTCCATGCTGGAATTGCTCGAGCACCTGCAAGCTAAGGTTCTTCTTCTCCTCGACGTTTCCTGCGAAAAACGATCCTGTCACTCCACCAGGACTCCCGATTTCTAACTTCTAGCCTATATGCTTCTTCTTCATCAATGGAGTTTCATGTCTAGTTGTATATATGCTCTTTTAAGATTTTCTAATAAAGGCTTATTTGTTTCATGCACGACTGAATTTTTCTAGTTGGTTTTCAAATATCTTTCACCTCACGAGAAAGACTCATTTAACCAGGAGTTTTATCATATGCTTATTGAAATTTACTATGAAGATTCATCTTTTGAGACTTATTTTGATTGTTCATCGCCTGCCTGCATATTATTTGTTTTCCAGGAGCTCAACCTCATCGGTAAATTTCAGTAACACTAATTTAGTTACAGATCTTATGCTTTATGGAAATTGTTGAACGTTGCTGCTTCGTCTTGGAAAATGAATCAACTCATAGTACCAGAGTTAAAGTTAGGGCTTCATAGTTTAGAAGAGATACGAAATGGTATCACCAATCCATTGGCCCAACACAATTTTTCCACAAACAGACAAGCTGATGGATCCATACTTCTTCCACAATCTGTGCACTATCCTTGAGCTAATTAAAATAGAAAAAAACTTGATTAAAAATAAAGATTTTTTTAACAAAATACTAATAAATTAAGCATGGTCAGTCAGTACTGGGACTATTTTGTTATGTTTTGTTGATGTAGTGATTAATTGATTTGTTTTAATAAACTACATGGGCTTTATTATAATCAAGTCCACTATCTTTTATTAACAATTAACAAAAGAGCTAAAAGAGCTCGGGGTCGGTACTGTTCCTTCAGACTCAGTGGCACTGTGGAGTGGTCTTTTATCCGGCGTGCGTCGCGCGAGTTCGTCCACCCTATTTTTTTTTGTTTTATCCGGATGTGAACAGTGTAATGGCGAAACAACCCCCGATAATAAGACAAAAACATGTTTTCGGCTGAGGGCTACGGTTGTAATTGCACGTGTACGGACCGGTCCTGTCCGGTCCGCCGGAACCTTTTTTTTTAATATTTTTAAAAATGTGTTATTACGTCTGTAGCCCCCGATAAGACAAAATCCATGAATTAGCCTCAGGGGTGGTTTCGTAATTGATGCACATGTCACTGTGCGCTTGCGTCAGCACTGTCAGGCGTCCATACAGGCGCGTCAGAGCGTTTTCTCCCCTCCATCGATTCAGGCGGCGCGTGCGGCGTCATACGGCGGTGACAAATTTTCCTCTGCCGGTTAGAACGAGTCGCAACCCTTCCCTGAATCTCATGGAGTGGCGCGTGTGGTGATATGATCGACGTAGAGGCTCATATAGTCGGTTGAACGTATATGTGCTCTTTTCTCTCTCCTCAGCGCTGGATTCCACTTCAGTCCCCCGATTTATTGTTAATGCATTTAAGTCCCTTGGCTTTTGTTTGATTTCTGTAATATAAGTTTCGATTTCTGTCAATTTCGTCCTTTAATTCAAATTGATATATATGTAGTTTGCATGTCAGTCCTTCTTCTTTGAATTTTTCGGTTTTCTATTAGATCCTTTAATTGATTTAGTGCAGCAAGTTATATTGTTTTCAATTTTGTCCTTCATGTCAAATGCATTATATATTACACTCTAATTTCAGTCTCTCTTCTTTTAAATTTTTTTTTCTCTTCAATCTTTTAATATTTTTGGTGCAAAAGTATAAATGGTTGTCAAATTAATCCTTCACTTTAAATCAATCATATATTTTATTTTTATTTAGAGCCTTATGTTTTTAATTGTTCTATTGAAATTGATTTCCTTTATTATTATGTGTATATTTATGCATTATTTCCTATTATTGTACAAGTTTATGTATATATTTTTCTTTAATTCGGTTTTTAATATTTCTTTTATCTTTTCTTTTGTTGGGGTTTCTTTTTATTTAGTCTTCAAATTTTATTCCTGGTAGTAATCATGTGAACATTCATTTATTTTTTTAAAATCACAAATATTTTTTAAATGCTAACAATGATAATAATAATAATAATAATAATAATAATAATAATTAACAAAAATTTAATAATAATAATTGAATTGTTAGAATATTTATTGAATATTATCGCCTGATAATAATCAAATTTTTTTTATTGAAAGTGTATGAAATTAATTATATATTTGTATATTTATGTCAAATTAAAGTATGCTAAACTGCTTATATGTTTGAATTTTTATTTAATATTATTGTCTAAAAATATATACAGAGAGGGAAAAAAAATACCGCGGCTTTTTTCAAGGCAAAAAATTTATATCAATATTCTTAAATATATTTAGTATAATAATATGATGAATAAATCTTATAAAATGAAAATAAATTGGCTCCAAATTTTAATTTTTTGCTCTTTTGTTCAAGTTTATTTTTTGAAAAAAATTAACAATATTTAGATTTCGAATATTGCAGATCTCATATTATTGAGAAAAATATACAACTCAAAGAAACAAAAGGCAGACAAATTTACCTCCATTATCTGCAATTCAAAAATATAAGAACCACTTCCCGTCTCGATTACACTGTTCTTTTAAGACGGCAATTAAGTAATTATAACATGAAAAAAAAACTCAGTTTATTTTGAAAAATAAATTAAAATATTTTGATTTGTAATGCGTGGGATCTAATATTACTAGGAATAAAATTGAACTCAAACAAAGAATAAAATTACAAATTTACCTACGTTATCTAGAATTTAAACATATACAAACCGCTTCCCATTTTTATTACTCTATAAAGCATGTGAGACTAATTATATGTTTTAATATTTATTGAATATTATCGCCTAAAAATATATATATATATATATATATATAGAGAGAGAGAGAGAGAGAGAGAAAATTTGACCTTGGATTTTAAAACAAAAAATTTTATATCAATATGCTTAAATACATTTAATATAATAATATGATTAATAAATCTTATAAAAAAAAATTTGCTTTTAATTTTAATTTTATACTCTTTTCTTTAGGTTTATTTTTGAATTGTTTTTCCGATTTTCCCATTTTTAATATTTCAAATCTGATATTACTAGAGAAAAAATACAACTCAAAAAAACAAAAGGTACACAGATTGACGTACATTATCAACTCAAATTTTTTTCTTTTTACAAAATTACCTCGATTATCTACAATTAAAAAATATGCGAGTCACTCTCCGTTTTATTTATAATGTGTCAAATCTAATATTACTGGGAAAAAAAGACAACTAAAATATTTTTTTTTTTAAATTTACCTAGGTTATCTCCAATTAAAAAATATACAAACCACTTCCCATTTCGATTACACTATTCCTTCTACGCTGGGAAAAAAATTATTTATTACATATTTTATCTATTATAATGTTACTAATTAAATATTTAAACAACTAATTACAACATGTAAAAAATCAATTAGTTTTCTACATGAAAAAAACCCTAGCGCAATGCGCGGGCAAGCATACTAATTATACCATGCAAAAAACTCATTTCTAACATATTTTTATCTGTAGCAATTTTAGTAATTAAACATTGAAATAACTAATTATAGCACGCAGAAAATATAAGTTCATTTTTGAAAAAAAAAATTACAATATTTTTAGTTATAATGTGTCAGATCTAATATTACCGGGGAAAAAATGCAACTAATTAAAAAAAATTTATCTACATTATCTACGATTAAAAAATATACAACCCACGTTGCATTTCGATTATACAGATGTTATCAATTATAATTTTACTAATTATATATTAAAATAGCAAAATACAATACATATAAAAACAATCAATTTTCTACATAGATAAAAAAGCCCCGGCGCAACGCGCGGGCATATCGCTAGTGTTTCACTAAAAATAATAAAAAATATCTTTTATCTTTTATGTTTCACTTAAAAACAACAATAAAAAATAATCATATATCATAAAAACATAATCAACAAAAACTAATAAATATGACAATTTTTACAAGGGAATTACCAATGAAGTTCATATGCTAATCAATATGGTATTGAAAAATTAACTTAGCGTTAAAAATTCTCAAGTTTTTGAATTTAAAATGAGGAGTATGGATTAACACCAGAAAATCAAGAAGCCCTTTTCTATTAAAAACTTAGATTTAATTATAAAACCAAAAGTTTTTGGTCATAGAATTTGAATATCTCCAACCATTACCAGCTCTTGTAAATCAATAAAAAGGTAAAAGAAAAAAAAAAAAAGCAAAACCCTTTTTAAAATAGAGAGCAATGGGAGACAGAAAAAAGACATAGGACGTGAATTTTCTATCATTCAAATTATGTCAAACACCAAAAAAAAAAAAAAGTATTCCACATTTTACAAAGCTATTTCCTCCACATCTTTATCTTTCTTCCCCATCCACCATTTTTATCTTTCAGAACGTGCTAGAGCAGAAGTAGTTGATATAATTTGTTTGCATATTATCCAAATCTGCCATAATGTATGGCTTGACTGAAATATCTGTCGCAGGAGCAGAAGTAGTTGAATGTGCATGCTTGTGTAATTGAATTGCCTAATTTTCAAGTCTACATAATGCTCACTGTTTGCCGTATTGCCGGCTGCTGTGAGCAAGATGCCAGCATATTTTTCATCTCTGCTAAACAAAAGCTGCAGCTGCAGCTGCAACTTAATTTGTTTTACATTCATGTATTTATGAAATCTTATGACAAGAACCATTAACCATTCTCTGTTACAAAAACAGCATCCCGTCGTCTGATCATTTATGACTCTGATGTTGCAGGGTCGCCAGCTATTGAATAGCAGGCCATTTTGTGTGCTTGTGTAGTCCCATTAATGATGGGACCTCGAAAACACTGTTTTTTCTATTCTGTAACAAGGCAGACAATAATATTCTATATCGTGACTTAAACTAATTCAATCCACCAGATGGTTTACATGCGTCTAGGAGATCTAGCAGGGTATCGTTGAGATAGGGATAACGATGAAGCTTGGAGTTAGAGGATGAATCCTTCACCCCTTCTATGGTGAATGTAGTCTTAATTACATCCATTTTTACCTCCATGCCCGTAGGAGATAAACTGTATTGCTCAGAATTAGAGGATGAATCCTTCACCCCTTCTGTATTTTTACGTTAGTTTTAAGAACTCTAAGATATAAATAATATTTTTAATACATGTATTTTTGAATCTTTTTTCAAGCATCTTTTATATACTTAACGTGGTATTCAAACCAAACAATTTTTCAATATCTTTTTCTTCATATATATTTTCTTCGTTTTTCAAGCATCGCTACCCGAAAGGCCAGCGCCGTATCAAACACAAACTTTTGCAAGCTATGGAGCTACAGTCTTTTACGTAAAAATACAGAAACAAGATCGATAGGTAGGTAGTTGTGTATATAATATATAGGGCTCCATAGATTAATGCAGTAATAGGATAGGGAGTGTTTATCAAAGATGTTGACCACGCACCATCTATGTCTGCCTTTCATTTTCTCCCAAGCGAAGCAACTGTTCGACTTCTGGAGAAGAGAACTGGCTAGGATGGAGATTCAATGCCCGACAAAACAAACAAGTGTAAGTTATCTCTTGTTCTTTTTTCCAACAGTATCTCTAAACTAGGTCTTCTTGTAATCACAACAAAATTAGGTGTCGCCATTGCTAAAATACAAGGTTAATCTTGTCATCACTTCTTTGCTTTGCTTCTCACGTAACACTTGCCGCCATTGATGCTGTATATTTGGAGCTGTGCGCGGTATAGGGCGACGCTTGTAGATCAAGGCATTCCCCTTCTAACATGCGTTGCAAAGTAATGTGTCACTGGATAAACACCCGTTGTTATTTAAATCGATATGATAAGCTTCGATCTGGTCGTGGTGGAGGACAGCACAGAGACAAAGCTACAAACACTTGTAAAGATATAGTTTCATATCAATTATCTTCACTTAGAACCTCCTTTTTCAGTAATTTTGGAGCTGTTAAATTAGTGGGGTTCTTCTTTTCGAAGAAACGGTCGTCAGAAAAATATATCTTGAAAATCCACTAATATATTATGATATTCAATTTTGTGCTCCACGCCTTTGGATATAATATGAAATAAATGAAAAGTTTTCAGGCCTGGATGATGACCCGTAAAGAAAAGAGAAGATAGTCCCTCCCGTCCATATTTAAGAAAGAATTTCTTAGGCTCATTCTAGTTTATTTACCCACGTTGCACGTCAATATTTTTAAAAACATGAAAAAAATATACACAATATATTATTTAATATTATTATTAAACTTGATGAAGTTGATCAGTTTTAAAATCTTTTGGCTCAATTTTTTTTATCTAGTTTTAGGTTTAAAATCAATCTTTATAAAAGTTGTTTTGACATAATCTAATTACAAAACAAACTCTTACAAAATTAAGCATCCATAAAACATCAAGAATTTTGTTTGGGCCTACGATACTATTATATAAAGTAATTCTATATAAGTCATGAAAATAAAATTCTTAATGAATCATAGGGTATAATTAAAAAATTCATAATGAAATTGAAAAAATAAAATCAATCATGTCAAGTTATTGTTCCTATCTTCTTTGAATAGTGCATGACACAAAGAGAGAAACTCATTATTCATGCCATAAACAAATCTAGTTCATAACCTTGCCTTTTACTTCTCGTATCAATACTTATTAGTGAAAAACAAAATGTAAATCTTTAATTGCAGCTACAAATATACGAGGGGTTGGTGATTCAATGTCGCACCTTGAATTGTAACGAGTTATCTAAACGACATCGCTTAACCTGTGTGAAGTATCTAGCTTTTGAAATGAAAACAAAGAGACACTAAATAGTCAGCGACTTTTCCCAATCGAATCATTGCTAAATATTGGACCATCATCCCCTTTAGATTTTCATAATTACAGAATCCAATAATCTTTTACGAACGAAAGATAAAAGAAATCCACCACCAGTTATATTCTCTTGCCATCACTGTGCAAGATAGTTTAGCCATAAATCAGCACAAGGCGACTGACTGCTAGAAATTAAATTAATTTCTTCCCAATAAAATCTACACCCACTTTGCCTTCTCTTCCTGTCAGCATTAGAGCTCCATCAAACAAATTGAGCGAGCTGATAGCGTGACAAATCAACATCAGTATCATCAAACGACGACTAATGACCCGCTTCTCTTTTTTGACTAGACTCTCTTATTAAAAATAATTTGTTTTTTATATATATATATAAAATATAATCACAAAAAGAACGAGATTTGGTAGGAAGGTTGCTGGGCACTTGGTGCTTTTTTTTTTTAAGTCTTCTAAATTAAACGAGAAATAATAGATCTAATCAGGTCTTGGTACAATAAAATATATCTGACCCTGTCTAGCAAATTCCTAGATAACTCAAAATTAGCTAATCAATCAGCCAAACAATTGACACTTGTATATTTAAACAGTAACTGGAGGTAGGTTAATTAGCATTTATCAACCCAATTTCTCTCACAGTAACCAAAGCATATATATATATATATATATATATATATATATATACCAGCAGCTCAAAATTAAAAATCAAGAAAGAAAAAGGGTGCACCGGATTAATATTTTTTTTAAAAGCACTTCCAAAAAATAAATGAAAAGAAAATAATTTCCACGTCTGTTTACAATTTATAGATAATAAGAAAGCAAGGTAACACCGCACGGCTATCAAATGCCATCAGCTCGCCGTTATCCCCACTCACCGAGTCAAACCCGACCCGGCAGTCATCAATCAATGAATCAAACCTGATTTGCTTCGTGACCCGACCTGCTACGACCCGGCAAACAAGCATTGCTCTCCGTCCTATACCACCACCGGCGCTCTCATGAGCTCCTCCACTGCCGGAAAACGTGCAAAATTTTGCTCCTTTCCCTCCAGGGAAAACCCACGCATCGCCACGCGCTTCATGTACACCTCCAGCGGGACCCAAGCAATAAAACCGCATCATCTCGTTTCCATCCGCGATACACCTTGCGTTTTCCTCCCGCGTCGTTCCACCTGTTAACTCGGCCCGGGTTTTAACAGTTTCTCGATATTCTTCAAAGCGACTCACCGTTCTCGACCCGTTTTGCACTTTGAAAATCATCTCGATTCGACCCGGAAATGATTTGTTGCTCCAGCTGGTGTGAAAGATGATATCTACCACATTTCTTGAGGGATGTCCGACAGGCAGCTCGGTGAGGGCAGGGAAAACCGGGTCAGAGTTCCGGGTTGAACGAGAGCGTGATGGGGGTGTTGAAGCGGGGTTTGTGGTGGGGTTTTGGTGGTTATGATTAAAAGGATGGTGTTTAGATTTTGATCTCTTGGTTTTGGTTTCAATAATGACATCTTTAATGATTTTTGAAGAGGTTTTTCTGCAACTGGAACTGGGTAGCAAGTGTTTCGGGTTGGGGTTAAAAACATCATCAAATGCTCTCGACTTGCATTGTAAAGACTTAATCCACCCACCCGCCATTGAACGAGACCAAACGGATCCTTTTTCTTGAAAAACACAAATTAAAAAGAAGAAGAAGAAGAAGAAGAAGAAGAGAGAGCTTTTTAATTCATTTCTGTATCTGTGTCGATTTTTTTGGGTCAGAGTTTTTGAGGTAGGTTTTGATGTGTGCTTGGGGATTCATTTTTTTTTTTTAACACAGAGGTCAGAGTTTTGTTTTGTTGTCATGTAAAGAAAAGAATGGGAGGGATATGGCGCGATAATAAATGGAAACTGCAAATGGTTAATCTTTTCAAATGACGATAATAACCTAGACACCCGTGTTCCTTCTTCCTTCCTTCTCTCTGTTCTAATTTGATTTCCTTGTATGATTCTTTCTTTGTTTTAGAAATAAATTTTTTTTTTGTTATTTTATATTATTTTATTATGTTACTGTTAAAATTGATTTTTTTAAGAAAAATATTTTTTAATACATTCTCACCAAAAAAAAAAAAAAAGTTTATTTATTTTTGTTTTTCTCCGCGATATTTTCCTATGGCATGATTGCATGAAAAAAAAGCATTTTGAGTGCATTTTTATTACTATTATAATTGAAGAATGCCCGGGTTGTTTAAAACTCACTGTCAGTTTTCATGTCAGCGTTACCATCTATCTGCACTAACACAAAATCTTAATTGTTTTTCAGCAATATCCTATTAAATTAGCTAGCACTCAATCCGTCGAGTCATTTTCCATTAAAAGGCTATCTCTCCCATGCATTCACTCTATTTTGTTTTAAAAATATTTTTAATTTTTTTTTAAATGTTTTTTTTATTTTAAATTAAAAAAAATTATAAATCATTTTTGTATATTAATGTTAGATATAATTTTAAAAATTTATTTTAATATATTTTTAAACAAAAAAATACTTTAAAAAATAAGTTATATAATACTCTTAAACAGACACCGAACATGTGTCTCATCTAGCTTTGTTTCCACTTCGAATGAAGGAGCACTGAATATTAAGTTTGTGTTTGACACTATTATACATTATGTTTTTATATATATATATATTAAAGTATTTATATTTTAATATAACATATCAAAATCATATATAACATATCAAAATCATGTATAAAAACACTAAACAAAATCAATAAGATGCTTTTTTATAATAAATAAAAATTTAAAAGCTATCCAAAAACAGAAACACGAGACTTCCAGAGAGGGTCTAACAGTGTTCTTGCTGGGGCCTAAAGTTTCAATGCAATAAGAAACCCAACAGGTTTTCTTTTTGTTCTCTATGCATTGTTGATTCTCCTTAAAAAACAAAGGATCAGTGGCCATTAGTCGTTTTGATGTCAATGAATTAAATAATTTCTTGGATCCTAATTACAGAGAATTGTTTCAAGGATATTACTACCTCCATGATTAGGGTTTCCAGTGTCTGGATTCTAGAATTTCTTTTTCAGTTGCGATATTCTATTTTGCTTATCAAATACCACGAGTAGGGTGGTTTCTGTCATTGAACAATAATATATAATTATCTTTAAATTAATTCAATATCGCATTAAAAAGAAAATATAGAGGACCCTGTCTTTCATGGGAGTTGGAATGGGACAGTGGGAATACAAGAACAGAAAGAGATGACGAGATTTAAAACAATAAAACGTCAATTTGTCTTCCTCATTTTCTTTTCTTTCTTCATTTTGGATTTTAATATCAAGTAGCACCGTTGAATAATTTAATTATTTTTTTTAAACCAAATTCACGATGTTGTGTAGAGTTACACTAGTTTTTTTTTGCCAATGCTACATGGTCAATTTTATATATATTTAAAAGATTTATAAAAATATTAGAAAGTAAAAACTATATATATATATTTTGAGATGTCAATGCGTCAAATTGACCTTGATTGATTTAAGAAACCTGTGATATAAAATATAAAATAGTGATAAAACCATGCAACTTATACCAAAACAAATTAGAAAACTCAATTATAAAAACCAAACATTGAAGGTGAATAAAAGCATATAATTAAAAAAGAAAAAAAATGACTTTAATAAACCTACATCGATGGTTAGCGCAACGATGAAATCAATTCCCAATCAATTTAATGTCAAAGATAAGTTTTTTTTAAAAAAAATATCAATATAAAAAAAATTATCAAAGCATAAAATTAACACTTAAAAGAATGCGGATCAACATTAATAAATCACCATTTGTTTCTTACTCTAGATCCATATTTGATTCACTATTTTATTTTATTTAAAAAAAAGTGGTTTTCTTGGTTAACACTCCAAAAAAAAATTTAAAAATTAAATGGTTCCTTTTAATTTGAAGTTAAAAGTATAATATTGCACAAACCTAACCAAGATCCTTTTGGAAAAGACAAGTTAGGAAACTTGTTGGTATCACTCTTCAATGGAAGCCTCCACACTACAAAAATTTATAGGGGACAGCAAGAGGAAGATTGGTAGTTAACAAACTTATTGGTATTTTTTTTATTTTTTTTTGGAAAATTTTACCAAACGAAAAAAAAGTTGGTAAATATTAACAAATTCATCAGATAAGTTGGTAATACATTATTAACAACCATGACACGTCCTGTTGATGATACTTCGACCATGACGTGCATTTTGCTTTTCCACTTGTAACCACTCTTCTGATTGCAAACTAGTTTGGTTCCACTTCCTTGCATTATATAAAATAAAAAACTATATGGGTTTTCCAGTTTAAGATTGGATCTAAAGTTTTAACTTGGTTTCACTCAATAAAATTAAATTTTATTTTATCAAACCAAAATATATTTTTAATGTCTCGAAAATCTCATATAAAACCAGTTAAAATAAAATATTAAACTTAATTCCAAGCCATCTTATATAAAAGAGTATCAAATTGAGAAAAGAAATTCAATGATAAAAATAAGGTAACTATTGAAGCTTACAGTGGATTGTTTTTTTTTTTTTTCTATCTTGCATCGTCATCATTTTTTTCTAATGTCACTTTCATATCACATTGCATATCGTGTTAATGATTTCAAAGATTAACACACGGTTCACCTCGTATTGAGTTTATGAACATAACTATAATTGTCACTAAAAATAGCAATAAAAAAGAAAATAAAATTTAATATAAAAAAGGCAATAAAGAGTACGGCACAGAAACCTGGGAGAGGAGATAAAAAAAAAAAAAAAAAGGAGAAAAAGGAAAAGAAAATAAGGTTATCAAAGCTACACCAAAGGACCTTCACCATCGCCCACTGTCAGGTGATTATTCCATCAATACCCTATCCATAGCTTGGGTGGCTGCCGGACATGCTGTCACTGTATTGTGGCCTTCTTAACTTACTAGTTTGTGCAACTCTTTTAAATTTTATTTTTATTCAATCTAGTCCATAATTGGAAGGAAATAAAGGCTGGGATTTTTTATTTATTTCAAATTTGGTCGTTGAAGCGTCAATGTTTTTGAAATTCATAAACCGTTGACTTTTAAAAGATGAAACCCACAACCACCACCAATCTCCTTGAGCAAACCCCAGTCACCCAATCAACAAGGCCCGACGCCGCCAACAACATCGAAACACCAAAACATGTCGGCGCCGTGACTGATCCGCCGTTCCCTACACCAGATCACTGTTATAAAGTCGACCTTCCCTAGATCAGATCATTACTGACGACAGATTAATTAGCTAGGCTCTGCATGATTTAGTAGGATGTTAGATCTATTATCTACTCGGCGAGATGACGAGTAGTTTGGTCTTGCAGTCGAGATCTGAACATCCAAGCAGGTTTTTCAGATAATTATCATGTTTTTTTAGTCATCAAAAACCATTTTAAGCCGTAAAGTTTTGAATTATTTTGATGTATATCAAAAGTAAATTTTTAAAAATAAAAAAATGTATTATTTTAATATATTTATATACAAAAAGTACTTTGAAAAATAACTATTAAAATAAATATAGACTCAACCTGATAAACATGTTTTGAAATTATTGTGAACTTTATTGAATTGCATTTCAATTATTATTATTTTGTTGAGTTGTATTGTTATTGGTTGCATCCTTTTATTTTTTAATTAAAAAGGTTTAAAATAACTTTCATTAACTGCTTATTTGATTTATTTAGAAGATATTGAAAAGTTTAATTTGATTTATTTAGGGAATTGACAACTGGATACATTTGTTTTTACCACCTTCAAGCCATGAAAAAGTCAATGTGTTCTTAGGACAAGTAATGCAAACGACATAAATGCAACTCTATGTATCTAGCTCCCTCCTTCCCCCCCGTTAACGTGATTTTATTTCCCGCACCACCTTGTTCCACTACATGTCATTAATGTCACTTTGGAATTTTCCCTTTGATGCCTCGTTGTCTACCAATTTTACCTTTCCCTTCTCGAATTTTCTATGCAACACGTGACCCCTTTGTAGTTTTTATTTATTTATTATTATTCTTAATGTGTGTGTCCGGACATTGAATGTATTTCAGCTAATTTGACATAACGATCATACAATGATTTACTGGCCATCATTTTTAAATCATGCTAGTCTCACCTGCATATTTTGTGGTATATAGCGCTTATGAGACCTAAATGTTTTATAAAACCGTGTTATTTTAATAAATAAGCTTTTAATGGTACTCGTTCGTTTACATTATTTAGCTGCTGTATTAGTTCTGAAAATAAAAAACTCTCATGAATGCCTATAACTTACAAAAACACTTATCAGTCGAGGAGTGATTATCGGATCGATCAAACATTTTGTTGACCTGTCCAGATGGAAACAGGAAGGACTGCGATCATCATGTGATTTCCTAGGCCGTGGCCCTCTGCGATTTTGTCAAAACTGCTATTTGTAGGCCCCATTTCAAGAGGCTGGTCCCCGTTTAGACCTTCAGTAACTTCAATGGCATTCACCCTCGGTCTGCCCTACACCATCTGGGGTCTTCTATCCTTGTAGCAGTGCTGTTGGACGCTGGTGGTGGTGGGTTTTAAAAACAGTATCCCTCCAGATTTGGACCCTTATTAGCAAGTTTTATCGGCGGTGAAGCTTGTGTTTGGTAATTAGCAGGTGGTCAATTTTGAGTTCTTTGAGTAAATTCTAGAGAGAAACCAAATTGAAAATTTTCTGTATGTCACCATTGCATGGTGCCAACAGCAGGAACGAATGATTTGACCCAGAATACTGTATTCTATGACTCCGGCAGTTTACGTTGTAATTTGGTCTGAAACTCTGAATTGATGATAGATAGCTGCTATACTGTGAATCAAGCTGTAATAATTGTACGTCGCAAATGGGCAGCTATAAGACAAGAGTCAGCACTAAAAAGCATGCTTTTAAAACAAGAGACAAACCGGCGAAAGTAAACCATCAACCCAGATAATCATAGAACGTATCACGGGTTAACTAGTCTACCCTAAAGCTTTGAGCAAGTTTGTCCTCGAATTATATTTTATAATGCTGCTAAACACAATCATTTAAAAAACGAAAAAGGACATCTTTTATTTCATCATAAGCTGTCCACTGATCCTTTTTGTCATATAAAAAAGTAGGAGGTCGTCAGGCTAGTTTGACACGTTCGATTATAGGTGCTGTGATGGAGCAGAACATGTTCAAATTCGATTTCTGTCATGTTTTTCCTCCAAGCTAGAAGATCTTATTCGGCCATGTTATTCCCTAAAAAAAAGCCTATTTAAGCACGATCTCAGCACAGGTGTTTTTTAGTAGCTCAACGAGCCCATTGAATCATTGATTCACGTGTTGTCTTTCGTGGTCAGCAAATCATCACATTAGACCTGATTCCACACATTTAATTCTTGTTAAGAAGAGCCCATTATTAAGCCCATTTATAATATATACTAGCCGTCACTTTGTAGTTAAAGCCCACTCTGAAACAGCAACCTTACTAGCCCATTTTCTTAAGGTTACCTTTTTATTTTTATTTTTATTTTTATTTTTATTTTTAGGTCCTCTACACTCTAAGATAGCCGGAATTTCTTATAATGGTTTGCTACTAATTAATAATTTGATTTGGTATATTATAAAATTAAATACATAAATTAATATTTTTCCATGCCTTATACAATGGACTATAAAATCCAATAACTGCAGGGCAAAAACCCTGTCAAACTCTTTAATAGATAAAAAGCCTTAATTCCCCCCTTCGATTTCATAATCAAACTCTTTATATATTTCATCGAGTTATCTTTAGATTAGATAAGTCAAATGGATCATATTAGTATAACTCTCATATATTTTTATTTGAAATTTTTTAATTTCATAAAAAAATCAATTTTGTTTCTAATTGTTTTTACAAGTTGATCTAATTATCTATGAATTATTTGAAGTTAATCGAGTTATGTTAAAACAACTCTAATATAGTATACTTTTCAATCTTGGATTGAGAGATTTAGAGGTTGATATTCAATAGCAATAAGACATAATTCATTATAACCTAAAGACTTTTATTATGTTAAAATAAATTTTGATCCAGCCTAGTTTAAGCTATAATTTAGTTAAACAATAAATTAGTTAAAGCTAAATTAAGTTTCTCTTTAAGACATCTATAAGTAAAGATTGACTAAATTTGTGAATTTACCCTCGATAACAAGCACACTTAAAACTTGTGCGAGACTTATGTTATACATACATATATAATTTTAAAATTTACTATATTCTTATTTTCTTGGTATATTATGAATTTATAGAGATATAAAAATGTTAAATGAATGTAATTTTTGACGTGTTCAAAACATTAATTTTAAATGATATAAAATCCAAAATAGTAATAAATAACCATAAAATATTGAGTGAGCTAAATAAATTCTTACTTTTATAACGATGAAAAATTAAAATTTTATTTTTAAAAAATAAAATGTTATTTTAAAAAAAATCAATAAATACGATTATTTTTTTGAAAAACTTCAATTTTGTTTTTTTATTAATTAATGAAGTCAAAAAATGATATCACATCCGCTAAGCTGAGCTAGACACTTCCATCCAAAACGACGCCTTTTCAAATCCTTAGTCCCTAACCTCTTCTTACGACCACAGGTCCACGACCTTCACCTCTGTCACCGCCACCGCCATATCAACACCGC
Source organism: Salix caprea (assembly GCA_964035475.1). Lineage (NCBI taxonomy): Eukaryota > Viridiplantae > Streptophyta > Magnoliopsida > Malpighiales > Salicaceae > Salix > Salix caprea. Next base: position 7,396,925 of record OZ037759.1, on the reverse strand, counting down.
TCCAACTACCACAAATGGCCGAACCACCACCGGCACTCATCCAAAAAGTCCTGACGGTAGACACAAAATTCTCCCACTACCTTCATTCCAAATTCCACACTCTTCTCCCAATATTCTTTCACCTCATCCTAGAAATTTCCGCTGACTTCCGCTTTTCCTTCCCAATTTCCTTCTCCCTTTTGTTTACCCTTTCCCTCCCTTCCCTCCTTCCTTTCTTTTCCTCTCTCCTCCTTGGCCTCCTCCTCGATCTCGCCGCCGTCGGCCTTATTAAAATCCTCTTCCGCCGCCCTCGCCCACCTTATAACCACCTCTCCTCCATGTCTACCCCTGTCTCCGCCGATCATTTTTCATTCCCTAGTGGCCATTCCTCTCGTGTTTCCTTTGTCGCTGCATTGGTTTTTCTATATAAAGAGGCGATTGAGGTGGCGGTCGTGGAGGTGAGGGAAAAAGGTGGAGTCTTTGGAAGTTGGGTGGGGGAGGAGGGAAAGTTGGTGGACGTCGTGGTGGTGGGAGTTTGTGCTTGGGCAGTTGTTACGGCAATTTCTAGGGTTTTATTAGGGAGGCATTACTTTTTTGATGTCTTCGCGGGGTTTTGTTTGGGAGTGATTGAAGGGGTTTTCTCCTTTCGGGTTTTGAGGTTTGAGGATTTATTTAGGTAAAGATTTGAAATGAACTTTTTTATTATTGGCTATGCAATTTGGCACAAAAGTTTATTAGCTCAAGAATTGGAAGTTAGCATTTACAGTAACTAAGTTGAAATTTTGTTGAAAAGATTGATAATCATTTGGCTAGTTTTGTAGTGTTCAAAGATCTATGAAATTTAAACAATGTGAACCTTAAAAAGTTTTGGTTCTGATAGTAGACAGGAGTAGATGATGGACTATGCTTCAAATAACAAGGAATGATGCTATCCATGATGTTCACTGAATGTGACTATTTACAAGTATTGCTTATCTTAAGTTAGATGATGAGTTAGAGTTCAGTTACTTCTGCGTTACTTGCTATTGATCAATTCATCTGTCATTGGCGTTAGGTTGTCAAGACCCATTGAGTTCTAGCCATGAAAGATGTTGGTTTACATGCTGAGTTTTATTTTCTGGTTCTTACTTCTTACACTTTGTCCCATGTACCTTCATGTCCAATATGGCAATGCGCTAGGAATATCATTCTTTTATTGGATTTGTGATGCTGGAGGATTGTCTCTGTCAATACTTGTTGGCTGGCTTGCTACTGAAACGTCGCAAACTGGCTGGATTGCTTAATTTCGGGTTAGAAATTGATGGTGCAATGGTAAATTTGGGTTTATGTAGTGCAGTTGTGGGCTTAGGGATCGGGGAAATTATGATTGTAGATTGTCAAAATTGCAGAAATGTAACTGTAAAGTTATCATGCAAAGTAAGATTTCCGATGAAGGTATATAATTTAGCATCACTAGATCTCCACCACCGATAAACCAGATCAGGAACCGGCTAATAGAATTTTCATCCTGGCTTGCAAAGCAAAGGTCCGTTTCAAGCACAGTCCGCTCTGTAGAAATCACTGAGGTTTAGATTTCACTCCACTCTGTCATTCAAATCAATGCTTGAGCTGATTTTGAACTTCCTAAACACCATCACCTCTGACTAGTCTTTGGGTTAGCCATCCCGACCTATGCTCTACTTTTTTCAATTTTGTTTGTTCTCGCTCTCGCTCTCTTAAAGTTTTTCTTCCATGAAATACCAACTTTACAGATGTCTTTTCATTTCTTCCATGAAATACCAACTTTACAGATGTCTTTTCATTTCTTCCATATTGTACACAGATTGGTTGACAAAGCAGTAGAATGAAGTGGTTTAGTGCATTTGATGGACCATTTACTGGCTCATAGGGATATGTGACTGTAGAATGTTTAACTATTATCAGCTTAACATAACTGCTGGGAAGGTTACCTGCTCTGCACTCCCCTTTAATGAATATTGATTTTCATTTGTCAACTTTTCCCTTAAAGATATGCATTAATATAACTTATTTGAATTAGTGTTTGGATTTCTTAACTAGCTAAAATTTGACTGCTAATAAAGATGAGCTAAACAAGCCTAATTTTCCTGTGCAGCACCTTTCGACATCAAATCTTATCAAGGTAGAAGCTAAGTGCTTGGAATGGAAGGCATTCTTCCTTTGAAACTCATCGGATGGCGCTTTCTGGGTTTATCTTGATGGCAGATCCATATCCAAGGTATCATTTTCTCTGATGCGAAGCCCCAGAATTTTAAGATGATGGGCGCGAATTCGCTGAACACACAGAATACTGAAATGTGCTGCTGGCGAATGCCCTTTAGCCAACTAAGTTGTGGCATTGTTTTGTCTCAATTTGCACAGTTCATCGGTCCTTTGGCATTAAATATGATTCTTGATTCTCTTTAACATCACTCTTTAATATCACCTAAATGCAGTTGTTGTTTGCTACAATTTAATCATAATGGGATTGATGGAACTGGTTTAGTTGGACCTTTATATGGTCATGAGTTGTTCAAGTAAAATAATGGATGACGCAAGCAACCGTATATAATCTGTGTTCAAAGCTGCTCCTGTTCTGCGAGCCTTGCATCCACTATAATGTCGCCTGCCGATGCGAAACCTTTGTAGTGCTTCCATCTTTCAGGGTTCAAAACAATAGTGCATGTATCTTTTGGGGCACAAAAACGACGGGGCTGATGCAAAGGCCATGTATATCATCGATGGCTGAAATACTTTCCAACTGTCCTTGACTGGCATATGAGATAGTTCTGCTTTCTGCGGGCTGCCAGCTTCGCTTAATTTTGGTCAGCCCCTTAAATCATAGTTATTCAGTTTAGGTGATGTATTGCCCCATTGAATGTTGTGGTGACATACCTTTTCCTCCAAACGCGAGGAAAGTAGTCTTACAACTTAACCCCAGATGCAAGCACCAAACCGGAACCGGAACCGGGACCGGGACTAGAGGCCGAACTGGTTCTACTGCAAGTTTAGTAATTCCTATGGGGTCTCTCATGGTTTTCATGTAGTTCTAACATCCCTGAAGCTAAGCAATTGCTCCAACTCGAGATGCTGAAGAGATTGGCAACTTCTTACATTATCATAAACGAAGCCCTTATTGACCGTGGCTATTGCGTCTTCTCCGACAGAAGCTAGGCCTGTATTTCCAAACAATCAAGAGTTTCGAAGCAGTTAGCTCAGAGATTTGTGCAAGCTAAAAACTTGATGCTGTTTCTTGATCCATGGATTTTGTCGGTTATGGCCAATCAGGAAAAAGCGCATGGAAAGTTGCTAGATTAAATCTCTTCAGGCCAAAAGACTTTCAAGAAACTGACATCTGGTGTTTTATCGCATGTTAGGTTGATGGATATAAAACGAGTTGTAGATTACTGGATGATGTCATCTGTTTCCAATTGCTGTTGTTGGAAAAAAGATATGCATATGAGTTTTTTAATTAATTCTCAATATGTTTACACTGCGTTTTGAGTTGCAATCGCATCTTGTAGTTGCTGTAGAATCTGAAGACAGAATGCCCCAAATAAGAAACAAATGCTCCGTTGGCGCTAAAACGGTCTAATAAAGAAAAATATGTTCGAATCGATCACAGAACACTTTCCATGCATAAGCGATATAAAACCAGCAACAGGTTACAGCACTTGTACAATCGACATGAAACATTCGAGTTTTAAGACATTTTGAGTCCCACAAAAACACCAACACTGTCGTTTTCTATATGGTATCGTGGGGCAATTTCCATCTCGTCGTCTTAGAAGATTAGGGCTGTAGATGAAACATGCATGGACTTCTTTATTTGCACTGTGTCGCTGAAGGCTATGGTTAGTATCTCATGATAATAACTAATTAAATGGATAACTCAAACTATAATTTCAATTTTCTTCGCATCATCAACTTTTGAAAAAAATGGCTAAAACAGCTGTTTGTCATTGTGCCAGGATGCATGAACTTGTTACTGCTGACCATTTTGTGGGTGGTGGGCACCCTAGGCTAAGTCATTGCAGTTGTTTACCTATGTGTTTTGTTAATTCAAGCTTCATGGACCGACCTCGAACATGAGTCCCTCTGAAATGTTAGGCCAGTCAACTCCAAACATTTATGATGACCAAAATAAGACAAAATTTATGCAGAGAAAGCCTGTTATGGATGACACTGATCAGTAACTTTCATATTTCTCTTCTTGCTAGCTAGTGAGTGGAACCCCAAGAAAACGATGCGAATACAAATGGGTAAACATTATATTTTTGCAGTTCGTATAAATACACCAGTACTTATTTTGGGAGGCTGGATTTGGCATTTCCAATGGTCATTGACTGGAGTCATCTTGGAGATATTGTCATGAGCTGAATAATTAAAGGGCATCTTCCCTTTTCCAAGAAAAAGTTGGAGGACCACTGGGAGGCAGATTTGGACATTGGAGTTATGAAGTTTGGATTGATTTCCTCATGCCTTTGCTTCTTTCTTTTATTTTCTGCTCACCTGTTAATTCATTTACCTGTTTGGTCATTCTATCGCTGCTGGCAACAATCCTATAACCTGGGCAAGAGAGATTCAGAGAAGAAAAACTGCCACAAAATTCAAGAGAAAATATTTGCAGGGATGAAGTCGACATCTCTCTATCTTTGTGCTGTGTGACAGGGATCGATGATGTCAGATTTGCTTTCTCTTACATGCATGCATCTCCCCTATAGTTAATCCTCATGACTTTTATATTTTCTATTTTCCATTCATTTATAAATTTATCCTTTTTGTCCATTTCATGTTCTTTTTTTTTTGTTAAATATTAAATAAATAGGATGAAAACTTTGAGGAAAAATTCACACACACACACACATTACGTAGAATTCAACGGTAAAAGTCTCTCGTATCATCACATACACAAAGTATATCAACAAGTTTATTACCTGGAATCCACAGGTCAATGTTTCCATTTCCATCTTAAATCATCCAATAGCGATCTGAGAATAGTTTGGATCATAGTTATTGATCCCGTCCCGGGTACCGTTCCGGTTTTGTGTTTGGAACGGAACGTTCCGGTTTCGGTACCGTTCCGGGTACCGTTCCGGTTTTGTATTGTTTATTTTTATTTAATTATATATATGAAAAAAATAAAATATTAATTTAACAAGTATAATTTAAATTCAAGATAAATGAAATTTAAATTATACAATACAAACATAATCTCAAAATTAGAAACATCTTTGAAATTCCAAAATATTATGAAAGTAAAATGTTCTAAAATAAAAGAAAAATACATCAAACATCCTCTACATCATTAATATAAAAGTAAGGATCTTGATCTGGCTGTGGAACATAAGGAAAGTCGTCAACAAGACATTCCAATAGCTGGTCATCTCCACCAAGCTCATTCTCCTCATTTACACATGTCTCTTCATCATCTAAATTTAAAGTAGCGAAAGGTGCTTCGATACTCTCCCAACTTATGTCATCTCCATCAAGAAGAACGGGTTCTTCACAAATCCATTCATTCAATAGATCAATGTTGTCAAGGCTAATGGGATCTAAAGCATCTCTTGTTCTGCTCATATTCCTACAAAGAATTTTTTATTTTTTTTTCATTTAAACGGCAGCATGAACACATAAAACGGCACAGCACACAGACGACAACATACAAAAAACAAACGACACCAGCACACAAAACAGAAAATCTATAAACCTAGGGTTTCTACTTATCCTCTCTCAGCCACGCCGCAACCAACCCAACAACCATTTTCTCTTCTGATTTTCGCTGCTTCATCTGCATACATGATTCAGAAGCGAGTTGATCGAGTGGACTCGCCACACAAGACCGAGTTGAGTTACTGCTGGCACTACAAATCGAGCCTCTTTGTGGCAAGAAAGATGAAGCCGCGAGTCTTGAGCAGAGGAGCATCTGGAGCAGAGGAGTAGAGAGGCAACTGCTACAAACTCAAAACCACTCCTCTCCTTCGATTTTCCTCCGTAACCTCCATCTCCAGATCTATCAGTACCTTAATCCTAGCCGAACACGATGGAGGCACAATCAAATCACAATCAATAAGTGCAGTAGAAGCTGCCAAATCTGTGGACAAACAAACTTCAATTTCTTTACTATTATGAGTGGTTTTGATTGATAGAACTCTCTGGTGATCATGCAAATACTTGACAGAGGCATGCTTCGCTACTTCACAATGAATCTCACTCTGTTACTGCTCTGGTTCAGCTTCTTCTTCTTCTTCTTCTTCTTTTTTTGTTACTTATCAAAACGACGTCGTTTTAGACCGTACCGGAACGGAACGCCCGGTACGGAACCGGGGCGTTCCGGCCGGAATTCGGCCGGATTTTCCGGGACAGGCCGGGATTCTAGCCGGGACAAAAACGTCGCCGTTTTGTCCCGGATTTTGCAACGGGACGGGGCGTTCCGGCCGGAACGGGACGGGATCAATAACTTTGGTTTGGATGGTAGTCATTATTTTTTAAAAATACATAAAAAAGCGAGAGTGAAATGACCAAAATGTGAAAAAGGGAAAGTTTTATCATCACCTGTCATCAATGACGATTGATCAGGCTAATCATTTACTTTAACCTTAGTAGATGTAATTTTCTGTTCATTTTTAACTTCACTTTAACTTTAGTTAATCATTTTATCCCAACCTGTCACCGTACGAGAATGTTGATATATCCGACAGAAATGGAAATCATAAACAATATATATTTTTTTTAAATCATATCAAATTCAGTAGTTGTATTTTTTTATTCATTTTTGGCTTCTTTTAACCAGTGTTATGCTCACAGTTTCTAATTGTAGTAGGATTTATAGGATGCAATTATGCGTTAACTTTGATGAATTGGGAATATCACATCACATCACATCACATCAAATCACAATCAAGAATGAGAAAAAATCATGCTTCTTGGCTGGCTCTCTCTCACTTTATTTATTTTTTATTTTATTTTTAAACACTTTCTTCTTTTACTTATTGTTTGTGGTGGCATCAGTGCCCAGCAAGTGATGTCCTGACATTGTTGTATTGCTTTCACTATGCAGATGTTGTTTATTGGATTATTGAAAATGCCTTTCATTTTTCTTGTTTCGTTTTCACCTTTTACTCTCGCTTTTTTATTGCCAAGAAATGCAAGTTTGTGAAACCACCTTAACTTTTTAATTTTCACCTTTATTTTTATATGATGATCAATCCAACCCATTTTTCTTTTAATAATCCTTTTTCTTGGGACTAAATATATCAGTTCGATTGATCATCTACTTGTCTCATTATTTTTTTTTTGTAATGTTCGGATCAACTTGCACGTACCTTAACTAATTTTACAGGTTCTAAAATAAATAATCAGTTAAGCAGTTTCCTCGAACTAGTGACATCTAAAAAACAAGCCTAAGATTTGATCAGTTAAGTCCTGCCTTACATTCATTGGTTTACTTGTCTCATTTTGTTATTATTATATTATTTAAAAAAAAATTACATGAGAAGTAGCTCCTCAGGAAAGAAACACCGTAAGTCTCACCTGCTTAAGATAGCAACCAAGTCTTGCGGAGGAGATACTCTGTAAAGATACATATGTTGATCAATAATTAATTATGTTAAAAACACGATCGAGTTTGATATTAAATTGATTATGTTTCTGTTTAAAGAGACATACTCTGAAAAAAATAATATTAAATTGATGTTCTTAAATATTTTTTTGATATATTAATACTAAAAATAAATAAAAAAAACTACTAAAAAATACCAAACACAAGCAAACAGACAGCACTAAAGATGGAGTTTACTCTAGTTTACGAAAGGGATATGAAATCATTGCTATTCTCAAAAAGAAAGAAGGATAATTATTATTTATTACTCATTTACTCCGATGACCGCTTAAACTCCGATGACCGCTTAAAATACAGATGTCCAGTTTCTGCCTGAACTCAACTCCTCCAATGGCCGTGTTCCAGTAAGCTACTTCTCCATTTTCCGTGACCTACACACTCTTAGATCTCCAACCTCATTTTCGATAAATCTAATTTATTGTTCTCATTGATTTGTCACTTTCACGAAACAAATAGCAATAATTTGGTCAAAGAAGAAATGACGAGAAGAAAAGAAAACAAAAACAGGAGTGAGTACTGGTCCTGAGAAATCATCACACCCTTTAGTTTCTGGTCAAATATATTTGCTAGCTAAGAAATGATGACTGGAATGTAGTGGTTAATAGTACTGGTCCTATCTATGGTTCTGGATAGACTGCTCAAATAACTTTCTGTAGTTACTGCAGCTGCAAAATTTGCAGCCACCGCCGATTCTAGAGGCCCCCCTCCCCCCCACCACCGCGACTCTCTTTAATCCCTCCCGATTTGCTTTCTTAGAGGTGACCTTAATTAAATGAATCAGAATCCCAAACATGTTGGATTAGTAAATTAATCAGAATCCAAAGATGCAGCAGTTCTCACTTCCATGACTTCAACTACTATTAGTTTATTTTATTGCAGTTCAATTATGTAAAAGAAGCACCTTTCTTACTTTTCTACAACAAATAACCGATACTTGAAAAGGTCATTTCAGCAAGGATAATTAATAGCAGGCTTCACGAAGGGCGATATGTGACGAGGTGGTTGCTGTTGCGACACTACAGGAGTTTAGTTTTTTATCCTTATCCCTGTCCGTGTCTTCGTTGTTCTTTTCAGTTGATTAGCGCGATAAATGTCGTCTCCTTTTTACCTTTCCCCCCCACCACTCTCTCCGAAGTTTGTGTATTTTCAACACTAATTTGAATTCAAAGGATCCTTCCTTTTCATTCATGGAGGCTACTTTATTTGTTTTTTGACTTGTATTATATTTCTTAAACTATTAAATAAAAACTCAAATTTGTATAATTATGCAACATGCCCTCATCAAATCCTACACATAAATATGGCGAAGACAAACAATAATAAAAGGTGAAGTGACTTCCAATTGTAATTAGGTGGGCACCTTTTTTCTTTCACCCAGTTGGAGCTAGCCTGCACAGGAACATTAATTTGTTTTATTTGCTTGTGAAGCTGACGTGGTGGTGAAACATCACATGAGCAAGGTAAAATTTCAAAGTGCGAGATTGACCTGGAGAGTTTAGATGGATAAGCTGCGTTTTTCTGTTCATCCATCAATCAATTATGGTGCTAGTTTGGTGATTCAGGATTGGTTAGCAAGTAACTACCATGGTGAAAGTTTTCATGGATAGAGATGATGAGCAAGACTTTTGGGGCAACTAAGAATTTGTATAATGATTACATTATTAATTCTGTAATTAGCGTTCGTAATCCATCCCAGTTCCCTCTCATTATCAAACCACTTCCATCGTCGTCTTCGCCAGCTTGCTCTCCTCACAAATCGAAACCAATAAATAAACAAATATGCTTTTTACAGCTGATTTTGTTTTTACTCTACTTATTTTCTCAAACTTACCTTAAAAATAATAGAAAATATAAAAATAAAGAGAAGAAATAATAAAACATCATCACTTAATTTCTCTCTAAATTAATATCATAAAATTACCAAGAATATAAAATAAAACTCCCACTTTTTTTTTTTTTTGATAATAATCGGGGCTAATATGCCCTTCTAAATTAAACGAGTACTAGTAGACCCAATCAGGTCATAATACAATACGGGATAAAGTCCCGACGGAGGATCTTCTAACACATCCGATCTCCTTTCTAATAAATCTCTAGTTAACCCATAATTCGCCAACCAATCAGCCACACAATTGACCTCCCTGTAATAAAACTCCCACTTAACTGTAACTTTAATCGCCATTCTGCCAATGTCACCCTCTCTTCCTTGAAGTACCGCCTCTCTCTCTCTCTCTCACTCTCTGCAGCACAGTTTCCCTCCTCCCTCATAGCCTTGCGCGCATATATAACATAAGAGCTGCAACTCTTAATCTACCTGCAGCATTAATATTTTATACCTCAAGTACCCATTATATGAGCAACCCAGAAGCCAAAATCCTCTATTTTCTCTTAAATTAATTCCCTGTCTCTTGTATTGATAAACACTCCGTTCTTTCATTGATTCACTGTCTCTTCCGGTTTATGTTGCTCTGATTCTCTTCTTTCTCGTTTTGTGCGTGCCAATGCAGGAAGTGCTATCATTCTTTTTTTTCCTATTAGCAGTAACAACTTAGGATTGAGGTTTTTTTTTTTGTTGTATTGTTTTAAGAATGAGGGTCAAAGAAATGCATCCATTATGCTGCATCTCACTAGAGAATCCGGAAGGTGGGAGCCAATCACCGGATGCAAAGTTGACCCGAGCAAGATCGTTGCCGGGGACATTTCCCAGTGGATCTAACGGCAATGTAGGGAGGACAGAGGCGGGATCGGAGGCGACGGTGGCTGGAGTGTTGTATAAGTGGACGAATTTTGGGAAAGGGTGGAGATCGCGGTGGTTCTTGTTGAAAAATGGCGTGCTTTCTTACTCGAAGACTCGACGGCCACCGGAGAGTATTAATCTGGGTGATGATGTTAGATTGATCGGAGAAATATCGATGAACCGATTATTGAGATTGGATAGTCGTGGAGGCAGTGGAAGACCGAAACCGCAAAAAACTGTTGGCATTGTTCAACTAAAGGTAATATCAAAATGGAAAATCAGATATTATGACCTTTAATTTAAAATTTAAATGATCAAAGAAATGAAATTGTTCGCTTAGTTTTTCCCTCATTCATTAATCTACCCTTTTTTATTGATTTATTTTTTATTTTTTATCAAATTAGGAAAACGATGAGATTTTATTTCTATGAGAAAAAATAATTAGTATTGTTATTGATTTTAATGGTGGAGGAGGGAGTAGTACGCTGTTTTGGGTTTTGTAACACTTGTTTTTACAGTTTCAACTGGATGTTAATGTACAGTGGGTCACATCAGCAGGTGGTTTGGGGGTTATGGTATGGTGTGGCTATAATAAGGTACGGTGTAGGTCTAGGTAACTCCAAGCTTTGGTCACATCAACGGTCTTGCATGGCTGGATTTTAGCACCATCAAATGATCTTTCATTTCTTTCTCTTTATCATCCACTTCTTCACTTGGTTTTCACTCCTCCCATCTCTTTCAAAAACCAACCCTCTAGACCTAGGTGTATAGATTTTTTCTTTTTCTTTATTTTCGTGGGATTTTTGAGAAGACTACTGTTTGTGTTTCGTTTTAAAAATATATTTGGTTCTTAAAAATGTTGATTTTAATTTGACCCTCATTTTCTCATTTACTGACCAATATATTTCTGATTTGCTATATTAAAAATAAATAAATAAAGATATTTTTTAAGTATATAATAATTTATGGGTTTAGGAGTTTAATTTGACTACTGCTGTTTAAAACCGCAAAAACAAAAAGATACTTTTTTTGCGAGCATTTTTAAGCATATCCTTTTTTACAACCGGGAGATCCTGCTGACTCCAATCTCAGGCTATGCTTCTCTGGGGCAGTGATCAACTTTAGTATACCCTTGTTCTTGACCAAATCATACCGGGGTCTAGGTGGTTGATTTTGGCTTTGAGTTTCCACAGCTGATTTATAATATTCTTGTGACCAAACATTTGTTCGTTTTATTACCGGTGCTGGCTGTTTCGAGGTTGGCTCTATAACTAACTAGTTTAAAGGGTTTTGCTCCTCCCTGGGTTATTTCTCGGTGAGCTCAAACTGAAAGGTGTTGGACAGGGCTCGGTTCAAAAGTCTTAAAGGTTCCTCTTCTGGGTATGTCTGTCTTTTTTTTTCTTTATATATGTATATATATATATGTGTGTGTGTGTGTGTGTGTGTGTTGTATGTAGTGAATTGCTACTTATCCTGGGGAGTCTTGTCCTTCAACGTTATAGCTTCTCCTTATCTAAATGAATCTTTGAGATTGAGAACACGTTCACTGTTCAAACTTATTCCAGATACTTGATTGTGTTTGTTGATTTAGTCATACGATTATTCTACCATCTTATTGGTGATATTCTTAGCATTTTCTCATTGAACAATGTGATATGCAATTGTTGCAAATGTTTATCGGGATGTTTTCTGAATTGGTGCAGCAGATTTCATCATTTCGTGAGAGCAAGTCCGACGATAAGCGGTTTTACATATTTACTGCTACAAAGACACTTCATCTGAGAAGTGATTCAAAGAGAGATAGAGTGGCGTGGATACAAGCATTGGTCTCAACTAGGAGTCTTTTCCCATCAAGATCGCTAAATGATAGTCTCTCCCTTGTATCAAATGATTTGTCTATCTCAACTGACAGGCTTAAGAAACGTTTACTTGACGAGGGCATCAATGAGAACATTGTAAAGGATTGCGAGCTGATCATGATATCGGAGTTTTCTGAAATACAAGTGCAAGTTAAAGTTCTCTGTGAAGAACGGTCAAATTTGCACGACACATTAAGGCAATTGGAGGTAAAAAAACGACTATAACTTCGTTGGAGATGTTTGGGGTCATCTTCAGTATATTTACACATTATCTGAATTTATTGTTTTTTGTCATTGCATTATCATGTTAAAATTTGAAAATGTTGTGGTCAATCCTTTTTCTAAAACAAAAATAACACAATGAGAGGATGATTTCAATAAATTGTTCATCTTCAAGTGAAAAAAATACGAAGGTTAGCCAAACAAATCTTCATCCTTTTGACAATTTATGTGACCCTAGCTTCTCTAGATCCAATGTATTGACTGGCTCGTTTCTTGATAAAACCATTGGTTTTGTCGATCTCCAATATCTTCATGGACAAGGTAGCAGTTTAAACCTTCCTGAGTGGTAAAATATGTCCTCCATGCTCTTAACATATATTTTGCTCTCCAAACTCTTAACTTTGAAATTTGTTTGAAAACTTAGGATTATAGTGTATGAGTAAGGCACATGTTCATAGATTTTTAAATTGAAAAGAAATGTAAATTTCAGGTAGTTGATGCAATTTCTGCTGTTCATGTTTAAAATCTGACATTATCATAAAGCATTGGAAAGGTCTGAATGCTTTGTAACCGATGGGAGTGTAATGGGCAGAATACATTTCCTGCTGCCTGAATTCTTGAATTTACGAATAAGAAATTATTAATATATTCTGCCAAATATAGACCGATAATATATTCACTAGAACATAGAGGTTAACTTTTGTTGTCACAGTATTGGTGTTGAGGAATATTTACTGACAAATTGCTTTTGTCTTGGCATTGCAAGCAATGAAACAATCTGCGGCAATTGACAAAGTTGATCCAGAAATCTTTTGAACTGAATTATTTGGTTCAATACCATTTATGGATTCTCTAACGTTGTTTTCTATACAAAGTGGATTGTTGTTGGTCTTATTTCGTTAAGTATCAATGCTTTGAAATAATCTTACATTGCATAACCCCAAGAAGTTTTGTTTGTTTGTTTGTTTTATGTATGCAGGCAGCTAATATTGAAAATGAAACCTCAGGAATTCCAGATGGCGAATATCAATTGACAAAACATGAATTTTCAAGTTTAGGGCGTGGAAAATATAGTGGTATGGGCATCTGATACTACTTCATCTTCTTATTGTGAACTCATAATGAATTACCTGAATTTTTTCTTTATTCTGATCACTGGAGTCGACCACAAAATGCCGTTCTTATGTATAGCAAAAATTGAAGGGTATCTGGTATATTTTCTTGGGGTTGAAAAATATTTTTATCACAAAATGGCATGCAATCTGCATATGTTATTTGCTGTTATTTGGTTCTCATGATTTCTTGAAAAATATTTCTTTAATATTTCTGCTATGCTTTTTTTTATTTATCCTTTTCCTTTTAAAAAGCTTTCCTGCTCCTCAAATTTGCTTCAATAACTACATTTCAAGGTTACGTTTTATGCATTCTTTTTCCTGATGTCCTATTATGGATTCCAGACTATAGCACGACTGAATCATCTGATGATATTGAGAAACAAGAGCTTGAGGAAGTGTCAGATGAAGATGGAGCCTCCTTTTATGACACAAAAGAATATTTTACTGAACTGGATGTCAGTGGTTTGTCAGTGACAGAAGTTGGAAAGTACTCTGAGAAGCACAGGAGATTTAATCAGCTTGAGAATGAAGAGAGAATGCATGCTGAGAAGCGAATTTGCAGTTCTGGATACCCACATATTGAAAGGCGAAAAAAGCTTCCTGACCCGGTTGAGAAAGAGAAAGGAGTCAGTCTTTGGTCTGTGATCAAAGACAATGTGGGGAAGGATCTCACTCGAGTTTGTCTCCCAGTTTACTTCAATGAACCAATATCCTCTCTTCAGAAGTGCTTTGAGGACTTGGAGTACTCTTATCTTTTGGACAGAGCCTATGAATATGGAAAAGCAGTAAGAGTTATTATTTCTCTTAGTCTTCATATTGAACAACTTTTTCGTCAAGACACAACACACATCTCTAAATGTCTTGAGTATTGCAAACTCTTTCTCTGAGTATCCATGTTTTTTTTCTTTCTTCTTCTCCTTCTTATAATATACCATTCATAAATTGTGCACACATTCTGGTGTCTATGATGACATGGTAAACAAAAAGGGGACAGTCCATGGAAAGTGATTTCATGAATGTCAATAGTGGTTAATACTATTTTGCCTTATATCTTGATTGCACTCAAGTTTATGGTCTTTCCATCTAACATTGAGAGCATTTGAATTATCTATGAGTATGTGGGAATTTGAGGATTTCAGCAACTAAACTCGTCTCTGTTCATGATGTTTCTTTGCTGTGATACTTACTTGTACGTTAAGGTTTCATATGAAATAACACGTCATTCTAGCATTTTTTGAAAAAACCAGTGCTCTCAAGTAAATATTGCAGACTCTGATAGACAATATCTTTAGAAATTACAATTGGCTAAACCTTCTCATCATTTGATTGGCATATGTCGGATGGTTTTCAGAAAGCAATTAGGCTCTATAACTTGAGGGCTAAAGGTGATCTTGTAATCTAGACCAAGTCAAGTAGCTATATTAAAATGCTACCTATGTATTTTCTAAAACAAAGAAGATCTGGCTTTTCTCTTGACCCAAAATGACAAGTAATTGATATGAATCTGTCATCGAATTTGATTGTCAACACTCTCAGACTGTAATTTTTCAATCCAATTGATTAATTTTTGCACAATCGCATTTTGTGCGCGCAAATTGCAGTAAAATGCATGCATTGTTGACTCTCAACTTCTATAATTTTATTAACTCGTGCCACTGCATCATATATTTTATTAAAAAAGAAAATATTATTGCATTGCTGTTTGGTTCTGACTGTTCAGATGTGTTTTATTTTAAAATTTCAGGGGAACAGTGACTTGAGGATCCTAAATGTTGCCGCTTTTGCTGTCTCTGGATATGCTTCCTCTGAAGGCCGGCACTGTAAACCCTTCAATCCTTTGCTAGGAGAAACTTATGAAGCTGACTTTCCCGATAAAGGAGTTCGCTTCTTCTCTGAAAAGGTCAGTAATCATCTCCGATTCACAACAGAACAGGGTGACTCGACTTAAGAAATATTTAAATTGAACTCACAGTCAGACTACTGACTGAGCTATGTTGATACATTCCCTTTTCTTTTCTATATTTAACGAAAAATCATGAGATATACTTTGTCAGAGACTTCAATGAATGAATAGAAAGAACTTTAAGAAAAACATGACTGTGATTGGAATCCTAATAAATGCAGAAGGGTCTGCCTGCACCACTTTCTTTTCTAAAGGGGAAATTACAATTTTTTGAAATTGTACCGCTTGGGAAGAAAAATATATTCTAGTCAAGCTGCTATGCAGGGTTTGGGAGTAAATTTCTGTTTAAATTATTCAAACAAAATTGAACCACGATTTTAGTTCTTCACTAAATGAAACTAGCCAAACAAAATGTCCTTATGGAAGATATAGGACCTGTCTGGTCATGAATGCTTTTGTCTTCAGACAAAGTACATTTCAACTATATTTTGAGTTGAAACAGGTTAGTCACCACCCAACTCTCATTGCCTGCCACTGTGAAGGTAGAGGGTGGAAATTCTGGGGTGACAGCAACCTCCGCACAAAATTCTGGGGGCGGTCGATTCAGCTTGACCCTGTTGGAATCCTGACCCTAGAGTTTGATGATGGTGAAATATTCCAGTGGAGCAAGGTATGTACTAGTCAAATCTTTTGATCTTCTAGCTTCAATTTCTATTAGTATGGGCTGCATTTGAATTGACGCCAGATTGCTTATCTGTTAGGTCACAACAACGATCTATAATCTTATCCTTGGTAAAGTGTATTGTGGTCACCATGGGATGATGCATATACAAGGAAATCGACAGTATTCATGCAAACTGAAGTTCAAAGAACAATCTATTCTTGATAGAAATCCTCACCAGGTTGGTCATTTTTGGAAAAAAATCCACTTGTATGCATGAGATCAGATATTTATTTTAATTTTCTGAGTAGTATGATGCTTTTCACTAGCCTGATCAGTGTACATCTGGTAGGTCTGCTGTCAACAGATCATTAGGATACAGAACCGGTCTTAGTTCTGGGTTATTTTCGAAAATAAAGTACAATTCATTAGTTTCCTGTATTTATAGGTTCAAGGGTTTGTTGAAGATGCTTCTGGTAATAAAGTTGCTTCATTATTTGGGAAGTGGGAAGACAGCATGTATTATACTACTGGGGATGGGACTAGCAAGCCCAAGGATCGGATTCCCTCATCTAATGCCACCTTGCTTTGGAAAAGGAACAAGCCACCTCTTAATCTCACCCGGTACAACTTGACGTCATTTGCCATCACCCTAAACGAATTAACGCCAGGACTCCAGGTAGTGATGATGAAATGTCATGATTTTCTACAACGCATTTTCGTTTACCATGCATGAATCTCTAATTGTTCTTTATAGCCATGTCTAATCCTGTGTATTTGATAACGGAATAAGGAGAGGCTCCCACCCACGGACTCCAGGCTTAGACCAGACCAGCGGCATTTGGAGAATGGAGAATATGAGAAAGCAAATGAAGAGAAACAACGGTTGGAGAGGAGGCAAAGAATGGTATATTCACTCCTTTTGATCTTTCTTAACTTAACTATACACTTCGTTGTAGTGCAGATATGTTGGAATAATTATAAGAATAGGGGGTATGAGTTGAACTTTCCATTGGTGATGGAAGAGCTGCTTTTTTGCCTCGGCTAAGATTTGAACTTATTACTATTAGTAACTTGACATTAGATATCTAGTGTGGCTATGCTGCTGCTTGGGCTGCTGCATATGAACTAGATGAGATATGGACAATTAGCCCCGTCATATAAGTTTTTCGTTAGTTTACCTATCCATTGCACTGATGTCTAGACTTTACTTCTATTAATTAACATCATCTGTATCCTGTCTGTTTATATCTGGAAGAAATCATATTTAAGAAATTCTTTGCATGGCTACATGTGAACATTATATATGAACTTGCATGAGCTGTTGTCACCACACTTCATTCATTCTATGCAGTCCAGGAAATTACAAGAAGATGGATGGAAACCCAGATGGTTCCAAAAGGAAGGTGAAAATGGATCTTTCCGCTACAATGGTGGCTATTGGGAAGCCCGAGAGCTGGGGAATTGGGATGGATGTCCAAATATTTTTGGTGAATTCAATGAAAACCTAGTGGAATCCTCTGAAGGGCGCCTGGCTTGATTTAGGTGTGTACTCTTCCAGAAAACTGCATCTTCACACTCCTTTAAATGCGGTTTCTTTTGCTGATGAGTTGCCATGGTGGATGCCTGAGATTTTTTGCAATGCTGCACCATTGGTTATGGTGAAGCTTGAACCTGAAGCATGTGCTAGACTCAATATCCTGGTACAAAAAAATGCATTTCCCCTGTCTTGGCTTGCGCTTTCCCATGCCATGCTGCCTGGTGAAAAGGATAAACAATGAAAAAGTTGATGTAAATTGAGATTTTAACTAGACCCCTCTAAACTTAATTTACCGTTCATAGAGAAATTCCCTCTGTTTTCATCGAAATCTCCAAGCAGTTCAATAGCGGAACTCCAACACCTAACACTTCTCTTAGACCTGACCTGATTACGTGCTTGTCGATAGTGCAGAAAGGGTTGTCCCAGAGCAAGCTGTGCACATTAATTCTGGTTGGGTTTATCATATTCCAGCCTTTTTCAAAGGTTGTCGTCCAAGTTTGACAATGTTTTTCTTCAGTTCATAGAGGATGGATAGGATTAGAGCTATTTTCTTGTAGCATTCTTAATTGTCTGCTTTAAGGTGTTGTTATTCTTGTAATGTACTCTCTCTTCTGTTTATGATAGTTCTTTGAACTGCACTAGCCACTGGCTAAATTTTTTTATCTCTTTTTTTAGAAATAAAAGAAAAGGGAAATATATTATTGTCATCATCCCAATTTCGCAACTTTTGGTTTAAAAATCATGTTTTTTTTTTCAGGGCTGAATGCTTCAAGCCTAATTTAGCTCATTCTAGTAGAGTTTTTTGAGGGCAAGTTTCTATATATATATATATATATATATATATATATAATAACCTTGATAAATCATTTTTTATTAAATAATATTTTTTACCGGTCTTAGAATTAACATGGTAAATTAATAATTTGTTGTATTTATGCGATAACACATCTAGATAAAAAGACATTGGTTTCACTTAATATATAAATTAATAATCTTCTTATACACACTAAGTGACTCAATTAGGAGGCTCTCATAAAAGTCATCTCTATAAGTTTCAATATATAACTATCATCATTAACTTTATCATTTCTTTTTATGATGTTCATAATAATTTGCTAGTTACTCAACAAAACTTTGAAGTTGTTTTGTCTTCTCCTTTAATTTAAAAGGTACTAAATATCCATTGTATCACAATAATTCATCTCTTTTTTTTAGAACATATAATTGTTAAACACTTTCAATCCAAATTCTTTGAAACCATGTTATCTAGATTTAATTTTGCAATGTTGAAAACAATTTGCAATTGTACTTGCTTGCAAATCTATTGTCCAAGCCGAGATTGCAAGATTTATTGCATCTAAAATATATATTTTTTTAGTTGAAGATCTCAATTTCATAACCCTCCAATTTTTTTGACAAATCAATAATAATAATAATAGTGCATTTTGAAAGCTCGTATAATCCTTATGGATGAGTAGGTGAATGAATTAGCAGGGATATAATGAATAAAATGTGCTCAAAAGCCAAGTTCAATATTTACCTTTTTGTGGGGTCCAAACTCCCTATTATACTTGTTTTATACTTGTTTGACATTATATTTTAAAAATATTTTTGAAAAAAATTAAAAAATTAAAAAAGTTTATTTTTATTTTTTACTTTAAATTAAAAAAATGATGTTCTTATATTATTTTCACGTGCTGATGTCAAAAATAATTTTTATAAAATAAAAAAAATATTATTTTGATATATTTTTGAATAAAAATATTTTCAAAAACAACTTTAACCACATTCTCAAACAATAGCTAGGCTTAGTTCCAAATCACTGTCATAGGTTTTTATCTTCATGAATAGGATTGTTTGTAATAGAAATTAGAAAGACCAATAGATATATCATAAGTTTCTAATATATAAGCAATTTATTTTAAATAAGATAATTTAAAGTGATAGTAATTAGATTTTTTTTATAGTATAATCAGTCTTTTATCTAAAGATCCTTATAAACTATCAAAATTTATAGTTACCATAAACTTTATAGCGTTTGTGGTTCAGAAACTTTATCGATACTATATATATATATATATTCCCGCATTACGGCAAGTTCAACCTTCAACTTTTGGTCGAATCTTTTCCAAGCTTTCTGTACATACTACATCTGACGTTTACAAACTTATTAAAAGCAAACAACACTTGTAAGGTTAAAAGCGAAACACACCTGCAAGGTTAAGTGCAAAAGAGGGGGGAAAGGGTGCGTGCAAAAAATTAAAATAAAACCCTTTTCAGTGGAAAGTGGGCTCATCAACTTCGCCCAGCTCAACTCCGTCGTCAGCGAGTCTCCTGTCCTTGTAGACATACCATCTGGCACAGACCAGATAAATGACAAAGTTCAAAGCACTCAGAATCGCCAGCAGCCAGTAGAAATCATGGAGCCTCCCCTGGTTCAGATTATCCGCCAGCCATGGCTCGTTTACAGTCACCTTGTGCACTATAGCGACCAGTGAAGAGCTGACGAAAAACCCGAGAGAAAGGGTGCTCAAAAACAACCCTGTGCTCATGGTCTTCATCCCTTTAGGACACTCTCTCAGGAAGAAATCGAGCTGCCCGATATATGTGAATGCTTCACCAGACCCCACGAAAAAGAATTGTGGGACCAGCCAGAACACGCTCAATGGAATCTCGGCCGTCGGATCATCGGTGAGACCATGTAATCTTGCGGCTCTCAGCCTCTTCTTCTCGGTGAGTGCCGCGGCTATCATGGCAACGATGGATAGAACCAAGCCGACTCCTATGCGTCTTAATGGGGTTAGCCCTTGTGGATGCTTAAGCACTTTTCTTGCGATTGGAACGATGATCCGGCCATAGACAGGGACGGTCAAAAGAATGCTACCAACAAAGAAGACCGTCAGCGATGCCGCAGGTATTCGGAAAGATTTTCCGATGTGACGGTCCATGGTGGTGGCTTGTGACACAGAAAATGTGGTCATTTGGGCGTAGACAGTCCAAAATATTATGGTGGTAGCCCAGATGGGTATCATTCTGACTACCATTTTCACTTCTTCTACATCTGTTAAGGTTGCCAAGTCCCACTTGTTTACCTTGGCCACTTCCAGCTCCTTGATCGCTGCTTTGTCCAAGAAACTGCACCGTGTATGAAAAAATAAATTGAAGTTATGATCAGTAAATTATCACTCATTTTGTGTGGCATTTACTATATTTTTTTTAGATTCTAGAAAACATCAAGTATAATTTATGAATTTACATGAGCAAATAAAACTTTGACTGTTTTAAATTTTTATAAAAAATACATATTCTAACTTGAATTTAAAACTAGCTATACAGATGACAAACTCTTTCTTATCACATAACGTAACGTCTATAGGTAAAGCCACAAGGCATCCACTATCCAGAGAAGGTTTTAAGAAATTGAAGCTAGAACTTGTGTCACGAGCTGGCGGGGGGAAATGTGAAATGAAATGCTGGGAACAAAAATCATCATGACAATAGATTCCATTTGGAGACAGACTGGCTCCAGTTGCTCGTTATCTTAGTGAATGTTTAGGATTGCGATAGATAAGAGATGTTTTTTTTGTTTTTTTTTAAAATCAAATTAATCTATAATTACTTTTCACCTTCCAACTTCTGTCACGAGTGGTAGAAACTATAGATTATACAAATATCCTCTTGGAAAGCTTGAATATAATATGTTAGAGGTCTATAAAGTAATATTATTATTTGTATGCAAATCAAAACACGAAATCAACCCTGATTTAGTCTTGGGGGTGCTTTAGGGGCTCCAATCATCAAGATGCCAGTGTGTGGGTTAGGCAAATTTCTACGAGGAAACATCTAGGATGCACTCTACGAGGAAACATCTTATAGAAAAAAAATCGTTATCACTTTACTAAACCTACTTTAAAATTTCTAGATTTTTAATCCGGGGATTTTAGGCAAATCTTTATGGATATACGAGTGAAGATCCGATACACTAGCCAGACCGATAAGGAAGAAGGATATTCAAGATAAAATGAAATTAATTCCAATTAAAAAAACGTTCTGGATAATAATAATAATAATAATAATAATAAGTTATTAATGTTTTCAGGGCGAGGTAGATAAGTTCAGTAATTGCTTGTGTGTGTGAGTGTTACTGTGTTGTTTTTGAAAATATGTTTTTTTTTATGAATGTATTAAAATGAATTTTTTTTTAAATATTTTTGATATTAATATATGAAAATAATTTACA
The DNA here is from genome assembly GCA_964035475.1 of Salix caprea. Lineage (NCBI taxonomy): Eukaryota > Viridiplantae > Streptophyta > Magnoliopsida > Malpighiales > Salicaceae > Salix > Salix caprea. Next base: position 7,375,051 of record OZ037759.1, on the reverse strand, counting down.
AATATCAAAAAATTAATCCTGGAGCACTAACCGGAATTGCTTGGTATGGGGTAGCTTTTGCTTCTTCTCGCTGCTTCCCTCTTCAACATCATCAACATTGTAAAGAAGAGACACATCTGAAGGTAATTTCGCGTGCCTTTTTTTCCAAGCACCCACAAAAACAGTGGCTACCTGTGTCAATGGACTCCCCACCAGTTTCTTGAAACGGTACCGCCTTGTGCCGGAGAGGAACACGATCAGGCCTAGCACAATAGCACAGGCACATATGCCATATCCCCATTCTCTCCCCAAACTATCTTGTATGTAAACAAGAACTGTCACTGCACAGAGCGCGCCCAGGCTGATTAGAAAGAAGAACCAGTTAAAGAAATTGAGCATCTGCTTTCGTTCTTCGGGGTCCGTGTCATCGAATTGATCCGAACCAAAGCCCGAGACGCTTGATTTTAGACCTCCGGTGCCGAGAGCAGTGAGGTACAGGGCTACATAAAGAACCGTGAGTTGTTTTCCGGTAGCAGGGATGCAATCTGTGTTGTCCACACATTTAGGTGGCCTGAGGCTTGGGACTACGGTGGAGATAGTCAAGATTGAGACACCCTGATCAACAAAAAATAATAAGAACCAAGAAACAGGTGAAGTAATATATCAAGAGACATGTAAGAACAAGGCGCATAACCTTTTACGACCAAGAAGGAAGATTTATAATAAAATACTGAAATAATTTACTCAGAAGGAAATATGAAAAAAAATGGTTCAAGTAATGGTAAGTGCGACGGTCTCACCGTTGCTTGCACGGTGGCGAAGATGGCGATGGTGAGATACCTGTCATGAAACAAAGAAAAGGGTTAAGAAATCAGAAAGCAGGCACTAAAATGAAAGACTGTAAGTGCAAAAAGCTCGTTAAACCTTCCAAGAAAGGTGTCAGCAATAAAACCACCGAGCAGACAGAGAATGAAAGATGTTCCGAGGAAGTTGGTGACGGTGTTGGCGGAGGTAGCATTGCCCAGGTGCATGGTAGCAGTCAAATACGTCACCAGATTAACAGCAATACCAAGTGTTGTCAGTCTCTCCATTGCCTCTCCACCTGATAAAATCCAGAAAAGGAGAGTGATCAGAGATGATCAGATAGAAAAACATGGACAGCTAAGTAAGATACACATATCATAGAAAATGAAAGAAAGCTGTATAAATAGGGTGTGTGCTGATCTCTGATTTCAGACCTAGAATCATGGCGGCACTGATCCAGCCACCAGTTCTGGACCGCTCCGCAGGGCGGCCCTTGTAGTCCCAGGCATCTGGGAGGGTCTTGCCTTGTGTTTCTGGAAGAGACATTATTGTTTTGGTTTTAATTTTGGATGGAAGCCTAACAGGTAGAGATACGAGTGAGTAAGAAAGAAGAGACCATGTGGCACATTGAATGCAGTGGAACCTCCCTTTTTTATAGGGAATTTAAGGGGATCTAATTGTGTTAAAAATAAATAATAACGTAATTGTATTTCGAATTAAGTGAAATGTGTCAGCTTATGTTTAATGAAAATTTATTTGGTAGTTAAATGTGGACACCTGTTTTATATTAATATAAGATGCACGGAATATAATTAAATCCGACTGATAGGTATTAATCTGTCTCGACACAGATAAATAAGTATTTTTTAGATCAATAAATAATGGATAGAATATGTATATTATGATCAGACCCTATCAAAACCTGCTAAAACTTAACCTGAAATATTATTTATATCATATAAACATATACATACTATATGTTAATTATCTTGATTTTATTAATTAATGAATAATAATAGAGTTATTTCATATTTAAAATTTAATGAATAATTTATGTATATTTAATTTTTTAGTTGATAAATAATAAATAAAATATGCACATAAAATTCCACTTGTAAATCACATATATCTTAGTTTTCTCTCCACATGCTAGTGGACCCTGTGATTTTGAGGTGGGAGTTGCAGTGTTTGATTGGAGAAGACTTTGTTATGGGTGGCAGCCGGGCTTGTTTGGGAGTGCGGTTGCGATAGTTTTTGAAAGTGTTTTTCGTGCCGAAATGTATCAAAATGATGTTTTTTTATTTTTTAAAAATTATTTTTGACATCAGCACATCAAAATAATCTAAAAACAACAAAACATATTCATTTAAAATGCAATTTATTTTTTCAAATTTCAGCCAAAAACAGGTTGGATCGCACAGCCAAACAGGCTCATTTGAAAGAGAGAGACGGCAAAGGTGGAGTGTGAAAAAAGCTTTTGGAGGGGCCAAGTTAGAATATTATGGGGCTTTAAAGAGAAAATAAATATTTTTTAAGGGGCGAGGGTGAGAAATATGCGAAACCTATGGACCGTATTTGGATTGAATTGGCTATCATAAGTTAACCCACCATAAAACAAAGATACAAAACACCGATTGAAATAGTATTCCTGTCCCTTTTCTTTCTTTCTCAGCGAAATGGCCTTGTTGATGGGGCTAATAATGATTTTATTGATTGGAATATTTTTTTTCATTATTAAATTGTTTTTTCAATTATTTAGCTTAGTAAAATTACTTAATTAACTTAAAAGCAAGTAATATTATGTTTTTTTTTCTCAAGCATGTAAAATAATATAATTACTCTTCGAATAAAAAATTAATAAGTCGGTGTGTATAGTGTTTTTGTATTTCCTTTTTTTTTTTTTTTTTTTGCTATAATCATTATAAAAAAGGAGGAATTCAGTATTTTAATTATATGAAATGTTATTAGAAAAAAAGGGTAGGTGGTGCCATATAATGTAGACTCTAGCTAGTGGAAAATATTGGGGTGGTGTCTTTTGACATACGAATCGTGGTTTCCATGATGGTATTCAAATTATCTCAACAATCCCTCCATTCCAAAGTGACGTGGTTTAGCGTTTACGACCTTTTTCTTCTCTTTACCTCGATTTCATTTTTTTTTTCATTTTAGATTGCTATTTATTATTTTTTAATCTTATTTCTCACTATCTTATTCCAATTACTTTTTATGTCAGAGTTGATCCTCATTATTTTTTTTATCATTTCTTTATTTTTATTTTGTTTTTAATTTCATCTCTAATTATTTTATTTCATTGAATTTTTATATTATATTTTGCTCTCATTCTTTTGATTACTATTTGTTTAATTTCATATGATCAAGAATTATATTTCATGATTTTCCTTAGGTTTACCTGCTAATTGATAACTTGATCTCATAATCTTAGCTACATGTTTTAAAAGTTAGCTCAAAGTGATTTTTGTATATTTTTTAGGTTTTTTTCTTAAATTGTTTTTTTTTTCAGTCTCATTTTTAGACATTAGATTATTAGAACTTTGACTTCATGATTTTTGCCTCTATATTTTTTGTGGAGTTATCACAATCTTAGATCTCAAGTCGGGAATTAGTCTAATTAACCTAGGATTACATGATTTTTTTACTTTTTTAATCGAATTTTTATTTAGTCTTGTATTTCATTTTTTTTTTACTTGAGAATTGACCTTTATTGTTTTATTCAATTTTTTTATGTAGAGTACTAGAATGCAAATTTAGCATGCTAACTAGAGTAAGATTCTTCTATATATGTTTTTTTTTTTATTAAAATGGAGGTAAGAAACAAACAAATACAAAACTGAACACCACTGAGGATTGCTAGAAGGTACATTATCAAAACTTGTAATGAATAAAAAAAAATACTAAAAAAGAACCTGAAGTAGATAACATAAAAAAATAAATACAGTTTTAATATTAAAGACCAAAATATAATTATAAAATTACTATAGATCCACCCGATTGATCCTAAATATTTCCCATACCGACCAAACCTAAAAAAATCAATCAACCTCCATTGCTCGATCAAACAGTTGTTCAAAATGATTAACCACAATTAGACCAACCAGTTAACTAATAAAAAAATATATATATTCCTACTTTAGATTGAATCGGCATTTTTCCAATATGTTCTAAAAGCGTTGTTCTATAAAGGTAGGTACAAAAAGAGAACTTCATCAGAATCTTGGACCATGCCCGAATTTGACCTAGAACTTACTGGTCAAGATTTTTTTTATTTTTCTTGTATTTGGATTATCTTTCCTATTTAAATTAGAACTTTTAATACTCTTTTATAATCTGATTTTCTAATTAGGTTTAAATTGCTCAGAGTAAAAAATCACAGCATTTTATTTTATCTTTTTTCTTCTTATTTGTTCATAAATATTTATTTTTTTTAGTTTTTTTTTATGATTATTATTAGCCTCCCTATTTAAGCTAGTTCAGCTAAATTAGACTATTTATATGGTTTGAGGGCCCGGGGAGTCTTCTCGAAGATAAGGGCAACAAACACACAGACGCTACTTCGTGTATTTTCTACTGTTTTAATCAAAAAGCTTTAGACAATTAATGGTCGCGCATCTTTAAGCTACAAGCACCACTGATATTTCGTGGCCTGAATTGCCCTAGCGGCGGCGCTTTTTCGAAATGGAAGTTTAGACTTTAGACACACTCGAATCACCCTTTGAATATTACTGATATTTCGTGGCCTGAATCGCCCTAGCGGCGGCGCTTTTTCGAAATTGAAGGTTAGACACATTCAAATCACCCGTCGAATACTACGTGGTAGGGTACTTTCTTTCTCCTTTTCCTTGCTTTCCTCTTCCGGTGATGATATTGATATCTATCCACTTCATCCATGATTTTTGGAAAGGGCGGCAGAAGCTACTAGAAGAGACTTTTTATTGCTCCACAATCACCCCGCTATACCAAACTTCATCTATAAATTTCTTTAACTGTCATGTAAGATGTATTTATACCAATTAAATTGATTGAATCATTTTAAAGCAACTTCCACGTATTTTAATTTTAAACTTGAGCTGTATAAACATTTGATTTTATCTTTTAATATTAGATTCATTGAGAATTAAATTGAATATTCTTTTTATTTATTTTTTATAGGTTTATCAGGATCTCTTGACCCATGTAATATATTAGACGTGTTAACTCGAGTTAATTCGAGTCAATTTAATTTATTATCATTTCAATACTTAAAAAAAGATATTATCTTGATTTTTTAATTAAATTATATATTTTTTATTTATACGAGATATCTTTAAAACAAGTCAAGTCAATAAAATCATATCGATTAATCACGGTATAAGTTTAATTTTTCTTCCACTGAAACACATTAACAACACATTATAATTGATTATTATAGTGATGTGGAACCAAGAGTAAAGAATATAAAAGGGGTGAATAGGCCGTAAGCAAATAAGTGTAGTGCTTAATTAGATAAATAAAATCAACAACACCAGATAAATAGAATTAATGATCTTGTAAGCACAACACAATAAAGCAATAGTTTAAGGAAGAAAGATCGAACGTAAAGTTTTATTCTACTTCATCCTTGCCTTCAGTCATCAAGTATAACTTGAGCTTGTCTGATTGGCTACATGTTCCTGCTTACACGAGCAAGGAACAAGCTTTTTGCAGCAAATTTCCTGACGGGATTGCAAGCCAATCCTCTGTGCACTCACACCATCTGTTCTCTAGTATTGATACGGTGTTGCTCATAATTAATCTAGTAATCTAACTGATTATCCTAATTATCCTAGACAAAACCAAATAAATCTTAAAGTATAATATCTTTTTTCTTTATGCAAGGAAACCTTAATCCCTGAAAAACACATTTTATGGGTTCAGACTCTTATAAGTAGTATATGTCCTAGCTCGAACTCAAGATTTTCTATGCATATCATAAGTATTTTACTATCACATCACGCCTACTGAAGACCTTAAAGCACAATATCACTATATGCCAAAAAGTAATCAATAAAGCTCTTAAGAAAGAAAGTGTTTTTTTTTCAACTTTCCTTCTGTCTTTCTTGCTCACTCGTATGCTTAAAATATGTTGGAATGATAGGTATTTATATGGGTTTTAATTATAAGACTAATCGTTATACCTTACATGAAAGTAGCCGTTGTATAAAATCTTTCCAAATCGAACAAAATCCTGCACAAACTCTACCTGACCAGTTTCTCACTCGATTTTTCTGAAGGTTCCATGCCTGACTAGGTTCATATGACTTGTACACGTATAAATGATGCTCCAAGGGTCCATCATGATTTTATTTATTTATAAAAACCCGTTTGATAATTGTAATGCAAAGATTCAATTAAATTTCTTGATCACGGGAAGCTTTACCCTTTCGTATTTTAGAAAGTAAGCCTTATGGCATTACTTCCAGCTTGTCTTGACATAAACGAATATAATTAATCATGATTGATATAATCGATCGTCTGTGATTGATTTTATATGCATGCTAAGTTTAAATAGAATTACCTGTATATTTTCATAAATCTATTCATTCCACCGGTTAAGAAACATTTGCATGTTGTTAATAGAACTAAACAATCTAACAAAACTGAAAAAACTCCACAGAACCATGGTATGATATTGAGGCAAAGAGGATCGAGTCCATAGCTAACACAAAATCACAAGCAGAATCTACAGGTGGGAGATCGCCAAGCACACCAGTAAAATCATAACTAGATTCAAAACCTGTAGTTGGAGACGACAAGTAATTAGAGAGTCGCAAGTAGAACTAGAGAGTAGAGACAGAAGCGCTGGTAATGGTCGGCATGTTGTTAAAGCAGGTTGGAAGGTTGAAGAACTGAGAATTAGGTTGGATAGGAAAAATCAAGATGGGGCATCTTGCTCGATAGTTGTAAAAGGAAAAGAAAAGTTATTTTGAAATCGAACATGACACCATATAAATTATTTTACATTAAATTTCGAAACAATGATAGCTCAAATGAGAAGAAATGTACCTCAAAAACACACATGACTTGGATTTAAAATCAATTGTATGTCGATTATATGGGTAAGACAGACAACCGAAGGTCTTAAAAAATGTACAAGCACTCATATGAAGAATTGCCACCAAAGCTAGTGTAGGCACACGACTGGAAAGGAAGAGAGTTGTTTCAAACGAAAATTCCTAACTTTTGAGGTACTTTTCAGTGACCAAAGACAGCCAAACTATCTTCAACAATATGACAAGGCGTTGATGCTAAGTAAAAGCTCGTGCATTTAAAAATGCTTGTGGAATAAAGATGGCTAAGGACTTAAGGGACAGAGATCATCATTACTCCAATCAGACATGAGGATTTTCTCGGCAAGTAAATCCTTGACGCAAAAATAGAATTAAGAAACATTTTCTGCCAATATGAGAAATAACTAGCCCCTTGCCATCTTCAACTTGAAGTTGATCGCGATCACAGCAAGGATCAGAAAATGTCATCGCAGACAGATCGGGTTTGGAGGATGTATGATTACCTTCATGAGTTTTAAAACCAATCACTCTATTGATTTTGAAAGTGTATTTTTATTTAAAAATATATTAAAAGAAATACTGTTCTATATTATAAAACTAAAACAATTTAATATCTTCTAAATATAAAATAGCATAAGAAATAAGACATCAGTGGTCGGTCGATGTCGTCCCAACTTTATGCACCTAACTTTCCTTTTCTTACTATTTTCTATTAGAATTCAATCCAGTTAGACAGCGTCGAAGTGAGTGAATGATTATTTTATCCTATTTTCATTCGATGATGACTTTGGATTATGATAAGATTCAAGGCATATATATTTTCCCACTTTATTCTTTCATGCTCTCCAAGAGCCAATCCTCTAGACAGGGAATATACTTTATAATTCTAACTAGCTGGTCGGGACATATGCGTGGACAGGTGGCTGAAATAGATGTTCAAAAACAAACAAAATGATTATTATTTTTTAAGGCGATAAACCTCGCCCTAAAAATATGTTTCTAGATGAGCGATTAAAATTTTAATTATCTCAGGTTTTTATAAAAATACATATTTTGACTCGAACTCAAGATATGTTGTGCAAATCATAAGTTTTTTGTCATCATGTTATACCCTATAGGACACAAAAATGTATAAATAATACAAAAACATTGGTTTTCGTTGATATTTAACTAAAAAAATTGCTTCTATAGAATAACGAAAATAAATGTTGAAACTCATCATACGTGTTTAAGATAAGTGGGGAGCTGTCTAGGAATCGTCTTACGTGTTCATCCAACGATGTTGATATGGAAGAAGAAGTTGTGCTCCATTGCTTTAACTCTGAATGATATCCTAAGGTCAAGTCATCATGGACGGCACAAGCCATCTTATATGTAATTAAAAGACTTCGAATTACCTATGAAAAATATGATGGCAATTTTAACAAATTAAAGATTATCTATTATTATTTGTTAATCAATAAGTAGGGCTCTGTAAAAATAAAATAAAAAAGCAGAGGCTGTATAGAACAACAGCCTATCTCTGCCTAGCAGAGAAGCACTAAAACAAAATATATCCTGAGCAGGATTGTTAATATTGTTCCGTTCTGGCTGGAATGGTTAGAACGTTCCGTGCCATTAAAAAAACTGAGACAAAACGGTGTCGTTTTCGTCTCAGTTTTAATTCCGGCCCGTTCCGGAAATATCGTCCAAATTCTGGCCGGAACTTCTCGGTACCGTTCCGGGCGTGCCGCTTCGGCCTTAAAATCCTCTTTATTTTAATTAACTTGTAATTGTGTTTCTAATTTTGAGATTATATTTGTTTGATTTTGTGTTTATATTGTAAAATTTAAAGTTAATTTATCTTGAATTTTAATTATACTTGTTAAATTAATATTTTAATTTTTTTCATATATATATATATATATAATTAATTATATATGAACAATACAACTCCGAAACGGCACACCAAAATGCTCTGAACTGAAACGTTCCGTACCAATAGAAAAACCAGAACGGCGATCAAAACATCGACTAGAACGGTATTGACAACCTTGATCCTGAACACAAATTAATCACAGTGTGTAGTAGGATCGCTCTCCTTATGGCATGACATTAATGCCAAGTCAATAATTTGCCACAGACAGAAGCTATTTTTTATATTAAAGAAATACACTCTTTGAGCCCAGAAAAGTGGGCTTTTATTAACTTCATGGACCGTTCATTCCTTAGGGCGGGAAATTCATACATGCTACCACTTGTGGATCAAGGCAATCTGGGCCAAGTCCAGTCCAATCGATGAAGTGGGCTATAGCATTACGTTACTGCAAACCACCAAGCCCACCAACATCCCTTTTTTATGCACTTCGCTCTGTTAAGGCTCCCCTCTTGTCTTTTCAGTTTCAAGGTTTCAGTTTTCTAATCATAAATAAAAACTTTTCTTGGTATAAAAAAAGCTAAATATTTCTAATTTATCCTTGCATTAAAAAAAATTAAATCAATATTGCGTTGAACTGACAACAAGAAAACTATCACCATCAATTTGAATAATCATCCAACCATGGATGTATAAGCGAAGATTCATCAGTTGAACCTAAGGGCTAAAGGCCCTTTCGTCCCAAATCATATTCATTATTTTGATACTGTACCAATATTGCTACCTTTGTCTAATTACAAAGATGGTCTCCCTCATTTTATTTAGCTATCGTAACTGCATATATATATATATATATATATATATATATATATATATATATATATATATAGAAGCATCTTACTTTATTACCTTGCCTCTCAAAGTTAGGATCTTTTTGATGAGTATCTGATCAAAAGTGAAGATTCGAGATTTACCTCAAGGTTAACTAATGAAAGGTAATTGCTGGGTCAAGAACCACACGAGTCAGCACCCATCGTTCTCGGCACACAACTTTCAATTCGTCTATATACATTTAGAGATTCAGACATTCAATTAAATAAAGAAATTGCCAAGTGCGTGTTTCCAAAAGAATTCTGGATATTCAACTAGGACAATGTGAAGCTAAACTAACGTAGATATATATAGGTAGCGTTATAATGACAGGCACCTCCAGAAATTAAGAAAGAGATCCGAAAGACTTTCGAAGATAGACAACGAAATCTTTGGAAATATTCGTCTACTTTCTTTGAATTATTTTAAGGGAATATTACACTGCTCGCACCTCAAATTATGGCCATTTTTTCTTTTTGCATTTCAACTATATTTGCACCTTAGCAATTTGGCATGATAAAATGGTAGTCGGGAAGGGAACGCAAATTACTTTAACGAGTGGTTGTCTGAGAAGTTTAGGAGATGGAGAGGCTTTTTTTGACGTGATCCCCGAAATTTAAGGTTTTGGGAGCATCCACTGCCTTTAAAGTCAGCCAATCCTAAATGCATGTCTCGATTATTTGTCATTTCCATGAAATCTACAACACTTTGTTTGGTTGTCTAATAGGGTGATTTATTCGAATGCTGTGGAGAGTTTTAAATTTTATGTGATTCATTGATGGGTTCATGCATGTGGTCGGGGATTTCCTGAAAAGGTATATGTGATTTTGGAAAATAAAAGGGAGGGCTGATGTGAAGTGGCATAGGTAGTGGTAGGTGTAGCCGACGAGTACAGTGAGAAAGAAATAAAGGGAACGACTGATTTTTGGGCAGTGAAATGAGAGAGATGAGTCTTCGAGGGGCAAAAAAGTGAGGTGGAAAAGAGAGGATGATTGATATGATAATCGATAAGGTTCAATGCTTTGATATATAACAATTTCGTTTTATTAACAAAAATCTAAAAGAGATTTATCTATCAATTCATTATGAATTTCAATAATATAATTATTATTTTATCTTTCAATGCGTCTCAGATTTTGTCTTGAAATCTGGAGTATTGACAACTTTTCCAAGATACCGGTTGACAATACCAGAATGTTTGGGGGTATTTTAGTATTTGTCGTGTATTTTTGCATAATAAAAATACTACTTGACCCCTCACAACATACAGTGAACAATAACTGAGTCATGAGTATTTTTGATTTTTTATATGTCTTTACACAGTAAAATTATCATATTACCCTCGTATAAGACAAAAAAAAAAACTAACGTCGAGGGCCTTCTTGACATTTCATAATTTTTAAATTTTTGTTAAAGTTTTTGAGTTTTTTTATTCCTCATGGTAAGTGAATAATTTTTTATTAGTTTAACAGTACTACTAACAATAATAATAATTTAAGGTGTTATGATTTTGATAATAATAGTAACATTATAAATTATCATGATAATAACGATTATAATTTATTGTAATAGTTATAGCTCTTATGATGTAATTAATTATGGCTTTGATGGTAATAATAACAATAACTCATAAAATAATATAAAAATATCAATAATGATAAAAACAATTATAATAATGATAATAATACTAATTATAATTGAAATAATATCAATAAAAACAACGATGTTGGTTATCGTGATGATTATTGTCGTAATAATGGCAACGATTATAACAATACTGCTAGTAATAATCAGAATAATAATGATTTACAATAATAATTATAATAGCAGCTACAATAATTATGACAATTTAAGAATCGTGATGATTAAAATATAATAATAATTGAAATAATTCATTAGTCGATGTATTTGTTCAAAATTGACTTTCACGACTTTTTTATTTATGATATTCATATTTAATTAATATAATGTAAATAAAAAATATATGAAACACAAAACGGGGGGGGGGGGGGGGGGGGGGGGGGATAGACAATCTACTGATTAAATAATTATCCAAACATTTCGAACAATAACAACTTTCAATCACTTCGATGCACAAAACAAATAATCCGTTTGAAATGGATTTTATCGATGGTAATTTAACTAATTAAATATTTAGTTAATCAATAAAAATACGCACAATAATCAATCATTTTATTACATCAAAAAAACTCAGCGCAATGCGTGTACAAGGCAACTTGTTTTCATCTATAATCGGGGATAGGAAATAATATTGCAAAAAAAAAAAAAAAAAAAAGACAAAACCGTAAGATGATCATCCAAATTTTTCCCTTGTTTAATGCAAACAATATTATTGTAGATTCAATCAAAGTAACAAATATTGGTTTCTTCTGTGTTTAATCTTCTGCACACCATTGGCAGGAATTAGTCGAAGAAGTTATAATTTTCCAATGGATCATCAGGCTGGCCTTAATTTTCTGGTGGCTAGTCATGACTACAAATAATATTGACAAACGGCTGTCTGTCGACCTCTAAACAGAGGAATGCACTAACATAAACTTGTAATATATTCTTATCATCAGCTTCGAGCTTATGCGTCAGTATCACGTAAGCGTTCATCTCCGACAGATCAAAGATAAAACCAGTTGGAATCATGTACTGATCTGTGTGATTAGTGATTAAAGCAATTATTAAAATGAAATCATATGCGGTTTGCAAGGTGGGTTGCTGTCTTGGTTAAGTAATTGCATGGAACACGAGCTAGTGGAGCTAAAAATGGCTCCACACGGTGTGAATGAAAGGAAAATTAACAATAACGACAATGGTTTAAGTTAATATTTTTTCGGCTGTTTGCATGCATAATTTCATCAGAATCCGCAGTGGAGCCCATGGGTGGGGGTTCTAGGGTTTCCCGTGACACGATCCCATCGAACTCCCACAGGAATCAAATACGCCAAGTTGAAAGTGTGTTCATGGCCACAATTCATATAATGGGACAAGATACAAGCTTTATTTTCATACATGTAAAACACCATTTAACAGCAAAAAGAAAAAAACAAACTTTTTGTTTCACACTGAAATCGTTAAGAGATGATAGAAAGATTTGCTGTGATTGAAATTATGGCTCTCCATTATTTGATGATGAGTTTAACAAAAAAACACAAAAAAAAAACCCATTTCTTTTCGGGCCACCAGGTTTATCTCTGAAAACTTGTGTAGGATTTGATTGGAATGGATCTTCTCGGATTTATCCATGGATAGTACTTCCATCGTACAAGTCGAGTTATGCTTAACCTATAAGTCAGTGTCAATTTCTTTACCTTGGATGCTTATTTTATATTGCTCGACTGATCTTTTCTGTTTTTGTTAGGATACATATTTGACTGCCGCTCATGAAAATGAAAGTAGAAATAAATAGCAGTCTTTAAAAGGAAGAGAACGATGGAGTAAAATGCTTTCTTATTTTAGCTAAACTCAACCCTGCAAGCACCACAGCTGACATGGGACAACTCAATCTCATATACCACCAAAGCATGCGACGCAGGTGGACGCTTAAATTTGTTTCATAATGAATCATTAAAAAAACCAGAACATCTTTATCCAGCAATGGATGCACAAGATGAGTGAAATCTTGGCTAACTATATGATCCATGGTAGGGTTGCAAGGGCCTACGAACATGGCAATTTGCAATCCCTAGCTAGAACACAAGCATCCAAAAGTTTGCCAAAAATTCTACCTGTCTGCTGCCAGCTAAATTCTCAAGACCACACATGGGTGCATGGACTTCTTCAATTTGTTATTATTTTTTCTTTTATGACAGAAATTCGATACATTATTTTGTCTCAACATCAAATTAACCGACAGACCTTCTTTATGTCAAGGAATTATCTCACCCAGAATCTTAAACTGTTACCCAGAATCTTAAACTGTTAAGTGAGACCTCAGAATATAAATTATATTACTCTCTAACACATCTCCTCAAGTGAAAGCTCTTTGGCCTTGAAACTTACACAGACCCACATTAACTTGTACTTTATTTTTATCAAATAGAATAGAGATTGTGAAATTTGAACTTGAGACTGTTGGGTCAACAAAACTGTAATACCATATCAAGCAATCATCTCATCCAAAAATTTAAATTATTATATAAAATCCTAAAATATAATTTATATTATTATCTCATTCTTGAGATTAATTACTTGAGCCCTATAAGAACCCGCTCTTGGGTGCATGTTTTTCATCACTTGAAGTTTTCTCTTCTATAGCTTCTACTAGCTAGTATTCACTGTAACTTCTGAATTCAAAAGGAGCCATCGGCTTTTGATAGAAATGGCTTCCAAAAGCACAGCATCACTTGCTCTCTTTCTTGCACTCAACCTTCTCTTCTTTTCCCTAGTCACTGCCTGTGGAGGGGGTTGCCCCTCTCCTAACCCTAAACCAAAGCCAAAGCCAAAGCCAACCCCAAAGCCAAAGCCAACGCCGTCACCAAGCCCTCCCGGTGGAAAGTGCCCTAAAGATGCACTTAAACTAGGTGTGTGCGCTGATTTGCTCGGATCATTGCTTAATGTGACCGTAGGCACACCCCCTGTACAGCCATGCTGCAGTGTCATTCAAGGCCTTCTTGATCTCGAGGCTGCCGTTTGCCTCTGCACCGCCATCAAAGCTAACGTCCTGGGTATCAACCTTAACATTCCAATTTCCCTGAGCTTGCTTCTCAATGTCTGTGGAAAGAAACTTCCCAAGGACTTCCAGTGCTCCTAAACGTATTAATTTGCGTAGCCTTTGCATGGCTTGAAGCATGTTTTCTCAATTTAGAGTTGTGTGGTATAACGAAAACAGCTGCTCGTTTTCGCTTTTACGGTGCTTTTTCTGTCTTATATATTCAGCAACCACGAATAAGTTTAATTAGTTTTTCATAATGTTGTATCATGTTTTCTATATACCCTGTGTGAAACAAACGTTGCTTTTAGTATTCAGATGGTGATATATTGTTTCATACTTCTGTCATTACAAATCCTTTATTTACATACACATATATGTGTGTGTGTGTGTGTTGCAGGTTAAACATACATGAATTTAATCGTTAATAAAATGGATAAAAAATTCTTCTCTTCCAACCCCTTCTACAGTAGTATTCTACAGTCCAATACGGACGAGTCTAATTTAACCGTCTTGAAAAATATTGGTGATGAGGGCCATTCATTTGCATCACTTGCAAGCTTTACTAGATGCCTTCGGCTGTCAATGCTTTTGCACTCCTGAGCAAATTAATTTCCATAAAAGTTGTACACTTTTTCCGAACGCACAATTTTCCATTATAATTACTGTAATAACCATAGAATTTTAAGAAATAGTTCAGGTAGTTGTCATAACATCTACATCCATTTGATTTCATGTCAAATAACCTATTAAATTGCATCTTTATGAGATTCTTCATCGACTTTCACCTGAATAAACATGATTTATTCTCATTACATCAATCATCATACTTCTATAACGATAATTATTATCATTGATAACTTCATAAATGTAATTAGAACTAAATCTTGACCCAATAATCCTTTCTAACATGGTCATATAAGAAATATATATATTGTTCACCCTCTTTTTTAGAAAATGCATGTCATAAACATTTGGTTGGAAGACCTTTTTGTTTTTATGGTTCATACATAGACATCTAATTCCACCTCCATAAATATTGATGGATTTGAAAATAAAAAAACAAAATAGAGGAATATAAATAAATTTTAAATAAGAGAAAAATAAGAATTTGTGTAAATGTGAAAGGTCTTTTAGATGTTATGGGTAAGAAGTTGTTTATATGATAGGAAAGAAGCAATCCCTCTATTTGTCCCACATGTGATAAGTTCATATTTTTTTATTTAATTATAAAGGATGCCTGGTGTTCTTATAGGATAAGAGTTTTCTTAAATTGATAATGGTGTTTTTGCTGATAAAGGTAAAAGAAATAAGAATAAAGACAATGATTTAGAATCTAGACCTTATAACAAAGATTAATCTTCACTTTAAAACGCAAGCATTGGATCCACAGAGATGATGAGCAAATGATAAACATAAGCATGTCCAAGATTATATTGACTAAAATAGACATAAAGACCACAACTCACACTATAATGGGTCTATGTGAGATCACACTAATCCAGTTTAAATTCATTTATTGTATAAGAAAATGTCAGCTCAAAAATAAAAACACAACCATAAATTCAACACGCATATCAACATGAATATAAAAAATTCAGTTTAAAAAAATATGAATATTTACCAATAATATTTTCAGTTAATAATTAATGTTAAGGTTTTACAAAATATATACATTTATATTTTTACAGATTGATTGAATAGCATAAATGTTTTTTGAAATTTTTATAATTTTTTATTTCTTGAAAATTTGCGAAAAACAGGAGATAAATACGAGTGATGATATATATATGAGAGTTGTGATTTTTAAAATTTCATAAGTTTTTGATAGATTTGTGACTTGCAATATGTAGTAAAACATTTATCAAGATTTGTTCACAAGATTCTATCATAAAAATAAAATAAAATTCACGATCGGAATTTTTTAAATGCTTAATTTACGATTCCATACGCTGTCACAAATCAGTCACAAAGAATAAAAGATGAGAGTTTGAAAAGAAAAAAACAATTGTGACCGATTGTATTTTGATCACAAATTGCGGTGCAAAACCAATCAATGGCGTTTTTTTTTCCAGTGTCCATTCATTAACGTATCTCGATAAATCACCAATAAAAAAAGGGTACATTATTAAGAAGTCTAAAGATTGTGTTAAATTAATAGAACAAAATCAGAATTAATTTAAACGTCGAGAATAATCCACCAAGTGGATGGTCACAACATGCATGTCTTAATCTTCCAAAAGCGCTGTTTATTCCTTGGAGTACTTCTGCTTGTCAAAGTCACAGTACATATCCTCTTTAATCAGTTCTTCGATCAATTGCACCATTGCATTTAGACTCAGCCGCAACTCCAGCCCGTGACTTTAAGCTGTGGTACAGGGGAAACGCGAATCCTGATCACATGCCACAAAGAAACTGTTGACATTTCATATCCCACCTTCTCTGCCACAACGGAAGGCAAAGATTCCATATTTTGCTTGATTCAAACTTAGCAAGATGCTTATTATTCAAGAATTCTTTATGGAGTGTGACGCGATGATAAACGATTTGAAATTTGCATAATAAGTCTTGAATTTGAATCAAGATATGTATTTTTTATAAGAACTTGAGATAACCAAGATTTTACTCGTTCATCTGAGCCTATAAAATATACTTTTGGGGATAGGTTTTTATCGAATCAAAAAAATAAATTATTGTTCAAGAATCGATGATTATGGCCATCCTAAACTTGTTGAATACTTGTTTGTGTATGTTCTCCAGACATGATGATGCGAAAGCGACATGTCATTTGACCTCCTATATAATATTATATCTGTTTGTTAATTAAGAAATCAATAATACATTTGTCCTTGATGAATACGAAGCCCACAAATTTCATTCCCGTGAAGAATCCTGGGTGCTTTCCAGCTTTCCAGTCGGTGAAAAAAAGAAATTTGAACAGCTACTTCTGTGGTTAATTATATGGCTCTGAAGTACGCATGCAATGCCACGTCTCTACTCAATTTAGCTTGCAGTTATGAGTCACCCATGATAAGATTCCAAAAACATAAAAAATTAAAACTAAATACAAGATAAATTTGATATACGATGGTATCATAGTATCAGCAAAAAGACTTGCATGGTTATAAGATATAATTTATATTGTTTTTTAAATTAAAAAAAAAAACATTTTATCTAAAAAAGAATGAAACTTGCATAAAATTATATTATCTTATATTATTAGCTAGATTTTAATTAGTAGATAAAATAATAGCTGGTAGAATGATCCGATTATTTTACATTATTATTCACAGGGAGCATGGCCGAAAAAGAATAGCTTGGGGGCCATACGTGTAGCCTTTTGCAAAATCTGCAATAATTCCGCCGTGATATATACCGTAATTGTCAATATCGTTTCGGTATTTTATTTTTTAATTGAAATAGAATATTTTTGTTTTGAAGTATTTTGACATATTGTTTTGAAGTTTTACTATATATATAAAAAGAAATAGTTTAAATCTAAAAATAAAATTATTTAGACTTGTATAATTTAATCTAAAAAAGACACAATAAAATGATTTTTCTAAACAAAATTATAAACATGTATAGTATTACGAGAATGTCATCATCAATCTCGCAAGGTCATTACATTCTCTGATTACTCTGAAATTTTAACATAATATATATAAATATGTCAAGAGACTTCTCGTAAAATTTCATTTCAATCTAACAGTCAGATTAAGAGATATGATTGATATTATAAAATTATTTATTATTTTAAAAATACTATTTGGCCGAAATAGAACGGGCGGAACGAAACTGAAATATTTCGGCTGGTATTTGACCGAAAAATCTGGAACGGACTAGAATTTAAATCAAAATAAAACCAATATCATTTTATCTCGTTTTTTAACCGGTAAGAATCATTTTGTACGAAACAGAACGAATTAGAAAAACTGCTACAATTTTTTCAATAGCTAATAAAACAAGTCATGATTGGATTATGCTGGCAAAAAGAAGTCTAAATTTACGAGATGATTAAATTTTTTTGTTCTATGCATGCATATACGTGCATGCATAAACATAGACTACATATTTATGTTTGGTAGAGAGAGAGCTGCTTCCATGGTAAAACAAATAGACGTAATTAAAAATATATATTGAACCGTAGCATCCCTTCAATGGTAGCAAGACTGAAATCAAGTTAAACACAAAGAAGAACCAAACTCTAGATCAAGTTCACAAGACTAACAAGCAGAAACCTAAACACAGAACAATACAGGACCATATATGCATTTGACCTCATAATTAATCCTGAAATGACCTTATTTTATAATTAATGACCAGCTAAAATAGTTTCACAGAGGTGGGCATACGAAACCAGGAGGGGGGGTCTTTCCACAAGTTATCAGGACTTGAAGAGCTAGAGGAATGAAAATGTTGAGGTTAAGGAGCTTGAGCCTTATACTTGTGCAAAGACAAACTGCTGCTTCAAGCTCTAGCAATCCTTTAAGCACAGGGCAGCAAACATTCTCAACCGGGTTCCCTAATCCAATATGCACCAGTCCTCCTAGCACATCCACGCAAGCCCCTAGTTTTAATGAACTGATTGGACAAGTTGGCTGGGTTGCTGGAGGAGGATTGGCCACTGGAGTGCTGCCACCCCCGCCACCTCCTCCACCGCCGCCTCCACCAGAACCAGGTGGTGGGGTTATCACAGGAGGGTATGTTACTGGTGGTGCTATCACTGGAGGTGTTATTACTGGAGGTGCTATTACTGGAGGTGTTATCACTGGAGGTGCTACTACAGGAGGTGTTACAATTGGCGGGGGGTTTATTATAATTGGTGGTAGTACTACCGGTGGCAATGGTGGTTTCTTGGAAGGTGTGTGGCCTCCATGATGTGGTGGATGCTTCGCGGTTGGTGGTTTTGGGTGAGGAACAACAGGGTGGGTTGGGCGGGTTGGAGGATGCGGGTGTGATGGTGGTGGATGCGGTTGAGTGCAAGGAGTGCAAGCATAAATGGGTGGCAAGGATACTGCTATGAAGATCATGAAGATCAAAAGCATGGCTGCAAATTTAGAACCCATGAATTAGGGTTCCTTGGAAGGCTACAATGCTAATTGTACTTGGTTTTTGTTTGTGAGGGGGTGTGATCCTAAGTTTATATAGATGAACTCCATGGCCAACCCGTGACTGGTTATTTATGATATGAAAGCGAAAACTAGGCATATAACATCAATTTGTGTACAAAAATATATAATATTTTGAAGATTTCTTCTCCTTGAAAATATCAATGTCCAAACAAAAGTTAATTTCAGATTAAAAAGGTGTAGCCAGTATTATTATTATTATTATTATTTTAAAAAAAATCTAACACCTAGAAATCCAAGAGACCTTTTTTGTGAAATAAAATGGGAGAATTTGGAGCGTTGTTGGTCCTTCGCAAACTTCAATGCTCCTCCGTGACTGTGGTTCAGCTCAATCCGTGAACTTGTTTAGTTAATTTCAGAGCCCTAGTCAGTGGTCTGACAGATTTCCATATGCCTCTTCCTTTGTTCGTTTCCTTCACTCTCATATTTCCCCCTCTTTTTTCAAGCCCCTTGCTTTTCTTCATGGCATATCTCAGTATATATATTTTTTATTTTATTAATATAGTTATTCGGTCAGTTTAATTCGATTAATTTCACGGATCCTAAGTTAACAGTCATATAAATCTTCAATGATTATCATATTAATAATCGCAAAACTCGAACTTATACTATATTAGCAACCTAAGTATATATATTGATACTATGGGTATCATTTCTTTCTTTTTATTATATTCTGTCAGTTGATTTGAAGGAAAATATACGAATGAATTATATGGGGTTCACAGCTAGGCAAAGGATCTTGCTTTTGGTCCATCATCTATTGTTTCTGTCATTACGTGACGGTATAGTCTGGAATTTTGCTGGATAGTGGATAGAGCTTCGGGTTTGCTGTGGGGGACGTACATTATTCCGTAGTTCATTTCACGATGTAAGCATGTGAACTATTTCCTGTATATTTTTTTATTTTATTTTTCCATTTAAAGAGAATATATTTATTCTTCAACTATTATCCCCTGTAAAAAAAACTTAATGATATCCCCCTCATTAAGACAGCAAAGTTTAAATTTTAGGCCTAAAAACTAATAAAATTCATATTGACCGTAGACAAATCTTCTTAGGTTGCCCCCTCCCAGAAAAATAAAAAACTTATTGAAAAAATTGGTTATGATATTATTAGCTGACATACTTGATACCAAATTATAATTTTGTTATACTCATATTCGGAGTAAAGATTAATTTATAAAAAATACTCTCCAATAAAAGTTCTATGATATAGAATATTAATATCTAAAACAAATTTTAAGTGAATAAAATAATAATTTTAAAAAATTATCTGTTGAAAATTATTTCAAACTTAAAAGTCATATCTCATATTGGAATATTATTACAAAAATAATCTCTTATTACAAAAAAAATTTACTTTTTTCAGCCCATGATTCGTTACCTATTCAGATTAATTAATTGAGTCTTTCAAGATTAATAATGTCAATTTATTTCTAGAAAGCTTTTATATATTAAATCCCAACCTTGTTTTTAATGATTTATCTGTTTAGTGTTGTTGTCTGGTCAATTTATTAAATTTCTCAAGATTAATTGAATATAAGGTTTTTCTTAGCAGTTTTTATTTTTCAATTTTAAATAAAAAAAATATTAGGTTTCCAATAATTATAACTAATTAATTTGAGTTAGTTTTGCATTTCTATCATCATGTATAAATAGAGGTCTGGGGATTTCCATTTGAGATTTAAAACAAAATGCTCTATATTCACCATCTGCTTTCTTTTCTTTCAAGCGCTTTAGATGGTGGTGCTGTGATGGAAATAAATATAAAAAAGTTTTTTATTTATTTTAGAGGCTTTGATGAAAATTACATTCTTTCAAGAATCATGAGAATCTATTTGCATTCATTGACAGGTGTTCTAATTTTAAAGACAAAAGATACAATCTTTTACAATCATTTTATTAATTTTCCTACTTTATTTTGATCTGAAATTCTACAAACAACTAGTACTTTATTTTATATTTGTATTTTACCTAATATATTTGTATGATAATGTTTATAATTTAAAAGAAAAATCATTATTTATACAGAACAATTGAACAGTTCCAATAGAATAATAAAGGTGATGAGGAAAGGGGGGGAGTTGCCTTCTACCCATCAAAACCAAAGTAACACAACACTGAAGATTTATTGATATGATGTTCATGGCGTATGCCAATAAAATCAAAAACTGGGAAACACAACATCAAGAGAGAAAATAAGTCGAAATGTTCAGAAGTAACGGAAATACATGTAGAATGGATTTATGCACACTTGAATCCATTTGGGACTTTCTTCCCGCAATAGTTGAGCAACAGCTCCAAAGAAACAGGAACGTTCAGGTTAATGCCCAGGATGTTGGCTTTGATGGCGGTGCAAAGACAAACAGCAGCTTCGAGATCGACAAGATCACCGAGAAGGCTGCAGCAAGGGCTCTTCGGGGGGGAACCAACGACGACGTTCACCAGATTCAGCAAATCTGCGCAAACACCCAATTTCAGGGTGTCCTTAGGGCAAGTTTTTATTGGCTTGGGCTGGTGTTCATGGCCTTTCGGCTTTGAAGGTGGTGGTGGGCAGTGAGTGGAGCTCACCAAGGTGAAGAAGAGGAGGTTGACAGTGACGAGAAAGACAGCCGAGGCTAGTGCTCTTGAAGCCATATTTCAAAGACCAACTACTATATATTTTTGTATGGTTTTTGAAATATTACTTTGTATATTCTGATAAATCTTGGAAATGGTGGAGAGGGTTTTATAGTAGAAGATCGATGCCCTAGCTGGCTTGGCTCTCAATAATGATCAAATCTAGAATGAGACCCATGCAAGTGGCAAACTGGACAAGAAAATTGGACCCAACCAGCGGTGCAGAATGGAGGATAAGGCTTTGCTGATTGATTGCGGAGTTTGGAGTTTTCTGTGTTGATTAGTTGTCAATGCTGTCTCACACATGCAAAAAAATCCCAATGCTCCAATTAAGTCTTCAAATTAAAGATACTTCCTTCTTTTTTGTTTTGCTTTTCACATGATGGGGTACTTAAGACTAATCTTATATTATTCCAATGGTGATTTGATACTTTGATTATTTTTCATGGTTACTTGTTTGTTCTATCTTGGATGTAAGACTAATTTTAATGTGTTAAACGAAGCGGAACGTTAATAAAATAAATATTTATTATTATGATTAATTAAGTTTTGAAGTAATTGTTCAACAATATTTGTGCTATCAAGAATTAAAAAAAATGTCTACTAGAGTCCAATGGAATCTAAACCTGTGTAGTTTCTTTATGGCATGCAATAGATTTTGTTTTCATATTAGATAAAGCAATAATAGTTTGCTTTGTATTTCTCCGATATATATCTCCTTCAATAAAAACAAAAATGTAACCTAAAGTAGACTTTCTTATGTCTACACAACTAGTAAATATAAATCTAAAGAATCAATATGATTGATATGTCTATAAGTCAACTTGCAATCCTAATCCTTATAGGTAGCTAAAAACTTTTTTAGTAGTTTTTTAGTGTCTGTTTGAGAGTGTGGTTGAGGTTGATTTGGAAAATACTTTTTGTTAAAAAAAATGCATCAAAATAATTTTTTTATTTTTTAAAATAATCTAAAAACACTAAAAACTTTTAATTTAAAGTAAAAAATAAAATAAAAATCATTTTTTTCAAAAACATTTTCCAAACACATTCTCAAACATCCTGGTTCATTCTTAAATTGCTTTGAAACCTTCCTAACATTCCTTTTACAAATTTCAAATTAGGTTTTGTATAGAGTTATACATTAAACTATCAACTGTGGATGCATAGGAAATGTTATTCATCTGTTTTTTTCAAAACTTTTTTTTAATATAAGCCTTTTAGGACAATTCTAATATCTTTTAAGACTTTTTATTGTGTGGTGATTCTATTCGATAGATTTGTATACCTTATGTTTATTTTCTTTCTTGTGATATTTTCATATGTGTAATTTGGTATTAGAGTATAACTATTCTTTGTGATTAGTTATCGTGTGTCGTTGAATAATTATGGTTGAAAAAGATGGTTGCAAAATAGAACATGCTCATGCAAGACAGGATGAGGAGGTTCTTTATATATAAAGAGATGCTCAAGAATTGATGGTGGTAAACATGAAAAGATAAATTATAAAATTAATACATCATCGGGAGTTGATAAAGTTGTATCAATAAATTGAATAATTATCGCACCAATTGGCATGGATGAAGAAGAAAAAACTAGATGATTATAAGGAGAGTCATTATGGATTCATATCCAATTTTAAGAACTCATTTTAAAGGCATAAGTAAAAAAAAACATAGCTTTTTAATCAAGATTAGTATCATAGAGATTTTGATGACTTCATTTACAATGAGATTTAAGTGGATTGATATTCTTCATAAATTTATAATGATGGAAATGACGACATCATTAATGGTATCCTTATTGATAATTTAAAGATTGAGTGAAAATAGAAGTTAGAATTTGTTCAACAAAAAAGATATTAATTTAAATTATTTTGATCTTTTTTTTATCACAAGTTTACTATTTATCACAAAAATAAAAATTATGCAAGAGTTATATGTATGCAATATATATATTGAAAAAGAAAGTTTGAGGTTAGCATTTTATTATTTTAGAATATAGTGGAAGATAAATCATTTGTCATTTCATGTTTATTATGCAAAATTCAAAACCAATGAATTAAAATTAATATCCATATTTGCTATAGGCTTGAAACAAAGAAGTGAAAATGTTGGAAAGTATTGATTGAACAAATTCTCTTTAACCCAGCCCAAGGAGACTAAAAATGTTCTGGATTTTGGATAATGTGGGCTTGGGCTTGACATTCTCTTTGCTTGGTAAGGGCTGCAGGGCCTTATTCTCCATGGGCTGCGTCGCTAATGGAACTAGGCCTTATACCTGACAAAGTAATTTTGAAGCCTTTTGTTTATCTGTAATTGTGAATTAAATTTAATATTGATTTTTTATTATTTTTAATTGTGAGTTAAATATAATATTGAATAAATAAATTCAATTAATTAAAAAATAAAGAGTTTGAATTTAAAGAATGGTACAAAACAAAGAAAACTGGAGGATTCTAGACTTTATTCCTATAGTTTAGCTACCATACTCTATCTCTCTTCCATTATTTGATGGAGGGGGTCATGGAAGAAATTGACTATCAAATCTCTTGACATGAATTATTGTGAAAATTACCTCTATCACGAGGGTAAGATGAAACAACCATGCTACCGTATGTGTAATAAAAACGAAAATAAAGGTCTAAGATTATTTTGGCCTGACTTTTAGTCGCTGCATATATAATCTTTGACCTGATGAGTTATTCTAGAGCATTCTAGATATGTTTTTTTATTAATACATATATTTAAGGAGGTGTGGAAATGTAGTGGTGATTATTTTTTATTTTAAAATAAATGAAAACAATATTTTATAAATTATCATTAATATTAGTATATCATAACAATCTAAAATTATATATAAAAAAAAATATCAAATTTTAGCGGACCTCCATTTGTAGCACAGCACAAAAGGAATGCTGCTGCCTTAAACTGAGTGGAAACCATTATTGTCCTCACAACCTGACGACAACCTATTATTTTTCAAACAATACCATTAGAGGGTGGAAACTGGAAACTGGAAATATAGAAGTTACGATGAATATAACGATACTCCCGGGAAAGTTCTGCCATGGAAACATATATATGTCGATTGATCGTCAAAGTCCCAGCTGGCTCTGCACCTTCAAGATGGTCTGAGCAGACTTCCTCAGCCTCTGCGCCTCCTCGTCCGTCAAATTCACATTGGTCACCCCCAAAACCCCTCCCCTGCCCAGCAGTGCAGGTAAGCTCAAGAACACGTCGCCATCGTCGATGCCATAAAACCCTTTTGCAAGAACTGAAACGGGGTGGATCTTTCTCTGGTCTCTGAGGATGGATCGCGCTAAGTTGGCAGCGGAGTAGCCGATTGCCCAGGATGTGTAGCCCTTGAGGCTGATCACTTCATACGCACTGTCCACGACTGCTTTGTGAATCCCCTCCAGTGTCTCCTTCTCGTATGGAATTTGCTGCTTTTCTAAGAAGCTCAATACGGGCACTCCCCCGACGCTTATGCTGGACCATAATGCCACAGAACTGTCTCCGTGCTCGCCAATAATGGAGGCCTGCCAAGGAAAAGGTGAAAGATTCAGAAACAATTCTCCCCGCAAGAATTGCAGAAGATTTCACTTTTCAATATTGACCAGTACTTGATTTGCTTATGAGAGTTCTTTTTTAATCAGAATGCACAATCATAACTAAACTTCTATATGTATTTTTTGCAGAGGTCAATGAATTATATGCCAACTTTCGCTCACCAGAGCTTTAAACCTAAAAATGAAAGTCGCGCAAAACAAATTTTAGCATGCTAAATGAGATTGCAGTGGGGTAGTGTATGATTTTGCATGGAAAACGAACAAAATATGCACTTCACCTGCACATCCTGGGCATTGACATCAAGGTGATCAGCAATCAAGAATCGAAACCTGGAACTATCCAAGTTCGTACCAGATCCAACAACTCGATTCGAAGGAAACCCCGACAGCTTCCACGCCACATAAGTCAACACGTCAACAGGGTTCGACACAATCATCAAGATCGTCCCGGGAGAATACTTAGCAAGCGGAGGTATAATTCCCCGGAACAAAGCAACATTCCTCTGCAACAAATTCAACCTTGACTCCCCCGCAATCTGTCGAGCCCCCGCAGAAACAATGCAAAGATCAGATCCAACAGTGACGGAGTAATCAGTGGACGCAATAATTTTGGTGCGGGGCAAAAAAGCTGCAGCGTGTTGGAGATCAAGCATTTCTCCTCGGAGCTTTGCAGGCTGGGCATCAACAAGGGCAATCTCGTCAGCTAAGTCTTGGGTCAAGATTGTTTGGGCTATTGCCATGCCTACATTGCCAACACCAATAACAGAAATCTTAGTGTGGCGTTTGGTGGGTGATGGTGGGGATGTGTTTTGGATTGGTTTGAAGAATATATTTGATAAGTCCAGACCCCCTGGGCCTAAAGAAGAAGCTGAAGCGCTCTTTTGCATGGTGAAAAGTGAGAGATGAGCAGAGCTGTTTTGTGTAATATGTTTTGTTTGCGGGGACAGGGTATTTGAAGGGGAAGACGAGGGCTAAGGGAGGAGCGGGGTGAACGAAAACGAAAGGTGTTCTTTTGAACTTTCAACGGTCAAATATTGTATCGGCCTTCATGTATAAAATTCGTTGCTTTGGATTTCAACTGTTAATAGATTATTGTAATTTTTAAATATTGATAGTTATTTAGAAAAAAAAATGAAATTCAAAAATATGATGCACTGTATTATTCGTATATAAGGAGGGTTTTTTTTAAGAAAGATAGTGGTTTATTGACACTAAATATTATAAATTATTATTTCTCATTGTTACAAAGACTCTAAAACTTTGTGGTATAAATATTATACACACATGCATTGTTCACCAACTCACATTTTATTGTATATTTACAATGCAATTTTTTTTGTTTTTTATCTTGATCCTTAAACTCTTAGTTTACATGATTGCATCTTTTTTGACACAATTAACTCAAATTTATTGATAAAAAACAAAATTATAAGATGAAGAACAAAAAAAAAAGTGTCTCAAATGAATGGTGCTTTAGAAGTTATCATAAAAAAATATATATACATTATTTCTCGGACATTACAAATTATAAATGTTTGATCTCTAAATGCATTTTCAATTAGATTTTGGTATATATTTTTTTTTTACTTTTTAGCCCTTAAAAAAACACTAAATTCCAGTAATAGAGAGAGATAATTATCGTTGACATCGATCTTAACTATCAAAATTATATATTTTGATGTCAAAATACTATATTTGGTGGGGGGTTCAGCTTAGATATTTCTTCACCTTGAAATTGCCTTTTAAAATCATATATAAGCTTTGAAAAAAAAATGATTTTGAGTTTTCATGTTTTCCTTAAGGTCATTTCTAGGTTTTTCAAGGTATTTAGGCTCTTTTTTAGGTGTTTTGGGACAGAATATATTTTTAAGTTAAAAAAACATGGACTCATTTTGACAGCTATCACAATAGCTGAAATTTATGAAATATCAAGCGAAATGTCAGCCAGAATGATTTTTAAAAATATCGCCCACTCCAATTGATTTAAAAAAAAAATATTGTTTCATTTATTTCTTACAACATTCTTAAAATGATTGTTTTTATATGTTAAAATAGATATTTCAGCATTTCTAGCTGAAAAGAATAATCAAAAGTTTTTCAAGTGAAAACCATTTGATACCTTTATATTTTTTAGCTAAAAGTATTTTTAACTTTGAAAATTTTACTCTCGTCTACATGAAAAAAAGTTCATAAAAAAGTATTTTATAGCACATTTCTTTAAAGTGAAAATGGTATAAAGACAATCATAGATATATGAATAAAGGATGATTTTTCATTTCTGTTTATTATTGTAATGATAGTGGTTTTTAAAATACACTGAAATAATTTTTTTATTTTCTTAAATATATTTTTTACACCAGCACATCAAAATGATAAAAAAAACTCAGTTCAACCTAAATTAAGTTGATTAACCTACTATTCGGGATACGGGAATCAAATATGGTATAAAAATATAAAGAAAATTTTCTAATTATGATAAATAAATAAATAGCAATAAAATAACAAAAGTTAAATCTGGTGTAAAAAGTAAAAACTAAGTGAAGGAATAATTACGAATTAAATTGGAAAATAAAATAAAAGGATGTAAAAGAATAGAAACGAAACGAATAAGGATTAAAATTGAATACATAAATTAAATCAAATAAAATACTGAAAGATAAAATAAAAAAACATAAATAAATCAAGAAAAAAGCAGTAATTAAAAGAATAAGAATATAATTTAAATATAAAAATAAAATATCAAGAAATAAAATTGAAAAACATAGCAATTAAAAGAATAATGAAATATTTAAAAATAAACACGGCCTTCCTTCTTAAAACGAGCTGTACCTGTAATTGATGTGATAGTTCACATAAATAACAAATAAATAAATAAAAAATGACCTTTCTTTATCTATTAATCAATTACACAATAATATTCGGAGGGCGTGCTGCCCACTCCACGTTAACGGTGACCGGACATTGGAAGTAATCAAAATCAATGGGCAAGGCGGTTTTCTCTTCGCTATACTTTCTAGAATAATGGTAGATGAACAGCAAGTCTGTGTGCATCTTTCAAACCTGTAAAAATTCTAGGTGGAAACCCTCTTTTTTCCCCTTTCACCGGAAAAGTTCTCTCTGTTTTCCCACAAATCATGACGGAAGCTCGTGCGTGGAATGAGTTAAATTTCACGTTTAGCTTTTAGTTCTTCTCCCGACGCATGTTTCTTGGAAAGAGTCAAATTACACGCTTAACTTTTTATTTTAATTCTTCTCCCAACGCAAACTTCTTCTTCATGTTACCGGTTGTTTTTTTAAGAAAATATATTTATTCTTTTATTCTATAATATTTATTTTTAATATCAAAACAATTTTAAAATATATATATATAAAAATAATAATTCAAGGACAAGGACGGTGGTGCGACTTGAATATAAAGCGATAGCTCGAATGATACCGGCGAGTGACCGGAACAAGTCTTTACGAATTTTCACCTCCCCTACTTTATTTATAAACTATTCGCATGGCCCATGCAATTCCAGACTTTCGGTTTATTCTATACCATTTTATTCATTTTCCAACTCGATCAATATTTCTTTTTATTTATTAATATTGAAATTTAGAAACTTCCTGTCGTAAAGCTAAAATCAAACACTAATTATATATATATAAGAACATATCAGTTTAAATTCTCACTTACTCTCGATTCTTGGAATATATATTACTGTATTATCATTTAATTTTATTAAGATTACAGTTTAATTTATAAATAATAAGGATTCAAATATGACATTATGCACCTTTTATATCTCACTAAAAAATAATCAATTGATTTAAGTACGTATAATTTATAAATAATAAGGATTCAAATTTTTTTTCTTTTAATCTGCGTATGTGACAAGATGATCTCAATAAAGATTGCATTGAAGAGACTCAAATTAAAGTTACAAAGAAAGGTGCCGTTCAAAGTCAAGGATTACCAGACGTAATAAATACATATTGACTCCTCCATGGAGAAAAGGAGTTCATTGCCTTTATATATTTAATATTTTCCAATGAAAAAACTTGATGTTTTCAATGTCTTTAAAGTGGAAGTTTAAAAATCAACTATATTGAAAAATTAAAGTTTGGATGGTTTGACAAAAAAAAAAAAACAAGAAGAAGAAGAAGCAATCTACACGTGTTTGCTACGAATCTTATATTTTAAAATTATTTTTTAATATCAGTATATTAAAATAATCTAAAAATATAAAGAAAAATTAAAATAAAAAACAAAAATAATATTTTTAATTTTTTTAAAAAAAATATTTTGAGTGACGAAACCGGCACTAAATGATAGGTAGGCCTCATTTTCAAAGAAAGGTTCAAAAGACTAGTAAGCTTTAGTGTGTTACGAGCAGATTTGCCCGCTTCGCTAGGCTTTTTTATCTATGTAGAAAATTGATTGATTTTATAAATGTTGTATTTTATTATTTTAATATTTAATTAGTATAATTGTAATTGATAAAGTCTGTTAAAAATGGTTTTTTTCAACCAAAATGTGATTGAATATTGCTATTGGTAAAAAACTTTTGATAAAATTTGTTAGAAAATTTGCTAAGAAGGTTAAATGATTTATTAGAAATTTGTTGTCACGGATACTTTGGTAAAAAAAAACAAAAAAATAAACCCGGTAAAAAAAAAAAACTGACTTGGACACTAAAAAATAAAAAATACATGTGGAAAAAAGGTCATAGTTTCTGAAAAGGAAAAAAAATAGTCTAAAATATAAATTTAACTTCAAAGACAAAGTTTTTTTTATAAGATTTATTCATTATATTATTATATTAAATATATTTAAGAATACTTATATTAATTTTTTTTCCAAGAAATTGTAGGTCATTTATTTTCTCTGTCTATATATTTTTAGGCGAGACTATTAAATAAATATTAAACACATATACTTAGTCTCACATACTATATAGTGTGATCGAAATGAGAAGTGATTTTTATATTTTTTAATTGTAGAAAACCTAAGTAAATTTGTAAAAAAAAAAAAGATTAGTTGCCTTTTTCCCTAATAATATTAGATCTTACACATTATAAATAAAAATATTGAAATTTATTTTCAAAAAATAAATATAATTTTTTTGCGTGCTATAATTACTTAGTTGCCGTTAAAAAAGAACAGTGTAGTTGAAACGGAAAGTGCCTTATATATTTTTTAATTGTAGATAATCTAGGCAAATTTGTTTACCTTTTGTTTTATTGAGTTGTATTTTTTCTCGGGTAATATTAGATGTTAAATATTAAAAATCCAACTTTTTGATTTTTTTAAGAAATAAACTTTAACAAAAGAGCACAAAATTAAAATTCAAAGCCAAATTTTTTTTTATAAGATTTATTCATCATATTATTATATTAAATTTATTTAAGAATGCTGATATTAATTTTGTTAATCAAAAAAATCTGAGGTCATTTTTTTATCTCTTTATATACTTTTAGGCGGTCATATGCAATAAATATTAAAACATATAATAATGACTTGTTTGCCGTTTAAAAGGAACAGTGTAATCGAGACAAAAGTGACTTGTATCGTTTTTTAATTGTAGATAACCTAGGTAAATTTGTTTATTTGTTGTTCTTGAGTTGTCTTTTATCTCCAGTAATATTAGATATAAAATGACTATTGCTATTATTGCAAAAATAATTAAAATTATTAAATTATCCCGGAAAAAAAACACTCATAAACATTAACAAAAGAGTAAGCAAGAAAAAGAATATATTATTATTATTATTATTATTACTATTATTATTATTACTATTATTATTATTATTATTATTATTATTATTATTATTATTATTATTATTATTATTATTATTATGTTAATAATGGAAAATAAAACACATATTATTATTATTATTATTATTATTATTATTATTATTATTATTATTATTATTATTATTATTATTATTATTATTATTATTATTATTATTAATGGAAAATAAAACACATATTATTATTATTATTATTATTATTATTATTATTATTATTATTACTATTATTATTATTACTATTACTATTATTATTATTATTATTATTATTATGTTAATAATGGAAAATAAAACATATATTATTATTATTATTATTATTATTATTATGTTAATAATGGAAAATAAAACACAAATATCAATTTATCAAGGGATGAAAATCAAAAATTAAAACTATAAGGGCCAAAATGAAAATTCAATATATTATCAATTTCAATCAAAGGATCCAATTGAAGAAATCGAAACTTATGTACTGTATTTATTGCATAATTTAAACCGAATCCGAAAATTAAAAGAAGGAGGACCGAACTGAAACATTGACATCCAATCAATTGCAATCGGAGGACCCAATCGAACTAAATCAAAACTTATCCAACCAAAATCAGGACAAAAACAAAAATCAAAAGTCAAGGGACTGAAGTAAAAAGGTGCACAAATTGGGGGACTCTCCTGCACTTTTACGTGCAGAGAGAGAGAGAAACGTGGCCGGCGGCTTTAACCGGTCCCCGGCGCGTCCACGGGCATTGTTAGGGTAAACGCGCCACCGCGGGAGGAAGAAGACGCCCAGGCGAACCGCTCTGTCCGTCGGAAGCTCGTCTCCGTCCACCTTATGACGCCGCACGCGCCACCTGAACAGGGCGTGGGGCGTGAAACAGGTAGGCGCATGATTAACACGCACTGACAATTACCGGGAAAAAAATAAAAAAATATGGTCAATTACCGGACAGCCCCTGGACCGAAAATCAAGGTTTTTGTCTTATGCGGGCCCAAAACCATAATTAGCCATTTTAAATATATTAAAAAAAACTGCGGCGGACCGGACCGGTCCGGTCCGTACGCGTGCAATTACATGAGTGACCCTTGCCCTCAACGCTTTTTACACGCAGCCTGAGCGCTATTTTGTCTTATTATCAGGGCTAAAAGCGTCGGCACACTGTTCATGAAAAAAAAAAAAACAGACGAACAGCCGCGACGCACGGCCGAGAAATGGCCAGTCCACAGTGAATTGTCTCTATAGTTACAGTACCGACCCCGAGCTATTTTAGCTCTTTTGTTAATGAGATCTTTGACTTCACAAATGCATTAAAGGAAAGCAAGCTCTCAAGGTTAAGAATTGCTAAAAGTAACACCCACAGAAATCTATATGCTGTTGCCAGGCCCGGCTCGCAACCTTTTATGTTTTTTTTATTAGGTGTCATCCTCTGCTGTGTTAAATTCACAAGTGCACGAGATCAAAAATGTATACAAAAAGTATAGAGTTACGTGCTGAATCCATAAAGACTGATGAATCCATAAAGTATAGAGTTAGCTCTATATCTCGAGCAGCAATGAGAAGATTCCTAAAAATTAATTATATTTAGATTCGTTCGTGTAGAAATATGGTGAGCAATCTAAAATAAATGTAAAATATGCGATATTTGAATAAAAAAAAATAAAGTTTTAATTTTTGAATTATTTTGTTTGTTTATGAACACCCCTAACTATTCAAAAGAAATCCACCAATTCGAATTAGTACGAATAAATATTCATCGCATTAGTCATTTATCATTGGTTCTATTTTATTTATTTTTTATTATTCTTGTGAACCTAAGCACACACAAGATTGTACACCCCTCCACCTTCCAACTGGAAATACACTCCTCCAACTTCCAACTGGAAATACAGGAGGCGCCGCTAATGGAAACACAGCTAGCAGAGCTGGAGCGACTTCAAACCCGAATCCTCAATCGAATATCCAAACTCGAGCGCTCTATTTCTCCCCAAAACAACAACAACAACCTCTCCGCCTGCGACGGCGGCGATACCACCGAAGCTCGCCTCTCTACCATTCTCCGATCAAACGGCGTGAATGACTTCACCTTCAAAAAAGTCCCCTCTGATTACTACGATTGGCCTATTGAGTCCCGACGCGACATCCTCGGTGCCGCCTCTATTGATCACCTCTGTAAAAGCATCGTCTTGGTACATTATTATTTTTCATTTATTGAGCTGTAGCTAGGTTTTCGAGTCTTTGAATTAAATTGGATATGTGTGTGTGGGTGTGTGTGTGTTAGTTAAAGGAAGGTTAGATAAAGGGGGTAAAAGTATTGCTACGTTAATGGAATTTATGAGGAAGAGGAGTCAACAAAAAAGAACGCGTTTTGTTCATTTGCTTGATTATGATTATTGATGAAGGAGAGAATGAAGAAGACCTTGCCTAAAATTGTTAGGTTCCAAGAGGGTAGGGGCCCAAATTTGAGTTCTTGGCATAAAAATTAACAATTTGTTTGACATCCAATGCTAACTGGTAATTAAAGGTTGTCCTCGTATACTCATTTCTACAGAGTATAATTATTATTTTTTTCTTTTTGGATTTGAAAACCAAGCAACAACAAGTCGATGGGGGAAATAAGAATCCCCATCCTAGAAATGATAAAATACCCTGACAAAAAATTATTATTATTATTATTGAAACACTCGTTTTCAAATTCAGTAAACAAGAGAATTCTTATTCTAAAATGTCAAAATCGTCTTATAAGGGCAACTGACAAGATACTGTTAAAACTTAATATTGAACTGTCATCTTTTCTTGCAGTATTAGTATTAGTTCATGTAAACTCTCCTTGCATTTTCTGATTGTTGGACTGAAGCTCATTATTTTCTCAGGTTAATACCCAGGCCCCATCCGATATTACTGACTGCAGTGACTGCAATAATTCGAAGTACTACGTAGTTGTTGTTCAGGTATATTGCTTTCCCATAATCCACATTACAGCCTTACCATTTCAAATGATTCACAGACTATCTTACAAGACAACACCTCCCTTACTGCAGTATACTGCTCGATTCAATGCTGAAACTGTTAAAAACTATCTGTATGCTCTCAACGATGGCAAGATAGCTAAAAAGAGATTCAACTGTAAGTTGTTATCCACTTGTTGATCATAAAGGTTGATAAAACATCTTTAAAACTAATAAATCTATTGATCATTCAAGTGTACACAATACAGACTAACATGTCATTCTGAACACAGTTGTGTATTATTACATGTCTCTAAAAACTGAGGATGAGGTCAAATAAAGTCAGCAGTCCATAACAGTTACGATACAATGCAATCCAATGATTATTTGATTTATGCACAAGAGGCTAGTAACAATTACAATTTGGCCCTGAGACTAGATAGGTCATTCAATTTAATCTAAAGAAAGTAAAATAGATTATAGTTTTAGCTTCGGAAATTAACCACTCTACAGTCTTTTAAGTTGATCCAGTATATCATTCTTTCCACACAATTTGCAAAAATAATGCATCCTTCATAATGTTTAACTGTTTCTATTACCCTTACCCTTTCCTGCTGTTGCATAAATGGCTCTATTATACTCTTGTAGCTTTTTTTTTACCTTGCATGATATGATAAAAAACATAAAGATTAGCTGCCAATGGTTAATAAAAAAACAGGCTTTCCAGTTATCTGTGGAATGGAATCTCGAGATGATACACTTGCTAGCCTGATGCTTCTCTGCACTTAGGTATCATGATTGTGGAATATCTCACTGTCTTTAATCCTGTTGGTTCACATGCCTATCTTTCAGCTGCATCATCATTAGTTGCTAATGTTTAATCTACTTGCTTAAATTCTTCACCTGCTTTCTAATTTTATTTTAATATCATGATTGTGGAAATATCAGTTGAATAATTTGAATTCTCTCTCTCTCAATAAATGGCTTGTGAACAACAATCATACATTAATTGATGAGAATACTGCTTCCTTGTATACATGCATAGATCGAAACCTCCCCCCTATTGTCAATTCTAATTAAAACATGTTCACATGATCTGTGGTTGGACATGGTTTGTTTTAGGAATGACCATGACATCTTGGATGTCTTGACACCTTGTCTGCTTGTGCATTCATATATTAAAGTTATAGATGAAGTGATCTTGTGCATACACTTATGGTTATAAAGAAAATACTACAAGGGTTGTGAATGAAAGGCTGAGAAAATAATGAGGATTGACAATGAGAATTGATGTTTATGCAAACTGTGTCGTTGACCGTGAATTGTAAAGGGGTTATAAAACAAACAATAGAAACATGTAGCACTCAATGAACTGTGCCAAGTAATTTGTGTGTTGGTAAAAAAGTTTTAGTGCTGGATGTAGCATCATCTCTTAAAGCTCTTTTGTTTGTTTGTTTGTTTGCTTGTTATTTTTAACTAGCAAAATCTGTATGTCTGGCTTTGTAAAATCGTCCGATAATTTATAATGTTGACTATTATGCATGATCTTGCACCAAAAGATTTTTCAAGTTTGGCTGCAAATTGAAACATGTAATAAAAAGCTTAGTCTCTTTGAGCTTAGTGGTTTATTTAGCGAGAGGCAATGAAATATTGTTACATCTTTTAACTTTGCAGTAAGGCTTGCTCCTGAGGAGACATCAATAAAGCTGACAGGATTCGAGCACAATGCGGTGACATGTATTGGCATGAAAACCAACATTCCGGTGAATATTCTCACTATTAGCTCTCAACATTGTCTAGGAAGTAGGAATGAACTTATTAGTTGCTATATATAGCCCTTCAGTTAAGTATTCCATTTCAAGTCATTCTAATTTTATATTTCTATGCTTACAACCAATCTGTTATTGGTGTTTCTACTTCAAACTTCATTTTTTCTTTCATACATGCTGGCAAACTTGGAAAGGAAGATCAATCGCTAAGCTGTAAAGTGTAATGTAATTGCCAGAATAAAAGAGTCAGGATTGATCCTTATCATGTCTTATTTGATTTCATCCAATTTATCTTAACTCAGATGCCTTTTAACATCATTGAAGTTTGAAACATACCCGTGATCTTTTTGCGGTGCATGTGTGCTTGACTCATGTTTTCCATACAGCACCCACACAAGTGTAAAAAAGTTAGGATTGATCCTTGTCATGTCATATTTGATATCAGCTGGATTTTTTTTAACTCAATTGCCTTTTAACTTAGTCATAGTTTAAAACATACCCGTGATCTTTTTGTGGTGCATGCATGCTTGGCTGATGCTTTCCAGACATTACACACACAGGTGTTCCGACTTGCTTGATGCATCAGAACACTTTGTCAGTTTGTTCAGAGGATTAATTTTCTGGGTAGATACTTATCATTGTCTTTCTAATGGGTGGTGTGGTTGTTTTGTATACAGAGTGTCTGGTAAATTGGCCCCAAAAAAAAGCAGAGAAAAACAGTATTCTTGATTCATAATTTTAAAACTAATGGTCACTTGGAACTACTTTTCATGAATCAAGTCCTCACTGCCTAACTGCTGTGCCAGCTGTTGAGTATTCAAATGGTCCGTGGTTCCAAATAACAAGCTACTAACTAAATTCAGATATGCTATAGTGGTTCATGCTCATCTTGTATTATCACTAATTGGATTTGAGGATCGATGTTTTGTTCTCAGGTGATTTTGGACGAAGCAATTCTAAGACTCAATCCTGATTTCTTCTGGTTGGGTGGAGGAGAGATTGATTTGAAGCTGGGGATAAGGACTTCAGAATTTATTGATTTTGTGAAACCATTCATTGTCAGCTGCAGTGGTACATGATGAAAGCAGGATGGAATTGTTTTTGGACGAAGATGGAGCAAGAACAGACACGATAGTAATATTTGAACTAGAAACTTTTACTGTCAATTGGAATTGAAATGAAATTCAAATGGAAGATGTTAATTCTATATGCATTGTTGTTAAAATCACGAGTTGACTAGTATGATTTTACACATGATTTTCTGTACGATTTTACGAGTCAATTGTGCATACCTTGCATAATCAGGTTAAAAATAAAAAAAAATACTGAAATCTTGAGTTGACCCGGCAAACTCGGTCTACCTCATAAAATCAGTGAATTCATACTAATTTTACGAGTTTGTTGAAAGTGTTTAAATTAATTAACTTTATCTGTTAGAAAGAGTCTGAGACCCGACTCTCCTCCTGCGGTGAAGTAACTTGGCATACCTTTTTTCAGGGATGTTTTTGATGGAAGACACGTGGAATTTGTCCTTTTCAGCCCCTGAACCTAATGAAATAGTATGTCGAGGCTTCTCCTTCGCCTGAAACCGGTAGTAAACAAGTAGTACTTGAAGGTTTTGACTAAAAACGATGGATTCAAATGTGGGCTTTTTGTGCATAGATATTTCTCGTTGGTTTTCAATTTTTGTGGTTGTTTTTCATGTTTTGTTTAGGATTAGGTTCTTGCAATTTACTTGGCTTGTAAGTATTTATTTTTTAATTTTCCAATCCAGTATTATCTATAATTTTTCGTATTATCCACAGGTTGATAGAGCACATCACGTCAAATAATACATGTCAACGGTTTTTTTTATCATATTAATCGCAATCAACGGTCAACAAAGCTACAATGCAGGTAGCTGCACATTATAACAGACAGGGACAAAATGGTCAATAACAAAAGGGTAGATCCAAATTCGAAGAAAGTAATTCGATTGGCATATTCTCGGTACCCTAACGTCTACTGCTTGGAGGTGAAATTAGTATTCCTCGCGTTTGTCCTAATCCAAAGACATTGTGCCACGTGCCGACGTCCACATCATTGTGTTATTTTAGAGGGGGCTGGTACCTTCTCCTTCAACACCAAGCTTACGTTATTTCTTGCCCTTATTGATTGATTGATCAATATAGGAGTGATATGATATACAGGTCGGTTGAATATATAATATATAAAGCTACCTGTCAATTCAAAATAAATTCCAGTTACCCTCTAAGTAAAATTCTAATTATTAAAATCCAAATCAATATTTCTAATAATAAATCATGTTATCTTTCCCTTCGAGGAGTCCAATCCAATAAACAGAACTTACAACTTATCGGTGGTTGATGATTGAAGCTATTAACCATATTAAATTGGAGAATATTTACATGTGTTTATTAAATAAATTAATTCAAGCACTACTGTGAATATATTATTTAAGAGATGACTTTTTAAATTATTTTTATTTGAATATATATTAAAAATATATATTTATATATAAAAAGTATTTTTTATATTAACATATTAAATATTAAAAAGATATAAATAAAAAAATATATATAATAAAGGCAAAGTGATGCCATGAAATGAAATGACGAATATAATATAATTTTATGATGAATTGAGAATAAAAAATATGGGGGGGGGGGGGGGGGGGGGATTATCTAAAGAGTAGAAACGAAGAAGTCTATTATTTTAGTAAAGAAAACAAACACCAAAACAGCTTTTACATTATCTGCAACCAAACCAAAAACAGATAGAGACCCGGTTTTTTCATCAACAAAAAAACCTCTCTCCTTCTCTTGGCACAAGGTCAGATTTCTTTATCCTGTATCGTGATTTCCTTTCTTTTGAGCTGGTGGGTTGTCGATGTTCACAAATAGGGTTCACTTTTTTGAACTCTTGGATTGTTGCTGTTGAGGTTAAAACTTGGGTTTTTTTTGTTTCATATTTCTTTTGTTGTTTCATTATGAGTTGTTGATTTTTAAATTTAGGTCGCGGGTTTCTTGTGGGATAATTCTTCTTGTTAAATAGTATGTCATGGACCATCGTGATCCTCTTGTTTTTTTTTAAAACGTTGTGAGTTTGGATTATGGATTGAAGCTTATACTATCAGGGACCTTAAATTTTGAAGAATTATATGTATGTGTATATAAACAAGCTTTGGTTGCTGTGCTGTTTCTAGGGGTTTTAGAGGTAAACAGAATGGAAAAAGCAACTTATTTACTTATTTTGCGTGCTGTTTTCAGGTGGAATGGCAAAGAGTTATTTCAAGCAAGAGCATGATCTTGGTATATACTTTGAATCTTGGTGTTTTTTTATGTTTTGATCATGTCAAATTGATGAAAAATGTTGGGTTTTTTTCTCTGTGTTCTGTTTCCTTCAGAGAAGAGGAGGGCAGAAGCTGCTAGGATCAGGGAGAAGTACCCAGATAGGATTCCGGTGAGAGCCCAAGGATAATCTCCTCTATCAATTGTTTATTGTTAATTCCCATGTGTGAACTCTTTTGCAGATACAATAAGTGAATGTCTTGCTTGGGACTGTTAATGTACTTAGAAGAGTCCCTGCTGTCGCTTAATGCAATTACTATACCTGTCATTTTGTAATTTGGTGTCTTTTATCTCCTTTTTTTATTTTTATTTTTTGTCAAAGTTGTATATATGGTGGAGAGTTGAATACACAGTGGTGCATTTCTTTCTGTTGGGACGGTCCAACTCCAATGTATTTGCTAAACGTATTTATCCTTAAGGGTCTTGACAGTCTAACACCTATAGATACAATGAGGGCCTTGAGCAGCAGTCTTTATCCAAATGATCTAACAGCAAACGGCTTCTTCTTTTTTATGGATTTAGGTTGTGCGACAGGTTAATTCTGTCTGCAATTATCATCCATGGAGATGTCTGATTGGTGTTATTTACAATTTTTGGTTGGAAGGTTTTAAAAATGAGTAAACCCAGGAGACAATGAATGCATGGTGCATTGGGACCAAGTAAAATAATGGATCTGCTGGATGCTTTTCTTTTCTGTGGGTTGTATTGAAAAATGCCATATGCTAATGATCTTTCTTTTTTCCACTTTGTACATCATTTTGCCAGTCTGTTGGAATGAGAATTTTTTGGCTACAGGATACTGCGCTTGATTAAAATGTTTCTTTTGCTTCAGAAAACATATCATGATTTAATCTCT
Organism: Salix caprea; assembly: GCA_964035475.1. Lineage (NCBI taxonomy): Eukaryota > Viridiplantae > Streptophyta > Magnoliopsida > Malpighiales > Salicaceae > Salix > Salix caprea. The sequence continues at coordinate 7,334,815 of OZ037759.1, read as the reverse complement.
GATGTTACTTTGTAGTTGCTGTCTATGATTGCATGAGTTGTGTTTGTGTTTAAAGAATCTTATACTTATTTTGCATTTTGAATCTAACATGTTTCTAATTCTTCTTGTTTGTTTTGAAGGTTATTGTGGAGAAGGCAGAAAGAAGTGATATACCAAATATAGACAAGAAAAAGTAAGTAGAGTGGATAGATTTCTGATTCTGTTCACATCTCACCTTTGCCAGCTCTCACATTTAGGGTAATCCAACACGAACAGTTTCTAGTTTGTTTGACAACCTTTTGAGTTATGTGGGAACACACATACATTCCTGCAGGTTGCTCATGCAAAGCTGAAATATGACTTCATGGTCGTAACCTCAGAGAACCTATGCACAATTGAAAAACTGGCGAATGTAAAATTTTACTTTTGTGAAAGTTTAACACCATAAAACCTACAGTTGCTGTCTTTATGATAACTTATTTGCATTTCATGTTTGTCAGAATACACAAGTAGTGTCTCCATAACCCCCCCCCCCCCCCCCCTTCCTTTTTGCCATAAAAACCGAACCTGATTGCCTAAACATTACCGACCCAAGCCTACCATTCAGCACTCAACCACCTCTCTAGTTTTTATTTTGCTTCTTTGTTATTCTACTGCGGAATGGCTTATTTTTCTGTCTTTTGATTATGCCCATCTTCTAAACGGTTTAGCCCTAGAAAATATATATGCCTGGATTATGATAAGCTGCTATGTTTGATGATATTGAGTTTTCCCCCCTATTTTCTGAACCTGAAAATCGCAGGTACCTTGTTCCAGCTGACCTGACCGTGGGACAGTTTGTCTATGTCATCCGCAAAAGGATCAAGTTGAGCGCAGAAAAGGCTATATTTATATTTGTGGATAATGTGCTCCCACCAACAGGTAAACTCATGCTCTTATGTTGTCCTTCTGATGTAGATGTTGAATTGGCATTTTGATTGGTAAAGGAGCATGGAAATTTCATCTGTAGGTGCTATCATGTCTTCCATTTATGAAGAGAAAAAGGACGAAGATGGGTTTCTCTATGTCACCTACAGCGGAGAGAACACTTTTGGAGCTCAGATTCCACTGTAGCCACCTGTGGTTGCCTAGTTTCTTTCCTGGTTTCACGAAATTTGATTTCATAACTATTGTCTACATCGCTTTGTGTCAATAGTTCTTTATTCTGTCTAAATATACATATATTTCCAGTCATGTATATAAGCTTGACACATCCTTTCAATCTTAAATCATCTCTAGTACTTCTTCACAGGAGGCCTTTGAAACTCATGATTTCAATTTAAGCTTTTATCTTGAAAATGAAGAGAATATTAATCCAACTGAAATGTCAAAATGAGGTCAAGTTAGTTGACTCCACAAGGCGGTGAACATGGAGGCCTTAGTGGTAGTCCGGCGCGGGGTCATTCTGGAGGGACGGCCATGTGGTAGTAAAATAAAATACAGAGTTGCCGGGATCAAACCCAGGCATGGGAGATTTACGTACTTCTTGAGATTTCTATGGAATTAATCTAATAATTGAACAACTTAATCTAGGATTCAGTTTTTGTAGCCATATAAGGCTCCCAAATTATCTCTAAAAGGCACTATCAACCATTGACCAGGATGAATATCATGGAGATTTAGGGTTTTGGATAAAATTCTTTGAATTCCCAGCAACCTTGCATGTAAAGAAATTTATTGATTGATTTAATGAGGTAGAATAAAGAGTAGCCTTTTGAGATCCTGTTTACAATTAGATAGATGTAGATTAATATTCTATATCAATTTATGATGTTTATTTTTATGATTATTATGATGATAATGGTACCATAAAGTTAATGGGAGCAAATAATGTCATGAATGATGTCGCTTACATGAATAACTTAGAATCTTTCATACAAAACATTCATATAAGATATGTCAATCTCATGTTGTGTGCAGGCAGATCAAATCCAACGTCATTTAAGTTTTGAAACAATGCTTTAGTAGTTGAGAAGATTGGATTGGTTTTGTGTGATGAACAGTGCTATCAAATAAATGGAATGAGAAAATATGTGTTGCTTTTTAAAAAAATTATAAGATAAATATGCAGGGAAAAAAAATATGATTTTTAACTTTGGCTTTGTTAGCTCAAGAAGATAGAGAATATATTGAATAAAGGGATGGTTGATTTATGGGGTGTTTGACACAACTTCTGTTTTTTATTTTAATTGTGTTTTTAAAAGTGTTTCTAATATCAAAAAAATAAAAAAAAATTCGGTATATTTTCAAGCAAAAAAGTTATTTCAAAAGCACATACATTACAATCTCAAACACCCCTAATGGATGAAGTGTTTTTTTTGTTAGACTAATTTAATATCAATACAAAAATGACAAGTTTGATCTAGGCTATAATTAACCCACCAAAACCTTAATATGGCTTTGCCCTTTATGTATAAGTTTCAAGGTTTTTCTTAATTCATTTTAGATTTGTTATTTTTATTATAATTAGAAATTAGGTAATTGTGATTTTAAACTTTTTTAATGGTTGATTTTGATAAAAAAAAAAAAAAAAAACACTGTAATCTTCTTAGATACTTAGATTTGTTTTCATGTGTGTTTATTGATTGAGGTCATTTGCTTCTCATTTAGAGTTTTGAGATCAACAAAACTGTTGTTAGATAGTCAAAGCTCACAGTTGCTTTTGCTTCATTGTTAGGAGCAGCAAAAGATAAATATATTTGACTACTTGTATTCCCATAACTTCTACTATTTGTGCTTCCCCGAAAAGTAAACACCACAAAGACAAACTCCTAATTTACTTATTTTTCTAGTCTTTTGTCATTTTAGCATAGATTCATAAAACTTATGAGAAAATAACACTTAGAAAAATATTTAAAAATAGCATTTTTTGAACACTGCCTTATTAGGAATATTAGTTGTTTTAAAACTCATGTCTCTTGTAAACTAATTAACATGTACAAAAGCTAACCTAAAATTTTAAAAAAAATCCAATGGCTAAGAGATAGGATTTAAAATTCTATTTTTTACATATCTAAGTATAGATCTTAACAAGACCATTCTAAACACATCTTGAAAGATCATTAAATAAAATTGTAATTAATTGGCGGGTTTTGTTTAAGACTAACTTAGAACTAATCATAAACTCTTTTGATGGTTTTTAAGCTAAAAAAACAGCAAATCCTCAGTGACTTATTATTTCTTTTTCATTTTTTATCCCCTCTATCTCTCTCTCTGCAGCAGAGGCAGAGAGGAGTTGAGTTGTATGAGTTTCCCCTTCATAGAACGGAAAGGGGTTTTGCAAGCCTTCACATGGAGCTGAAAAAAAACAAAATTAAACAAAATTCCCGGTGCTTTAATATATTTTGGGCCATGTTTCCTGCAAATCCCTTCGGGTTCCTATTTCTGTCTCGCCTCCCACATTGAGAATGACAATCGGAAAAGACCCGGTAGGTATGCAACAAGACAAGTGCGGTCAAACTAGGACTGTCCCTTCGAAGTTGATGTCCAGGTTTTCATTGGAGGAAGCTAGAAAACTTTTATTTGCATGCGTGAAGAGTATGTAGGTGGATATTTATGCAGATCTTACATTTTTAGGTTTTGTTTGGACTTTGGACACCAAAATGAAGCTGCATTTGCAGAGAACTGGGGTCTATTTGCATGATCAAGGTAGCCAGATTGAAAATGACTTTGAACAAATCATCAGGTGAAGACGACAGTAAACGAAGTCTGTAAAGGGTCCTGATTGTTGCATTCAACCTATCATTATTTCTCTCTCTGTAAGGAAAATGGTTTTTCATGATTTTCCTAATCATGATTTTGTGTTTCACACAGCTGATCAAGGTAGGCTGACAAGATTTAGCATAAGATTATTAACACTCGGTGTATTAATTGGTATTTCAGTTCAAATAATGCGGTGATCATGCACAATGGGATACCATTAGTAGCACGCAAGGATGGATTAAACAATATAGCAATAAAGCTGTGCTTTTAATTATATAATCGCGAAACTATGATTTAATTAATAATCATCGTGGTGTGGATCCTACTAATTATAACATCTTCCAACATAAAAGAAAGTGAAAGAAGGAAAAGGGGATGATGAGAGGACGAATTTCCTTCCAATGAAAATGCCTCTTGACCTACTTACACGCCCCACCAAACACTTGAGTATAACTTTAGTCTGATCTTATCATAATCATTGATGAACATGCTGTCTAATTCTACGTTGTCATGAGTTGTTGCGTGGACTTGTCCAGTTATTTTAATGCCAACTCTCTTGATTACGTTCACGAATACAGAAGGGAGGGTCAAGCTGTAATGCAAGCTTGAATTTACGTTTCTGACATTTCATCTTTACAGAAATGATTTCTGTTCGTCGACAGTGTTTCATGGAAACCGCACCAGTTTCTCTTTTGAATTTCACTGTCGCGAGGACTGAAAGGGGTTGGTGAATATTCTCCAAGAGCTTGTCGCCTTGCAAGAATCAATTAAAGTTGATAGCGAAAATCGAGCCTTGTTGCTTGATCCTTGATGACTAGTTGATTGGGAAATTCAATAGCGAAATTCTTCTTTTGTTAATCGGAGAGTTTCTTCACACTTTGACCCGCAACTTTCTGCTTTGACATGGGATTGATGAAGAACGATGAAATTGAGCTGAGTTGAACATCGATTCAACCTGGTTTCGTGTATTCAATCACCATCCCAGGTACTGGTAAGAACATTCACCTCTCAGTTTAATTTTAACTTAACTTGAAACTGCAAGTTATTATTGTTGTTATTGCAATTCATGCCATATAAAGGGAACGTTCAGATTAATTTCTTACCACCTCCATAATTAGTTTGAAAACACAACGATAAATGTAAAAGGAAAAGAAGAGAGAAGCTGTATAAGGAGAGGAGTGACTTGAGAAGGGTTTCTGTGGTCAGATATGAAGTTGAAGTGGAGCATTGGGCTTGGAACTTTACAGTTCACATGTCTCTATTTACAAATGTTTATTTGAGATTTCGGACTATTGTTTAAGTTATTTTTTAAAATATTTTTTGTTTAAAAATATATTAAAATAATATTTTTTATTTTTGATATTGATAAATGAAAATGATCTAAAAACATTAAAATTTTAAATAAAAAAATAAAGTCTTCAGGGTTTGAGAGCGGCCATTAGAGAGAGGTAGAGAGTTTCAAATTCTGTTTTTTTTTTTTTCGTGTGTGTGCAGAAGAAGAAGAAGAACTTGAACTTGATTGACAAGATCATAGACGTCGCCGGGAAAGGAAATGTTAATGTCAGCATCATACTCGGCAGAGTTGGGGCTGGTGATTCACTTGTTAGTTATTGTGTTCTTGAATGATTTTGTTGAAGTTTGGACAGGATTTGGAGTAGTAGTTGAGGGGTATGAGAGAGAGAGGGTTTTTTAAAAATAATTATTTATATTAATTGTATAATTAATTTATAATTATATTATATACAAAATAATTATATTATAATTAAAATGATACACAAAAAATAACCCTTTAAAATAATTTTTATTATTAGAATAGATATAAACAATTTTTTTTTTACTATTGGAGTTGCTATGAGAGAGAGTGAATATGGTTTTATACAGTAAAATCCCTATAGTCTATTTTAATTTTATCATCGACAATCTTAAAGTAACTCTGTAACAGTGCTGGAATTGTTAGACTCCTGTACTACTTGCCTTCTCGTGATTTGTTTGACCCCTACACTAAAATGTGACGAATCTAGTGCCGGGGGTTGTTTTTGGAAGGGACAAGCATGTGTAGTCCGAGTTTTTTTACATGTCGGGGGTGGTGGTGGTTGCGCGGCGGCGGCGGCGGCTGCTCTAGGTTTAATGGTTGTCTTTGGTTATGCAATAAGTTGAAGCATCTACCTTTTCTTTCTATTTTAATGGAGCTTTCTGAAAACTTTCTTTCTGCAGAAGTAACCAGGAGATGGCGTGGCGCATGTATGGAGGAGCGTATCGTCTCTCCCACTGAGTATCCATGATGAATCCTAGATGGAAAGGGGTTGCCGTCGAATCTCATGAGTAATTTTAGGGTCAAACGAGTTTGCTAGCCCGCGCGTTGCGCTGTGCTTCTTTAATGTAGCAAACTAATTAATTATTCAACTTGCAAAGAATTATGTAGTTGGTAGATAGCAAATTACAATCGTTAAATTTTGTTGTAGATTTTTTTTATTGTCTGTATCGAATTAGTTAATTGTTGTTATCAGTTTAAGTGCTCGGATAATAATTTAATTGACAACTCTCAAAATTATAATTGATAAAATTTATTAAAGATGAGTGAATTATATTTTATAGCCAATTCATTACTTGGTGAACTTGCTTAAATATTTTATCGATTTATGTAATTTGCATATTGAAAAACTATAATTGATTAATTGTTGGGCGTGTTTTAATTGTTCTGATAGTTATTTAATTGGTGGATGTAAATTTGCAATTAATAAAATGAATAAAAGATGAATTATTTTTTTCTTGTATCGAACTTGTTGATGGTTGGGTTTATTTTAATGGCAACGAATGATTTAACTGACAAATAGCAAAATGCAACCGCTAAAATCTATTAAAGATAGATTATTTCTGGTTGATTGTTATTGTGTGTCGATTTATTTAATTCATAGATTACAAAACTGCAATTGATTGATTCTTTGGTGTATCTTAATTGTTTTGACAATTATATAATCGGTTGATGAAAAAAATGCATTTGATGAAATCAATTAGAGATTAATTACTTTTTTTTTTGTAGTCAGTTGGGCATTTGTTGGCGGTTGGGTGTGTTGTAATTGTTCGGCTTATTATTCTCTTTTTTCTTTTTTTTATTTATTCTTCAAGTCAAATAATTTTCTAAAATCTAATAATATTTATTTTTGTTTTGCCATTTATTTTATTTTTTAATTTCTTTTTTTTAAATATTATTAGGTGTTGAAATTTCTAATTATTGTAGATAAGGCATTCAAAATAATGATAATAATTATTCGTATTTTTTTCTTATAAATATGTTAGACTAATTATATATTTTGCTATTTATTTCATATTAGCGCCTTCAAAATAATGATAATAATTTTTTGTAATTTTTTCTCTGATAAATACGTTACATTCATTATATATTTTGCTATTTATTTCATATTAGCGCCTTAAAATATATATTGATTACTTTTTGGAATTGTGATCTCCTTTAGGTATTCTATAAAACAATAATAGTCGTGGTGCGTGCAAGCTGATCTGGACACCCTGATTATATATATAAAAATATATAAGTGTGAAAAAAACAGAAAAAAATGTTAAAAAAAGTGAGTCCAGGGATTATTCGTGGCGCGCTAAGCTAGCCTGGGAAAAAAATTAAGAAGAAAAAATCATGGTGCGCGTAAGCTGACCCGGGCACCTCAGTTAAAAAAAACAAAAAAATGTATAAGTGGAAAAACAAAACAGGGAAAAAAATGTAAAAAAAAGTGGATCCGGAGATTAATTGTGGCGTGCGTAACCTGGCCCTAGCACCTTAGTTATGAAAAAAAATCTGGTTTTTTTTATTATAAAAAAAAAAAAAGTTTTGTTGCCTGAGCAGTTCGAACTATCGCACGCTGAATCTGCCAACGCACAGACAACCACTTGGCCATAGCTACTCCTTTGTCATTTCTACTATACAAATCAACAAAAAAATAAGCCCTAACAAAAAAAAAACTGAGCTCATGTAGCCGCGAAGCAGCAAAGCAAATGTCTAGTCCACAGTAACAAACAGTGAACGACTGATCTCTTTTAGCTCTTTAGTAATGCTAATATAATAATAATAATAATAATAATAATAATAATAATAATTATTATTATTATTATTATTATTATAAATGTATTAAGAGGGGCAAGGTTGTCAATATCATTTTGGTTGCCGTTTCTTTTTTTTATTGGTACGAAATGTTTTGGTTTCGGAGTGTTTTGGTGTACCGTTTCGGGGTTGTGATATTCATATATAATTAATTAATTATATATATGAAAAAACTTAAAAAGCAAAAAAAAATATAATTTTATTTTTTATAAAATCAAAGTTGATAAAAAAATTATTTTTTTATAATATATATTTTTTTAATTTTTATTATTTTTATTTTTGCATTTTCAATATATATATATATATATATATATATATATATTATTTTATTTTTTTCACAGTGCAGGCATTAATTTGCTTGTGATACATAATACAGCAATCAGAATTAAAATAAATTCCTAAAAATGGCGATCAAAGCACGTGGACGTATGCTGCACGTTTACATAGTAAATGTAAAAAATAACCACGTGGACCACTAACCCTTACGCTTCAGTTGCCATGACGTTTCCTTATTTAATTGGGCACACTAATTTCATATGTACTCATGGCACCACCGTATCAATAAAATCGATCTTAGTAAAGCTGCCACATCACCTTCTCAGTAACCACTGCAGAAGAAAAAAAATGAGGCGTGAAATTCACTGTTGTTCTCCTTTTCCATTTTCACTCGACTCAGAAAAAAAATATCTTCCTTGACAAAGTCTTCACCTTTTTCTCTCCTTCTTGGCAATTCCTTGTCTGTCTCTTTCATTCTTGAATTCCTACTGGTGTCACTTAAATTCTCGTGTTTTGTTTTCCTGAGATTCTTTGAAATTTCTAATGGGTCTTTCTTAGTTTTGAAAAGGAAGTTTATTTTGGATTTCATTACTGTTCCCATTATTCTCTTGGTCTGGTTCTTTGCTTCTGATCTCTTTCTCTCACAATCAGGTAACCTCTGTTGTCCACAGTTCTTCATCCCGATCTGTTCTTTCATCGCTTCTCAAATGATACAGCATGGAAAATGCCATTGCAATGTCGTCTTCTTTTGCCTTTTCTTCATCTTCTTATTTATCAACCCCAAATGTTCCCGAGCCTGGCGTAAATCTTGAAATCTTGAGCTTAAGCAAGCTTAGTTGTCATCTTGAAAGGTTGTAAGAAAGAGTACAGCAGCCAAAGAACTTGAAAGCTTTCCAGGACATAGAATCTAGGAAGAGGTGTCCAGTAATATTTTTTTTCATTGAGAGAGCTTTGATTTTTTGGTTGAAATTGTGGTGCTTCACGGTTGATATTTACAGAAGGGGAGAGGGGATGTGCAGATGGAATAGAGGCAGAAAAAAAAAAGAGGTAAACGTACGCATGCGAAGCACAATTTGCAAATATCCAGTCCACAGTTATATCACTCACATTGCACAGTAATAGTCCGAGCTCTTTTAGCTATTGTGTAATTGATGATCGAAGCGAGGATCTACTTTTTCATTTTTTGTTTCGACGGTCATTGTCTGTTGCAGGTCTTTTACAGGGGGAGCTACTGCCATGTGAGAGCAGTGAGATTTTAATCAGCGATATTGTCGTCGCCGGAGATTTTTCAAACCCTGTTTTTTATTTAACAATATAAAAATAGATGTTCATAGAAAGCCAGTAATTAAAATTAAGGATGAAAAGTTTTTTTTATTTTTTTATCAAAACAATATTTTCTCATTCATGCATTTCTTTTAAGCAATAAGAAAAAAAATGCACAGAGATTTGAATTAAAAAGGAAACATAATATATTTTTTCCTGTATTTCTTTTTTCTTTTTTTTATAAAGCATACTTGTTTATGAGAAACCTTGTTTTTATTTCAAGTATAAAGTTATTTTGATAGTAAGAGCAAGTTTCAATTTAAAAGAAAATGTTTTGGTCATTTTCATGCACATATATGAAAAAATAATATAAGAATAATAAATATTAAAAATTATATTAAAGTTGTGTCAAACCTAGCGGTGTAACAAAAAAAGAGAGAGAGATATATGTTAATTCAATAAATAAAATTAAATAAAGTCTAGATATTAACTATTTATGTAAATTATTTTTCTTCCGGAGATGATTTTCTTTATTTATACGAGACACGTGTCATCAAATAATTTATATTAAAAAATAGATAAATAATGTTATTTGTGACGACTTGATGTGTTGAAAACTAAATAAACTACAGTAATAGAAAACGACCGCTTCCTCCAAGTTTATTATTGAAGACAGACTTGCCCGCCCCGCTGCGGATACAGATTTGGGAATTCACAACCTGCCGAGTTGATTGGATCGAAGCTCCATCTATTTTTTTTTTTAAAAAAAAAAGATGATGTTGCATCATTTTTTATTAAAAAAATCTAAGTGGTGTTTTTAAATATATAAAAAAATAGGCATATTGTGCAGTGACTTTTGACGTTGTTATTAAAATTGGTATAACAAGTCAATTTTAAAACTTTCTGATTTTTTATCTAGTCCACGACTAAATTAAATCGTATAGAAATTACCACGATTTGATCCAAGTGATATGTGAAGTCTATAAACAAGAAATGTGATTAATAAAAATATGAGTTTTATTTTTTAAAAAGAGAGTTAAAAGCAATATGTTTTTTAATATCAATACATAACATATTAAATTGATTCTGATCAACGCAGGTTAATTGCCAAATTAAAACCTTAGGTCATGGACAATGTAACTACAAAGAGATAATCTGGCTTGTCAATTGTCCTTTTCCTTTCCTTTTACTTTTTTACCCTCTTTGACCTTCATTGAACTTGGACAAGATGAGGTTTGGGATCTAATTATAGAGTTGTTATAAGATCATGGACTATATTATAAGAGGGTAACATGACCCGATTCATTTGATGGGTTTAAACACAATTTAGACGACAATAAAAATCTAGGTCAATTTTAAAATAATATTTTAGGATAATATTTTTTAATATTAAAATGATAACATATTAAATCAATCATCAAATTCAAGACCTCAGAGGCATGAACATGAACAAAAGTCCTACTTATTTTTGCGGTTAGAAAACACTTTTGCATAAAATTGAGTTTTTCTTCTTTTTTTTCCTCGTATTTTTAGATCAATTTGACATGCTAATACCAAAATAAAATTTTTTTTTTAAAAAATAATATTTTAATGTATTTATAAATAAAAAAAACAATAATTACCACAATATCAAATAGTTTTGATAGGCTGATTGAACGTGCAAAATGTGTTTGGCGCGTGTAATGCACGTGTCAAGGTGTGGGCGAGCTGCTGTATTGGAGAGGCACTCCCTGCCTTTTTTAATCTCCAAATGTGACATTCTTTGGTGTTGCTGGCATCATCATGGCGGTGCCTAACTTTCAAGGCAGTGTGCAGGGTCACAGATGATGTAATTTGGTTATTACCTATAGCAATTGAAACAATCATATGCTTAGTTATTATCTTTTTGTTCAAGTTTAAATATATTTTTTTGTATCTAAGTTTAAATTAAAGTGCAAGAAAATTAAAAATTAAAAACAATAGATAGAGAATCAGATTTAATTAGTTGTTTTCCCCAACATATAAAAAAAATATTACAATGATAACATGAGTAAATCCATGTTAATGTAACTACCACGTGACCTGAAATAACCACACAAAAAAGAAAGAAACTTGAGGTCCAACAAAGCTAATTTCAAAGAATATAATTGAAAAAAAAATCAATTTAAAAAAAACCATGAAAGAAAAAAAAATTAAGTTAACCCAAGTTCACTCCACTAATCTATCACTCACAACATGAGATTAAGATAAAAGATTTTTTAAATGACCTAGAAGAAGGATCAAAGTTAAATAAATAATTAAAAAAACTCGAGTCATTTTTTATTAACCCAACAAACATGCAACTATGAATTAATTTATAGAAGGAAAAACAAAAAAGAAAGAAATGTCAAGACCTAATAACCCAACATTAAAGAATAAATTAAAAAACTAAAAAAATCCAAAGCATCTTCGGTTAGCAAGACTGACTTCTGAATTGGTAGTACCCCATAGGAAGAAAATGAGAAAAATATAAAGTTTAGGGTTAAATAGTTTAATGTCAAAGAATATGATTTTTTTTATAAAAAATAATGAAGTTAAATCGGATTAATATTTAAAACTAACAATTCCGGTCATGAGGCCAAGAAGACCTTACAAAAGACATAAAAAATCTTGAGCAAGATTTTTAATCATTAAAAAAATGAAATAAAATATTAAAAGATAAAATTAAAGAAGAAAACAAATTAAGAAAAAGATTAAAAAAATAAGGACAAAGATTGAATAAGAAACAAAAGAAAAAAATAGCGAGGGACTAATAGAAAGAAAAAACAAGTTATAAAGGGTAAAAAGAGAAATTAAAAAAATAGAAGAAAAAGAGAAAAAAGGCAAATCACCATGATTTGAGAAACACTTGCTGCCACATAAGCTTCGCCTCCAACAAAATCTTTGGATAACATGACAGTTGAGAAATTGTGGTTGCTGCACGCGTCGCCTTGGGAATTTTATTTTTATTTATGAAAATATTAATTTTCCATTAATCCAAATAGAATATAAGAAAAACAGGAGAGAAAAATATTAAAATACCTTCATACTTATAATTTATTTTTCATAATTTCAAGGAAAATAAATAGATATCTATATAATTCAGCTGTAAAAAAATTAAAAATTAAATTATAGTCAACAGCGAATTACCTCACCATTTATAGTGAAATACTGATCAGCTTAGAGTTTCTTATAATAATGAAATACACACTAGAGAGAGAGAGACAGACAGAGAGAGAGAGAGAGAGGGGGGGCAGAGGAGAGGGACACTTTATTGCCTTTTTTATGATGCACGCATCCATTGCAAACACAGAATGATGGTACATTAGTACTGTTAAGACAGAAGGGCTAGAAGTAGCGGAGAAACAGAGAGCAATTAACCTCAACCACAACTACACATCGACAAAATACAAAGACACGGGGAGAAAAAGAGAGGTAGATTGATTGATATGGAGTTGAAGAAAAGGGAAAGATTAGATGAGAAAACATGGAGCTCACCGAGAGACTGAGGAAGGATTGGTGGTTGGTCAAGAGCGAGTGACAACAGCTGTTTTGTTGTAATGGGTGGGTTGAGGAAGAGAGATTCATGGCATGCAATGAGATATGATATTGGGTCAAAAAATTTCAGTTAAAAGAAGAAGAAAGTTCCTTTCTTCTTCTCCTTTTTTTGTTTTTTGTTTTTTTGTTTTTCAAATCTGAGTGTTAGCCCACTTGGGAGCCAACGCCATTGAGAATCCTTCACTTCACCACTGCAAATCTTGGGCCTTTTCTCTACTCTCCAAACACTTCAGGCTTCTTGGTATTTTGTAAGAGGCATGCCCTTTCGTTTGCAGGCCAAGGGGGGTGTAGATATTGCTGGTTTTGCTTCAATTTTTTCTCTACAAGAAAATTGGACTCACAGGCAACGACAACAACTTGAAGTAGATAGCTTTCCAAGCGAAGAACCTACCTCAGTTCTTCATATGAGAAAAAGTACAAGCCCACCAACATCAGTTTCGACTCTCTCCTCCTCCTCAAACGGTGGCGCCGGTGGAAACACCACCGACAAGACCACCACCATCACGGGAACAGATAAATTTGTGAACCCAGTGAACAATGAAAGGAATATTGAATGGGCTACGGAGCTGCAGCCAATCCCAAGTGGACTAGAGTTTCTTTCAACAGGAGAAAGATGCGGGCTTGGACTAGAAGACTGGGAGAATATGCTGACAGAGCCAAGCCAAGAACAATCCTTGTTGAGGTGGGTAGCTGGGGATGTGGATGACACACAGTTTGGGCTAAAGCAGTCGTTGCAAAGTGGAAGCAATCAGCTGGAATTTAATGGCAATGCTGGCGGCGGCTCTGGTGTTGGTGGACGGGTGATTGTTGAACAAGGACCTGGGTTTGAGTCCTTGAGTGGAATTCCAGGTGAGGTGTCAAGCATTGGTTATAATTCGGCTCCTTTTCCTTGTTCCGGGGTTCCAAATATTGGGTCTGGTTTAGTTGCTCCTAGCTCTTCTGGTTTGGTTAACTACAAAAATGTTGGATTTGGCAGCAACAACAACTCTAGTCTGCAAAGCCAATTTTTAAGCTCTCCAACTAACAGTGTTTCACTTCCATTTTCTTTACCTGCTGGTATGATTTATCATCAAAATCAGCAGCAGCAGCAAATTGCGGCCCCAGAGGAGAAGCCACATATACTGAATCCCAACCTTTTCTTGCAGTTACCATTTTCTCAGCAAGAAAACCGCCCCCTCCATTCCCAACTCAAGCGCCACAACTCTGGTGGCGTAGACCCAATCTCTCATGTATCACCAAAAACACCATTCTCTGATCCCGGGCAAGAGCTTTTGCTAAGAAAACACCAACAACAGCAGCTGGAGTTTCCTCAGAGAGTTCAGTTTCTTTATCAACAACATCAACAGAAGCCGTTGGTGGTGAAGAAGGAAGATTTAGGAACTCAGCATCACCACCAACAGCAACAGCATCAGCATGCTTTGTTGGACCAGCTCTACAAGGCTGCAGAGATGGTAGGGACAGGGAACTTCTCCCACGCGCAAGGGATATTGGCGCGGCTCAATCAACAACTCTCTCCAATCGGTCAACAGCTCTCCCCAACTGGGAAGCCTCTCAATAGGGCAGCTTTCTACTTCACGGAGGCTCTTCAATTGCTCCTTCTCATGAATAATAACCCAGTCGCTGCCCCACCGCCAAGGAGCCCCACCCCATTTGATGTCATCTTCAAAATGAGTGCTTACAAAGTCCTATCTGAGGTTTCTCCACTTATCCAATTTGGCAACTTCACTTCCAATCAGGCCCTCCTTGAAGCAGTTGGCAATGCAGATAGGATTCACATTGTGGACTTTGATATTGGATTTGGTGCTCAATGGGCCTCTTTCATGCAGGAACTTCCACGGAACAGAGGTGCCCGGTCGTTGAAAACCACTGCCTTTGCCTCTCCTTCGACTCACCATCCCGTTGAACTTAGTCTTATGCGCGATAACTTAACTCAATTTGCTAATGAGATTGGTCTTAGTTTTGAACTTGATGTGATTAACTTTGATTCTTTGGAGCAACACTGTTATTCTCTCCCCTTTTTCCGAACAAGTGAACATGAGGCTGTTGTGGTGAATTTCCCTATTTGGTGCTCGTCAAATCAACCATCTGCTTTACCGTCACTGCTGCGCTTTATAAAACAACTTTCTCCAAAGATTGTGGTGTCTTTGGACCGAGGGTGTGACAGAAGTGACCTTCCATTCCCACAACATATCCTCTATGCCCTCCAATCCTACACACACCTCTTGGATTCATTGGATGCTGTTAATGCAACTACGGACGATGTGAGCAAGATTGAGAGGTTTTTGCTCCAGCCTAGGATTGAAAGTACTGTGCTGGGGCGTCTTCGTGCTACAGACAAAATGCCAAATTGGAAGACAATCTTTTCATCTGCCGGGTTTTCTCCCGTAACTTTCAGTAACTTCACTGAAACTCAGGCAGAATGTATGTTGAAGAGGAATCCAGCGAGGGGATTTCATGTGGAAAAGCAGCAGGCTTTGCTTGTGCTTTTTTGGCAGCGCAGAGAGCTTATGTCAGCTTCAGCATGGAGATGCTAAGCAGTAACAATATGACAAGCAGGGAGGTTGGTTTTTCAACTCACAGTTTATCAGGGGTTCCAACTCAATTACTAAGGTGGTCTTGTGTCAATAAATGTGGTACTATTGCTGGTGCCTCTGTTTATGACTTATAATATGAATTGTCTAGCTTGTGAGTCTCCTCTGCTTGTGTCTATGTAATCCCGGTAGAACAAAACATCTAGTTAGACAATCTAGTACGGTACTGTTTGTTTTGAAAAGGATATTGCTGGCATGGTAATTTCTTTTCATGATGTTAACAAAGTGCTTCTCTGTCTCTTTAAGATGGTGATATTTTGCTCTGTAATTGACAACAAAATGAGAACATCAAATGGAAAGTTAACCTACCAGAATTCTAACCTTCTTTACTGCTTGATATGGCAATAGGTTTCCTAGCGTGTACCAATTTTGATTTGGCATTCTTGTGTTTCCCCCCTTGTCGTTATTATTACTGACAAGGCATTTAAAGCAGTAATAGAGATGATGTATTGGAATTCTAACCTTCTTCAGTGCTTGATATGGCAATAGGCTTCAATGGAGCGTGATAAGGGAGATGAGGTGATAGCCCAGGCTAGAAACCTAGGAAATTCTCATCTAATGTTGTGATTATTGGAATTTCTAAATATCCACACTTGTGTCTTTCATTGCTTCACATTAACCAGCAACATTAAACAGTAACTAAATTAGGCATCTAGGTGCGAAGAGCTCTATTATACTTTGAAGTTTCTCATGCTAAGGGGAGAGTCAGTGAATTGGATTGGTCCACGGTCCTAGTATGGTTATTCTCATCAGTTAAGGTGCACACATGTGATGTTAATGGCTCAATCCTTCACTAAAGGTGTATGGCATGAGTTTATTTTTTGCTGGAAGGTTGAGCAAAATGTTGTATACTCAAATTGTTCTACAGTGTCTAATTAGGTTATAACAGCTTCCCGCTCATTAGCTTTGCTTGTCTTGGTCTCTAAAATCTGTTTGCCTTAACGCATGCAGATTTCTTATGTATCTAGGTTGAGCATGGCTCCTTCTTGCTGTAATGCCTGAATATAAGTGAGTCTGTTCTATCAATGTATTGATGATGGTGTAGCGAAGATCTGAAGGATCAAAGAACCTTGCACAACATTATTTACACCCCTCATCCTTATTTTAAGTGAAACGATATATCCTCTAGTGTAAAGTTCGTGATACAACTTAGTGAAATACCTTTTATAGCTGACTTTTTATCTTTTGAACTCCTGAGCGCGCATGCATTCACTGATGGAGATCTTATATGTAGTTGCAAATTATAATAGAAGGGTGATAGCAAACAACTTTAGAAACTCGGGAACTTTTTTCTGCACCTAGCTTGACACAGAACTCGTGGCCTAACTGGATTCGTTGCATTGAAAAGAAGATTAAGGCTAAAATGTTGGTTGCTTGTTTGTGAATTTTCTAGTCTGGTGCTGGCATTCTGGTGCTTTGCCAGGTACAAAGTCGATTCAATGATCTGTGTTTAGTGGTAGTTTTAGATGTTAGAATTTCTTGTGATTGCAATATCTTGATTCTGCTGATTGAATGTTTTCTGTGGTGTTGCATGATTTAAAGCCTACAATCACTCTTTATAATTGCTGAATCCCTTAATCACCTGCATCGCTGGCTGATTAAAATCCAAAAAGGCGGTGCGCATATGATGGCTGTGCATGGATTTGGACATCCCAACTTGCTGTAAATCCTCATATTATAGTTTCCACCCGTGTCTTTGTTGGTAGCAGCAGCTAGGGTTCCCTTATTGCCTTCATGCTTCAGAGAAGTAAACCTTTGAAAGGTATGCTATTGTATTAGCTGACTTTTGTGTTTTCAAAACAATAAAAAACCAGAGACAACTGTATGCCACAAGCTTGAGCGGCAAAATACTAATAATACAAAGACACCTAAGATTAGCGTAACATGCTGAAAGTTTCTTAGCAATCATGAGCAGTTAAAATAACATGGTTCTGCAATATTTTGTCATGTCTGTCTGAAAATCTCCCTTCTCTTGCATGTAATGCACCCAACACGGAACGCTTTCTTCTCATTTCTTTCTTAATATCAAATGCTACAATTGGATGGATATATATCCAATTGTTGCAAATTTAGTGTCTCACAGTACAGTGATTTTTCTTTTTTTTCAGATTAGTTATTAAACATCTAATAATCAAACCCACATGGGTCGTGTTTCCATTGAAACTCTACTTGCTTGCTTTCCTCATTTTTGTCTGGAGGGCTTTGCTTACTTTCTTCTTCTTCTTCCCCCCTGGCAATGATTATGTTTTAATTTTAAGCTCCATTTGCCCATTTGTATAGTTAGTGTTTGAGATTCAGGTGACAGGACAATTTATTTTTTTTTTGTTTTGAAATATGGAAAACAATATTTTTAATATTTGTTTTTGATATTAGCACATCAAAGTAATTTAAGACTTTATTTTGTTAGATGTTAGGTGAATGTCTTCTTCCCCTTCTTTTTATCACACTATCTGGATGGCAGGTCTAAAACTTTATGTTGTTTTTGAAAAACTAGCTTGAAGATTCCTGATAAAAAAAGAAGAGATTTTGCTCCAAAGCAACCTCGTGATAATACAACAAGGCGACCCACTTTACTTGTGAATTCTGAATCTCATGGGGATAACGATTGAATATTAGGGAAGTGAAGAAAACCATAACAATAAACTTACATTATTCATAAGAGAAGATGCTTAGAACGGCAACAGCTTTTGTTTTCTCTGTACATGTCATTTTTTAAAATGATTGCTTACGAAGACGACGTCGGGTTCCTTGAACTATACAGTATCCCTGAATACAGCCTCCATGATGCTCTGAGATTTATAAATTCAAACAGTATTTTTTAAATACTCTTTATCTTTATAATAAGGTGTGTGTGTTTGGTGGTCTTGTAATTCCACCGGACCTCTAGCTGGTTCAAATAGACTACTGTTTTCGTCGTCACTTTAATCAGTGTCAGGCAAGATTAGATTTATTTATTTATTTATCAGTGGGTGCTCATCATCTACTAAAGAGAAGATTGGAAATTTTGTTAATTAATATAGTAATAAAAAGGGTGGTCTTGGTTTTCACACACAAAGATTTGTGTATGGTGTGATATTATGCTACTACAAGTATTTTTTTAATCAGAAATATATTAAAATAATATATAATAATGTTGAGAAGCAGAATGAATTTGTGTTGGAGAGGTTGAAATCTATGCGAGTGATTGGAAATAGATCATACTGGTTTTAAAAAAAATCTTGACAACAGTATGACGCAGGACAAAAATCTAGTTATAACTACATGTTGGATTTTCTGCATCAAGCAAAAGTGTTTGTATATATCGATTGACAAGAACAATTACTTAATCTCCTGGTAGTTGAAGTGGGCCTTAACCATTGATTGAAAAGGTGATTTGCAACATTGGTGCGGGAAACTGTCTCTTCTTTTTTGATGGATATATATATATATCAGGGGATGCAGGAGATATCGTCGAAGACACCCAGAAAAGTAATTTCTTGAAACAAAAGGGAAGCTTTTTCATGCTTTCATCCCTGTTACTTCCATGGAAAGAGAATTTAGGAGCTCATTGTTGCCTTCCCACTCTGTTACAGCCTCATGCCCGCTACATTCAAAAATGTCATCATAGATATATTAGACAGACATCGAAGGTTGTCAAGTTAAAGAGAACTTGTTCAAAACAGAGAATTTCTACAAAAAAAATCAAAACTTTATCCAGTCATGGTTTCATTCTGGTTAAGTATCTTTCAATGCATTCTGCAGGGTTTTTGTTTTTTTATGGAAAAGTTTGGTTACATCTCCGTACAAAAAAGATAAAAATCTCCCTTTTGCTTCATATCTTAAATGAATTGAGGGATGTGCTCAGCTAAATTCAAAGAACATATCACTCAGCAAGTTTCGGGGAAGCTAGCTATGGCTAGAGAGAAGGAAAATGGACAGAGACGCCCCCACTCTGTCACGGGCTCTTGAAAACCAGACCACTTTAGCTCTCATCACAAATCATTATCAGCTCATAATATATAATAAACAATCCAGATTCCACATGCTGTGCACTCGGGAGAGATTAAGAGACAAAATTCTAGACACATTTAAAGCTAGCCTCCTCCTACTTTATTTTCTCTAGCTCTGAAGAAATTCTCCGAGTGTAAAGTGTAATCATCCACCACTTTTCATTTTCAAGTGCCGAAGTGCTTTTGTCATCGAGAAGCCTCCTAGGAGTGAGGATCTGGTTTGGACATCATAGATAGACTCATGGGCTGCAACTGGCTCTCCTCCTCTCATGATGCTGAGCAAGGAAATGTTGAGACCACTCCATTCTCTGCTTGCCCACCCATGTCTGCAGCTTTTCTTCGACCAGCCTAGCTAGCTATCAAACTTTTTGTATCTTTCCTGTTTTTTCTTTTTTATTTATCAGATATGCCCTTTTTCAATTCTGAGCTGCCGATCATGGCTCTCATTTTTATTTCAAACCTGTGAAGATAACCTTTGGTTGGTTGATTAAAGGGCTGAGACTTTAGTGAAGTCCTGCCCCATTGCCAATGAATCTACACGACAAATTACAGGCCATTAAACCAGATTAAACAGAAAAACATGACAATGAAGCCAAAACTGAACATTAAGCGACAAATGGCCAAAGTGCAAGAAGGAGAAAGTGACGGGGCTTGATTGGTATGCGTATGAAGAAAAGTAGAGGTTGCTGTCACTCATGACGCAACCTTTTGCTTCGATCTTTTGAAGATGCTTTTCCACCATGTCTTCTGCTATCCAATCTTTCCAAGCTCCCTCCATTGTTTCTCTCTCTCTAGGTTGTCGTTTCATGCGTTAAAAAAACGCGGCCCTTTGTTTCCCTTTCTTTTATGCTAAAACACAAAAGTAAGCGCTCATGCATGTCAAAAAGTAAACGAAATGGACGCATCAAATCTCTCTCACGCATCCCATTTTATCTCATTTTCTCAGCCATACTCTGGTCCACTATCTTTTTTCATTGGACCATCAGCTTATTAGTGGAGCCTTGGTTCCACAAAACTCTTTCCTGGACAACTTGGACGGCCTCCAAATCATCAGAGACTTTCCCTGCATCTTTCTATTCCAATCGTTCTTCCTGTTTTTTCATCTTGTCTTTCCCACTTGATGTGATCTCAACAAAGGACAGCCAGCATCTAGTAGAAAGGTCCCTTTCATGGCTTCCTATGTTTTCTTACACAAAAGACATCAAAATAAGACCAGCGTTCCACCCATTATCTCTAGTTCCTAGCCCATCAACCAATACCTCCACAGCATGCTAAATAAGTTAAAAATACAAAATCCACACATTCAGTAGTAAATTTTCGTGCATTGTTGTCCACACTTGCATCACTAGCAATACTTTTACCTTTTAATTTCAGAGCAACACTTCCTGTTTTTTCATCTTGTCTTTCCAACTTAATGTATGAATTTTTTAATACAAGTACGTAGACTAGGAGCCAGACAAATCCACTTGGTGTACGGCAGAATCCACATCAAATCCATTGTTGTCAACTAATCTTCTGCTAGTTTGCACAGGAAAAGAAAGCCTCGTTTATATCCCTTCCTTTTGATCTGGGATACCAACGTACAGGCC
The DNA here is from genome assembly GCA_964035475.1 of Salix caprea. NCBI lineage: Eukaryota > Viridiplantae > Streptophyta > Magnoliopsida > Malpighiales > Salicaceae > Salix > Salix caprea. The sequence continues at coordinate 7,313,721 of OZ037759.1, read as the reverse complement.
TTTTTATTAACGTCTGCAGCATTCCATCATTGCATGCCACGGGAACAACTCTCGGTTGCTCTTCAGCTATTCCTCAACCTCTCCTCTGTCAACACACCCGTAGCGATTGGAGGCTCAGTGGATCGCTTTAACAAGTTCCATGCAAACATTTGCACATCTCTTTCAACCAATACAAGCACTATCAGAAACACCAACCAAAGAAGCCAAGGAAATTAATCATGACCAATAAAGACATCAAAGCTAAGAGTAAACCCTCCCAAAACAAATAAAATAGAAGGGAAAAGTGGTAAGAATGATGAAGAAAAGGAAATGGCTATGGAGAAAGAACCATAACTAGCATATGATCAAATTACGTACGCATAATAGTAAAGGATCACATGAAACAAAAAGAGGACTATATAGATAAGTGATTATGAGGTAACTGTAATCGGTCAATCTAATGATCTACTTCCTCATTTTGCTTTATTCTTCGATTATGATCCTATGACTTTTGATGATGCTGTAAATAGATAAATTAAGTGATAAAAAATTATGGATAATAAAATTGATGTGATCAAGAAAAACAACACTAGAAAACCGATGAAACTTTCAAAAAGATGAAAGATTAATGATGTAAAATGGATGTTCAAGACAAGATTAAAGGAAAATTCTTCATTGATAAATTGAATGTTGAGAACATTGGTTTAAATGAGAGATTGTTAAATAGCACCGTAGAGTATGTAGAAGTCTTTTATAAATAGAATTTGTGTTCGATTAGTTAATATAATTTTCGTTTAATAGTTAGTTGGAATCCTTATTAGATTATAATAGTTAGAGGAGTCATCTCCATGTAAGGGTCAATGTATTTATAATTTAAGTGAGGCATGAATTAAACAAAAAGCCTGAGAGCTAGGTTCATCCAAATACTTGTGTGGTTTATTTCCAACAACAAAAATATTTCTAGGATTCTTGTATTTTTTTTCTTTTTTTCTTTATTGTTTTTCAAATTACATGCACTCAAGTTTTTGGCAATCTGTAGTTGAATAATGGATAACTGAAACTGGATGGATAGGATATAGATATTTTAATTCCATACATGATAAATAATAGATAGAATAGAGATGTAGAAAAAACTGGAAATCCATTGCCAATCCTAATGACATGAAACAGAAAGCATGTAGATTAGTAATTTCAAGGATTACAATTCACAAGTTGCTTCTACTTTCCAACTCTAGGCTAGTGGCTAGGTACAACTCACTTGAAGTGGAAAATGCTTCGCTGCTCTTTGTTGGAGATGGAACCAAGGGAAAAGGGTTCTTCACATTGTTCACTGACGCCTTGGATCAATGCATGCCATTTGATATGGACCTGAGCTAGAAATTGGTTGTTGTTAATTTGGCTACTTGCAATGGTAGTCAAATAACCTCCAACAAATGACATACGTTGTTTTCAACTATATACTTGTGTAGATCGCGATGTGGATCTGGTGTCCCCACCACTTAATAGTTGACATTGGAATATCACTTTCGTTAAATGGATGATATTAGCTGTCATCAATTGTCTGGGGGGCCTGGGATTTTGATCAGTACAGCTTTAGCTTGAGCTAAGGAAAGATCCTGGCACATAGAATTGTTTTCTGTGCATGTCAATTTCTTACATCACCGTTACTAATGTATGAAGGTCTTAAGGAGGTAGTAGTTAATACTATCACAATCTTTTCGTGAGGTGTAACTCCTTAGTTGGAAGAATATAATTATGATAGCTGACGTACATGATGCTATCAGATAAGTACTGAATTTATTGAATTTGTATGCGCGAGTTCTTAACATTTGAGAATAGAAGTTTGTTGTTCTGGTCAAGACAGAAAAGTTCACAACATATGATGCCAAGACATTCTGACCCGATGCAAGTGGGAGAATGGAAGTTTGTTGTTCTGGTCAAGACAGAAAAGTTTAAATCACAAAAGCATTCCACTGCTTAATTCTCGACATTCTACTGACATGGTCTTGTACCTGTATGTTTTATTAAGAATTAAAATTCAAGTGGCAGAACAGGTCAAGGAGAATGAGTCTCCTTTTTGTGATACTAGATTTTGACGGTTATGTGAGCCATATTACATGTTTAACACCATAGATCCATGTTTATGGTAATCTGAAGTTCTGTGCTGCCATATAGATTCATTAGACCGTTACAGTTGAATAAAGGATGCTAACTGCATCGTCTGTATCACAAAATCCACAAAAAAACTACTTTCTGCTTCTAGATGGACTATCTTCATTACATGTTGTCCTCAGTTGTAAGTATTTACTTTCATAACATAAGACAAGAAGCAAGAAGCCAAATAGTTTCAAATGTTACATGGCATAGTCATAAGTTGCTTCTATTCTCCAACTCCAGGCTAGTAAGTTTTATTCCATGGTTAGATACAAGTCGCTTGAAGTGGAGAAGACTGTTTCATTCTTTGCTGAAGATGGAATGAAGGGAGAAGAGATGTTCAGATAATTCAATGAACGCCACTCATCAATGCAGGCCATTTGATCTGGATCTAAAGTGGAAATAGGCTGTTGATCTAGAAGTTTCCGGATCTTTTCTGTTTCTCCAAGAATGTGAACTGTCTTGCGTACACAGTATTCCCTCTCGATGACAGCCCTGCTCAAACAGTGGAATATGACGCGCTGTAAGTTAGTGAGACAAGCACCCAGTATATCAGATATCATGACAGTTAAAGCTTCAAATAATCTTTCGTCGTCGACCATTTCATTTCTACTGTCACAATTCTGCAGAAGAGTTTGGCTTATCCTATACATGGAATTAGCAGCCAAAACCTTGATGGGCCAAGGTCTTTCCTTCAGACATTGATTCATAAATATCTTCTTACACTCCACAAACCTGGTCTTCGCGACATCAGATAGTTTCTCAAGTATTTCCTTTGTGCTTTCTGCGTGGACGGACAGTTTTCGAAGGTCCACATCTAGCCACTTGCTGTAGAGATCAACTCCCAGCCATACAACATTTGCTGCTTTCCTGACGTTAGTCAATTCTCCCTTTGCGTCCAGGTTATCTTCTATGAGTCTGACATACATGAGGCCTTCATGCACACTGAGCACCAACTGTTTCATCAAACCACCACTGACATTGGGAAGTGCAACCGCAATGGCTGTCAGAGTTACTACAGGAAGCGCCCAACAGTTAGGAGGTTCATCACAATCTAGAGAGAGAACTAGGTCACTGTCAAACTCTTTCACTCCCTTAAATCCTTCTGCAACGGTTGATTTTTCCAGCAGTTCCATGAGATGTTTTGGCTGTTTCCTTTTTCCCCTTCTCAGCCAATGATCAGTGGCATCGAAGTTCTTCTTCATCATCAACTCAACCAGTTCCTCTTCACCTTCAAGATGCAAAACAAAACGGCTGAGGTCTGGTTTTGTACTGGATCGTGATTCTGATCCCGAGCCAGATGGTATGCTGTTGCCGGGTTTCATTGTTCTTAACTTATTGCAGATATCGGCGAGTGATGAAACCCAGATCATGAAGTAAACTGAAATGAACTGAATCACCTTGCTACCCAGCACAATTCCAGTTTGCATTCCAATACAGATGTCCAACAATTTGCTTTTAACATAGTGTGCAAGTTTCCTGCAAAATGGGTCCTGGATATGTATGGTCAGTGGGCACTCTTTCATCTCCACAAGCAGCTGGATCCAGTACCTTTCTACTGTTAATTTTCTTTTGCTGCTTCTCTCTCTTCTGTTTGGGCATCTGAAGTCCAGAGCAATGAACCATCTGATTGCAGGGGCAATAGTACCGACCCCCACTGCAATGGTCTGCGTAATAAGAACTAAGACGGTCGACCACTTATACTCAGATTCCCCGGTGCAAAATCTGAATGACCAGGGCATCAAGTAAGATCGCAGCATGGCCTCAGCTAAAGTCATGGCGCCAAGGAGACAGAACGCACCTGAGGCCATGCATGTAACTGAACGGCCCACCACGAACTGGGGGCTGCAGGTATGAGCCATCATCCAGAACTTCATTAAATCTTCATTAAGATCCTTGGCTTCCCTTTTGCTGGTTCCGTTCGGGTCTTCTTTAAGAGCCATTTCATATTTCTTATTATATTTATATTGGAGAAATTTATTATTTATCGGCACAGCTAATGCTGAAAAGCTTAGGATTACAAGCAAAATAAGCATGAGAAACATCATGAATGCCTGCTCTTTCCAGTAAAGATATATAACACCGGTGCCTAATTGGATGCCTATATTAACAATAACAGTGATAACTAGAATTCCTAAAGCTATCATATTCGTGCATAAATCAGTGTTGTTCATGGCTCCTAGAGAAGGCATGGAATTACCCATTACTGTAGAGAGCAAGGCACCACTGCTAAGTTTTGCGAGCTGATCAACACGGCGAGGCATGGCAGTGTTGAGATCCACTGACAGCTTGACTGCCACAGCTATTATGGCCAGTGAAGTGGCGTTAATGGAGAAGTATTTGCTCGGGAACCATAACTTTTGTTGGCGGAAGCCACGGATGAGATCTGCAGCCATAGCAATTGCACAGGCCAGCGATGCTGCTGCTATATAGAGGCCAATCCATGGCATGGGCTCACTGAACTTCGCTTCATTCAGATTACCATCGACACCGCAGCCCAGCTTTCCCATCTACACGTTTCGCTATAGTATTTTACTTGGTGAGTGATTGGTTTAGCTGCTGCAGCTTGCAGGTTACACCTCTCTCACTTCAATTCTATACCTTTTTTTGTTGTCCTTTCAATTTGTATGTGACCTAATGGATGACGGTTGAAATTCTCCTGATCGTTTGGATTGACTTTTTATTACTCAGGGCAGGTAGGGTGTCCTTTTCTGTTTGGCTTCTCTGCAATGGCGGCCACCATAAGAATGTACTCCGACAGAACCTCCCCGGTTTCAGAAACTTATTTGTTGAATCTGAGTGGTCCTGGAGTCTTGGACTCTTGAGCACAAAGATGCGAGATTTTATATTACAATTATAGCTATGAGAAAATATTTTACTTTAAAAATTACACAATCTGACGTCGGTCTTGAGAGCAGTGCATCTCAAGCGACATGACACCAATGAAGAACAACATGTGAAAGAAAAACAGCCTCGCTCTCTTACAAAATGGGAAAAATTCGGAAGATTGGGGATGATTAAGAATGAGTACAAACATAAGGGATTGAATTGCAATTAAAGCGTTAAGTATTTAAGAGCATTGGGTTTCTGTTGCTTGCGAAAAAACAGTGACCAACCTGCTGTTTTTTCCTAATTCCCTTTCTGCTACTGTTAACACTAGTCAACATGGACTAGATCTGTTCATTTTGTAAACTTTTCATGGTTAGAATTGAATGATTATAAGCTTTCAAGGAGTTGTTATATTACACTGAACAAAAAGGAGGAAGCCATGCTTTTCAGCTCATAGTTGGCTCTTTCATGGGGAACCGGGAAAAATGGCATTTACCCCATATATTATATCTCAAGCTGTACTATTTAGGATTGATGTAGATGAGCTGATGGGGGTATTTGAGATTTAGGAATATGATTAATTCTAGTGTATGGTTCCAAGTATCTACTCTTATGAAATAAAAAGTGATTTTCTAGTGCATTGATTACGAAGTTGCATGGTGGATTTACTGAGCACATTTGCAATAAACTGTAACGTGTAAATAACTGTTTATTACATTTTTCTGGTTATTGCATTAACGTTCTGAATTTTGTTTCTGCTGATCACTGAACCTGAATTTGAGATTCAGTTAGCTGGAATCAGTAGCTATGATCAGCTTGGTCGATGACTTTCTGATGATTTTTTCATGTGAAATATATATGCGAACAAATGGCTAAGGAAGAAATATATATTTATGCAGTTCTTTTTTGTGTTTAGGGAATTCATGGCTTACTCCTACTCCCTTTCTGCAGATGTCACCAGATTGGTAAAAAATTGTCTGGAGCAAACTGCAATACCTGCAACAGCTCCTTAAGTTTGGCGACATGCCTTGATTGCAGTATGATCCTCTGTGACAAGTAAATACAAAGTATCTTATAGTTTGGATATTATAAGATTTAATTCAGAGTGTTGTGCATTATCCAATGATTTCTACAGTACTTGATTCACAGCTCTCATCTCTCTCTCTTGTTTACACTATCGTATGACTGAACTCATATCATAGTATCAGATTTTTCTCCCCTCTCATCCATTCTTTGTTTGTTGAACTCTTGGGTTTTCCTCATTTTATCCCTTGCATTTGCAAATCTCTTACATTCTCTTGCAAAGTGTTTATAGCTCAATTACTTTGGCTTACATTTAGTTGTGGCATGCATTTCTTAGTAGTCAGTGAGTGAAAATTGGGAAAAGTCTTGCAGTCTTTATATGAAGTAGAGGAGGGTGGTTTGATGTTGCTTCTTTGTTGGTGTTGAATCTAAAGAGTGAGAGCTGAAGTGCTTGGCTGAAAGATGCTCCTTAGGAGAGCACTGGTAGCATGGATGCCATGCTTTATGATGCTTGGTTGATTCTTTGCTTTGGTTGGCAAAATAAATTTGTTTGATTTTACTTCTTGAGCTTTGCTTATAGATATGTGTGTTTCAGTGCAGGCCATTTACATGAGCATATTAGGGCACAACCATCCCATCAGCAATATTACTCTCATAAACTAAAGCGTTTGGTAATTTGTTTTCAACACTTTTGCATAATTTATAGTTTATAGTCTGTCCAATTTGCCTTGCCTTTCTAAATAAGTGAGCTGTCAATGAGTTTTCTATGTGCAATAAATGTGTGTTCGACAAGTGTATGAGGGGTTGTGTAGTGGGAAAAAAAACTGCTGATATTTTGCTTAACAATGCCATTTAACTGATGCAGGTTAAATGCTGCAAATCAACATGCAAGGTGACTAGCATTAGGGATCTTTTGGTTTGCCACCATTGTTTTGATAAAGCCTTTGACAAGTTCTATGATATGTATACTGCAACTTGGTACGTGTCTGTATTCGGAATTGTTTCAGATTCTTATCTTATCCATGCTACCATCTTCCGGGTCTAATTTCTTTGAGGGCTGAAAGGTTCTAAGTTTCTTTTTTTAGACATGTAAGAAGAGAGGATTCTGTGAATGTGAAAGTAAAATTTAGAGTTGTGTTCTCAAATGAAGGTTTCCAAGTTTTTGTGGTATGGCTGCTTTCTTGAAATTGGCCAGGATCAAATTCCTCTTGTTTTATGCTGGTAGATTAAACCAGTACTTGTATTTTCTGATTGCAGGAAAGCAACTGGGCTTTCCATTATCTCCGGCTCTATTTGCTGTGAAGATCACTTTGAATGGTGAGTCTAGTCACATTATCTGAAATTAGTCTTGTTCCAGGTATGTCTCATCTACCTGTTGAAATCACTCGTTGCTTTTATTACTGCAGGCATAGGATGAATTGCTTGAGTGCAGGTGTAGAGGACAGAGCATATATCATTGATAAGAATGCCAATAAGAAATGTGGTCAACTCAGTGACTTCATTTTCTGATCTGATGGGGTCGTGGAGCAAATGTGTCGCCACCTCACTTCCTTTTGATCATACACCGATGCTGAATTCTATTTCCATTTTGGATGAATTTGCAGCATAAGAAGGTACCATGCCAAATCAAATTCGAGGCGCGCAAAGTTGTCAGGCCGAAAAGTTTCACAAGTATTGCTGATTTTATGGGTAGGTATGCAGTGTGATAAAAATGGGAAAAGAGATTTAAATGTTCAAAGTGCTATTTTCTTAGTATATTTATAGGCTTGGCAGTTTTATATGGTGATCGCTGCTGCAGTACCAGCCAATGCCTGCATGAGCTGAGTCTTGAAGGGCCATCATCTATATGCTGAATGTCGTGTATTATTCATGTGGCATTGACCATATGCCTATATGAAGCAGTCATGTCCTCATTCTTTTTTTAATAAAGTTGAACCGACTAATGTTATAGCTAGGAAGTTTGAATTTAGATGCTGTTTTACTGTAGTCTGTATTTGCTTATGCTCTGGAAATGCAAGCAGGACATGCCTTAGCTTTTACTGTCTCATGTCCTGGAGATGTAAACATCAAGATGTGTTGGTTATTTTTTTTGTTCCGTATGATTTTAGAATCATGCACTGAGACTTCTTGATGTTGGAGAAACTAGTAGTCGGTGGATTGCTGGTTCTACCTTTCCCGACTCATGAAGGTCGTTGATTCAGTAAATAAACATAAACAAAAGCATGTAGATTAGTAATTTCAAGGATTACAATTCACAAGTTACTTCTGCTTTCCAACTCTAGGCTAGTAGTTGGAAAATGCTTCGCTGCTCTTTGTTGGAGATGCAATCAAGGGAAATGGGTTCTTCACATTGTTCACTGACGCCTTGGATCAATGCATGCCATTTGATATGGACCTGAGCTAGAAATTGGTTGTTGTTAATTTGGCTACTTGCAATGGTAGTTAAATAACCTCCAATGTTGATTTTTTTTTCCTGGATCCAAGTGGCCGATATTGGAATATCAATTTCGTTAAATGGATGATATTAGTTGTCATCAATTGTCTGGGGGGCCTGGGATTTTGATCAGTGCAGCTTTAGCTTGAGCTAAGAAAAGATCCTGGCACATAGAATTGTTTTCTGTGCAGGTCAATTTCTTACATCATTGTCACTGCATCCTCTGTTTCACAAAATCCACAAAAAAAATACTTTCTGCTTCTAGATGGACTATCTTCATTGCATGTTGTCTTAAGTTGTAAGTATTAACTTTCATAACACAAAACAAGAAGCAGGAAGCCAAATAGTTTCAAATGTTACATGGCATAGTCATAAGTTGCTTCTATTCTCCAACTCCAGGCTAGTAAGTTTTATTCCATGGTTAGATACAAGTCGCTTGAAGTGGAGAAGACTGTTTCACTATTTGCTGAAGATGGAATGAAGGGAGAAGAGATCTTCAAATCATTCAATGAACGCCACTCATCAATGCAGGCCATTTGATCTGGATCTAAAGTGGAAACAGGCTGCTGATCTAGAAATTTCCGGATCTTTTCTGTTTCTCCAAGAATGTGAACTGTCTTGCGTACACAGTATTCCCTCTCGATGACAGCCCTGCTCAAACAGCAGAATATGACGCGCTGTAAGTTAGTGAGACAAGCACCCAGTATATCAGAGATCATGACAGTTAAAGCTTCAAATAATCTGTCGTCGTCCATTTCATTTCTACTATAACAATTCTGCAGAAGAGTTTGGCTTATCCTATACATGGAATTAGCAGCCAAAACCTTGATGGGCCACTTTGAAGGTCTTTCCTTCAGACATTGATTCATAAATATCTTCTTACACTCCACAAACCTGGTCTTCGCGACATCAGATAGTTTCTCAAGTATTTCCTTCGTGCTTTCTGCGTGGACGGACAGTTTTCGAAGGTCCACATCTAGCCACTTGCTGTAGAGATCAACTCCCAGCCATACAACATTTGCTGCTTTCCTGAGGTTAGTCAATTCTCCCTTCGCGTCCAGGTTATCTTCTATGAGTCTGACATACATGAGGCCTTCATGCACACTGAGCACCAACTGTTTCATCAAACCACCACTGACATTGGGAAGTGCAACCGCAATGGCTGTCAGAGTTACGACAGGAAGCGCCCAACAGTTAGGAGGTTCATCACAATCTAGAGAGAGAACTAGGTCACTGTCAAACTCTTTCACTCCCTTAAATCCTCCTGCAACGGTTGATTTTTCCAGCAGTTCCAGGAGATGTTTTGGCTGTTTCCTTTTTCCCCTTCTCAGCCAATGATCAGTGGCATCAAAGTTCTTCTTCATCATCAACTCAACTAGTTCCTCTTCACCTTCAAGATGCAAAACAAAACGGCTGAGGTCTGGTTTTGTACTGGATCGTGATTCTGATCCTGAGCCAGATGGTATGCTGTTGCCGGGTTTCATTGTTCTTAACTTATTGCAGATATCGGCGAGTGATAAAACCCAGATCATGAAGTAAATTGAAATGAACTGAATCACCTTGCTACCCAGCACAATTCCAGTTTGCATTCCAATACAGATGTCCAACAATTTGCTTTTAACATAGTGTGCAAGTTTCCTGCAAAATCGGCCCTGGATTCGTATGGTCAGTGGGCACTCTTTCATCTCCACAAGCAGCTGGATCCAGTACCTTTCTACTGTTAATTTTCTTTTGCTGCTTCTCTCTCTTCTGTTTGGGCATCTGAAGTCCAGAGCAATGAACCATCTGATTGCAGGGGCAATAGTACCGACCCCCACTGCAATGGTCTGCGTAATAAGAACTAAGACGGTCGACCACTTATACTCAGATTCCCCGGTGCAAAATCTGAATGACCAGGGCATCAAGTAAGATCGTAGCATGGCCTCAGCTAAAGTCATGGCGCCAAGGAGACAGAACGCACCTGAGGCCATGCATGTAACTGAACGGCCCACCACGAACTGGGGGCTGCAGGTATGAGCCATCATCCAGAACTTCATTAAATCTTCATTAAGATCCTTGGCTTCCCTTTTGCTGGTTCCGTTCGGGTCTTCTTTAAGAGCCATTTCATATTTCTTATTATATTTATATTGGAGAAATTTATTATTTATCGGCACAGCTAATGCTGAAAAGCTTAGGATTACAAGCAAAATAAGCATGAGAAACATCATGAATGCCTGCTCTTTCCAGTAAAGATATATAACACCGGTGCCTAATTGGATGCCTATATTAACAATAACAGTGATAACTAGAATTCCTAAAGCTATCATATTCGTGCATAAATCAGTGTTGTTCATGGCTCCAAGAGAAGGCATGGAATTACCCATTACTGTAGAGAGCAAGGCACCACTGCTAAGTTTTGCGAGCTGATCAACACGGCGAGGCATGGCAGTGTTTAGATCCACTGACAGCTTGACTGCCACAGCTATTATGGCCAGTGAAGTGGCGTTAATGGAGAAGTATTTGCTCGGGAACCAGAACTTTTGTTGGCGGAAGCCACGGATGAGATCTGCAGCCATAGCAATTGCACAGGCCAGCGATGCTGCTGCTATATAGAGGCCAATCCATGGCATGGGCTCACTGAACTTCGCTTCATTCAGATTCCCATCGACACCGCAGCCCAGCTTTCCCATCTACACGTTTCGCTTGCAGGTTACACCTCTCTCACTTCAATTCTAGACCTTTTTTTGTTGTCCAACCAATTTGTATGTGACCTAATGGATGACGGTTGAATTTATCCTGATCTTTTTGATTGACTTTTTATTAGTCAGGGCAGGTAGGGTGTCTTTGTTTGTTTGGCTTCTCTGCAATGGCGGCCACCATAAGAATGTACTCCGACAGAACCTCCCCGGTTTCAGAAACTTATTTGTTGAATCTGAGTGGTCCTGGAGTCTTGGACTCTTGAGCACAAAAGATACGAGATTTTATATTACAATTATAATTATGACAAAATCTAGTTTCTCTTACAAAATGGGAAAAATTCCGAAGATTGGGGATGATTAAGAATGAGTACAAACATAAGGGATTGAATTGCAATTAAAGCGTTAAGTATTTAAGAGCATTGGGTTTTCTGTTGCTTGCGAAAAAACAGAATGGGAACGAGAACAAATTTCTACAAAACGCCTTCGCTCTCTTACAAAAAAGACTTACATCTCTCCTCCGCTCTTCAAAACCTAAAGGCCTATAACATCGCCACCGGTAATGCTCCTTCAACTGAAGAAGAAGAAGAAGAGCATCAACCTCACGGCGACAGCAAATTTGCCCGCCCGAAACGACAACGTATTCAGAAAAAACCACAGCACATTAAGCACGGCTATGCAATTGAGCATCATGATGGACCGATGTCTCACGTGGATTACATAAATAAGAGAAGGTGATTTTTTTTTCTTGTTAACTTATTTTAATTCATTTCATCCTGTTTATTTTTATTTTGTTGTGAACTGAGCAGGAAAGAAGTTAGCTCATCTAATCAGTCGCATGAAAAATTAACCTCTGAAGTTCTAGTGGTAATTTACGACTCTTTTCGGTTTGGAATTTCTATTTTATTTGGTATATGTATTAATTGATTTCTGTTTTTCTTGTAGCAGGGAAATACGATCTCTGTTTTAAATTTGGTAAATTATGGAAGTAAGCATTTCTATTTCTGTCGTGATCTTCGTTTTGTTTTATAATAATTTGGTAAAAATTATTATGCAAGCTAGCTGATTAGGCCATGTAAAATGGAACCACGCTGCTTTTTGCTCTGTGTTGATTTAATTTTTTATGTTAATGAAAACCCCAGGTGATTCTTCGGAATCTGAAGAGAAGGAGGGCCCCTCAGGTTCTAGTCAGGATGATACCTTGCATTCTGGTGAGTTTATTATTGTCTGTATTCATTTTGTCTTTGAACAATTGGTGCATTGGTTTGGCCTTTTAATTCGTGTGGTTTGGTTAGATTCCATTATCTGTGCCTACCATTGAGATTTTCTGATCGATCAGGTAGTTTGAAGTAGGCATTAAATCAAGCTGGTTTGAGTATGTCTTTGTCATTGCTCATGCTGTTTTCCTTTCCTTTTTCCTCTCTTCTTAGGTCTTCCAAATGAAGCTGATCGAGTGAAGTCTAGAAGTGAGCAACGGTACCCTGTCCCAGGAGAGCCTGTTTGTTTGCTATGTGGAAAATATGGTGAATATATATGCAATGAGGTGGGATATGTGAACCATATAGTTTTTGCTTTTATTTCTTGTCTTGATATGCTGTTCTTCCATCATGTAATTGAAATTAAAGATGTGCCTTCCTTCATAGACCGATGATGATATCTGCAGCTTGGAATGCAAAGTTGAGCTTCTGCAAAGTCTTAAACTTGCTAAGGTGTTTTTGCACTGTCAATTTTATTACAATGTTAAAGGGTGTATAGTCTTACTGATTTACTAACTTTAGCAGTTTTGGTTATGTGTTATCAGGGTCCAGCAAGCAGTCAACAGCTCAATGTCTCCTCGTCTGGATTCAGATGTGACTTGCCAATGCCAATGCTTGGAGAGGACACGTGGGACTATAATCGCCATCGCTGGTCCAAAAATAGATCTAATCTTTGTACTTATGAGTGGTATGTGTCTTTTTTCAATGCCATGTATATTAGTAATGTATCATACTGGTAGTTTTTTTAGTGAAAATGACATTGCAATTGAGACCATGCTATGAAGCATAAATATTGAACCCTTCAATTAGCTCCTTTTTTGCTCCTTTTGTAATGGGTTTTGCTATCTTCCTATCCAAAAGAAAGAAGGGAAAAAAGGAAAAAAAAATGCCCCCTTTTCTATTTAAAATGCCTGTGAAAGCACATGCTTCTTGCTTGTATCTATTTGCTTGTTTTACTTATGAACCTGCTATTATAGTTGGAAATGTCAGAGGCCTGGACACCTTCCGGAAGACTGTTTGGTGACAACATCTAATCAGGTTTGCTATTGTTTTTCTCTTGATATTAACAAAAAGTATGCACCTCTGTGTGCTTTGATTTGCCTATTATTAACAATGTATCAGATGAACTTATCAAAGTTACCTTGCATGAAGGTGAAAGTGGGGAATAAGAACACTGATTCCATATCCAAAGATCTTCTTGGGCTTTATGGAAGGTTTGTAAAATAAATTTTCATGTTCTTAGTTAATTTTATTATTCTATTTCCATTATAGCATTATTTGTTGAAAGTGTTGCCATCATATAGGGGTAAATTGGTAAGTTGACACTCTGATCAGCTTTAAGTAGACTTATCATGCAAGCACGTAAGAAAAATCCACTACCTTTGCGGTGATCAGTTTTCTGGTTGTTAGTTACATAATCCCCTCATAAATGGTTGTTAGTTACATAAATGATTTGCGGTGACCAACCTGCTGTTTTTTCCTAATTCCCTTTCTGCTACTGTTAACACTAGTCAACATGGACTAGATCTGTTCATTGTGTAAACTTTTCATGGTTAGAATTGAATGATTATAAGCTTTCAAGGAGTTGTTATATTACACTGAACAAAAAGGAGGAAGCCATGCTTTCCAGCTCATAGTTGGCTCTTTCATGGGGAACCGGGAAAAATGGCATTTACCCCATATATTATATCTCAAGCTGTACTATTTAGGATTGATGTAGATGAGCTGATGGGGGTATTTGAGATTTAGGAATATGATTAATTCTAGTGTATGGTTCCAAGTATCTACTCTTATGAAATAAAAAGGGATTTTCTAGTGCATTGATTAGGAGGTTGCATGGTGGATTTACTGAGCACATTTGCAATAAACTGTAACGTGTAAATAACTGTTTATTACATTTTTCTGGTTATTGCATTAACGTTCTGAATTTTGTTTCTGCTGATCACTGAACCTGAAATTGAGATTCAGTTAGCTATGATCAGCTTGGTCGATTACTTTCTGATGATTTATTCATGTGAAATATATATGCGAACAAATGGCTAAGGAAGAAATATATATTTATGTAGTTCTTTTTTGTGTTTAAGGAATTCATGGCTTACTCCTAGTCCCTTTCTGCAGATGTCACCAGATTGGTAAAAAAATGTCTGGAGCAAACTGCAATACCTGCAACAGCTCCTTAAGTTTGGCGACATGCCTTGATTGCAGTATGATCCTCTGTGACAAGTAAATACAAAGTATCTTATAGTTTGGATATTATAAGATTTAATTCAGAGTGTTGTGCATTATCCAATGATTTCTACATTACTTGATTCACAGCTCTCATCTTTCTCTCTTGTTTACACCATTGTATGACTGAACTCATATCATAGTATCAGATTTTTCTCCCCTATCATCCATTCTTTGTTTCTTGAACTCTTGGGTTTTCCTCATTTTATCTCTTGCATTTGCAAATCTCTTACATTCTCTTGCAAAGTGTTTATAGCTCAATTACTTTGGCTTACATTTAGTTGTGGCATGCATTTCTTAGTAGTCAATGAGTGAAAATTGGGAAAAGTCTTGCAGTCTTTATATGAAGTAGAGGAGGGTGGTTTGATGTTGCTTCTTTGTTGGTGTTGAATCTAAAGAGTGGGAGCTGAAGTGCTTGGTTGAAACATGCTCCTTAGGAGAGCACTGGTAGCATGGATGCCATGCTTTATGATGCTTGGTTGATTCTTTGCTTTGGTTGGCAAAATAAATTTGTTTGATTTTACTTCTTGAGCTTTTCTTATAGATATGTGTGTTTCAGTGCAGGCCATTTACATGAGCATATAAGGGCACAACCATCCCATCAGCAATATTACTCTCATAAACTAAGGCGTTTGGTAATTTGTTTTCAACACTTTTGCATAATTTATAGTTTATAGTCTGTCCAATTTGCCTTGCCTTTCTAAATAAGTGAGCTGTCAATGAGTTTTCTATGTGCAATAAATGTGTGTTCGACAAGTGTATGAGGGGTTGTGTAGTGGGAAAAAAAACTGCTGATATTTTGCTTAACAATGCCATTTAACTGATGCAGGTTAAATGCTGCAAATCAACATGCAAGGTGACTAGCATTAGGGATCTTTTGGTTTGCCACCATTGTTTTGATAAAGCCTTTGACAAGTTCTATGATATGTATACTGCAACTTGGTACGTGTCTGTATTCGGAATTGTTTCAGATTCTTATCTTATCCATGCTAACCATCTTCCGGGTCTAATTTCTTTGAGGGCTGAAAGGTTCTAAGTTTCTTTTTTTAGACATGTAAGAAGAGAGGATTCTGTGAATGTGAAAGTAAAATTTAGAGTTGTGTTCTCAAATGAAGGTTTCCAAGTTTTTGTGGTATGGCTGCTTTCTTGAAATTGGCCAGGATCAAATTCCTCTTGTTTTATGCTGGTAGATTAAACCAGTACTTGTATTTTCTGATTGCAGGAAAGCAACTGGGCTTTCCATTATCTCCGGCTCTATTTGCTGTGAAGATCACTTTGAATGGTGAGTGTAGTCACATTATCTGAAGTTAATTTTGTTCCAGGTATGTCTCATCTACCTGTTGAAATAACTCGTTGCTTTTATTACTGCAGGCATAGGATGAATTGCTTGAGTGCAGGTGTAGAGGACAGAGCATATATCATTGATAAGAATGCCAATAAGAAATGTGCTCAACTCAGTGACTTCATTTTCTGATCTGATGGGGTCGTGGAGCAAATGTGTCGCCACCTCACTTCCTTTTGATCATACACCGATGCTGAATTCTATTTCCATTTTGGATGAATTTGCAGCATAAGAAGGTACCATGCCAAATCAAATTCGAGGCGCGCAAAGTTGTCAGGCCGAAAAGTTTCACAAGTATTGCTGATTTTATGGGTAGGTATGCAGTGTGATAAAAATGGGAAAAGAGATTTAAATGTTCAAAGTGCTATTTTCTTAGTATATTTATAGGCTTGGCAGTTTTATATGGTGATCGCTGCTGCAGTACCAGCCAATGCCTGCATGAGCTGAGTCTTGAAGGGCCATCGTCTATATGCTGAATGTCGTGTATTCATGTGGCATTAACCATATGCCTATATGTAACTAAAGACAGCTTTGTTTGAACAGATGTAAATTGCTAGGGTATTTTTCAAAAATATATAGTAAGCCTGCCCTAAATCCCATTTCCCCCTTCCGTGCGAGATGATGGAAGAATTTACTTTTCAGCTGATTCGTCTTTTGTCCGACCGGGTGCCCCTACTGATCTCAGAAAAGTTCGCATCTTCCCACCATCTCGCTTTTCCACCTTGACCAATTATCCTTCTTGATCCAAAATGAGGAAATCCATATGAAAATAAAATAAAATAAAAAATGGAATCAGTTCCTGGGGATATTGGAAAGAGTTAGCTTCGACAGCCCAGATGTCTGCATTTTTTTCACAGTTTCCACGGCACTCCCTCCAAACAAATCTGTGTAGATAAAGCGCGCATCTTTGAGTTGATTACGGTCCTAAACCAAACTACCCGCTTGGAAATTTGGGTCGAGATCATCTAAATACAAGTTCATTTTATTCACACTGTTAAAATCCACTGTAGTTTCAAATCCATTGTTCTATCTATAAATTTTGAAGGGACTACATGGAGATCCTTATTTTGTGGAGTTTTATGGCTCATCTCAAGTATTCTTTATCCTCTTCTGGTCCAATTTATCTTACAGTTTGTAATATTGATTGTCAGAAGCCTGAGATTTTGAGTTGTTAAACCAATTAGTATGCTCCTTCCTGTTCGAGGTCTGTGAAGCCTATAAGGACATATTTGACTTTCTCTTCATGCGAAACAACTGTTCGAGTTTGAGGCTTATGAATTTAGATGCTGTTTTACTGTAGTCTGTATTTGCTTATGCTCTGGAAATGCAAGCGGGACACGCCTTTGCTTTTACTGTCTCATGTCCTGGAGATGTAAACTTCAAGATGTGTTGGTTGACTTTTATTATTCCGTATGATTTTAGAATCATGCACTCAGAATCGTGCGCTGGTTCTACCTTTCCCGACTCATGTAGGTCGTTGATTCAGTAAATAAACATAAACAAAAGCTGAGCTGTGGGATTCTCACGATTTCTATGGAAATATTGCACTCAGCTCTTTATTGTTCCAGTGAATCCAGACTTCAGAAATGTCGGGTACTACTCCTGCACCAGCATCTTCAAAACGGCGCAGAAGCTTACTGCAGTTAGATCACTCACGATGAAAGTGATGAATTTTATCGAAGTAGTCCAAGAGAGAGAATAAATGTATCTCTGCTGTTCCACATGATATCTCTGTTTATTTTAGATAACAACAGCTTGTGTTGGATGGCTCCCAAGACTGCTAAATAAAAATTGTAGAAGACATTGACAGGTTTGATTCTGATTGGAAGCACATTATGGCAAACTGTATTTGAATACATTGACTGCCGGCTCAAGATAACGTCCGTATGCGAGCCACCCCAGCCATGGAAGTATTATAATATTAGCTATTCGAATTCAACTGGATCTCGAAGATTCCTCTTAATTCTTCTTTACAATTATCCAGCTTCGTGCTAGGTTATGGGGAGATTCATTTTTACTTTTGTTAGGTTTAGCTTCTAAGTGGTTGGATTGGTGACTCGGTCAGCTGGCCTCAGCAAACCCCTGATAATGACCCTGGCACAAGAATGATAATACTATTAGATTGTTCAGATAATTCTGTAATTGTTCATCCAAGTTCTCCTTCACGTCCATGGTAGCTAGCCAACAAGTAACGACATGAACGTCAGGGAGCACTTCGGAGGTGTCAATAAAGTTATTGTTTTAAAGAATCAATTTGCCCATGCTTGTTTTGATGGATGTTGGATCAACAAATTTTTCTAATCCGATCGCAGATTCAGATAAGGTTTTAAGGAATGATACGAACATGAAGCCCACATAACAGAATAAAAAAGGCAGAAAGCTTTGAGCGTTGAGTCTTGGTGGCCTTAACATGCCGAAGCCATCCAATTTCAACCAAAAAAGATTTTAAAGTAGTTCCAGTTTCAATGACGAGCAGTTAACGTGATGATTAGAAGAAAAAAACTATTATTCAAACTAATGGACGATGACATGCCATCAAGTTGAGTTTCTATTCATAATTTTATTGTTTCTTATTGTCTTTCCTGTTAAGGTAGAGTTGATTATAATAAATAAAGTATTGTCAGGATTGAATACACAAATCTAATTGCTAATTGATTATATATATGCAGCTGAAAATGTCCAACATGGAAGGCTACCTCTTAAATTTCAGGGAGACATCGAAGGCAGGAAGAGCTTGTGATAATCATCATCAATGGCGACATTAACGAATAAATCTCTCATGTCTTTCGAGGATTTGACGCTTCCCTCGGTAAGTTAATCCAATTCATATCCTGTTTTTCTGCCCCCCTTCAGATTTCTTTTTCCTTGCATAATAATTACGCTCGTTCACAAATAACTTCAGATTTCTTTCATCTGCAATGTCTTCCTGCTCTTTTTTTTTTCCAGGTTCAGGTTATAGTAATGACAGGAAGCATGAGATGTTCTCGATGTCGTCAAAGAGTTTCCCAAGTTATTTCCAGGATGTCTGGTTCGTAATCGAATCCTTTCATTATTATATATTTAGCTGAAATCACTCTGCTAATCTTATTCTGTACACAGCAGGGTTGAAAGAGTACACAGTGGATTTGCACAACAAACAAGTAATTATGAAGGGGAATGTTGGAAAGCGGTGGAAGAATGAGGATGACTATTCCAATGACGAAATGAACAATGGGCGTTGTCAGAGATTAAAACTGTTCTTGAGATCTTTCATGGCGGCTTGCTTTGGTAATTATTTGGCTGATTAAGCAACATAAGAAGACAACCTGTGAATTAATATAGCAACTCATGCCGTTGAAAGTAATTGATTAGTGCTATATGTCATGTGATTTTTGTTTGTTCTTGGTTCATATTCTTATCAATATAACGACTCTGTGAAAATGAAGCACCTTGAAATCCACATTCTATCAAAACAACATTATACATCCCAAGACAGACAAATCTGGTGTTTGTCTTGGGATGCGATGATTATGCCTCCTTAACATCCTTGGGCTAAGGATTGGTGACGTTCAAATCATCTAACTTCATGTTTTGGAGTGTTCAAAGTTTAAAAACATTAAAAATAAAAAATAATTTTCTCTTTTGGCTGTCCTTCATGTTTTGAATTCTCTCAAGAGTTTTAGGATCGATGAAATCGGAATCCGGTGCTTCACAAATGGCAATCATTTCTCTTTTGGCTCCTTCCAGCCTAGAACTTTGGGTCGTGGACCATGCTTACGAAGAACTCACCATCGAGTGAGGTGCTCGATTGGCTTAATTTGAGCTTCCATCATAAATCTTCTTGCCACATCGAAACTACCAACCTGAAATATGAACACAGGAATTTGTTGGAAAAATCTGGCTTTCAACCATAAGTGAGTGAGTGGTCTCGAAATTAGCCACTTTGACTTGAAATGCAGGAGAACTCGTACCAACCATTGGAAGGATGAAACATGAACATTTCCGGCGGTAAACCCTCTCTCTTCGATGACGAAACAACTCCCCTGGGAGTTTCCATAGATTTCTCACTGGTCATTCGTGTTTCAACATGCTTTCATAGTTTCAACGAGAAGTCCAACCTAGGTGATTTCTAAGGTAATGCATATGCCATGAGCTTACCTTAATTTGCTGATTGTTGGACAACTCATGAAGCATGAATATTCATTACATTTTTAAGGTCAATATTGCACCATTTATGGAAAAACTTGAAGGAAGCAAGTTATAGCAAGGGTGAAGATGGTGATTTCCACTTGACTTGAACTGTGGAAAAGATATAACTTGAAGATGGATGTGGTTCATGATTCAAGGTTATGGCATAGGAGACTTGACTTTTAGTAGCCTCAAATTACTTCACCCAAAAAATTAGGGTTCATGGACTTTCATTCCCTTAAGAGATGAGAGATGATTATGAAGGATATGCTCTTGGAAAACATCATCCACAATTATTTTCAAGAGGACTAGCTTAGAGAGCCAAAAATATAATGAGTTGGTGCACACCAATATTTGTGGTCTAATGTCCACTCCATCTCATTCTAAAAAATAGGTACTTTATTTTGTTTATTGATGATTATAGTGGAATGAAATATGTAACATCCTTGAATTTTTTCACAATCACACGGTAAAATTCAGGTTTTTTTAAAAAAAAACACAATCACACCAACCATATATAGAACTCATTCTTAATCCAAATAATTAAAATGACATGTAGAAATTTAATGGTGCCTCGAATAAAATATATGTAACTAAATTAAATTCAACATGTTAATAAATTCTTTCATTTACAAAAGTGACTAAATTAAACCCATCATAATATTTGAATCCATACCAAATTGAACATCTCCTTCAACGATAGCTCTGTGCACCTCCAACCCCCAACGCAAGCTTCGTAGATGTTGCCACCACATTACTCATTACCTTGACTCAACCTTTTAACTACCGTGCAACACCACCTGAATTCATTCAATGGAGGTAATTTTCACGTTTTAAAAAAACTAAACAATAGACTTACGGAGAGAAAGACATTCATTTTCATAGGTTTTATGTGGATCCCATCTGTGAAGGAATGACTTAGAAATGGGAGTCCCATCTTTCAAGTTTGAACTACTCTGTACAACTTTCAGCAATTAAATTGCACCGTAACAGTAAAAGGAGGATTTACAAAATAGGTCTCGCTAAACCAGAAAATGAAAATAAATCAAACGATTTCCCTTCTTCTAAGATCTTTCCTCCATGCAAATGGATAGAATAACTACATACATACAGTGGATCTTTTCCCTAAGAACCAACAATGTCAGGAGCGTTGTGAGAGAGAAAACTCTACTTCTTGAATTCTATTTGTTGATCTTGTGCAAATACATCTCATGTCCACCAGAGAATGCTAGCCCACTGTTCGAGTCAAGCATTTAACAGGTTTTGGTTTCCACTGGGAGAGAGAGAGAGAGAGAGATTAGCAACAAACTTTATCCAAGCATTAAGCAGGGTGCATTTTGTAAATGTAGGAGAAATATTCAAAGTTTGGATGAAAGTAAAATGGACCAAGTTCGGATAGTTTAAGGGCTTTCCCTGATACGAGTCGATTTCCATTGGGAATTTGAGTCAGTGAAAAGAGAGGAAGTGATATATGAATTACCTAAGCTAGAGAACTACATAGCAGTGCAGCATCTAACGAGATAGATGTTTCTGATGCAGATGTTTAGTTGCCAAGCCATGCAACTGAGAGGATCCCAGATTAGATGGGTCCTGAAATAGGAGTCAAGCCACCACGTAAATAACCAATGGAATCAACTATACCAGATAATCCAAGTATTAATTTAAATACCATTTCTTGTAGACCATCCTGAACATCAAAAAAACTGGGAATAGTCTGCGGTCTGAATTGTATCTGACCCTGCAAGCATGGAAAGATTATCATGCACAGTCAATTCCAGTCATGGTAGCATGATGGTTTTAATGATTAAGCAAACTCCTAATTTTCGGTTCTGCCATGACAATCAGAAAATCCTCAACAACATTATGGCCTTATACAAAACAAAATTCTTGAGTGAAAACACAAGAGAATAGCATACCATCCCTTGCATCCTTTGTTGCATCATGTAATGAGCATCATCGTTTGGTGCAATAGTATTCAATTGTCCCTACAAGAGGGGTCAGAGCAGGATTTAGGCGTCACAAATGGAGTAATAAGAGACACCGCTATTCTTATATGCCACTTAAATACCAATATGCATTACCAGCCCTTGCATGCTATGTGGATTACTATAACAATCATCACGATTAGAAGCTATGGCATCTAGTTGTTCCTAAAAGAAAATTAAAAGGAAAAAATAAGTGAGCTTTACTTTTTATAAGGTTAAGGTTGATCTGTCTGATCATGCCTAGATAAAATCTCAAAAACTCCATAAGTCATGGTTGTTATGTGAAAGAGTAGCACATACCATTCCCTGCCCAGTTTGTTGGGAGCCAAAATACCCATCGAGAGTTGAAACCCTTGAGTTTATCTGTTCCTGCAACAGGTTCAATTATAAACAAATTGAAAGTTGCAGGAAAAAACATCATTTAAATAACAGCAGAATAGTCAGAAACAACGAAAAATTCCTCATCAATACATGGTCACTATTAAACCACATCATACCATCCCTTGGATGATCTCTCAGATTTTATAAGGACAATCAAGGGCTGGTGCTCGTAAGTTTGAGTGTCCCACAACAAGTATAATATCACAAGTTCTTCCGTAAATGTAACAGGACGAGTTACGCTTTTACACGGCATCACTAACCATTTGTTGCCAGCTATCATGCATCCGAATGGGTATGACCTCTGGCTCTGGATGTACCTGAATAGTTTTTATAGTTCCACTCAAATGAATAACTAAACATGAAATTTCATTAAGACCTCAAGCAAACAAACACCAAAAAACCCAACTGACCTGCTTCTTTCTGGTTGTATCTTTCTTCTTATTTGTCTTAGACGCACCATGAGCTTGATTCACTTCTTCATAGTCAAGAGGACCGTTTGAAGGGGGCAAGGTTGGTTCTATAATGTTTTGAATTGAATTATTAACACTCTCGCACTTTCTCAAAGCTTCTTCCAGTGCATTGAATGCAATATTGTAACTCTCTTGAGATAAAGAACCTTCATCACCCAGTTTAAAGGCCCGTTGACATAGATCGTTGTAGCGTTGAACTCTGGACTCGACCACATCTGACTGTTCTCTCATATTTTGTCTGCTCTTTGCATCCTTTGTCCAACGTTTCAATATATACTGAGATGGAATGCGGTGCAGACCTGACATTTGCATAACAATCAACACGTGTCTACAAAGAAAACCATTAAACTCAAACAAACGGCATGAACAAGATAGATATGATGTTTTCTCATTCCACACCACCATGAAATGTTGGTTATCTTCAAAATCTTGAACCTTGAAAGTTTGGGTTTCTCCTTCAGTCTCTTTTCTGGGATGACAAGCAACGACACCTAAAACCTCAACCTGGAACTTTTTAAATATTGCATGTGTGTATATTGAGGCCATTTGTTTCCCAAAGGGTGATGGGGATTTCAACCCTGGTTGTTTATGCCAAGTTTCAAAATCTGCTTTTGCTTCCTCTTCGAACTTCTCTTGTAGCATTGTTTTTTGCTGTTCTAGAAACTCTTTCAGTGTGGTTTTCCTTTGCATGTATCTGTCAAATAAAGTGTTTATACTTTCTGACCGCTGGGTCGTTGACATCCCTGCCAAACAATTGTCTATCATGAAAACTGGTATCCATCTTTGACGATCTTCATACAACGATTGAAACCATACATCATTTCTTAAATTGAATATCTCGACCATTTTCCACCATCTTTTTTCAAACTGTTCACCAGACCAAGACTTCAAGATGCATTTCTTAAATTTCATCATGAAATTTTCATGCTGCCTCATCACATAACTCAGCTTCTCGGGAATCTTGCTGAATACATGCCACAAGCAAAAACAATGGCGTGAATTAGGAAAGACCTCTTGAATAGCTTCTTTCAGGGCATTGTCTTGGTCGGTGAGTATCACTCTTGGAGCATGACCACCCATTGCCCGAAGCCATGCTCGCATCAACCAAACATATGTTGTTTTAGTTTCATCAGCAACTAATGCACATCCAAGCAAAAGAAACTGGAAGTGGTGGTTAACACCAATAAACGGAACAAATGGCAATTTGTATTCATTCTTGAGATATGTGGTGTCAAAGAAAATGACATCACTGAAACTTCCATAATCAAGCCTACCTTTGGCATCAACCCAGAAAACATTTCTCAATTGCTGTTCTTCATTCAGATCGATTGCATAAAAGAAGTTGGGATTCGCATCCTGCATATACATAAAATGATCAAGCATAGCTTGAGCATCTCCTTCATCCAAAGACAAATGCTTTGTGTTGCCAGATGGATTTGTAACACCACCCTTCTGGTTCTCATGTTTCTTATGCCCACCTGATTGTCTAGACATTGCAACATACAATTTTTTTGTCCTCGCCCTGATAGCTTGCATTGCATCAACATTGTCGTTGCCAAGATCTAAATTCCTATGACCGCGAAAGTAATATGCCTGGTCAGGAAAGATTTCATGGTTGTGCTCCCTTATGAAACTGCGGACAACCCATCTTCCATCTTGCTGCCTTCTCTTAACATGCATGCAAGCTTTGCAATCTGTTTTTGACCAAGACTGATTTATTCTGCCACGTTTTCTCTTGACAGGAAGACTTGTTGCAGCATCTGCATTTGAAACAGGCTGTGGCAATTCACTTGTACTGGTGTCCCGCTTAGTCCCATATCTAGTGCACACAAACTTTGCATCAATAAATTTTCCAGATATCCTTGATCGTCGGCTAGCTTTTGTTATGGTTGAAAATCCCACAGACTTAGCATACTCTTTGTAGAATGAAAATGCTTCATCCTTAGATTCAAATTCCATTCCATCATGGGGCTCTGCATCTTTCACAGAGTTCAAGTTTATTCCATCTCCAGCATTTGGTTTTTTCCTACCATAAAGAACTCTTTCATTTATAACAGTTCTAGTCTTCTCACAACCATTTCCACTAATGTCAGGAGAATTCACAATGTTTTGATCTCTTTCATGTCCTTCACCACCACCATCCACCATGTTAACATTTTCATTGGGCCTTCTATCTTCCTTGTGATATTCTCTCGAAGGTTGCTCCAGATCTATCCCCATAGGGGAAATTTATTTTAAACTGAAATTACAACATTTGTACCTGAAATGCTCATAATCATGCGCCAGTCAAAGCCTAATAAAAATATAAACCACAAGCATGTGCATATTTCATTCAAACCAACTACCACATAGCACAGCTAAAGTGAAAACAGGAAGGTTAAAACTAACGACAACCTGATTCCATGTGGTAGATATGTTCTCTGTAAAAATAAAAACCTAAAATGCAAAACATTTGTATGCACCAGCAACGACGATTGCACGCATAAGACTTCAGGCCTTAAAAGAAGAAACCTGAACGGCATTTCAATTGACCAAGACATGTTAGAAACGCAAAATTCCTATTTACTAATTCGGTTAAGCACTGCATCAACCAAACACAACAACTTTTTTTTTTTCTTAATTTGAAGCAAACATATTTCAAGAGGTTGATCATTCAAAACTAACATTTAATATATGTAAACATTACGTATGTGGTGGCCGGAACTTAATTAGACATTAAAAAACCCAAGAACATCGTCGCCTCATAAACTTAAAAAAGGAAAATGAATTTGAAAGAATCGCAAGTTAAACTTCTCACAGAAAATCCTGGAAGTGACCAATACAATTGGTTAGCATCCCAATTTAGCAAAGAGCAATTAAGAAAAAACCCACTTGACGAAATAGATTATTTAGAACTAAAAGTACTTAAAATCACCAGTTCAAAATTGAAACTTCAACACAGATTCCAAGTATTATTACTAGCTGCTAAGTACCGACTTAAAAGAGATAATAAAATCCACAACTGTAGTAAGGAAAAACAGAAATTTAAGAAATGGAACCGAACCCACAAAAAGTAATAAAAAAAAATCTGAAGGGATAAAATTTGAAAGATTGAGTTTTGCATACATGAAGTGATCTTCAACTTCTTCAAAATTTGAGGCGAGTAGAGAGGTTTCTGATTTTGCGAGTTTCTGGTGTAGGAAGAGAATTGGTTCTGTACTCGCATTGGTTAATTGCGATACTCGCGTCTCGTGTTCTGGCTTTGCTGGGCCTCCTTCACTGGACTCCCAGACCAATTTGGGTTTCCTTTCTTCTGCCGGTCAACCCAGTTTCCAGTTAATTAATAATTACAATTTACTAACCATTTTGCCCCCGTTTTCCTTCTCCGAAGCCTCTCTTTTTTTAACACAAAATTAATGAATTTCATAAAAATTAAAATAATTATGTATTAGAAATTTAACAGTTTAACTTTACAGTGTGTGTGTGTAAAATTAAAATTCCTTTTTTATTAATATAATTCTATTATTCTTTTAAAAACATTATTTTTTAAATACATATGTAATAGTTTCAATTATTTAAATTTAAATAAAGAAAAAAACTAAATCTATTCCTTTAATCAAAACTTTTATTGCTTATTCATGTACCTCTTTTATTTTTATGAAAATGTATTTTCTTATTAAAAATATAATTTTTAAAATAAACATTATTATGATATAAAAGTTATATTTTAATTAAAAAACAAAATAGACATGCCATTATAAGCTTATGTTAATGTATGAAAAAACTAAAAGGATAATTATTTTAAAAAAAAACTTGCAACAAAAAATACTAAAATAAAAAATTTATTCTCATTTAATAACAATTAATACTTTTTTTTAATTATGCATATTAAATTCATATAATTGTTAATATTAATATAAATAACTTTATTTTTATTTAAACTAATCATGCTTCGTGGCATCTTCCATACTTTTCATTCATATCTCTTTGTAGGCATTGGGATAGGGGTTAGGTTATTTATAGTCTTGTTTCTTTTATAGAAGTTATCATTATGTTAAGCTCAATTCCTAACCTAGTCATAACATTTTTCAAAAAAGACAATTTGATTATGAGTCTCTGGATCTTTAAATTCACAGGGTTTATGTCAATTGATATCAGAGGAAGACTTTAAATCAAGTTACATCTTTTTTATTTGTATACTCCATTGTTGTCAAGTTCTTTATTTTCTTCAAAAACTAGTCGTGGCATTAAGTTAAAGAATAAAAAGAAAAGAAACTTTTAGGGTTTGTTGTAAATCTTGATTTAAAGAAGAATAAAGTTTATCCACTTGTCTGTAATTAATTTATTAAAATTGACTAAAAACAAATTATTATATTTTTATCAACGTGAGGATACTGCATTTTCATATCCGCTAGCTATTTGTAACCACTCGTCATCAAAGAGATTCAAATAATTAAATTATTATTAGTGTATTTTAATATCGGGGTATATTAAAAAAATACTATAAACCCGAGACAGCAAAAAATTGAGTGAGATCGAATTCAAAAGTTGACTGACTGGTGGGGGAGGAGGAAAAGAAAACAGTCGAAAACGAAAGCATTCATCTGTGGGAGAATGAATACAATTTATTTCCCATAACTCTGAATTCTAGCAATAGAAAAAGGTATATATGCCGTCTTTATCGTCAAACCAAACGAGGAATTAGCAGCAAACAACAATGTGATTGCATTTCAGCTTAAAGAATCCAGGCCTGCAGCTGCAGATAACTTTAGAGCTGCCGGCCGGCCGTTCTTTGTTATGAATCCGGGCCTGCGGCTGCAGATAACTTTAGAGTTGCCGGCCGGCCGTTCATGAATACAAACACACAACGTTTCCCATGTATGCTCAATTCTTAATTTAAGAAGAACATATTTGAGATAATTGTGTGGATTAAAAGATTTTTTATCAGTCCACAGAAATACACTGCAATTTCTTTTCGATTGTAAGGATTTATCAACAGATAATAACTTGCATCACAGAATATAGCTAGGAGGGAAATAGAAAGCATTTTGCTTTCAAATATTTCTAACCATCAAAATTGCATAGATCGCCTTCGAGATTCCCAATGGCAAACAAAAATAAAACAGTGATCAATTAAACAGAGCAATCAAAAACATAAAATATAGCATTCATCAAGGTGAACTACTTATTGGTTACATTTTCAAGTGAAATTTGTAATGGCACAGAGATGGATAATGTCGGTGCAGATGCTTAGTATACTCAATTTCCACGATAGTGGGCACATTCCTTAAACGTTTGAAAACCCCCTCCCTCCCTCTCTCTCTCTTCTCTCTCTCTCTCTCTCTCCCTCTCTCTCCCTCTCTCTCTCTCCCTCTCTCTCCCTCCCTCTCTCTCCCTCTCTCTCTCTCTCTTCTCTCTCTCTCTCTCTCTCTCTCTCTCTCTCTCTCTCTCAAACTCACACTACTAGCTATACGACCCCCACATGAGCCATGTTCACGATTTAGGGTTTCCATAGGTTTGAGAACAATGAAACGAGACAAGATTTCTAGTTAGGTTAAAGAATACATGCATGGAACGTGTCTTCTCGTCAAAATATTGACCTTGTGTGATATCACTTTCGTGGATTTACTTTAATTAGGATTTAAAATAATACTGGTATAAGAACAAAAATAGGGTAATGGAATTCCCTAGCTGAACACATATATGTTTGAGGTTTTTCAGCGAGCTTTCACCAATTTCCTGTGTGATTACTGAATTTTCTTTTTTTTCCTCTTTTTTTTCTTGAACAATCACAAACTCATGATTTTTCAACTAATTAATTTGTCCAGGAAACATTGACAGCCATTGATATTATAATATTAGGGAAAACATTGAGTTGATTGTAAGATTATGAATCAAATCCTATCATTTTACGTGCTTAACGATTAAATCATGATGAGATGATGGGATGGGATGATCGCAAATTTCCCCCCCTATTAATAATAGTTTGTTTTCGTATTTAAAATTAAGTTTATTTGATTTTTAAGAATATCAAATTTATTTTTTTTATTTTTTTCAGGCATTTAATGTGCACATATATATATATATATATATATATATATATATATATATATATATATATAACTTAAAATAAAAACACATTACACTACATAACCTAACACACAATTTAATAAAAATGCAGCCACAACTACCAACGACAAATTCTTTGAATAAAGAATTTAAGACAGGATGCATAATGCAGTCAAATCATGTGATCTCTCAGACACCTCACCGATCTTAAATGTTTTTTAGAACAACTTGCTTTAATTCTCTGATGTTTTTTTAATCTATTTTCTAACATAATTAAGTTTCCCCATAAATAGTTTCGATCTAGGAAAAACATCAACCAAGTATATATTATACACACACACACACACACATCTCGCCTGACATAAACTGCAAATTTTGATAGTTGCAATTGTTGATTTAGCCCATATGAGTCAAATTTTGTAATCCTATAGTTATCGATGCATACAAAATGGGATGTCGTGCCTGACACCTCAACCTCAATAAAGGAATAAATAAACAATTTGTCATGCTTGACCGTTTCATATTGTCGCAATAAAAAAAAAAAGAATTCACAACAGACTCATCACCACCTAATCTTATTAAAATATAAACAAAAGAATAAGAGATATATAAAGCAGGATTTAAAAATCAATCAGCAGATTAGTTAGTAGCTAGCCACTTCAATGGCTGATTGGAGGTTCCAGTTTTTCGATCTGCGAGGCAGAAAGACCAGTGCCTAATCTATGGAGGAGGAGGAGGAAGAAGAAGAAGAAGAAGAAGAAGAAGAAGAAGAAGAACGTTAAATAAGTTCCCTCCGAGATTATAATATTCTAACAAAATATGTGACTTCTTTCAAATGTGGTCAAACTTCCAAGAGAAATAGTAAAATTATTCAACTTTAAAAATCTACGAAACAGTGATATGAAAACAGCTGTAATATAATCACCCACAGGAAGCTTTGAACTGAAACCGCTGTGGCTACCACTGTCACCATAGTTAGTCAATGTTTTTCTTTTCTTTTCTTTTCATATATATATATATATATATATATATATGCCTGCAATTGCAAGGGCATGTTCTAAGCACATGCATGCTAGCAATGTAAATAATCTTGATGAACAGCAGTCAAAAGTTCCTCTTTTCTTTTTTATTTCTCTTCTTCTTCTAATTCTTGCAAACCCTAAACTCCTCCTTACTATCACTTTTACTAGTTAAACTTAAAAGTGGACCAAAACCCATCTTCCAAGCAATCTTCGGTCTTAAGTAGCCAACAAGGTTAAAAAAATAAAATGTATACAGCTATTTCAATTGAGATTCTCGAGGAAAATTAACTATTTCATATGTTAAAAGTTCTTTGGAAAACGTTAGGGCAGTTTTTTTGCGAACAAAAATTCTGGGCAGCAAGTCAAAGCATTCCTGTCCCATTGTTCTTGCTAAAACTTTTCATTTTGTTACTTATTTTACCTCTATATTATAATATCTTTTAAACCATAGAAAATCATTAATTAATCAATCAAGATATATATAATTTAATCAATAGACCAAATTATTATTGATTTATACATTAATTAACATCTTAATATATGTATCGGGTATTGTGATTATATGTATACAAAATAAGATATTTAATTGCTAATGATTGATTAATAAAATTTATAAAAAATATCATTTTCGAAGATCCTATCATGCCATTGCCCTCGTCGATGATGGGATCGATCAAAAACGGTGAAAAAGCTATGATTACCATTATAATAGCTAGAATCTGATCCGATTGATGATTGTTTATTTGGTTCTTCTGACATCAAAGAAAACAATATGGTCTTTAATTTTTATTTATTTTTAACTGAACTTATCGTCGTGGATGAACAGTCAAACCATGAATATATCTGGAAAAGAACAAAAAAAAGTAGGATTACTACGAATTAAAAATCAAGAACTAACCCTAGACCCTCGCCCTCTACCAAAACTGCATCGATTGCTTGCTCTGAAAACCTGCCATGCCATTGCAGAAAGCAGATCGGACATTAGAGTATAAAATAAATTGGTCAAAAAATAGCTTAGGCCTCCATGCCTAGAAGTGAATGTCACTATATACATTATCACACACACATATTCCGATCTAAGCCATGTGCTTGCTTGCTTTCTCTGGCATCCATGTGACGAGCCCATCGATAGGCTCCTCACTCGTTTTGACCTATGGCGACTCTTATGATCTCACTGTCTTCTTTCTGCACTACAATTATTCTTTGCATAATTGTACCAAAAATGCTCCTTCAATTATTGCTTTTTTTTTTTTTCTTTTTTATTTATTCAAAGAACCCCTATAATGAAAGGCTTCAATAAGTGCAAGAATTTTAAAACTCGCCGAAGAAGAAGTTTTTTTTTTTATGGGAGGAAACATCATTTACTGAAAAATGTTTTTTATGGGTGTAGATGAACGAGTAAAATTCTGATTATCCTAGTCTCTTATAAAATATACACGTCTTGATTCGAACTCGTAACTTGCTGTGCAGATCACATACTCATTATGCCACGTTATTGGATACCGAAGAAGAAGCATGCTGGGGGCTTTGCTACCGAAACGAGTTTTGAGGGCTGCAACAGTACTACTACATGATGAGAAATCCTGAGTAGAAACAAATAAAATCTCTTTTAATGGATGTAAGTAATCTAACAAATAAAATCTCTCTCTCTCTCTCTTTCTTAAAAATCGATATACACAATTCACCCTACCTGCGTTCAAACCCAGAACATGCTCTACATGAACATGATGGTAGTTCCACTCTATCAAAGGCGAGGATCTAAAGTTCATGACGGAAGTTGATAGCTAATACATAATGGTGGAAATCGGAAGGTGGTACCGATCATATATACACACACACACACACACACACACACACACACACACACACACACATGCTTGTACAACATTACTTTCACATAATTTAATTTCCCAAATAAACACCATGTAGTAGTATATAGTTAATTAATTTGTTTAGGAAGAATCAGAAAGAAATCACTTTCACTCAGTATATTCTACAGTAATTAGAGCATAAAGTATTTGTTGAGAACTGTGTGCACATGCCAACTCTTAGACAGAACTCTGATCATATAATATAATACATCTGGATGAATAACTCATTGGTGCTCTGAAAAATGCTCATCATTCAATCAAAACAGCTCGTAAGTTAATATCACATATATTGGATTTAAATAGCAATATTCAAAATAACAAGAAGTTTTTTGCTTGGCTTATTTGATAATCATGGCAACAGTACAGTGATTTATTTATTGTATTTTTCTGACCAGAACGTTGCAGTGGAAGTGGGAAACTGCAAATTTGACTCCATCATCACCACACTCACCAAGAATGAGATGACTTTCCTTGCTCGTTACTTGTTTAACAGATACTACATCGACGGTGGATCAATGTTTCATGTCAACAAACCCTAGGGAAACATTGTCGCTTTAATCCTGATTTTTAAAAAAATGAGCAAAGTACTGTTTTAATAGTTTTCCAAGAATAATACCACTTCAAAAAGATTTGACAAAATCTTATATTATCACCTTGACAAAATCCAAGAATAAAACTAGTTGGTCGAACGTTTCACATAAAAACTATAATTTTTTGAATATTTCTTTTAAATATGTACTCCAATTAAAATATACTCCAATTAAAATCTTCAAAAGTTATTGTTCACATATAGTTGTTCTTTATCTTTTAAATGCCAATAACGTAGTATGCTCAGAATAAATTACATGGATGACCTAACATAAATGTTTATAGACTAATTAAGAGAAAGTTTGGTTGCACCAGACCAAAATAATAACACAAAAGGACCATTTCTCCAATTTTTTTGTTATTATGTTAACTCGTAAGCTGTTTCGCCGTATTGTTTTTATTTTATGTAGAATTTGTCCCATTAGTTTGCTGTAAGAATTCCCAACAGATCGGTTTGGTAGCTTAATTACGCACATCGCATCATCAATAAATTAAATTGATGAAGTTTAGGTCCACCTACTAATTATACTCTCCTATCTAAGTCTAGGGTTACACATACGTATTTATGACACAACCACCTTTGGTGGCCGGGAATAAATTAACGGGTTCTTTCAAATTG
Source organism: Salix caprea (assembly GCA_964035475.1). Taxonomy (NCBI): domain Eukaryota; kingdom Viridiplantae; phylum Streptophyta; class Magnoliopsida; order Malpighiales; family Salicaceae; genus Salix; species Salix caprea. Next base: position 7,280,652 of record OZ037759.1, on the reverse strand, counting down.
AGGCAAATTATTAGTGTATGATGATAGGACCACACATTATCAAATTTCCCAGCGACAATCTCAGGCTTCCAATTTCAATTCTGACTAGAAATTTAATTGATAACCTAATTAAACCTTGAATTCAAACCAATTATATATATATATATATATATATATATATATATATATATATATATATATATATATATATATATATTCTCGTTACATGCTAATTACACATACTTTCCATGTTTTCATTACCCATTTCAAGCTAATTCAAGCATAATCATGGTATATACTCATGCATACACACAGTTACACACAACAACTTACATCTTAACCTAGTTTACTAACACATGTTTTACAATAACCTAACGTGTCTTTTCAATATAATCCTAAGTATTTATGGAAATGATTCCTTTCCTTTTTTTCTCTTAAAGATTTGAGCCAACCAGATGAGATACCATATCACAAATCTTTTCTTCTATATTACCCATTACCTTCTTAGATCCAACATTTCTTCTAGATTGTAAACGCAACATGTTACTTTCCTCATCATAATTAACTCATTTTAATCGTTTCTAGGTTCAAATTATACTTTATTTGTCATATATACCAACTCCTTATCCAACAATATCAATTCAAGTGTAACATAAAATCAAACAACACAATTACTTTACAAGGTATTAAGTTTTCCAATTTCTTTACCTCGACAACTTAATCACATGGGTTTCCTCCCATACTCTTACTAAAATCTCAACCCAAAAAAGTCATATTACAAACTAGAACACATTAATTCATCCAACACAATCCAAGTTCATTTCTTCCTCCTATAGTTCAAAACCATACCTTTATTTTTTTCAGTTATTCTCTTCAAATTTCTATGCAATGATCATTCTAACATGTTATAGTTCAAGTTTTAACAACAATCTAACACAACATCACATTCAAAAATCCTTTCTCTTCCATTCCTAGCTATGGCCAAAACATTAACCTTTGCAAATCCAGGGATGTTTTCTCAATTATAACCTTAATTTAATTAAGATTAACAATTAAAATAAATTACTAATTTTAATTTTCAATATAACTAGAATAAAAGAAAAAAAGGGAGGGGGGGGGGTCTTGTTATTTCACGTTGCAGTCACATGAATAGTCAAACAATTTTCTTCTTCTTTTAAGCTTCTCTGATGAGGCTTTGCATGAAATTCCATGTTAAAAAATGACAACAATTTTTAATTGCTTAAAAAACAAAGTCCCACCTTCTCCCATGACTCCCTCTATATTTATTCTTCCATCTTCGCACAAGTCACAACCTCCCATCGTAACTTCCAATTCCCAAGTCTCTCCCCCTCCAGTTCAACTCACTACAAACACCACCGCTACTCTAGATACAAAATGGCTCAAATGTTGCTCCTTTGGTGGTCAAAAACCACCACCAAGTCTGTTGATATTGATACCATTGCGACCACCAGGAAGATGGTAGAAAATATTGGCAGTACACAAAATTGTTTTTGCGGGTGTCTAGCAAAGCTTTTGAAGAAGCTAAAGAAGAGAGGAAGAGGGATTCGTGCTGCCGCTGCAAGTAGGCAATCTTCATTCCAGTGCCGGTATGATCCATTGAGTTATTCTCTTAATTTTGATACAAGTGCGTGCGGAAGCATGGTAGATGATGAAGATTACTACCACTTCTGTGCTTTCATGTCAAGGTTTGTGGCCGCCCCGTCAAGAAGCAGTAGCACTGCATCCTCTTCTTCAAGAATACTAGTGGCCACTTCTCCTAGATAGTCCCATGATTGCTGTCGTCTTAGTTTCTTTTGTTTTTGGAAGTTAATGTGTCTTAGGTTTTAGCCGCCGCTTCTGATGTGTACATTTAATGGAGGATCTGATCTGATCGCATCTTAAGTTTCATTCTCTTAGGTAACGAGAGTTGATTATTTATCCACAGAAGAGAGCTGGCAAGCTTCAAATGGGTTATGGATTTACTATACTCTTATGCTGATTCACCCACAATACTAATTCGATAGATCGCTGCTTTATATATATATATATATAACTTCAGCTGTTGAGCTTTCATGGGAAATGATGGATACAGGAGAAGATCGAGGTAAACTATGGTGACATTGAGGAGAGTAGGTGCTTTATAATTAATTAATCCAAAACTAATTTGGTAATCATAAAAAAGTTCGCTTTTTTAATCTGTAGGCTTGTAGCTGGGTAGTTGTAACCAAAATTACCAGGCAAGATGCTATGATGCATGATGATGCAACAACAGGTATACACGATCACAGTCGTAGGACCATGGTGAAAGGCCTGCAAATTAGCTTCCTTATCAGTTAAACGTAGAGATTCAAAAGGGCATCGGAAATATTTTTTAGGGGGGGTGTTTGCTCATGTGCAAGGTGAGCTACCATCTCCAAAGGAGAATTGGAAAGAATATGTGAGGTTGGGTTACCTGGGGAGACAAGATTCCGTAATTATTAATTATCTTTTACATAATATAATATAAAACACTAGACCGCGTCAATCCGAACCCTTTTTTTTTTTTTCTAAGAAATAAAAAAAGTATAAATGCATGAAGAAGACATTTGATCCGTTGCATTTGACCACCATTGAGTTTGTTATCAAGGATTCATTCTAGTAAATCAAGGATAATAATTTGCCTACTGGTCTCTATGATGCGTCCTGAATCTTGCACAGAAAGTGTTTCAACGCGCACACGCAATCTTCAACAGGACAAGCAGTGTTACTTATTAGAGCCACTTCAAGAATTCAGCAAGGTTAGATTTACAGGTTCGACGGAGATACCGTGTTTAAATTTTAAATGATGGATAGATGGGCTCAAGAATACAGAGAAGATTTATGATTTACTTTTACATGGGTCGCAATGCAATCCACCCGATTCTTTTCAATGGGCGGAGGAGAAGAAAAAAACCCTAGTTTTGGAATCAAGTTTGACAGAGGTAGCAGTGCCAGCAGGGGAAACTATATATTTCATTTTCTCTTGCAATAACTTTACACAAGATGTCCTAGATGATCCTATATTTGTTAGTTCATCACTCATCGAGTCATGCCTTCAAAAATTTGAGCACTTAACTGGAGAGCCTCCATCAAAGAATAATGATGTTCCATATTTCAATCCCATACTTTTAACTACGGTTCATGATCACTCGTAGGATGATCTGATACAGTTCCCTCAGAAGATAGGTCATCTACATCAGGCTTTTTTATCAGAGAAAAATCTGACTCAGTCTTGCTTGAATCACCACTATCAGGTTGGTCTGGTCTCTTCTCTGGAAGCATGCTCCGCACATGAAGTGGCATCCGCTCTGTTTCCTTGTGTTCTTCCAAAGCAACTTGTGAATCTGACATTCCAACTTGGTCAGGAGATTTTGGAGCGGGCACTTTACTTTCATGGATGCTTGAACTTGTTGTACCAGAACCAGAGGTTAAATGTGGCCCTGGAGCAACACAGGATGCCACCAATTGAAGAACTTCAGGAGAGGGGGATAATCCCATGGTTGTTTTCTTCTGTACGTTTAAACAAGCAGACGAAGTCAATGAATTCATCCTGTTTAAACTATGAAGAGGCAGGTTAAGGTCAGAGTCATTCCATGGGCGGCCTGAAGTTCCAGGAACCGACGGTAGAGGGATAGCGGTTGAAGCAACATCACTGCCATGGATGCTGTATCTAAAATCCCGGCTGCTTCCCCCAGTATCTAGGGGGAACTGCCTGAACATATGTGACCTCCGCTTCTTTTTCTTCCTCAAAATCCATCTTGGATCCTTTGGTTGGGAGGGAGGTGGACCGGGTATAACAAAGGGTGGAATAGTTGGCTGATTTTCTCCATATAGTACACGAACTGATTGTGCTATTGCTGATACAGTGGGTGGCAGGTCAGGTTCAGCCGGTTTAACAGGGGCAGTAACAGCTTCCCGAAGCCAATGGGGCAACTTGTTGTTTGAGGAAGTGGTTCCAACTACCTCTTTACCCTTTGAATTGATTGGGTTCAGGACTTTATTTGGGTCCAGCTGCAATGCTGAACTGCTTAATTCACCAATTCCCACATTATTCTGGGAATCCCGCAATAAGTGTAATGGTCTATCCAGAAGACTTGGCAATTTTCCGTACTTCATGGTTTCATATTCTTCATCTCTTCGCTGTAAATCACAGCTGATTGAGGAATTCAAACCATGAGAAGTCAAGTTGCTTGCTCCAAAAGAACTGAGCAGAAATGGCTTTTCAGATGAAACATGTGAAGAAGGTCCCACTGAAGAATCTCCAGCAAAATTCGCCTGCAGTTCATCTGGATTCCAAGTTGAAATTGGGCCAAAATGCTCATTCCGCAAACTAAGTTGATCCAATGGCTCAAAATGTGGCAGGCTAGAAGACATTTCACCAAAACCCAATTTCATGTCTGTTAGATGTGACTGAAACTTTGACTGTGTAACAAGTCTGCTTCCATGTAAAGCCCGTGTCATCATTCCCTCAGGAATGCTGGGAAACAAGGATGATTTGGAGGACTTCGTTGCCTTCAGTGTTTTTAGCAATGGGAAAGCAGACCCATCCAAAAACTTGAGTTGCTCCTCCTCCCACCTAACTGCTAAATCTTCTGAAGTTTTGTACTTCGAGAATTTTAACCTGGGGTCTCTAAGCATGGCATCCCAATTACCCCTTCCATATCTCCGAACACCAACCCAAAGGAAATCGAGTTCATCCTCAGACCAGACATCTATTCTTGATTTCTTACTATACAAGTTACCTGATCCAGAGCCAGTCCTCATTACTATGTTCTCAAGTACCTTTCTGTGGTTTTCAGGAAATGATGAAAAAGAGGATGGCATCTGACCCAAACCCAGTGTGGGAGGAACCTCCTTCACCAGCTGATTATATCTTCTTGCATCTTGAGGGTGAGATTTCAAATTGGGCAACAATGGCATTGCTGGAAAGTCTCGCGTAGAGTCATTTACAGCTTCAAGTCTTCTCCCCAGGGACAAGTTGGGTAAAAAGTCATGGTGTATACTTGGTATGCTCTTGGAAGGAAGTGGGAATCTGGGCATCAGTTTCTCATCAAAAGGTAAGTTTGGCAGTAACATCTTTTCCTGGAACCCAGCAAAACTGGAACTGGAACCTTCCAAATGATCAAAATCTTTCCCATGTGATATACGTGGTGAACACTGCAATAATCATAAAATATGTATTTATAAATAGGTTAGTTTTATTTAGAGATTAGCAAAGTCAAGCGTGAGAGAGACGGACAAAAAATACCGGACGAAACAGGTGCCAACCATCTGATAAGTTATTTTTAAGACGCTGTTGCAAGACTTCAGTGGATGCATCTAGCAATTTTGGCTTGTCTGATGTGGTCTCCTGATGTTTGACATCCATCTCAATTGATGTTCCAGAGCAAGGAGGTAGACTAAATGGAAAATCTGGCCCAGGCACTGCCTTGCTTTGTCGACCCTTGGATCTTGAAGAGTTTTTGTGTGACAAATTCAATTGGTTGGCGTTGGGAGCACAGAGTCCTAGAACTGGTAACAGGTTGTTGGAAGGAAGGAAGTTTGCATCACCTGCGCACTGATTTTGGTGAGTTTGAAGTTTTGTGTCAGAGGAGGGGTGTCCAAGAGAGTTAATAGAAAGATCCAGATGACTGGTCAATTTATGATTGGATAAGTGGCCCAACTCGGCATTGCTCTTTGTTGCATCTGGCTGAGTGAACTCATAATCCTCTAAGTCAATCACAAAAGACTTCTTCTCTCTGCCTTGTTGAGTAAACTCCACTGCCAGATCCCCATCCTTGTTGGCAGCAGGACATTGAGGAACCAACTCAGGTACAGGAGTCCTCTCATTAGAATGAAATACTTCAATCAAGTTCCTCTGAGCAAGGCGTTCTTTTTGTCTAGCACGAAGCTTAGCACTGCACATAGAAAAGCAAATTGAAACAAAAATGACATCAACTAGTTTTCTAAATCTTATTTTCTTCATGGTTAACTGTGCTCAAGTAGCATTCATTTTCCACATGTTTCAAGATATAAAGTCATAAGATACAAATTTATTTTGTATTTTTTTAATTGGTAAGATATTAGAGTAATCTTAACTCGAGGTCCAATTTGACCCCATAACTATACTTTAACACTACAGCAGCTAGATTGTTGCTGTTGTTGTTGTTGTTGTGTTGAGAGCAATGGGTTTCTTGGGTGAAGAAATCAACTTACTATTTTGCCTTTAGAACTCTTCCGGCTGGTGTATATTCTCGCTCAGGCTCCACTTCTGGCTCCTGGTCCTCTTCACCACCACTCTGCATTTAAAGTTGAGCTTGATAGTTGAAACTACAAATAACTATAATCAAAAAAGAAAAGGAAAGGAAAGAAAAGAAGATAATAACTATGACAGCAGAATGAATTGTTTTTGGTGAAAAACATGAAAGGTTACATTTTTGAGAGATCTGCTGAATCATTGGAAAGAAAAGTACCAAGTGAATCAAAAGTGTACTCTGGTTGGAAAAATAAATTATTTATGAGCTGCATTTTTAATAATAGACCAGCTTTGTATTCATTATACTTGGAAGCAATTAAAAGTACCTCACTCAATGTTTCGTTTGGGTGTGGAGCATAAGCTTCCCTGTAAGAGACAGCTTTCCTCAAGCGTTTCCCTCGACCAAGAGCAGCTTCCTCCTCAGTTTGATACTTCTCCCATCTAAAACCCAGTAAAACATGCAGGAAACTTAAATTAAGCATTCCTGTGAAATACATTTCACTATACAGAATAACTGAGTTATGGTAATTTTACATCATGAATCATTTGAATTATGCATGCAGGAAAAGGGGGGGAAGAAGAAACAAATATTTACATATTAGAGAGTAATTTTTTCAATCATTTCTTTTCAATGCCAAAAAAAAGTGTCCCAGGAGAACAATATAAGAATTGAGAAGTTATGTGTATTATTTTCCTATTAAAGAAAGAGGAAGCTATGAAGTGAGAATGATAACAAAAAAGGAATTAAATAAGAAGAGATTACTAGACACTGAGAGTAAGACAAATTTTCATATGAATTGAATCATATAACTCGTAGACTCCAAACCATGTGGAGAGAAAAAAAGCATCCCTAAAACACATTAAATGTGAAATAATTTATACTTTGATCAAGCAACACCGAAATGGTACTATTTATAAACTGTTAGAGAAGAAAAAAGTAAATTCTATTATAAACCCGTGGAACTTTACCTACCAGGGTAACTTGACTCAATTACACTTCTAAAACAATAACCAAAACAGCAAAATAAATATGACAGAGAGAGATAAGTGGCGAAATTATGAGACTCTAAGGATATATTGGACATTTTTCAATGTAAAGGACTTCAAACTGGATAGGTGTGGGTGTCCATAATTTATTTGTGGACTTCTACAACAAAAAGCAGTATCCAAGGTCAAACATGGTCAAACCCATTCACTGTTGTAATTCCAAGAGCACAACTACTTCAGGTGTCGCAAAATCACCAGAAACAAAAAAAAAAGTGAAATTACTGCAATTCTTAATTGAAGTTGCTATGTAATAACAAAGCCACTAACAGTTCAGGAAATAGCACCACACATGAACACCTGGGATGTCTACCTATAAATATATTCTACTGAACTGAAACCTCCCTTTGGAACCATAAATAAATAACAAATCAAGATCAAGAAAGAGGAAATAATCAGTTCATAATCAGTTCATAGCCTTGATCAACATGTAACTAACCAAGGGATGCCAAAACGAATTTCCCATTATCTAACAATTGACCAAATGAATTGATTTTTAATAGATTATATTATTAATATAAACCCAATCAATGCACCTCAATTTGATTATTTTAACAAGTCTTTTGATCAAATAAATCAAGCAACAGACTGGCTGGTTCCAGAAAATGGTGCATAGCATGGATGGATAACTAGTTGAGTCATAAGAAAAGGATTTTTTTTTAAAGAATGAATGACAAGACAACAATAACATGAAGGGAATTGCATGTTTATGATTATAGCAGTCACTGGAAAAAATCACAAGTATATAGTTCAATCATGGTGAAAAAGTAATTTTCCAACAAGGCCTGTTCACTTTTCCATGTATTATAGAATAAAATTGAGACAGTGCAACCACAGGTAAATCTCCTTACCTTATACGCAAAAGCCTGTCCCATTCATTTTCTTCAGTGACATTTATCACATTATCCTCTTTCCTTTCAGGAGTTTGTCCACAGGTTTCGTCAACCACAACTGGCAATTCAGCTCCCCCTTGCTCTTCTGTTGTTTCATCATTCCATTCCAAGGACTGCAACCAAAAAGGCAAGAATAAGACAATCCAAAGAATATATTCAGAAACATTTTGAAACCAAAAGAAAGTCTCATCAAATAGCTATTTTAAGGAATAAATTTTTCAGAGGCTGAAAAATAAAACAAGTTTAAACAAAACCAAGCCAAACCAAGACAAGAAATATGTACAGACTCCAATGAGCCACTCTCCCCCAAATAACTTGGTCACCTGTTTTCATCATACATGGGGCAAGATACAACAAACAGCTGAAACAGAAAACAGTGAGGCCTACGAAATATGAATGTTAGTTTCTAGAAGGGAAAGCCTAACTTTTACTCTAAGTAAATTTACAACCACTTGTAAGCATCAGAATATAGCCCAGAGCATCTAATTCAAGAAATTCCAATTTAAATAAATAAATTGTGATGAACCAAAAGTCGCCAAGAAAAGATATTTCAACGAAAGATATTTCAACGAAAGATTCTGATGAACCAAAAGTCATATTCCAGTAAAATAGTAAAAAATAAGCATGTCACCTGTAAGAGCAAAATGTGAGTACTTTTGACATAGGAACAAACAAACGGATCAAAGCAACAACCAAATCACACACTCACCTTTACTGAGCCAAGCATATCATTCTCAAAATCTCCTTCAGCAGCATCAGTTGTTGCAAGCTGCAGGTTTGAGCGGTCAAGTAACTTTGATATTGCATTTTCATCCCACACAATCTTGTTACCACAATCTGTACATTTATCCTCATACACGTCCCCAAGGCCACCACCCCTTTTCCTCTGCTTTTGCTCCAGATCTGTTATTGGATCATCTTTATCTTTGTTGATATTATTCTCACTGTTATCTTTCCCATTCAAGCTTGAAGAATCACTAAAAAGTTCTTCAGTTCCCCAACGTAAAATATCTTCCACTTCCTTCTGAGACCCAGACTTGTTCACAAAGAGCTGATCAAGCACTAGTTTCTTTCTAGCAAGTTGCAAGATGCGTTCTTCAACACTGGCACGGACAACAAGCCTGTAAACCAGAAGTCTTTTGGATTGCCCAATTCGATGTGCTCGATTCATAGCTTGGATATCAGAATGTGGGTTGAAATCAGAATCATAAATAATGACAGTGTCAGCAGATGCTAAATTGATTCCAAGGCCACAAGAGCGCGTCGACAACAGGAAAACAAATCGACTTTTATCTTGGTTAAATCTTGCAATTGCTGTCTGGCGATCAGAGACCGATACAGAACCATCCACTCTCTCATATGTTTTAGGGCCGAACTCTATGTTCAAATAATCCTCAAGGATATCAAGAAGCTTGGTCATTTGTGAAAAAATTAGAACTCTATGTCCTTCCTTGTATAAGATCTTGAGCATGGAATGCAGCAGAGTCAGCTTGGCCGAAGCTTTTATTCGCATTTCATGAAGAAATTCTACTGACCCAGAATCGGGCTCGGTACCTGGTATGAGATACGGATGATTGCAAATTTTTCTCAGCTGCATCACGATGTTTAGCATCGATTGTTGTGCAACTCCTTTCCCAATGTTTCGTAACATTTGATAATTCTTCGTTAGCATTGCTCGGTAATATTCAGCTTGGATAGAAGACAGCTCAACAGGAACTATTCGTTCTGTCTTTGGGGGGATATTTTGCATGGCATCCTTTTTAAGCCTTCTTAGCATATGTGGTGCAACAAGTTTCTTCAGTTCTTCCACTTTTTCAGCCATTGTGAGATCATTAAATTTCTCCTCAAAAGAAGATAAAGAGGGGAATGAAGCTGGCTGTAAGAAATTGAGCAAATTATACATCTCACCAATGTTATTCTGAAGAGGGGTACCAGTCAAAAGAACACGGTGTTGGAAAGAGAATGTATTGAGCAAACTGAACAGTTTGCTCCCTGAATTCTTAAGTCTATGGCCCTCATCAACCACAAGAACTTCCCAAGGAACTCCACGCAAATGAGTGGAATCCGCAAGAACCATTTCATAAGTAGTTAAAAGAACATTGAATTTGTAGGAAGTGGTTTTCTTATAATTCTCATTGGGATCACTAGCATGCCATTCATATTGGCGAATCATGGCCCTTGCTTTTGCACAACCATGGTACTCCACAACATTTATGTTGGGAGCCCACAGTGCAAACTCAGAGAGCCAGTTAGGCATTGTTGAAAGTGGAACCAAGACCAAGCAGGGAAGAGAAGCTTTGAGCTCAAAATACAAAGATGAAATAAAAGCACAAGCAGATACTGTTTTTCCCAACCCCATCTCATCAGCAAGTATCACATTTTTGGATTTATGCCAACACTTCCGCAACCAATTCAAAGCTTCAAGCTGGTGAGGAAACAAGGAGCCTCCTTTTAGCTCCTCTGGTTGCTCCACCAGAGTAGCAATTTCGTTTTGCAGACCAGCACACCTCCCTTTCCGTACATCATCCCTTGCAGAATCTTTTTCCAATGTCTGGTGTACAAGCTGATCAAAATGATTGATCAGATGAACTGATTTTTTGAGAATAGGATCATCCACACTTTCCCAAGTGCATTCATCATATGGAAGACCAGTCCATTTTACAAAAGCTTCCCTGTTGCCCTCAGAACCACGGAGAGCAATCACCCGCTGGGGCTGCTTCCACTTTTCCTCACAGATATTTATCACAGCGTTTCCATATTTAGCCTTATAGTTCTCTAGTTTTCTCTTCGCAAGAACTTTTAGCTCGGATTCTGAAATCCAACTGTTATGTATATGAGACCTCCCCACCCACTTAACCAAGAATTCATAAGCTGTTGTTCCTTTGTTAGCACATATTGGCTCTTCCATGGTAGGCTGCAGTGCTTTATTTTCACCACCAGAAGTTTTGATTTCCACATCTTCTTTCGTGTCTTTCATTTTAGGAGAGACAGATGTTTCACAAACTTCAGAAATGCGAACCCTAGAGCCTTTCAAACAAAAATCAGTGGTTTCTTCAATCACCGGATTTTCATGCCTTTTCACTTTTACTTCTGTTGTTATTGCAGATTCATCTTGATCCGTACCACTTGTGCCTCCAGAACCTGAATCCTTTCCATCCTTCCCCAGTAAATCCCTGCTGTTCCCCCCTTTACAGTCTTTGCTTGCAGATCTTCTGTATACACGTATTGTGTCCACTTTGATGTCATTCTTCACACTTTCATCCTTCTCAGAACTTTCAATAATGTCTGAATGACCCTCAACATGATTTTCAGTAAACCCCACATCTGAATACGCATCACAAACAGCTTTTACCTCTAAGTGTCCATTTTCAGCCTCTGGAATAAGCAATTCATCAGAAAGCTGATCATTTTTTGTAATCTGGAATGTAACACATGACAAGCTTGTGTTATCACCTTGAATCCGACAGCCCAATACCCGATCAACCTGTAATGTGGACATAAATCATATTTTATAAAATCAAGTCTTTCAAGCAGAAAGCATTTGTCCATATCTAATAGATTAAAAGAAGAAAGCATACAAATTTTCTGGATATAGCTGATTCACCTGCTGAAGTTCGTTCATGATAATATCTTCACATTTCTGGGTTTCTTCCACATGAACTTCTGCTTTATATGACTCTTCTAAAGTTTGTGCAACTTCCACGAGATTCTTCTAATGAAATAAATAAATTTACTCATAATAATCATAACACCAAACATAGGCACGCAACAGCAATAAATGACAACGATGCTGAGAATGACAAGAGGAACAGTACTGACATGAAGAAGATGACAATAATTGTAAAGTACTGAACTAGAGGTGAGGGATATATGTTTGGGCTGATTGCATCATTTATCAATTTTGCTAGTTTGAAGCCTAAACATCCAAGATAGATGGAGCTTCTATGTGCACATGGTGGTGGAGAGAAATGATATCCCAACAGGAGATGGTACTAGTAGGAACACCGCGAACAACAAACTACTGTGTCAGCTTGCATGTATTATCAGTAATGCAAAACCATACAGATGGGAGTGGTGTATTGTTACAGTGCTAACAACTAATGAAGAGTGAGAATTTACTGTAGCAAGAATCAGTAACACGTCACAAGCACATAATGGCCTAAGGTACTGGTGTGCAGTCATACTTACCAACTGCAATTGTATTTATTCTTGATGAATATCCACATAACTATAAAGGGAAAATGAAAAATAATAGTAGAAAAAAATTACCTCATCCTTCTGGAAATCTAAGTTCTTGAGTTCAACATCTTCTGCTGAAAACAATACAGAAACCTCATGATTAACAGATTTCTGTTTCTGGTTCACTTTACAAGTCCCAGAACTTGCAGTGTTGGTTTTAGATCTATATTTAATGGAAGAGCGTTTTCCCTTGTTGGTCCTGTGCTTCTTATAACTGACCGCACTATTGCCTTCAAGCTTTCTTTTCCTGTTCTCAGAGGTTGCATTGATTGCAAGAACAATTTTCTTTCTAGGAGATCCATTATCGCAAGACAAGACAAGCTTCTCACCATAACCTTCATTATTTGGATCGGATTCAGTAGGTTTAGAATGAGACAAAAGTTTGTCAGAAAGGGAAATTGATTTCTTCCCTGCTGATGACTCCTTTGGAGATGCAGGAGGTTTCTTTTCATCACTGTTCACATGCAACGAAGTGCCATCTACAGAACCAAAAGCACACGGATCACTTGGCTTGGCACTAGAAAACACGTCTAACAAGGAATCTGGTTCTTTTTCCATGGATTTGGATTCAACTGTAAGAACAGATTTCCCTTTGCAGGAGGACCTAAGCTTGGAGACAATGGAGCTTCCAAAAAGCACAGATACTTTGTCAGTGACAGATGACTTTACTCCGGTCCTAGAATTTGTAGCGACATTTTTTGTTCTTGCACGTTTTGAAATGGAACCCAGTGGGCTAATGGACTTCAGTGGATCACTTTTTTGAGAGCACTTTGGGCATTGCCATTTCCCCATTGGAATGCGCTTCAGAATATGATTAAAAAAGAAATAAAAATATGAGGTAAGTCATTGATATAATCAAATATGGCAAGCAGGGAAAACTGAAAGAAAATCATCAGCATGCAGCTTCAATACAACTGAAACTACCTTTAGAGGTGGATCAAGGCACTGTAGATGATACACCCGGGGACAGCTATCACAGCACAACAAGTTGCCACCAAGATCACAGATTACACATTCATAGTAATACTGGAAGGCAAGGTTTATTAAAAGGTAACAAGGTGTTAGTAAATGCCAGCACATAGCCAAGACACTCGACTCCAAATAGTTATAAAGATGAGTAGCTTGCTGAAACTACAAAATTAACAACAGCAATAAGGTATGAACAGAAGGAATAGCATATCAAATGAACTCTGTTGGCATGTGATTTTAACTTGTGATCTAGAATTGCGAACACCAGCTACACGCCTCTGCCACATGAAGAGATTAAAAAACTTCCCACATTGTTCTTGTGCTATTATCAATAGATAAGTTGCTAAAACAACCAGAAGCTTGCATAATATTTGAGTTTGGAACATCTCAAGTAGTTAAAATTTATAATTCCTGGAAAGGCTCTAGAAAACTGAGAAGAGGATCCTTAGATCATTGTTCTGCTCAAACACATCAATTATTGTTCAATGGAAAAAGAGACTAAGCTAGAAAACGATAACTTCTTCAAAACACATACTAACCAGTTTCCTTAATTTGATTGGAATCAATGAGATGGGAGGGGGTTAACCTGAAATTTCTTTTGGTAGAACTTGGAAATAAAATTTAATGGAAAGCATTGGTGATGTATCAAAGTAAATATTTTCACATCAGGGGGGGGGGGGGGGGGTCTTCCTGTCATTATCTAAACAGAGCATTTCATGAGAATCATTGCTTTTTACAGAACATGCTCTACCGCCAAATTCCAGTCCTGATAGGGATGTAAAGGATTTCTTTTTAGTTCCTGTGCTATTTTCTGTTTCCAATGTCCCTTTTCAGTAACAAATATTTAATTTAAAGCCATGATGAAATGCTATTTTCAATTCTCAAAGGAAAGAAAGAACTGGCTAATTAAAATACCCAATTGAAGCTCCATCCGACTTTAGATTGAAGAAAATCCGATTCATAAAAGGAATTGGTTCCAAACACATAGGAATTAGCCACAAGGATGTTTTTGTAGCACAAATTGGATCCAGATGTTGATCATAAATAGCCATGCAACTGGGCATGGAAGAAGAAACCCAAAACATGAGACAAAAATAATATGATTAATGTGCACTATAAATTATTGCTCAAAAAAGGTTTTATTATTCAAAAAAAGATGACAAGTAAACTGCCTGTTTAATTAAAATCAGAGAAAAAATGTTTCATAAACCATCTATCAAAGATTTTTTTTTTTTTTTTGGTATAAACCACGCGGTGTCCTAGGTATTGGCCCAGACTAATCCACGTTCGCACCGGGTGGGCCCCGAAGAGGTGAAAGTGCTCCCCAAATGGCCGGCTCCATACAAGAGGAGGGTTTGAACCCCTGACCTCTCTTAAGGGATGAGAGCGCCCTCACCACTCACGCCAGGACCCCTTGGGTTATCAAAGATTTTATGATAAACTTCTGAGCTGAAGAAAAATCAATACAACAGAATGCTACATAGAGCAAAAGGATAACTCACCCCATCATTTCCTTTCTTCTTGGATGTAGATAGATCAGAACTTACTTCACTCTTTGGCCTGCGTTTAACAGCAGAAGTATTCCTTGAAGACTCCAGGTTATCTTCTTTACTGGTAGAAACAACTCTTCCATATGGAATCTTTTTTCGTTTTCGCTTCAACACCCAGTTTCTGCTTATCATTTTGCTACTTGTTGAACTGCTATCCTTCATCTTTTAATCCCCTGTTTCACATTTACCAGAAGCATCCCCACATCACATTCCATGCATCAGATGGGAATTAGCATCAGGATCCAAAAGAGCAATCTAAGCCACTAAAAATCCTCAGCATCCTGTTGAACATTTATAAAGGAACTCCAATGAGAAAATAGCAACATTGGATAACAACAAATTAGAACGAACCAAATGGTGACTAACTTTAATGCTGCCTACTGGCTTTGACAGCATCCATTGAGAGAAGTACAAGACATAATAAGTGTTCAATCAAAACTAAGAAATGTCTAACGAACACCAAAAAGAATGCCAAAGTTGAAGAATCCAAACATAAGTAAATTGACCAAGCACATGCATTCACACTCAAAACCAAAATAAAAAAAAACCATTCCATCAACTCATCGCTGAAACCACATTCTTTTCAAAACCCATATACCAAATAACTCCGTATCACCAAACAATTCAGCAGCAATCAATAAAACAAACATAGGAACTCCAAAATCAAGCAATTAGAACATCAAAACAGCTAGGAAATTAGCTCAAACTTCATAATATCGAAACCACTCGTAGAATTAACCCAAAAACCAACTTCAAACAAAGAAATAAGAAGTGCCCCTATAAGAAAAGAAGCTTACCAATCTTTGTTGTGGATCAAAAAACAATCTTTGCCGTCTAATATCCTCAGAAATTGACAGGTTAAGCAAGACAAACACTATAGAAAGCGGGAGGGATTAGGGCTTGGAAGTTAAGGAGAGAAAGGTATGAGATGTACGGAGAGAGAGAGAGAGAGACACGCACAATACACAAAGACACAAATAGCAAAACAACATTAAAATAATAAAATGCCCCCACCACCTCTCTCTCTTATATATACAATCAATACTTTAGAGAGAGAGAGAGAGAATGATACGGTTTCGCCGGGGTCATAGGACGGGGTTACACTCTGACATTTCAGCGCATGAGATAGAGAGACAATGAAAGCTAGCAAAAGCCCGTCAAATTGCACCTACCCACTTATATCTTGCCACGTGTCACAGGCTGGGTTCATGTTCCCAAAAAATTTCCTTCCTTTCCTTCATCTCCTCATTCGATCTGGCGTGTCTTTCTACATATACTCCAGCGAGTCCCCTCCTCTCCTCTCTCTCTCTCTCTCTCTCTGGTTGCGTTCCATTTTATAGAAAGAAAATGCAGAGAGAGAGGGGGAGAAAGTGAGAAGATGAGACTCAAATATTCATTATTATTTTTTGTACAATGATTCGGAGGCACTAGCTGCTGGTGCTGGTGCTGGTGCTGCTGCCGCCACTAAATTCTACCCTAACTTTCATAAAATTACAGTTACAGTATAAGCTAAAACAGCTCGGTTTTTCACTGTAGCTCCACACTCAATTGCACTGTGGAGTGGCCATTTTTGATTTGTGCTTCGCGCGAGTTCGTCCGCCTCTTCTTCTTCTTTTTTTTTTTTTTTTCAGTAAATCACGTTTTCTGTACAAGCAAGTTTTATGCCATCAAAGTCAAATAATTTCGCCATCAAAGTCAAAAACTTTCTCCCAAATCACCCCGGATGAATAAATTAAAACATAAAAAAAGAACAAACATGCAAAATGGAAACTGAAAAAAGTGTTTTGATCTACATAAGACATAACTAAAATAAAAAATTACAATATCTCAAACAAAATACACAGCGTTCAATCTAAGATCTACCAACGAAAACAAACAAATCCTCCCAAAAAAAATCCCAAGACAGAACTTTTTTTTTTTAAATCAAAACCCATATATATAAAAAAAAAAATCAAGCTCCCAAAGAGCATAAAAAAAATAGAGCCCAGATGCAAAACTCAAAACTATAACAAGATCCAAGACAACCCGTCACAATTTGATCCAAAACCAAGAGACCCCAAATCAAACAATCTGTGTCAAAAAAAACTCAAAAAGTTTCAATCTTTTCACGTTTAATAAAAAAAAAGCAAATTTTGAATAAAAAGAAAAACAGAGAGAATAAGAAAACATACCAATTAAGTCGGGAGAAAATCTAGGTATTAAAGAAGATGCCGTTTTGAAAGTGGAGATGAGGAGGAGGAGGTGAGGATCAGACAGTGGAGAGAGAAGGTGGGGAAGATATAATGAATTTATTTTTAGTCTTTTATTTATTTTATTTCCGGGAGTACCTTTCTCCGACGAGCCTCTCCATCTCCCGTGAAACAGACCATCAGCTTACCAATACCGTTTCCCGTTAGTGTTTTTATTATTATAAACTAAATCACTGTAAGTTGGAGTATTGCATTGACAAAGAGGCAGAGAAAGGGAGATAAGCTACAGAGAAGAAGAGGTGAAGGTGAGAGAAATAGAGGCGTTGACTGTTAGGTAAGAAAAAAGGGTGATTGAAATTAGAAATGGTTTGGTTTTTTTTTGGCCCAGAGGTTTGTTTTAAATGTTACGAACTATTTCCTATTTTGTTAGTTTTTTTTTGTTTTTTTTATGATTTTTATTAGTTACACAATAATAATAATAATAATAATAATAATAATCTTAGTAATTATTTTTTATAATTTTTTTCTTACTTATTTTTCTGTTATAGTTTTTTTTGTGAACAATTTAATCATTTTTATTGTTTAAATAGTAATAGTGATGATAATGATAATAACAATAATAATTTATTATAATGATTGTAGTGCTTATGGTATTAATAATTATGTTTATGGTACTAATAGTAACAATAACTCATAAAATAATATTAAGAATATCAATATTAACAAATTTTATTATCATCCAAACGATTATAATAATTATATTCATAATGATAACAATACTGATTTTGTTTTTATCCTTTAATTATTTTCATTTGTTTTTCAAAACAAATAATATATTTTTTATACTAATGGTATTTTTTTGGATTTTGCCTTCAATCATAATAATAACAGTGAGAATAATAATACAATTGATTTATCATTTGATGTTGTATATATTAAGATTTAAGTAATACAACTTCTTTGTATTTTATTCATCATTAACACAATAATAATAATAATAATAATAATAATAATATATTCTTTTTCTTGCTTACGCTTTTGTTAATGTTTTTGAGTGTTTTTTCTTTCAGGATAATTTGATATTTTTAATTGTTTTTGCAATAATAGCAATAGTCATTTTGTATCTAATATTACTGGGATAAAAGACAACTCAAGAACAAAAAATAGACAAATTTACTCAGGTTATCTACAATTAAAAAACGATACAAGTCACTTTTGTCTCGATTACACTGTTCCTTTTAAACGGCAAACAAGTCATTATTATATGTTTTAATATTTATTGCATATTATCACCTAAAAATATATAAAGAGATAAAAAAAAATGACCTCGGATTTTTTGCAGGAAAAAAATTAATATCAGCATTCTTAAATACATTTCATATAATAATATGATGAATAAATCTTATAAAATAAAATAAAAATTTTTGGCTTCGAATTTTATTTTTGTGCTCTTTTGTTCAAGTTTATTTCTTAAAAAAAATAAAAAAATTGGATTTTTAATATTTAAGATCTAATATTACCCGGGAAAAAATACAACTAAAAAAAAAAAAGGTAAACAAATTTGCCTAGATTATCTACAATTAAAAAATATATGAGGCACTTTCCGTTTCGACTACATTGTTCTTTTTAGACGGCAAATAAGTAATGATAGCACGCAAAAAAATTATATTTATTTTTTTAAAAAAATTGCAATATTTTTATTTATAGTGTGTCAGATCTAATATTATTGGGGAAAAAAGGCAACTCATATTTTTTTTTTTACAAATTTACCTTGGTTATCTACAATTAAAAAATATAAAAATCACTTCCCATTTCAATCACACTATATAGTATGTGAGACTAAGTATATGTGTTTAATATTTATTTAATATTATCGCCTAAAAATATATAGAGAGAGAAAAAAAATGACCTACGATTTCTTGCAAAAAAAAATTAATATCGGTATTCTTAAATATATTTAATATAATAATATGATGAATAAATCTTATAAGAAAAAACTTTGGCTTTGAAGTTAAATTTATATTTTAGACTCTTTGTTATTCCTGTTAAGAAACTGTGACCTTTTTTTCACATGTATTTTTGATTTTTTAGTGTCCAAGTCAGTTGTTCTTTTTTTACCGGGTTTTTTTTTTTTTTTAATACCAGAGTATCCGTGACAACAAATTTCTAATAAATCATTTCACCTTCTTAGCAAATTTTCTAACAAATTTTATCAAAAGTTTTTTAGCAATAGCAATATTCAATCACATTTTGGTTGAAAAAAACCATTTTTAACAGATTTTATCAAGTACAATTATACTAATTAAATATTAAAATAACAAAATACAACATTTATAAAATCAATCAATTTTCTACATAGATAAAAAAACCCAGCGAAGCGGGCCAGTAAGCTCGTGTCAACATAAAACACAACCTAATTTCTTTTATCCCCATAATGTTAGTTTTTATCGGTGTATATTAATTGATGCTGTGGGTACAGTGTTAGGTTTTTTATCCCTATTTTCATCCCCCCCCCCCCAAAAAAAAAAAAAAATCTACCATTTTGAGCTGACATCCCTTGAATGCCAATAGTTCTTGAATTTCTTTTTCTTTTTGAATTTTTATTTGATGCTGTGGGTATTCAGACCACCATTCAGCTCGAACACAATTTAGAATGTTCATTAGGCACTGTATATTTGCTCTCTCTTTTTTTTGAAAAAAAAAGGTATTCTCTTTTTTGGTGTTATTTCTTCTCTAGATGTATGCTTATTTCTACCATTAGCTATCAATATATATATATATATATATATACGTACACGGTGAATGTGATGCTAAAAGGGAGAAAGCATGGTTTTACTTCAATAGTGGAGTACCGGTGATTTCTTTTAATGGAACGTGACATGGCTATAAATCTCATCTGCACCCAGTCTGTCTGCGTAACGTGGAAATGTTAGTTATTTTCTTTTAATGGAACTGGATTTTAGTAAAACTTAATTGTGTGTGGATTGAGATTCCTGCAGTCCCTGCACAGCATCTGGGTTGGAAACTCCTTTCCTTAATTCTTTTTTTCTCTTTTTGGTTTGTTGTTGATGTGTATTGAGATCAAAACTTAACTATAATGACTCCCGCAAAGAATCCTCCTGTTCTTGTGATTTTGGTTATGTAATTGCTATCTTCTCTTTAAGTAGATTTATAAGTTTCGGTAAGTTTACTGTCCCAATTAAAACATTGTCATTTGATTATGAGGAATTCGAAAGACGTTAATGATTAACCCTGCAACCCAATTCGCAAATTTGCATTCCATTCAGTGCCATTATTATGACTGGTTATGACTTTTCAAGAAGAAGAAGAAGAAGAAACTTATCCATTCAAAAGAAAAGGCTATCTTAAAGGGAAAATAATAATAATGCAAAATGAATCAGGGACTTGCATCAACAAGGGCATGGACTTGCATCCTCTAATGGTGGTTTAAACAGATAGGTAGACGGGGGGGGAAGGGTCAGAGAGAGAGAGAGAGAGAAGCACAACACTTGACTGGATGCTCCGGGTCGTTCCGGGAGGAGAGATCATTTCCCGTTTTCTGAAAACTGGAATACAGCTAGTCTTATTATAAAAATAAAAAAAAATCCTGAAATACTAACATCAATAAAAACGAAAACGCTCTGTCACCAACACTTTTAAAGACTTTAAGTATTAAGTGGGACCGACCCTACACAAGTAGGCAAAACATAACATGATTGACGACAGACGATTGGATCGTCCAAGAAACTCAAACGTAGTTGACACGCGTGTGTGTTTCATTAATCTCTCCGTAAATACCATCATTACACCGTTAACCCCCCTCCCCTGAAATATATATTATAAAAATGGGCTAATAAAAATTGATAGATCTACTTCATTTACCCACAGAAATGATAGAATAAAAAATAGAAAAAAGAGAACATTCTATATTTATACGCACAAAAATTAAGAGAGAGAGAAAGAAAAACAGAGTCTGTCTGCTTCCCTAAGCAAGCTTATTGTCTTCGCTTCTATTTTCTGGTACTTCCTATTATTGCTTCACTTCTCATCGATTCTTTTTTTGGCTAAAAGTTTACCTTTTCGTTTAAAAGTTTTGATTTTTCTTGTCTGGTCAAGCAGTGATCGTGATTAGTTTATAATAATTGTGTTCACGTATTAGTATTAATTATTTTTTTGGGTAAGTTGAGGTGTAATCAGTGTGAGTTTTAGGTTTCTGAGTGGGATTTTTAAGTGGGTTATATTTGGTATTGATTTAGGTTTTTTAAGAGTTTAAAGTTTACTTCTTTGAGCTTGATTTCAATTTGCAAGTCGTTGTAAGGGCTTGATTTTGTTTTGTGTTAGTCTCTGTTAATTTACAAGGTCACCCGATTATAGTTTTTCAGTCTTTATGTTGTGATCAAGTTTTATCAAGTAGATTTAAATAATATAGCTATCTAAATATGTTTTTTGTCTTTCGGCTTCTTTTTTTCCGGGTAAAAATTGTATATTTGTCCATCTGGGATTTCCTTTTTTTCTTAGCATGATTTATTTATATCAAGTTGTGTCTTTAACAGACTGTAACGACACTGTTCACTGCTACTGTTTGCTAACTATATTTGTTTTTTTAAGGCAGTTTCTCATTAGCATCACTGAATCTGTTTTCAACACTTGATTGGTTCACAGGGCATTAAGTTGTGGTGATTCAGTGGAAGCTACGATGATTTTTGAATGTAACTGATAATTTTCTATTTGTTTGGCCACCAAGAAAAACAAGGAAAAGTAACAACATCAAAAGTTTCATTATCAAGTCTTCTTTGCCAAAGACATGGAAATGAAGAGCCTGATAATCATATGACCTATAAGCTCAACACATTTTTTGTAGGCTGATCCATCTCTTCTGTAAGGCATGTATATTTGTATGCTTTCTGTGCAAATTAATCCCCTTATTTCTTTCTTTAAGTGGGTGAATCTATCTATTTCATGTTACTTTGTGGCAACTCTACCATCACCAGGAGGCTTTCCTGTAAAATTTACTGACCATTGATAGCAAATAATCCCTTGATCAAGTGTTTGTTTCTATTTAATATGCTCGCAATTTTTTGTCCTGTTGCACCAAATAACTTCTTGTCCTAAAGATTGCTCATACTAGGTGTTTGCTTTCGAATTACCAATGTAATTCTCATTGCCAAGATCTTATCTCCCATTTCAGGTTTTCTCCTGCTACGATGTCATCTTCCAAGCAATGCTTGTGGTTGTCCATACAAGTGTTTCTGTACTGACATGGCATTATTGGCATCTTGTCATGCTGGTGCCAGTGATTTAAATGGACAGGAATCTGGGAAAAGGCATGATAGATCAACAGAAAAACTATGAACAAATTCAATCCAATAACATGGATGCTAGAAATGAAGGGAAGGGGTCTGTAAACCAAAGATATTTCCATGATCCATCGGCTACTATTAATACAAACATGCGACCTCCTGACTACAACATGTCAATGGGAGCTCGGCCTGTGCAAAATTACTCCATTCAGACTGGTGAGGAATTTGCTCTTGAATTTATGCGGGAGAGGGTGAACCCCAGGCAACAGTTTTTTCCAAATACCAACATTGATCCTAATAGTTCAACTAGCTATGTGGAACTGAAGAAGGCTGTGTTGGGAATACCCCATATGGGTTCTGAAAGTGGGGCTGACATCTCTATGATAAGCTCGGTTGAAAAAGCTCGGAACCCGGAGTTTGACAGGAAGGGGTCCTCTGTTAATGAAGATCAAAGTTATTATGATCCTGTCCTATCAGTACCACGAACCTCTTCGAGAAATGACAGCAGTCGAGGAATTCACAGTTATACATCTTCAGGAGCCTCTGATAGTTCATCAACAAAGTTGAAGTTTCTCTGCAGCTTTGGTGGTACAATTTTGCCTCGTCCGAGTGATGGAAAGCTGAGATACGTTGGGGGCGAAACACGCATTATCCGAATAAGCAAGAATATTTCTTGGCAGGAGCTTATGCAGAAAACAGTGGCAATTTACAGCCAATCTCACACTATAAAATATCAGCTTCCTGGTGAAGATCTGGATGCGTTGGTTTCTGTATCCTGTGATGAGGATCTTCAGAACATGATGGAAGAATGCAATGTATCAGGAGATGGAGGGTCAAAGAAGCCTAGGATGTTCCTTTTTTCTAGCAATGATCTAGAGGACTCTCAGTTTGGCATAGGAAGTGGAGAGGGTGAGAATTCTGAGATTCAATATGTAGTTGCTGTAAATGGTATGGATTTGGGTTCAAGGAAGAATTCAATGAATCTGGCAAGTGTATCTGGGAACAATTTGGATGAGTTGCTCAGTCTTAATGTTGTGAGGGAAAGTGGTCAAGTTGCAGCTGACTTTACTGGCAGTAATGTCTTGTCTTCTGCTGTTAATATGCTTCCATCAACAATTCAATCTTCTCAACCAGTGTCGGTGATCTCATCTATTGCCCAGGAATCTAGTTCACAACCTTACCGCGACCAGAAAATGGACCGTGGAGATAATAGCCAGCGTCCAGCATCCTCCATGCAACCTATTGAAAGCTTTTCCCAGGTGGTGGATGGAAGGGGAGTCAATCCATTGCCGATCCCGATTCAATATGGTTTTGTTTCTCATCTTCATAACCATGCAATTGTCGGGGAAAATTTAGTTGGGGTGCCTTTCCATGTGTATCCTCCAACTCAACAGGGGGTTTTGGCAGAAGAGAAACCGTATGGTGGCTTTCATGTGCAAAATGCAGAAGTGTCTGTAAAGGATGCAAAACTCAAAAGAGATAGCTCAGGAAAGAAAATTAATGAACCTGAGAAAGTTAAAAGTATGGATAAGGAGGCAGCTATAAAGGAATTGAAAATGAAGCGGGATAATTCATCCCAGAAGCTTAATGAAACTGTTAAAATTCAGGCAGTGGAAAATGACACCGTGTCCTTGCATCCACATGATAGTTGTGTTCCAAATTACACTTCTAGAGAAGAGGTATTGGTTGCTAATTCAATGCAAGAAGTGGGATCACCTCTGCGGCTCATGAAAAGTAATAAAAGTGCCCAAGAAGCTGTACTGAATTCGATGTCCACCGAAACTGTGACTGGAGGGATAGAAAATAACAGGGATGACCATTTTCATTCATCTGGTGATCCATTTGCCCCAGGATATGGTGGTTTTGAGGTTGATCCAACAGATTTTAGCTATCCTGAACTATCTGTGGTTTCTCATCGGGTTTTTCATTCTGAGCGAATTCCCAGGGAGCAGGCAGAATTAAATCGGTTGTCAAAATCTGATGATTCTTTTGATCCTCAAATTCTAATAACTCAAGCACGTTCTGGTTATCATCCAGTTATAGAATCGATTGATAAGTTGCATGAAGGAAATGTGGTTTCCCATACTGACCAGTCCCGCACATCTGAAAGATCGCATTATGCAAATCCTCAGACTATTGAAGATGGACTTGCACAGTTTGAAAAGTACAAAGAATTTGCTGATAACATCAGTAAAGTAAATCCCAATATTGCTCAAGGTCTAGGGTCAAACGTGCAGAAATCTGAATCGAGACGTGTTGTTTTTAATCCAGTGGATGATTATGAAGGTTCCCAGGTTAAAGGTAACTACACTGATCGCTCTATCAATGATAACAAAGCAGTTGGGTTGACATATTCCTCGACAAGTCATGGAACTTCTAGTAAGCACCCAGAAGATCCTACTTTGGGCCCTCAAGAGTTTGAAAGAACTGATATTGGTGCTGACAATAACAATGGGAACAACACTAAAGTGACTATGCAGCCTTTAGCATGGACAGAGAGCCCAGTTAGAGCTGTTTCTCAAGGGGAGCCCATTGGTGTTGGCACTCCTGGGCAGAAAGACATACGTATCGATATAAATGACCGGTTTCCTCCTGATTTCCTGTCTGATATTTTCTCACAAGTGAAAATTCATGAGACTGGTTTGGGGCCTCAAGAGTTTGAAAGAACTATTATTGCTGCTGACATTAACAATGGGAATAACTCTAAGGTGAGTGTGCAGCCTTTGGCATGGACAAGGAACCCAGTGAAATCTGTTTCTCAAGGGGAGGCCAGCATTGGTGTAGGAACTCCTGAGCAGAAAGACATATATATCGATATAAATGATCGGTTTCCTCCTGATTTCCTGTCTGATATTTTCTCAAAAGCAAAAATCCATGAGACTGGGGATGGTCTTATGTATGGTGATGAAGTGGGCTTGAGCTTGAACGTGGAGAATCATGACCCACAACGTCGGTCTTACTTTCAGAATCTGGCTCAAGATCAGTCTGCCAGGAAAGTTTTTTCCCTTATAGACCAAGACCATGTGAGTTATTCATCCTCACTTGCAAATGTTGAAGGAGGGGCTCCCGTGGATTATAGTTATCCACCTTTAAAGTCTGATGGAGTTGGCTTGCCTCACATTGAGGAAGATGTTCAGCAAGAGACATCTGGTGTTGTTGGACCGAACACGATGGATTCCAATGCAGATTATGGTCGTTTTGAGCTGAAGGGCACTGAGAGTGCACGGTTGGATGGGGTGAATGCTAGAATACCTGAATCAGAGTATGAGGTACTTTGATTAGTTTTTCTATTTCAGCAGTTTAATAATTTGTGTCTTAACCCTACTGCTATCTATTGTTTCACTACACCTGATTTTCTTATTACCGTCAGGGTGGCAAGTTGGACATTCAAAACACTCCCACACCTCTTGTTGATCTTTCTCTTGGAGAGTTTGATATTAGCACCTTGCAGGTAATTTCTTTCAGCGTGTTGTTGTTTACCTATGGCTGTGTGGCAGGATCTGAAATTTTTGTTTGTTGCAGACTCAAACTGCTTTGCATAAGATTATCGTTTGGAAATTCTCATATGTGAAAATCTCATTAGTTTAGACAAGGTACTGTTCTAATAGAACATGAGAGCATTGATAAAGTATTGAAGGGCTGAAAAATGCACAACTTGTATCTAGAATCTGCTTTGATGTCTTCTGCAGAAACCATAAGAAATGAAAAGGAGTGTTTTAGTCAGTGAGAAATGGATTGTTTCAGACCATCTATTCCTCTCTAGGAGGACAAGATCCATGGCCAATAATTCAGCCCACTGGAGGGATGGTTTTTGCAATGGCAAATGTGAAGTAAAACAGTTTTGTGTTTCCCTGACACTGCTTTTTTTACTGCAGTGGATATAAGTAACATGATGTCAACTACATTAACACTAGTAATGTTTGGCTAGAGAATGTTGTTGCTGGGGAAACACAACATTCTCTAGACAAACATCATTGTTTTGTTCCACGGTGCTCTGCATGTAAAACACATTTCAGGAAGTCCAACTCTGTTTGAAATGTGGAAACAAATATATATGAAACAATACGATGTCACATGCTCATGTGGAATGGCTTGGTGTGAAGACATTCTTGTTGAATGACCTGGTGGATTTCATTTCTTGCTATTTGTTTCACTTTTTGGCACCTAAAGTGCATGTTGGGACATCTAGTAACATGCTATTAGTTATACATTATTGGGCTATTAGTCATGCATTATATGGGGCATTTTCTAAGACTTGCTATGTTCATTAGTGTTGGATATGTTCAGTCAATGTCATTGAGGATTTCTTTTATTTGTATAATTTTTCTCTGTCATCACAGATTATTAAAAATGAGGACCTGGAAGAGCTGAGAGAATTGGGGTCTGGCACATTTGGTACTGTTTATCATGGAAAATGGAGGGGTACAGATGTTGCCATTAAGCGAATAAAAAAGAGCTGTTTCACCGGCCGCTCATCAGAACAAGAAAGATTGGTGAGCTTATGTTCATTCTAGTGATTCTTTTAGTGAACAATTTAGCTTGAAAATAATTGATGTGTATGTGTGATAGCATCTAGTATACCAGGAATATCAATGAGCTTGGAAATTTCTCAAGGTACCCTTTTTAAGCTTCTAGAATTATTACTTAGGTCAAGATCCCTCGTACAAACTTGAATCGAAGAACTAGTAGATTTGTTCCAACCAAAACAGTTATGAACTTGTAATTTATACTCTAATAATTGAGTCTATTCCATGGTTATAAGATCATTTAATATTTGAATAGGCTTGTATATGTTCTCATTATGAGAAAAGGTCATCAGTGCATCTCTGAATAATATATGTTTTCATTACATATGCATCCTTCCATCATTACTCTTCCTTTAGGATTAGGAGAAGTAAAACATTGGTGAGCTTAATATAATCCTAGTGATTTTTTTCAATGAACAATGAAACATTCAAATAGTTGACTTGTAAATAAGAAAAATATAAGGCAGTTGTTAAACCTTATTTTTGCATCCCAGCTCCAATTTGGGCTAGAAGACTGGAATGTGGTACATTTCAGACACTTTGAATGCCTCAACTTATGGCTTGTCTAGGTGTTGTTCTAGGTTTAAGTAACCTTTAGTTATATGAAAGTAACTGAAATTTTCTCTGGCACTACCTGTTGGAGGATATGTATGTATATTTGTTTTTCTTCATTCTGCATCTGTAATCGGTATTTTTATTTTTCAGACCACGGAGTTCTGGCGTGAAGCTGAAATTCTTTCAAAGCTTCACCACCCCAATGTTGTTGCATTTTATGGAGTGGTGCAGGATGGACCAGGAGGAACACTAGCCACTGTGACAGAGTTTATGGTGAATGGCTCTCTCAGACACGTTTTACTTAGCAAGGACAGGTAAGATTTCTGTTTTAAAAGGTCATTGTAATTGCACTACACAATTCACCATGTCAACGTTGTTCTTGTTTAACTTAATCTTCATAAATGAACAGGCATCTAGATCGTCGTAAGCGTCTGATTATAGCAATGGATGCAGCTTTTGGAATGGAATATTTGCATTCAAAGAACATTGTGCATTTTGATTTGAAATGTGACAACTTGCTTGTCAACCTGAAAGATCCTCTACGACCTATTTGCAAGGTAACTGTGATACTGTTGTTGTGTGGGTGGATTCCATGTATATGATAAATGTTCCTTATTGCCAGCCTGATATCTGAATTCTTATTTACTTAGCTGCTAGTTGGTCAAGCAAAACTAATGTCTATGACATAACATGAATGCTTATGTTTTTGCAGGTAGGTGATTTTGGTTTGTCAAAGATCAAAAGGAATACCTTGGTTACTGGTGGTGTAAGGGGAACTCTTCCATGGATGGCGCCAGAACTCCTGAATGGCAGCAGTAGTAAGGTTTCTGAAAAGGCAAGTAATGAGTTTCTTGTATGTTGTGAAAAATGCATATTTACATCTCGTCAGATTGTCTGCCTTGATTTTTTTTTCATTCAAACAATGCAAGTTATCTAAATGCTTATAAAATTACATGAAAGTTGGTAAATCAACTTCTTGCATATTGTTTCTTTTGGTCAAATAACAACAGTGATTATGCAATTGTTGCTTATAGCTTCTTTGCTTATCGGCAGGTTGATGTTTTCTCTTTCGCCATTGTCTTATGGGAGATTCTCACTGGTGAAGAGCCTTATGCCAATATGCATTATGGTGCAATCATAGGTATGCATGAAACGTATCAGTTACATCACATAAGTGATACACTTTTGATGCACCGTAGCAGAGAGCATGATGATATATTCCACAGGCGCTGATGCCCGGGCCTTCTATACTCTACCTAATTTTTCTGTTATTTTAGATTTTCTCAAGAGTTTAGGCGTATTGGTTTGAGTGTTATAACCTCAAATATTCTATAAATTGGTGTGCGCTAATAAATAAATATGACAACTTTTTGTCTGATACTGGAGTTGCTTCATGGTTAACAAGTCTCTCCGTTGTTTCTCTGTCTGCAGGAGGCATAGTTAATAACACGTTGAGACCACCTGTACCGAGCTTTTGTGACCAAGAATGGAGATTGCTAATGGAGCAGTGTTGGGCACCTGATCCCATGGCCCGGCCATCATTCACTGAGATCACCAGGCGCTTACGTGTCATGTCAGCAGCATGTCAAACTAAACAGATAGCCAAGTAGTGATACTTGCCAATTCCTCTGCTGTGTTTTATATAGCCCATTATCATGAAATACAATCACAAAAAGAGTTTGTTTTTGTTTATTTCGTAAAGATTGTGTATTATATCTATACGAGTAGGGAGAAGGGGCTCCCCAGTGCGAAGGTGAGATGATTTTTGTGTTGTGCAGAAACTTGAAGAAAGTGTGAACTTTATGTAAAGCTATTGTTTTTGTCAATAATATATACCAACTTCATATCAGAACTCTGTGATAGTCAATATGCTCTTTTATGATCCTTCTTGTTTCTATAAAAATAACCTCAACCCATTCATTAGATCTTTGGAGTGACTGCTCTCATCTCATATATGCATTATAAAAAATTTCCTTCATTAACAATTGATAATTTAAGTATCAATAGTCATCTACTTTTGATATGAGAATTGTTTTACATGTCCTTTCCTGCTATAGCTCAACGACTTGTCAATGAGAAAACCATCAATCTCTTTAAGGCCTGGAAAAAAAAAAAAAGTCATCTTGGTTGTGACTATGACGACTCGAACAAAGGCTAGACTTTATTCTTTTCAATTCTTTTTTGTTTTTCTTTCGAACAAAGGCTAGACTACAGAAATAAAATGCAGAAAAAAATCAAATTGTTTTTTGAAGTTTAACGCTCAATCAATTAATTTAATATTGAAAGATAAAATCAAAAAAAGAAAAATCAATTATAGTCAACCAGGATTAACATGTCAAAACAGCACCTCAAGACATGAGATAAAGACAACACCATAAAAAAAATCAAAATAAATTATGAAACTCAATTCTATATCAACAAAATGTGGGGTGATAAAATAAAAATAAAATCAATAAAAAATAGTCACAAAAAAAACTTGAGTTGACTCGGGTTAATCTTTCAATCTCGTGATCAAGGTTATGAGACCGAGATAATCTCATATAAAACAAATAAAAATAATAATACAAGTCAAACCGAGTTCACCTACCATACTAGTGACCCGAGTCACGAAGCTAAAATAATATCATAGAAGTAAATCAAAACAAACTATAAAACACAATTTTGATTTAGTTTAATAAAATTTAAAAAATCAATTTAAAAAAAAAAGACTAAAAAATAACTAGAGTATATCTGTGTTAACCTGTCAAACCGGTGAGTTAAGTCATGAGAGTGAAACAACCTCATAAAAATATACCAAAATAAATAATAAATCAATAAAATATTGAATGATGAAATTAAAAAACCAATTAAAAAAAAAGAAAAACAATCAAAGTTAACTAAGTTAATCCACCAAACTCGTGATCCAGGTTCTTGAGACTATGATAGTCCATTAAAAGCAAATTTAAATAAATTTGAACTTTTTTTTATTTTTATTTTGTATTTTAAATTATTTTTTTGTATTTTTTTTATATATTTATGTTAAAAATAATTTTAAAAAAATAAAAATAATATTATTTAAATACATTTCTGAACAAAAAATAATATCAATCATATTTATAAAAAACATAATAACTACTGGACAACCTAGAGGTCAATATACTTGGTCTTTATAAATTAAATATCATATCATATTAAATTCATATGAATTATTTGATGGAAAATGATATAAAATATATTCTTAATTTTTATGAATAATAAATTTAATTTAATTTTACATGTTTTTCAAATTACTGTAATTTTGTTATTTTGGCAGAGTTTTAATTACTGTATTCACTAACCCACACTACCACAACTTAAAATAACATAACCAAAGATGCAAAAAGACCCTTTTACCTGACCCGAACCGACCAGACCGGCCACCACTCCTACCACTGCATTTCTCAAACCCCATACTCTAAACGTGCATCCTTCTCTTCAGGTTCAGGGTTTTACCACATCGGGAATCCATCGACCACCATGACCCGATTCCAAAATGGATCGTGTCTCCTCTCCCACACCTTCTTCCGCTCCAAAAAGACCCCGTCAACTTCCCCAAACGCCGCTCTCCTCCAGGGAAACCTCCATATCCAGCAATATCGCCACTTCTCCAACGTTGCACGCGTCACCACTAAAGAAGAAAAAGAGCCGTTGTGGAAGGACTCGATGGACCGACTAAGAAACATCGGTATCTCAGCTCATATCGATTCCGGTAAAACAACACTCACTGAACGCATACTCTATTACACTGGTCGAATTCACGAGATTCATGAGGTTCGCGGTCGTGATGGAGTTGGGGCTAAGATGGATTCCATGGACTTGGAGAGAGAGAAGGGGATCACTATCCAGTCTGCTGCTACTTACTGCACGTGGAGTGGATATCAGGTACTTCAAAGTTCGAAACGTTTCGAAAGCTGTGCACGTCAATTTGAAACATCTCGGTAAAAATGACGAATTTTGTGCGAATATGTGCTGCTTGCGGAAAGTCAAAGGTCAATATGTGTTTGCTTTAGTTCCAAAGCAGTGGAAAGTCTCGATGTTTTTTTTCCTATTTGGGGGGGTTTTGTCATTTGTTAATTATGGA
This sequence comes from Salix caprea, assembly GCA_964035475.1. Classification (NCBI taxonomy): domain Eukaryota; kingdom Viridiplantae; phylum Streptophyta; class Magnoliopsida; order Malpighiales; family Salicaceae; genus Salix; species Salix caprea. The sequence continues at coordinate 7,249,056 of OZ037759.1, read as the reverse complement.
TTTTGTGATGTTTTGTTTATTGGTTTTGAAAAAGCTTTTTTCTTTTCCCCGGTTTGGTTGGTAGCTTGTGTAAAAAATGCGGTTTTGGAGAACGGAATTTTTGGTTTTTATTATTTTTGGTGAATATATTGTTATTTATCTTTTGAGTTAATTGAGTTTTATATGTTAACAAGTTCGAGATTATATGAAATGAATGATTGGATTTCTGTTTTTTTTTCTCTCCCTACTAGGAAAGTGGTTTCGACGGGCAAGTTGGGTTAGAGAAAGCATTTGCGAGTTTGCGTTCATTAGTTTGTATTGGTAGGTTTTTTTCTCAAGTGTAGTGTTTAAACTTTAAAGAGCATAACTAGGAACATGCTGTGAAGTTCTATCTGCTTGATTCATTGGCGTGCTAGGAAGTTTTTGTAAGATTGCTAATTGTGTTTCATGGATTACATTAGTTCTCTTATTCAAAAAAAGAAATTTAATTGTTCGCCCTATTAAGGATAGATTGATTTAGGTTTTCCCTGCCCTTGTAAGACTTTAATCGAAAAAACAACTTTAAATTTGCTTGGGTGGTAAATTGATGGCCTGGTGGGAACGGGCGTTTATGCAATTTGTTTTCTTCTTTTGTTTTAAACAATAACTACTGTTCCTTACTGATAGAAAAATATAAAGATAACTGTGATGGAGTAGGCAATGCATGGTACTGTATCATAACTAGTAGCTTGTATAAGCAGGGAAGGGAAAATGTTTTGATGTGAAATATTCTGAAACTTTTCTACATGAATTTGGACTTTTTTGGGTATCAAGTTATGCTGTGTTTATTGCTTTTTTTGTGCTCTTAGATTGGCACTGTAAGCTATTGTTAGCTAACAGATTCTGAAACATCAGTCTTATCTATTTGGTGAATTAGTGCTTGTTGTAAAACTGTGATGGTTTTTGCTGTGATGATGTAGGTGAATATAATTGATACGCCAGGACATGTGGATTTTACAATAGAGGTGGAGAGGGCACTGAGAGTGTTGGATGGTGCAATTTTGGTTTTGTGCAGCGTGGGTGGAGTGCAAAGTCAGTCTATTACCGTGGATAGGCAAATGAGGAGATATGAGGTGCCTAGGCTTGCTTTTATTAATAAACTTGATCGAATGGGAGCTGATCCCTGGAAAGTTTTAAACCAGGTATTTTTGTGTTACTTTTCAATGTATCATGGGTGTTATTTTACATTAAAGAAATCAATTAATTTCATTCTTTAGGTCCTTACCAAATCTGTTTTGTTAATGATGGAAGTTTTCTGCTATTTATGGTTCAGAGTATAGAGATTTGAGTCCTTTGTAATCAAGTCAATCACATGTGTGTTGTATTTTTTGAGTTGAATGGCTCTTTCTGTGATGAACTGAATTGTATTGAGCATCTATTTAGTGATGTTTATAATTTTTTCCCCTTTTCTTTTATGAATCTTCCTCTCATTGCTGATTATTGTGGTTCATTTTCTTAGGCAAGGTCTAAACTAAGACATCATAGTGCAGCAGTGCAAGTTCCAATTGGGTTGGAAGATGATTTTCAAGGCCTTATTGATCTTGTAAAGATGAAAGCATATTATTTCCATGGCTCAAATGGGCGAGTACATGAACACCTATGATGTTTGATTACTTTGATTTGTTGTGTAACTTTGGTTTATAATTTTGTTCCATTTTTCAGTGAAAAAGTTGTCACTGCAGGAATACCAATTGAGATGGAAGCCTTAGCTGCAGAAAAACGCCGTGAACTAGTAGAAACAGTTTCTGAAGTTGATGATAAACTTGCAGATGCTTTTCTCACAGACGAGCCTATTTCAACCTCTGACCTTGAGGTATATCTAGAGACAAAATGTTTTTCCGAAAGAAAAGAACATTCATGAACTGTGATTTTTCATGCGCCTATCTAGTGTAGGTACAAGATACATCACCTCTTAAGTCATTATGCTCTTTTCTTTGACACATCAGTTGTGGGGCTTAGCTTTAAAATTTATGTGTCGTTATTGTCAAATGTCTCATCAACACATGTACAAGAGTTATAAAATAAACTTTCTCGAGCATCGCAATAAACTACATTTTGTGTTTGTATGCCTGTACTTTGGCCTTAAACTTAGGATTCATCTATCTTCTTGAGCAGGAGGCGATTCGCAGGGCTACTGTAGCGAAGAAATTTGTACCTGTATTCATGGGCAGTGCATTCAAGAACAAGGTAGTTTATTTCTCCTTTTGGCTTTCTCTATTCCGGTATCTTTGATCATTTGGATATAGTTGGTGGTAATCATTCTGTTCATTAACTTTTCAGTTTATTCATGATATCTTCATCTTTTTCGTTTGTTTCCAATAGGGAGTGCAGCCACTACTAGATGGTGTGCTTAGTTATTTGCCTTCTCCCACAGAAGTTGTTAACTATGCTCTTGACCAAACCAAGGATGAAGAGAAGGTATTCAGTTTAACATTTTAATCTTAATTTATTTCAAACTATTTTATCCACAAATTACTTATCAAGGCTGGGTGCAGGTTGTGCTGTCTGGAACTCCAGATGGACCACTTGTGGCATTGGCTTTTAAATTAGAAGAAGGGCGTTTTGGTCAGTTGACATATCTAAGGCATGACTTATTGCTGGTTTAGTTTTCTTTTAATGTTTTTGCAGGTTTTGCATGGATATGATCTGTTAGATTAGTACTACACAGTAGTCGTGCTAACATTTACTATTTTTTGTTTTCTTTTTTGATAAAGAATCTACGAGGGTGTAATTCGCAAGGGTGATTTTATAATTAATGTAAACACGGGCAAGAAGATCAAGGTAAGTTCTTGGGCCTGTAATGTGATCTGGCTTCTACTTCATTACAGTCCTAATATTATTTTGTTATAGATTCCTCGTTTGGTTCGGATGCACTCTGATGAAATGGAGGTTAGTTATTGCACAATGATGTTTCTCTTCAAATGAACCTTTTATGTTTATGTCATTATGGATGGAGAATATTACATTTGTTCTGTTATGTTCTTGATATACTTTCTCATCTTTGGGGAATTTTATGCTACAGGACATTCAAGAGGCACATGCAGGGCAAATAGTTGCTGTGTTCGGTGTGGATTGTGCTTCAGGTCAGTCCTTCACATGCCAAGTCACCAATATTTTATTGTTATATTAATTTCTTCATAGTTCTGTATGGAGAGTGCTCATGGGCATCAGAAGTTACTACTAGTAAAACATGTCTGTTGCTGGAAATAAAAGATTTACTTCTATACTTGGGCACGTGACAACTTTTGAGATACTTTGATTGGTTGGAATGGGAACCAACTCTTCACCTAAATTTTAGTTTTTTCTTTCATTTTCATCAATGATATTTAATCATTTTTTAATTAATTATTTCTGTTTTTATTGGGTGAAAAGGAGACACTTTTACTGACGGATCAGTTAAATACACTATGACCTCTATGAATGTTCCTGAGCCAGTTATGTCATTGGCCATTCAACCAGTCTCAAAAGACTCTGGAGGACAAGTAAGTGCTAAGGAAATGGATTTCCTTCCCATGATTTCATGACACTCAGTTTATAAATTATAGCCAAATATGAGGGTCTTTGGAAAGAGAATTTGGAGTCTTACTCTTAAATATTTTCTTGGAGTATCCTGCCCTCCAATCGATACAAATTTTATTTGTTTGTTATTTTTCCCAGTTTTCAAAGGCTTTGAATCGTTTTCAGAAAGAGGATCCCACTTTCCGTGTTGGCTTGGATCCTGAGAGTGGGCAGGTTTGTTTTTTTGAAAAAAAAAATGTTTACTTTCTGTTTCTTTAGGCATATGGTTACTTGTTGGTATGATGCGTGAATCTTTTTGTGGGTAGACCATAATTTCTGGAATGGGAGAGTTGCATTTGGACATATATGTGGAACGGATTAGGAGAGAGTACAAGGTATCTACCTTTTATGATTTTTTCCCCATCAATATTTTTGTGGTTGGAAATATTCTCCTTTGTAATTTATGTTCTTCCACAACTTTGGCTTGAAAGGTAGATGCAAGTGTTGGGAAGCCTCGTGTGAACTTCAGAGAAACCATCACCAAGCGTGCTGAATTTGATTATTTACACAAGAAGCAAACTGGAGGACAAGGACAATATGGACAAGTATGTGGGTAAGTGTTTGATGCTAATTTCTCACTCTGAAATTAATTTGTTATGGTATCTATTGGTGTCCTAAACTATCATCTGCTTTTCACCCACACCCCTTTTAGAACTATAAATCAATGCAGTAATTATGTATAGGATGTGTCAAGCTGCTGCCTAGGTTCTCCTGTTATTGCTATTTGTTTGAATTTGCTTTGTACTTTTCCATGAACAGGTACATTGAGCCGCTTCCACAGGGGTCAACAACTAAGTTTGAGTTTGATAACATGATCGTGGGACAGGTTATACCATCAAATTTCATTCCTTCTATTGAGAAGGGATTCAAGGAAGCTGCCAATTCGTGAGTAGCATTTGGCAACAAAAATGATAGTCCATGTTTTGTTGTTTTTTAGAAAGTTCCTATATTGTCCCACAAGTTTTTAATTAGTTCTCTCTCTTAGTTTCTCCCTCAGGACAACACAAGTTTAAACTGAAAATTCAAAGCTCTTTTTAGTTGAACAATCTATCCATTCAGATTTGTTTGAGAATGAATCATGCCTTCTTTTTGAATGAGAACTTGTATAACTACAATTATGTGAAAGTCTTTGCATATGGTGTTGGAATTGTTATGAGAGCTTCTTTTTTGTTTCCCTTTCATAATATAGACCTGCGTGAATAGATGTGTGGTCTCAGATGATAAAATTTGTGAGTTTTTTCACTCTTCATGCACAGGGGTTCTTTAATTGGGCATCCAGTAGAAAATATTCGAATTGCTTTGACAGATGGCGCTGCCCATGCTGTGGATTCTAGTGAACTAGCATTTAAATTAGCATCAATATATGCTTTCAGACAGGTTTTTCCCTTATCCTGTGTTTAGAGGTGAACTCCCCTTATAAATAGGCTGTACCCATACTTGGAGCATCTAGTTCTGATTCTCTTTTTTTCAACCCTATTAAACAGTGTTACGATGCTGCAAAACCTGTGATACTGGAACCTGTAATGCTGGTGGAACTGAAAGTACCAACAGAATTTCAGGGAACTGTTGCGGGTGACATTAACAAGTGAGCTTTTTGTACCCATGTAGTATATTATCATTGCTGCTTTGCTTTTTCTGGAACTCAAATTGTTTGTGTTTCCCATATGATAGGAGGAAAGGAGTGATTGTTGGAAATGACCAGGATGGGGATGACTCTGTATTAACCGTCCATGTAAGCATAACTTTCTCCCTCTATTTTCTTTCTATCCGAGGCCTAGTTCTGAACCCAAAAGAAAAATAAATAAATAAATAAAACAAACGCTAAGGATATCACAGTCATGATATCTTTAGTGATGCTATAACCCCACACTAATGGATTCTGAGCTCATGTGATTGACTTTTCAGGTGCCTTTGAACAATATGTTTGGTTACTCAACTTCTCTTCGTTCAATGACACAGGTGACCATGAGTTGGAAATTTAAATATCTTCCCTCTTATACAGTGCTGAGTGTTCCTTTCACAATATTTGCATGCACCCCTTACATACTGATCTTTCCAATTTTCACAGGGAAAAGGTGAATTCACAATGGAATACAAAGAACATTCACCTGTTTCTCAGGATGTGCAAATGCAATTAGTAAACACCTACAAGGCCTGCAAGGCTGCTGAATAGTGAAGAATTCCATTAAAGCAAATGCCCCTATATTCCTTACATAAGCTCCCGTTATAGCAAATCAATATTCATAAGTTAGATCAGAGGTGGATCAATCAGTTTTGGAATACAAATAAATTTGTATTGCCCTGTGGGTGTACATTAACTCAACTTTCTACTTAACAAGTCAAAATGAAACAGCTAAATTTTGTCTTTTGATCTATTTGTTTTCTTTTACATGTAAAAATCTATGAAAACCTGGTTCTGGGGTTTCCTTTTGTGCAGCAATTATGCCCGGAAAAACTGTAGAAAATAAACCGGCTTTTATTCCCAAGCAAAGCTGTTGTGCTTCTAGGGTTCAACGTGACTATTGATAGAGCAGCTGCCTTCTTTTCCCAAAAAGATAGCTGGAAGACAGGTGTCACTCTGTCAGGGCAGCATTATTTGTAAGTTCTTTTCACTCTCTTCATAAGCCTCGAACCCTTCACTTGATGGCTTTGAAAATAAAGCTTTTAAATTCCAAAAACGTCAGCTATTCCTCCCCATTATTTTAAAAAGAAACACTGACACACATGAAAAAATAACTTTTAAAAAATCTTTTCTTCACCACTAACCTTAAAGAGAGCATATCTGGAAGGGCAGAGGTCGCTAGTGTCCCTCCATTCAAGAATTAGGGCCTTGGCTGTTATCATCAAATAATATTTATCCTTATTTGATTATAAATAATATAGGAGTTTTTAAAAGATTTTTTACAAAAGAAATGAAAATCTGATTAACTTCATAACATCTGACAAGGCATTTCCAATTTGCCTTTGATTTTTAAAACCAGCACAGAATCATACGAGGATCCAATTAATGTCTGGAATATATATACGTGGCCTGGAAACCTAAATCATAGTATCAGAGACTACTTTCTTGTGTTTTTGCTACACCAAGTGCAAGGCCCATTGATTTGTGCAAGGTAAGCAGACTACGCTATGCTTCACTATTTTAGACAGGAAGTGGAAACGTTGAGTACACTGTAATATCAGAGAAAATAGAAGGTTTAAGAAACCTAACGTATTCATAGTTCAAAAAATATCCTGATTGGATTGCAGGATAGTATTGTTTGCCTGCGATTCAGAATTTACAGTCATTGAACCAGCTGAAGAGATGGTTTCATCGACAATGGAAGAAAGTTCGTCGCCATCATAACCTGAAACGCCATTTCTTAATTCCCCGGTCAGCTCATCATCTCAGCTATGTTCATCCAAATCTGAACACCCTTTCATCATCCTCTCAAGCCTGACAAAACGAAAAAGACTGTCAAAGAGCTTATTCTCAAAATCATCATCCTTCTTGTGAAGGTCCTTGTAGCCATATCTTGCAACACAACGAAAGATGTGGAAATCCTTGGATCCAATCCGCCTTACAAGGAATCTCTCTTCTTCCAGGACTGTATGGACTGGAAGGTATTTCACACAGACAAAAACCACAGCAGAATGGAGTGCAGGTAGGTTGGTAAAAAAGTGCGAAAAGATGTGAGGAACTCCCGTGGCTAGCTCAGTGTATACAAGTAATCCTTGGATCAAAAAAGTGCGAAAAGACATGAAATGGTCCATGTCATTTATATAATTCTCCTAGAAATCGAATTGTTTCAAGTAATTTGTAAGAAAGAACGCATCGTTATCACCTGCTTGACATCAACCACTACATGAATTTAATGATGAGTGTGTCTGATTACTATTGTACAGAATGAAAACACAGGAAAAATTGTCGATCGAAAAAGTTTCCAAGAGATTTAACATGCAGCAATCTAATGAATGGCCAGCATGATGCATAGAGGAGAATTGTCAATAAAAATAATCTGAAGGCCATAGAAAGTACAAGTGATAACCCATAAGATAAAATGTTGGTCAGTCTGATTGTAGATTTTTTCAGATATCATAGATCTTACTATCATATCGAGACCAAAAACTTGTGAAACTAATGCATGACCATATTTTGTTACAGGGAGGTTTTTGTTAACATCGTCAATCTCTGGAATAAATTTGAACCCTGCTCCTCAAAAACAGAAGGATGTCAGATTTGAAATTCTACTGCGAGATGGTTTTACATCTGTTAATTCAAATAAATTCGCAGATAATACACATACCAGAAGCATTTCCAATTTGGCTTTGGTTTCTGAAACCAACTGTCACGGCGATGCAAAGAATCATAAGGACCAATTATTTTCTGGGATGTATATATGGCTCAACATCTTCTCTGATGTATGCATAACTTTAACTCTAGGAAAACAATATACTGCAGCAGCCTGTCGCAATAATGAGTACTGGCCAATATATGCTATCTGCACAATACAAAGATTCAATATGTATTAGACCGCCACTTGCTGCAGAGAATGAAGCATTATAAACAACTCTATAAATTTCCAAGGAACATGCAAAGTTATATTGTTTCTCTCTTGGCCGACAGATCCAATTTGAGACAAGTACCTTTTATTTCAAAAAGATGAAAGTACACCTAAAACAATTTTCTATTCAGCAGGAGCCTGCGCATGCACAGACATGCTGAGGGTCGGAACAAACCTGGAATAGATCGATAAAATGCATCAGCTACATTATCCGAGTTTTGCAGGAGGTATGCAACTTGTCCAGAAAAGGCTGACAGAAGGCACGGAAATACTACAACTGTGAAAGCAATTTGTATGCTTGGCACTGAAAAATGGGATAGGTCCGCAAAAAGGGCTTCCGTCCCTGTAGTGGTTCACAACTAGACATCAGAATTGAATACAACAGATTTAGTCAAATTATTTAATGGACATTAAATGGGATTTAAGAGCAAGACAAATAAATTAACAGATAAAACCTAAAAGTTCACCTTTTATACGAGCATAACACCTCCAAGAGAAGTCCAGCTATCTTTCCGACCCCTTTTGAAATATCGGTATATATAAAGTGGTGAAAAAGCTCTCAGAGCGCTGCTATCATATTTGATAATATTGTTTATGCCGATACCTCCGATTAAAAGAAACCAGAGGAGGACAACAGGGGCAAAAATCCAACTAATTTTGTCTACGCCACGGTGTTGCAGACAGAACAAAACTACTAATATTATAATGGCAGCAACCAGAACAATTTCTGTACAAGAGAAAATAAAGTATACAGTCAGAGCAAAATCTCCTAAATTAGAGGAACATTGAAAGATTAGGAGACGAGGGAACTAGTGCATCAGGTTGTTTATTCTCAGAGCAAGGAGATACCACTACTCATCTCAGGATGGCCCAACTTGATTCCTTGAACAGCCGACAAAACTGCAAAAGATGGTATTATCAACATCTTCTAAAAAGAATTTTGGCGAACAAAAGTAAGAAGACAGGCATTAAATCCTGGAAACCTGAAATGGCCGGAGTGAGAATTCCATCCCCGATCACCATGCAGGTGCCTACAAGAACGATTCCATCAGGAAACGTGTTTTCTAGATGTGCCTGAATCTCCATACACCACACCAAGGCTTTGGAATGCAAGCTGAAGGAGAAATAAAGTAGAAGAGTCCTGAAAGAAACAAACTGAATGAGCAATGAAAACACTCTTTCGAGAATCTAACAATTACGCTATTATTTCTCCTGGCATCCCACTACACTCTACAACTCCACATACTGAAATACAACTGCATAGCATGCTGGCAGGTATCATGATTAGCAAGAACTCAACTCTTGATTAACATTTATAACTACCCCTTCACCCTCTCATCTCTATTACAAGCTAACAAAGAACATGTAGTTTGGTTTTAATTACTTGGGGAATTTAAGAACCTTTTGTAGTTTGAATCCATAGTCAGGTCGTGTCTGGGCTTCTGTAATAGCGATTGCTGCTATTTCCATAAACGAAGAATTACAAAGGATAATGTTATATACCTTTTCATCATACCTGTTCCTAAGCCTCCCACCCTCTTCATCCATAGGTGGATCAAGCTGCTGCTGCAAGGCCCACATTCTACCTTTATTACCAGTTTCCTCTTTATCTATTGATAACGAGGCCATTTCTAGTCCAGTTCCAACAATTCTTCTCCTTTCACCCAAAAACCTCTCTGCTATCTTCAACTCCTTTGGTCTTCTTAAGTCTTCCCCGAACTTCTCATTCTCACCAGAATAAATCCCAAACCCAGATAAAACCTGAAGAGAGCTGGAAACCCAGAAGTTGTCATCAGCTTGTAATGATTCATTACAAGGAAAAAACAAAAGACAGAACAGAACGGAACATAAACATCAAACCAAACTCAGTAACCCTAAATGGCATGATACTGCATTACATTATGGTGCCATAAGATCCAGCACGGAGTCTTTTCAAATCCCAAAATGAACATGAAAAGGGTTGGTTTACATTAGCCAGTGCCAATCTGGAAAGGTAGACAAATGTGAACAAATAGAATCCGCCGAAACACAGAGCTTGTTCATAGCTGTCAAAACTGGAATAAAGATTTGACAGTACATAATACTAAAAATGGCAAATAAGAACAATGCGTTACAACTTGCTCATTCTATATAACAGCAAATTTAAGATTATAAGCAAACTACGAAAAATCAATTAAACCCTTCCATTATTTCACAAACACAAAAACAAAGATTTTAACGGAGACGTATATTTATTATTAGTATTACACCTTAAAAATCAGCCCCCTGGATTTATTTATTTATTTTGTATGAAAGGAACAGTTTTTTTGTGTTACACTTGCCAAACATTAACATAAATCCAATCCTTAACAGAGCAGACAGGGCTCTTCCACCTCAATAGAAGATTTTGTGGATAAGAACATGTTTATTGAGGTTTAACCCATCAAAAGCCTTCTCAAAAGTCTCGAATTATTTATAGAACTGCATTATATTTCATTTAATAATCAAAGAGATTTGTTAAAATTATAAAACTATCATACATTTATTTATTTTATTTTTATTTCTAGGGTTCGAACAAGATTGCCATAATCATATCATTGTCATTTTTATTTTGTATTTTTCCCAATACCCTATTCACCATCATCCATGTTGTGCCATATGTGGCTCAGATTCTGGAAATGAAAATCATCTTTTGTCTGCTTCTGTTTGCTGTGAAAAATGGCAACTTCGTTGATTGGATATTGAATTCTATGCTGAGTAAGGAAGTTGAGACAGCAAGTTTTGCTAAGGCAACCTCTTTTCTCATGATGAACTATTTTCCATTCAATTTGTCGGGGATATTGCTTTGGCTGCTGACTCTTGCACAGTTATGGTGGCAAAGGACATCTGTTCTATGACTTCATCTTTCCAGTTTTTGGAGTGCAAACTCGCCAGAAAAAGGATTAAAGAGCGGCTCACATTCTAACCAGCAGAGTCAATAAATGAATCGACGAGTCTGTTCGTATAAAAGAGGTCCATCGTGAGAATTATCGTCCGTCATGAGATTTATCCTACTGTATTATTAAACGATTATGCTGTCCTTTTTCTTTTTTCTTCTTCTTTTGCGTGATAAGCATCTTTTCAATTATAAGAAGAAAAATGTTTTCGCTCATTAATATCAACTATGAAATTATGCATGGGGAGATCGACCTTGATCTGTTCATATAATTGCACGATGGAGTTTCTACATTATCATGTCTTCGAAACTTAGCAAAATAGTGGTTTATCCCTGCGCCAAACAATGCTTTCAGAAGGTTTGCTTAGGGACGGTAAGAAGAAGATTCAACAAAAAAAAAAACAAGGTGATGTATCTATATCCAATTAATCTATCCTGAAATACCCTAAGACTTGGGCCTAAAACAAGGTGAGAGAACCTTTTAGATAAACATGATCGTAAAATGCAAAATATTTAATGTTAGGTGTATGATCAGTTTAATGAATTTATTTTGTGGAAACATCAGATACGTATGAATATGAAATGCATGATATTTATGCTAAGTGTATAATTAGCTAACATCATTATATATATATATATATATAGAAAATGATGTTACCTAATTATAGAAAACTCCATGGTGGGTGGACCTGGGGTCAGGGTTCTATAATTTGCATGAATAAGTTTTTTAGGTTCTATGTTAACTAATATTTCTTAGGTTCTATGCCAAGGACCAAACCGAGTCTAATAAGTTTTTTCTTGGATTTACCGTGCACCAAAAGAAAGGACATAACTTAAGAAATTGAAAAAATAAAACCTAAAAAAGATCCTAGACATGCGGGCAATTTTTCAGAAAAGTTATAGGTCCGCACGCATGGATCTTATGTTTTTTTAAAACAAAAAATTGAAGGCAAATGGTTTTTCAACTGCTGAAGCAAATTACACGTTGTTCGTCTACTCAAATTCTGACCATTATTGTGGTGTCTGAAAAATAAGAGCAGGCATACTTTTCTCTTTGAAACTTATTTTAACCAAACAACACCTCGCAGACATCCTCAAACACATATAAGCCAATTTATCGACCTAAGAAACCTCGAAAAAAATGGTATAAAAACATGAAATCAAATCAAGTTAGATTTTTTTAAAACTTTGGTCTGGTTTTTAAGGCAAAATGAAGATTTTAAGCAATCATCATTAAGCTACTCTATTTAGGGCCTGTTTGGGAGAGCGGTTGCGGTAGCTTTTCAAAGTGCTTTTCATGCCGAAATACATCAAAATGATATTTTTTTTATTTTTTTAAATCATTTTTGACATCAGCACATCAAAATGATCTAAAAACACCAAAACATATTCATTTAAAATGAAAAAAAAATTGAATTTTTTGGAAACGGTGTTTGAAACGCCGTCCTAAACGGGCACTTAAATAAGGGACTGAACAATTCAAATTTACAGTGCATTATGAGTGTGCGCAGAATGTTTAACACCATTTTTTTATGCGAGGAAATCTCATTTTTGAAAAATATAATTTGTTTATTCAAGTAAATGGATAAAATCTTAGTTATTCCAAGCTTTTATAAAATATACATGCCCTGACTCGAACTCGAGATCTACTGTACTCTTTCACAAGCCCTCTGTCATCATGTTTAACACCATGCAACATCCCACCTTCCATTTTAGTCATTTGTTGCTGCACTGCTAGTATCCCGAATCTCTCAAATTTCATCAGCCTCAACGACTACATATTTACCTAATTCATGTTCATTAGGAGACATGGACGTGCTTTGCTTCCTCTTATCAAGAGTTGTACAAAAAAATATATTTATACATAGAATATTTGACCAACGTTCAAGAGACTCTCATGAGGAACATTAAAGATCACACTGTTTTCCCTACAGATTTTTCTAAGAAATGCATATATATAATCAACAGCTATCTTCTTGTAAAATCTTGAATCCCTACTAGCTCTCACCACCGTATTCCCCATTATGTGCACCACCCCGGCATCCCTACATTTAATCAAAAATTCTGTCTGGTCAACCCACGCCTGACTGCTAGTTTGACCGGACGACATACCTGTAAAATTTGCATGTACTGGAGACTTGATCTGCACGATCGAGTCAATGGATGAAATAGTGGGATCAGCAAACGAAGAAGTTGTGTTTCCATTATCATTCATAAGGCCTTCTCTCGACCGCTCAGTTTGCTGCCCATATAAACTATACTCATCTGAATCTGAACATCCTTCCATCATAGTCTCAAGCCGGACAAACAAGAACAGATTATCAAAGAGTTTTTTCTCAAAATCTTCATCCTTCTTGTGAAGGTCTTTATATCCATACCTTGCAACACAACGAAACATGTGAAAATTCTTCGGTCCAATCCGCTTGACAAGGAATCTCTCTTCTTCAGGGACCGTGTAGACAGGGAGGTACTTCACACAGACAAAAACAACAACAGAATGTATGGCAGGTAGATTTGTAATGAAGTGCGAAAAGATGCGGGGCACCCCTCTTGCCAGCTCGGTGTACACGAGGCCAATCCCTGGGACTCTCACCAGTCCTAAACTGGGGCCAAGCCCTACAATCCATGCCATAGAAACCTTACTGTGCATCTCAAACTCGTAACGTTTCAATGTACCGTAATGCCAAACATACATGATGACAAGAAAGGCCGCTGCGATCACAAGGGGCACCCACCCACCTTGATCAATCTTGAAGAGTACAGCAGAGAAGTAGGTGCATTCCACAACCAGTGACAAGCCAGTGAACAGCAAGACAAGAATCCAATGGCAGCGCCACACCATTAGCATGATTAGAATCATGAGCAAAGTGGTTACCAGCATGACTATCACAACAGCTGTCCCTGTCGTTGCACGAGATTTTGTTCAATTTAGAGCAATGCATCATAAAGAGAGCAGAAGAGGAAGAAATTTACAATCATAATGTTGGGGAGGGGGGCGCGTTACTTAAATGCATGAAACAAAATACATGAGCAAAATTTGCCCGGTAAAATTCTACTGATATGCTTTTAGTAATCACGGGTTACATTAAGCAAGAGACTCATGTAAATCTCAACAGCACATTTTATGAAGCTCTTGGAACTTGTTCCCAGAAAGTTAGCATACGTGTCATAGCAAAGTCAAAAGATTAGCAGAGAAAAGGAAGATATTATTTTTCTTCGTTTGAACTTCAGAATGAAAGAAGATGGATCTGGTTAATTTCATGCCACTTGCTCAACCACACAAAATCATTCTCTTCAATAAACTTACCGTAAGCATTACCAATTTGACTTTGGTTCTTGAAACCAGCAGTGACGCAAATGCAAAGGATCATAAGGATCCAATTTATATCTGGAATATATATCTGGCCAAGGAACTTTTTTGATGTATGTACAACTTTGACTCTTGGAAAACATCCAAGTGCAAGAGCCTGCTTGATTATTGAAAAAGTTGCAGATATGGTAGCCTGACTTGCAACTACAGCAGCTGCAGTTGCAACAATGAATACTGGCCAATATATTCTATCTGCCATGTCAGAAAAAAAGGTATAAATTAGCATCTGTCCAGTAACATCATCCTCATCAAAAAATTGTTTCTATGGGAAGAGCAAGACTAGTGTTAAGATGGTATCACAACCTTAATAAGAACATTAAGCCCAATAAGATTTTCCTCAAAACATGCAGATAGATATGCCTAAATAGTCAGGATTAAAAATGAAATTTGACCAACACAGGAGGAAACTGTGCATTGAGTTTGGTACAAAAAAATTGTTGGTCAAAGCATAGGTTCAGGGGAAAGTAAGCTGTGAAATTTTTTAATTCCATATTACAAGTGTTTTGGATAACTCCATGCAAGTCCACAGGGTGTCCGTAGAGCTGAACACTTTTGCTGGGCTTTTCCTTTTCTGAGATCCTTGAGTAATCAATAATGCTTTGACTCCACATAAATGATCTGAAATCCCTACATTAACCGCTTCATGGCCATTCTAAAATCATAACAAGGACTAAATTCTCGGAGATGCTTTGTGTTTTTCCAACTGAAATTTATTCTAGCGGTTTGTGAAAACAACCGGGATAATAAATTTTCAAACAATGATTTTCAGTGACAATGAATCATTTCTTATGGAATCATATCTATGAGTTTCACCAAAGCCTAACAGTGAGCCCAACATATAAATATTGAAAAATTAAAAATTTCAATGTTTGAACTCTGGATTTCCTAGTCTCTGTTGAGTTGCAAGATATTCCTAACCCCCCACGCTCTCTACCTGAAGGAGAATTTCTGATACAATCTCATCTCTTCCACAGGAAGTATATGCCTCAAAATCCACAGCCAAGAAGAGAGCTTATTTCGTTATTTGTCCTCTTACTGCTTCTTTCTCTATTTTTGAATTGCATAACAGTAAAATGATCATAACAAGCACCTCAGAAGAAGTTGCAGGAAATGAAGAGGTAATGATACAAGGCTAGGAAACCCAACTACAAAAGATTTTTTACCTGGAATAGAACGATAGAATACATCATACACATGTTCCTTGTTTTGCATAAGATAAGCAGCTTGTCCAGAATATGCTAAAAGAAGACAAGGAAAAACAAGTACAGTAAAAGCAAGCTGTACAGCTGAAACTGGAAAATGGGATAGATCAGCAAAAAGTGCCTCCGTACCTGTAGCAGTTCGTAACAAGAATCAGTATACTGCTATAATCTTAAATTTGATGTTAACAAATTTTAAAAGGTTTAAACATTAGGGAAAGAAAAGGATTTATGCACTCAAACTTCACAAGCATAGAGCCACCAATTCATTTGATAATTACCAGTTATACTGAGCATAATCCCTCCCAGGGAAGTCCAGCTATCTCTACCTCCCCTTCTAAAATAGTGATAAATATATACAGGTGAAAAAGCTTTCAGAACACGACTATCATATTTCCAGATGTTGAACAGGCCGATACCCCCAATTAAGAGAAACCAAAGCAGCACAATTGGGGCAAAGAGCCAGCTGACTTTATCCGTCCCATAGTGTTGCATGCTAAACAAACCCACCAAAATTACTACTGCAACAACTATGACTACATCTACACCAAAGAAAACAGAATTGTTAAGGATTCAGAAATCCAAATTGCTTGAAAACTGAGGCAAAAAAACAACACAATTGGTTGCAGAAAGGAAAAAACAATGACAAGGTTTTGTTGATTTTCAGGAGAAGAAAAATACCATTACTCAGTTTGGGTTGGTTTACCTTGATCCCACCAGAAGCTGAAAGAACTGTCATCGAAGAGTGGTTAAGCATTTCCAAAGGAATTGAGAAAAATTAAAAATAACATAAACTAACAGTTAAGGGAAAACACTCCAGGCCCCAGATATAGCACAAGTACATGATAATCACATGAAACTTTTATCCTTAATCATTCTCTCGGTATCAATACATCAATTGGATTTCTTTACCCACAGATCACATTGCCGACCCAAGCGTCCAAAGATTTATCATGAGAATAATCAAAAACATTCTAATGACTAAACATATGTTGTTGCAATAAAGCAATAAGAAAGCAATTATTAAAATATATGTACAGTACACATTAAAACAAACCACAACCATTTCTTCCCAGAACAAGCAAAATAGGTATCTAGCTAATTTTTTACAGGTTCTAACATATGCACAAACATGCAATCACACCCAGAAATTAAATGTCAAGGCAATAAGCATTTTATAGATAGACCAACAGAAAATTTATAAGTTAGTCATCAACGTACCAGATATTGCTGGAGTGAGAATCCCATCCCCAATCAACATACAAGTGCCAACAAGAACAAGAATAAGAAGTGCACTCCTTCTGAATGCATATCTCTCTAACCATCGCTTAGTTTTAGCAGCAAATGATTGCTCATGGAAAGTGGAACGGCTATATGTTGTCAGCTCTTCATCTGTCCGATGTTGGTTTGGAATGGTTCTTACTTTAGCATGCCGACAAAGTAATGAATAGAGGGCAAATGTTCCACCTGTGCCATGAAGAGGATAATTTCAAGTCCAGTGATTCTCATCAACGTCATGGCTAGAAACATTGCAAATGTGTGCTACACTAGGCACATGTTCAAATTCCAAATCAATGTCAAAACCTGGGTTTCTTATGCAAGTGCTTACAAGAACATCACTTGCATTTTTAAAATGAGATCATAAAAAATAGTTTTATTTCTGTTCAAATGGCTATATCAAACAAAACTAACTGAAAAAATAATGAAGCAACAAATTGATCCTCAAAAGTTTCTCTGCCTTAGAAATGCCATGGTTTACTATTAAAATCTATGGCAATACCAGAACAATTAAAATAACAAAAAAAAATAATTATGATGACACTACTGTTCAAGCAGCAAAAAGGAGAAACTAGCCTGATCGCATGCACACTTCTTCTTTTAATACTTTCTTCATGATTAGAATTTGGATGTAAACACAAATGTAAGAAGGTATATCTCTATAATTCCCCTATCAAAATCATAAACCCATAAAACCAGAGCTACGTGTATTATACAATGAAACTGGTTTACCTTGGCCATTGTCAGTTGCTTTACACACGATGAAGACATACTTAAGGAGTGGGATAAGTGTAAGCGAGTATATGATCAATGAAAGAGCTCCAATCACATCCTCTGAATCATTGATTCCACGAGGAAAAGTATTGTAGAACACGTACAAGGGAGAGGTGCCCAAGTCACCATAAACCACTCCAAGACTCTGGAAGGCAAGCCGCAGAAGCAAAAGGGCTGAGAACTTCTGAAAGTAGCAAACAAACTAAAATCAGCATCAAATCACCAAAATCCATTGATTTAACAAAACAATAATTAGTTACATTAGAAATCTCATTTACGCATACATCCACAAATACCAGCATCCTTGTTGCAAGATTATAAAAAATTAAGTCCATTCATTTTAGATTTAAGGACATAGTTAACAGGGTCTGCGAATGGAAATTCAAGCATATGCAAGAGTTGGTCTCTAAATCAGCTCATCCCAGGAAGGTAAAATGGCATCGACAAGGAGCGTGTGTTGTCTGTCTTCACCAAGCACAACTGGAGTCGATTTTTTTGCATTTGGGTGCATGAGAGAGAGAGAAGGGAAATTGTAATACTCCAGTACCTTTTCTCTGTAGATATTTCTAAGCCTTCCAGCTTCCTCATCCATGGGCTGATCAAGTTTCTGATCCAAATCCCACATGCTTCCTTTATTGTTGTCGCTGTCTTCCTCGACGTCTACTCTTGGAGTAATTTCCATACTCGATTCCATATGAATTTTCTACCTTTCACCAAACAATCCAATCTCTCTTCCTCTCACTCTCTCTCTCTCTCTCTCTCTCTCTCTCTCTAACCTAAATAAATAACATAAAGTCCACAGAAAAGAATCTCCTCCCAGCACCAAGATTCCAAGTCTCAAAACAAAACCAATATGAATTTTTTTTTTAAGAAAAAAATACAAGATTGCAATCCAAGTTTAAAAATCCACTCTTTACTTTAAACCCATCCCCAACTCCAATAAATAATTGAAACTCGCCACTAAAATATAGAGGGGGGGAAAACAGAAGCAGTGTCAAAAAAAAAAGATTAAATATTTACTTTTAGATTATTCTAAACCCGAATTAAGGTAAGAAATTGACATCGATCAGGAGTTGAAATGGAAACAAAACTACAGGCTTTAGAACAAAATTGAAGCTTCATGACACTTGAATTCAGTGCAATTCAGTGCCAAAAAGCCAACAACATACCAAAAAGGCACAAATATCCAACAAAACAGAGACACTCAAATTAGGATGGAACAGCCAGATACCTCAAGCAAGAAATTTTGATAACGGTATTAACAAGACCAGGAAAACCATTACAAATAAAAAAACCTGACATAAACATGGAGTGTAAACCAAGTACTAACAGACTCCAAGTTGGTCTTTGATGATAGAGGGTGTCTGTAACAGAACAGAAAAGAGAGACAGAGAAGAAGTGCTTTTGATAAAGGTTGTCAGGGTTATTTTTGGCTGTTACTACACGCAGAAAAAAACAGAAGTTTCAGTGACCAAAGAGTTAGCAGACAAAAGCCGGTGCCAGTTTAGCCACAAAGAAAAGGGAAGTTCTTGCTGGTTGAGGTAAGATTTTTTATCTTTTTCTTGTGCGTTTGACTGGGAAAGATTAAAACTTTATTAGTTATAGACATTTTTCTTTTGTTTATTTGTTATTTTACTTGTTTATTACTGGATGATGGAAGTTACTTGTGGGGGGAAAAAATGGTGAAGAGAAAGAAAAAAGAATTAAGCATATGGGGAAGGTATTTTCTTGGTTGTTTAATGAAGTAATTAGTTAAATCAGTGGGGCATATTAACTGATTAGGTGTCTAATCTCGAACAGCGAGATGCCTCAAGCAAGAAATTTTCTTATTTTCAAGTAATTAGTCATTTCATATGATTGCCATTTTTTTGCCGCTAAGTAGCAATTATTTTGCAATCCTACAGTAAGATTAGAATGATGAACATAGCATTCTGTTTCTGCTGGAAAAAAAAATGAGTAAACAACAGTAGAGTGCATTGTGGGGATTAAATCCTTAAAAAAAATCCTGGGGCAATTACTTGGATACAGGCAAATTCCAAACAGGTTCAAGTAACACTGTGTCTGAGATCCAGACAAGCTATTTTAACATAAGATGGGCAAAAGTCTCACCTTAGCAAGCTGCAAGTTGCTTAAGATTACGAGGGATTTAATCTCCATGTCTTATTTCTAGGTTAAGATATTATGTCTTATTTCTAGGTTAAGATATTAATTTCTTGTGGATTTTTTTTAGATGTTTTTAGATAAAAATAAATTGAAATTTTAGTATCTAGCCTTTTAAATTTAATTTTTTTAATAATTAAATAATTTAGAAAATTATATGTGTGTGTGTGTGTGTGTGTGTGTGTGTGTGTGTGAGAGAGAGAGAGAGAGAGAGAGAGAGAGGTTTATATTCGTAGATTAATTGAGTGGATTTTTTCAGATATTATTTTCTTTTTAAATTCCATTTATTTTTTTACTTTTTTACCAAACTATCTTTTTTTTCTAGCAACCCATCATGATTATTAAAAGAAAAATGTTTGATTGCTTTATTATGATTGTATATTTTTTGTTATCATACAATTGGATATAGAATATTTTTTAAAAACAATCAATTAAGTCATGTTCATAATCCATGTTGCATATTTGATAAGTTGATGATTTAATATGTTATCATCTTAATATTTTTTTAAAAAATAGATCATCGAGAAAGTTTTGTCAGCCAAATGTTTTTTACTAATATTTTGCGTTGTGTTTTGATATATAAAGTGGATTTTGCCACATTTTGATTTAAAATTCAATTTAGTAACAGATTTGGATTGAAAATTTTCCAAGATAACCGATAAAATAGAGTTTAATGTCATTTTCATAGAGTTTCACATTGGTGCCAAAAAAATCATATTATTCTTATTTCTTTTAATATAGTTGTATAATAATTATTAGTTTGTTTTTAGAATTGAAAGTTGATTTGAAAATAATTATTATAATTTTTAATTCACCGTTGAAAAAAACAGACAGCATTTTGATTTTTTTTTCTTATGTTTACAAAAAACAACTATTATTTCAGCCCCTAGAAAAGCATTGGGCACCTATCCAGTTTCTTTATTATTATTATTATTATATATGCTACCATGGCTGCGTAGCAGATAAGTTCTTCCTCGGCAAGTTTTTTGAATAATGAATATTTATTTGAAGTGGGACTTTCCTCGCCCACCTACTTTTCTGAAAATAATTTTCCTGTTTTGCCAAGCGACTTTCATATTAAAAGATGGTTTTTAAATTTGGCCCGGTTCACCAAGATATTTTAAGAGACTTATTATTTGAATATCAAATTTTAAATTAAACTGAAGAAATTGGTGCGACTGAGTTTTTAGCGGGTATAGGTACTGTTCGGTAGAGTTAAAGTTATTTTTTAAAGTGTTTTTTGTTTAAAAATATATTAAGATAATATTTTTTATCTACATCATCGCATAAAATGATTTAAAAATATCAAAAAAATAATTTAATATAAGAAAAAATCAAATTTATTCTAAAATAGCACTACAATTGTATTAACATTAAAAAGAATAATATTATTTTAATAAAAAAATATTTAATAACCTTATAATCCAATCCAGATTCTTTTACAGATGAATTTCCAAAGCCAGCATGACAGCTGTAATTTCAAGTACAATTGGATGAGAGCATAAGATCCTTGCGGATATGCTCTGCGGTTGTATTTTTAATATACAAAAATAAAAACCTTAGATGAAAAAAAAATCAACAACAAGGATTAAGAAATTTAAAATAATGGTATATTTAATTAATTTGGGGTAAATTTTAATTAATTTGTAAGGCTCTGGATGTAGATCTTGAGATTATGATGAAACTTTAAAAAACAAATTAATTTAGATTGGTTATAGAATTTCTCCATTTTAACATTTTGATCCCCTATGCTTTAATTTGCCCAAAATCTTAATAAATTATGCCTTAAATTGGGTATAAAGGATATAATTAACAAAATAAAATTAAATACATATTAAATATCCTAGACATTCTAGTGTATGTTATAATTATCAATATTTTTTTATTTCTAGGAGAGAGAGATATTGAAATTGAGAAGTCATTCAAATCAACGACAAGGATTCATGACTTTAAAAAAGATTAAAAAATAATAGCGTTGGCTTGCTATATCATTAATAAAAACTAGGAGGAAGTAATAGAAATGAAAAAAAATTGATTTTTTCATTTTTTATTTTAAATTAAATTATTTTTACATTTTTAAATTATTTTAATATATTATTATGAAAAATAATTTTTAAAAATATTTTAAAAAACATCTCAATCTTGTACGCATTACCAAACAAACCTGCACGAAAATAATAATAAAAACTTGAAAATTTTGGTTTCTTGTGATATATGTTGCTTGATGGGTGGGACTGGTGGGACATTAGAGTCTATTCTTTCACCTTCATAATCTTACCCATCTTTTTGGAAAAAAAAAGTGAAATTTATTTTATTTTATTTAAAAAATCATAATCTTACCCGATCTCTTCAAAGTTCAAACATCTTTCAGTGACTGCCAAATTTGACGTCTCTCTTTCTCCACCAACGACCTAGCTCTGTTAATTAACGGAATCAAGCTCTTCAACATACTAGAAAATCCATAGATGTATATAATTGTATTATATCCATTATACTATACGTATAACATACGTAGTTTTCTTTCACCTTCTCGTCCTCTAGGCTACATGCAAAGAGACGAGAGATGTGTTTGGTTAAGATGGTAGCGAATTAAAGAGAAAATTAAATGTTTTATAATTTAATATAAACAGCTTCAATAATAAATCTATTTTAAAAAAATAATTATTTAAAAAATATAGAGATGAAAATATAATGCATAACAAATATTTATACCCAGGATTTTTCTTTTCTTCTTGTATCCACCAATCTCTTCAATGTAAATCTCAAAAATTAACTAAATGAATATCACTTATCATTATATGAATACCATGAAATCACTCCAAATATACCATCGCATGCCCTCCTTGCCAAGGCAACGAAAAACTCTCAATCAAAAACGATGTCGCATTTTCCCAATGCCATGTTGCCTCTCTTTTTTTGGAAATTCAGGTGCAATGCTGTCCCACGTGGCAACTGCAGCGGTAGAGGCATTTGGAGAGCTATAAATTAAAAATGAATTCTTTAGCTTGTTTTAGCAACTTTGAGCACACCAACGGAGAAGGCAAAAGCGAAGGTAAAAATACCTTCCTAGCTGCTATTTGTAGCAGCTCAGGAGAGAAAGCTAAAATCATGGCCCCACCTTGGGGCCATCTTCTTTATATATTATAATTATTAATTAACATATACTAAAAGAGGATTCTACGTCAGCACTGTAGACTGACTATTTTTTCTCCATACTTCACAGGCGTTCGTCCACTTCTTTTTTCCCCCTACTATCTGCTGTTTCAAGGCATTTAATATTGTTGACTAATTGTCCTTGGAAATCCTCTTTTACTGCTTCTAATATTAGACACTGACAAGACAAAGGAATGGCTAAGCAAAGGACTGTTTCCGAGTAAATATACCATTGTCATTTTCAAGCTTTCTTTAGTTTTTAAGATTTTTTTAATCTTTCATTTATTTTATTTTTTCCATTCTTAACATAATAATAATAATTTAATTTTTTTCTTACTTACTCTTTTCTTAATATTTTTAGGTTTTTTTCTTTCGAGATAATTTGATAATTTTTATTGTTTTGACAGTAATAAAAATAATAATTTTTATTTTATTATATTTTTTTGTTTGATCTTTTGCTAAAGTTTTTAGGATTTTTTTAGTCTTTCATTTTTTCCTTTCATTATTAACACAAAATAAAAATTAAAATAAAATAAAATCAAAATCAAAAATCAAAATCAAAATAATAATAATAATAATAATAATAATAATAATAATAATAATTTAATTCTTTTTCTTGCTTACTCTTTTGTTAATGTTTTTTAGGTTTTTTGTTTCTCAGGATAATATGATAATTTTTATTGTTTTGACAGTAATAACAATGATAATTTTTATTTTTATTTTATTCTTTTGTTTGACCTTTTGTTGAAGTTTTTACGATTTCTTTAGTCTTTGATTTATTTATTTATTCTTTCATAATAGTAATAATACTAATAATAATTTAATTATTTTTCTTGCTTACTCTTTTGTTAATGTTTTTTAGGGTTTTTTTTTTCTCGGGATAATTTGATAATTTTTATTGTTTTGACAGTAATAACAATGATAATTTTTATTTTTATTTTATTTTTTTGTTTGATCTTTTGCTAAAGTTTTTAGGATTTTTTTAGTCTTTCATTTTTTTTCTTTCATTATTAACACAAAAATAAAAAAATAAAAAATAAAATCAAAATCAAAATCAAAATCAAAATCAAAATAATAATAATAATAATAATAATAATAATAATAATAATTTAATTCTTTTTCTTGCTTACTCTTTTGTTAATGTTTTTTAGGTTTTTTGTTTCTCAAGATAATTTGATAATTTTTATTGTTTTGACAGTAATAACAATGATAATTTTTATTTTTATTTTATTTTTTTGTTTGATCTTTTGTTGAAGTTTCTACGATTTCTTTAGTCTTTCATTTATTTATTTATTCTTTCATAATAATAATAATTATTATTATTATTATTATTATTATTTAATTGTTTTTCTTGCTTACTATTTTGTTTCTATTTTTTATTTTTTTCCTCGATATAACTTTATATTTTTTATTGTTTTGATAGTGATAACAATAATAGTTTTAGATGTTAAGACTACGATGTTGCTATTGTTATAATAGGGTATGTTAATCTATTTCATTATATTAAAGTTTGCATATATAAATATTATATTTTAATTTTGATCCAGCAAATCTTATAAAAATTGTTAGTTCAGCCCGCAATGTAGGGTGAACAATTTTCTTAATTTTCAAGTTAAATGATTTTTTTCAGCTAACAATTTTTATTTTTGTTTTATCATATATTGTATTTTCTTTATTCCCTCTTTTATTCAAGTTTTTATGTTTTTTAAGTCTTTGACTTAATTTCATTTTTTTCATTATTAGCGCAATAATAATAATAATAATAATAATTTTACTTTTTTTTCTTATTTGTTTTTCTGTTAATTTGTTTTTCTCGGGGTGATTTAATAATTTTTACTATTTTGGCCATGATAGTGATGATAATTTTAGATATTAAAACCTCGATGTTACTGTTGTTATAATAAGGTATGCTCATCTATTTTATTATATCAAACTTTACATGTATAAATATTATATTTTAATCTCAACAATTATAAAAATTATCTATTTGACCCACGCCGTAGTTCAAACTGACAACATCACAAAGGTTGATGTTAATGTTGGAAAAAAAACTATGTTTTCCCACATTTTTTGTTGAAAAACTTTCGAGGCAATTATCTATTTCTGTCTCTTTAATGTTAAAGCTTCGATATTGTTGTTGCGATAGTGTGTATTAATGTGTTATATCATATCAAACTTGACATGTGTTGATATTATATTTTATTTTTTAATTAGTAAAATCTATAAATTACTTCAAATCCAACAACTATCAAAATTGCTTGCTCGGCCCGTAACGTAGTGCGGTCAATTTTTCTAATTTTCAAGTCAAATGATTTTTTTCCAGTTAATATTTTATATTTTTGTTTTATGATTTATTTTATTTGTTATTTCTTTTATTTATTTTATTGTTTTATTATTATTATTTTCAAATCAAATAAATTTTTTTCACGTCATAATTTTTATTTGATTTTTTTGTTTGATCTATTGTTAAAGTTATTATGATTTTTTTAGTCTTTTATTTTTTTTAATTTTTTTTATGTGTTCTTTCTTTTATTTCTCTTATTGTTTTATTATTATTATTTTAAAATTAAATGGATTTTTTTTACCTCATAATTTTTATTTTATTTTTTTGCTTGATTTTCTGTTAAAATTATTATGATTTTTTTAGTTTTTCTTCTTTTTTTTGTTATTCACACGATAATAATAACAATAATAATAATACTAATAATAATAATTTAAGTTATTTTCCTTACTTATTGTTTTATTAATGTTTTTCAGTGTTTTTCCTCCCGAGACAATTTGATAATCTTTATTATTTTGATAGTAATAACAATGATAATTTTAAATGTAAAGACTTCTATGTTGTTCTTTTTATAATATGGTGTGGTGATATTTTTTATTATATTGAATTTTGCACATATAAATATTATATTTTAATTTTGGACCAACATATCCTATTAATTTCTTTCATCCCAATAATTATAAAAACTTCTTACTCAGCCCGCAACGTAGTGTGATAAATTTTTTTAATTTTCAAGTCAAATGATTTTTTTTCCCAATCAACAATTTTTATTTATTTTTTCATTTATTTTATTTTTTTATTTGCTCTTTTGTTAATGTTTTTAAGCTTTTTTTTAGCCTTTGATTTAATTTCGTTTTCTTCCCGTTATTAAAACAATAATAATATTAATATTGAGAATAATAATAATAATTTTAGTTTTTGTTCCAACATGCTTTTTTATTAATATTTTTTTTGTTTCTCTCTCAGATTTGTTGAATAATGTTTATTGTTTTAACAGTAATAGTGATGATAATTTTAGACATTAAGACTTCGATATGACTGTTAATATAATAGAGGATATTGATCCCTTTCAGTATATCAAACTTTATATATTAAAATATTATATTTTAATTTCAACAGCTGTAAAAAATATTTGTTCCGCCCGCACTATGCCCGCAACGTAGTGCGGGCATTTAGCTAGTCTAATAACTAAAACAGGTCGTCCTTCTTTCTATTGTTCACCGTGACTCATTGCCACTGTGGACTGGCAATTTGTCACGGTGAATCGCGGGTGCATGTGCGCTTTTTTTTTTTTTTTTTTTACGCCGGGACTCTTTTTGTATTTTTTATGGTGGAAATGGACAGATAAGAGGGTTTGGTCGAGTGGTTGTCGCGCGCGCTGCCAACACAGGCGCACGCGAGTTCGAGACGCTCGGCCACAAATTGTGATTTCATTTTGTTTTTTTTTTAAAAAAAAAAGTTTTTTTGAAAATGAATTTTTTTTAATTTTTTTTAAATCGTTTTTTTTAAATAACTGTTTTTTTTTTTAAAAAAAGTGTTTTTGAAAATGATTTTTTTTTAATTTTTTTTTAAAAAAATGGTTTCTTTTTTAAAAAAAATGTTTTTTCTTAATAACTGGTTGTTGTTGTTTTTTATCACAAATCTGATTTGCTTTTTTTTTTTTAAATTGTTTTTTTTAAATGTTTTTTTCTGGTTGTTGTTTTCATTTTTTTTTTTAAATATTTGTATTTTTTGTTAAAAAAAAATTTCATAACTGGTTGTTGTTTTTATTTTTTTACAAAAAACAATTTTTTTTTTTAATAACTAAAGTGTCTAGGGCAACTTACGTGCAACACGACTAATCTCCGGATCCACTTTTTTTTTTATAATTTTTTTTTACACAAAGACTCTTTTTGTATTTTTTATGGTGGAAATGACAGCTTAGAAGCTTTGGCCGAGCGGTTGTCCGCGCGCTGCCAACACAGGAGCACGCGAGTTCAAACCGCTCAGACACCAAAATGTGATTTTTTTTTTTTAAGAACTGAGAAAGAAAAAAATTTGTAAAAAATTTTGTTGATTTTTTATTTTTTTTTTAATAATTTTTTTTTGTTGTGTTTTTTTACAAATCTGATTTGTTTTTTTTTTTAAAAGAACTGTTTTTTTTTAATATTTTTTGGTTAAAAAATGATTTTTTTAATAATTGGTTGATGTTTTTATTTTTTTCCAAAAAACAAGATTTTTTTTTAAATAACTAAAGTGTCCAAACCAACTTACGTGCACCACGACTAATCTCTTAATCAACTTTTTTTTATATTTTTTTCCCTATTTTGTTTTGCTACTTATACAGTTTTTTTTCTTAACCGAGGTGTCCGGGTCAGCTTACGCGCACCACGGTTCTTTTTTCCCAAGTATATTTTTTTTCCTAGCCAACTAAGCGCGCCGCGAATAATCCCTGGGCTCATTATTATTTTCTTTTATTACCTAACGAGCTAAAACAACTCAGTTTTCTACTGTAGCCCGTGACTCATAGTCACTATTCATTGGCAATTTGCTCCGATGCATCGCAGCGTACGTCTACCTTTTTTTTTCAACAGTGTAATACATTTCATATAATAATACAAAAAATAAATCTTTTAAAAAAAAAAGTCTTCGAATTTTAATTTTGTGCTCTGTTTTTTAAAGTTTATTTCTTAAAAAATATTTATAATATTTTGGTTTTTAATATTCCATATCTAATATTACTGGATAAAAAATACAACTAAAAAATGACAAATTTACCTACATTATCTACAATTAAAAAATATTCGAGTCACTTCCCGTTTCGATTACACTGTTTTTTTAGACGACAGATAAGTAATTATAGCACGCAAAAAACTTGAGGTTTATTTCTAAAAACAAATTACAATATTTTTATTTATAATGTGTGAGATCTAATATTACAAGAGGAAAAAGGCAACTCATAATTTTTTTTTGACAAATTTACCTTAATTATCTACAATTAAAAAATCTACGACCCACTTCCCATTTCGATTACACTATAAAGTATGTAAGGCTGAGTATATGTTTTAATATTTATTGAATATTATCGCCTAAAAATATATAGAGAGAGAGAAAAATGACCTACAATTTCTTGCAAAAAAATAATTAATATCGATATTCTTGAATACATTTAATATAATAACATGATTAATAAATCTTATAAATATAACTTTGGCTTTAGCTTTTAATTTAAATTTCTATTTTATACTCTTTTTTTTTCTTTTAATAAACGATAACCTTTTTTTCATATTTTTTAATAACCGTCGTGTTCAAGTCTTTTTTTTTAAACCGGTTTCTTTTTTTGTGTTTTTTCTAACCAGAGTTTCCATGACAACAAGTTTCTAACAAATCATTTCACCTTTTTAGTAAATTTTCTAACAAGTTTTATCAAAAGTTTTTTAGCAATAGCAATATTCAATCATTTTTTAGTTGAAAAAAACTATTTTTAACAGATTTTATCAATTATAATTTTACCAATTAAATATTAAAATAACAAAATACAACATTTATAAAATCAATCAATTTTCTACATATATAAAAAAGCCCAGCGGAGCGGGCAAATTCGCTCGTACTAGCTAAATGCCCCCGCGCGTTGCCGCGGGTATTCTTGTGTATATAATTTAATATAATTAAATCAACAATAATAAATTTATATGATATATCTACAAAAACGTTATAGATTAGGAGATAAAATGTATAAATTTTTAAGCAGAGTTTGTTACTCAAGCATCGATTATATCTTTTAGAATGTAGGTGTTGTGTCATAAAAGATCACAAAAGAGCATGAACTAACATTAAAAAAAAGAGCAAAATTTTTTTATAAGGAAAAAAATATTAATCACTAAAATCATTATTGTGCAGATAGTAAAATTATAAAAATCATTTAATACAAAGAGCAAATAAAAATAACAAAAAAAAATAAAGAGAAAAGGGAAGTAATATTAATTTAAAATATTATAGCAATAGTAACATCGGAGTCTTAACATCTAAAATTATTATTGCCATTACTATCAAAACAAAAAAAAAATTATCAAATTATACTGAGGTAAAAAAATAAAAAGCATGAACAAAATAGCAAGCAAGAAAAACAATTAAAAAATTATTATTATTATTATTATTATTATTATTATTATTATTATTATTATTATTATTATTATTATTATTATTATTATTATTATTATTATTATTATTAGATAAAAAAACTAAAAGATAGAGCAAATAAAAAAATATTATAGATGATAATAAGAAAATAAAAATTAATAGCTGAAAAAAATCATTTAATCTGAAAATTTAAAAAAATATATGTTCTACGTTGCGGGTTGAGCGAACAATTTTTATAGGATTTGCTGGATTAAAATTAAAATATAATATTTATATATGCAAAATGTAATATAATAAAATAGGTCAATACACCCTATCATAACAATAGCAAAATCAGAGCCTTAAAATCTAAAATTATCATTGCTTTGACTATTAAAACAATACAAACTATTAAATTATCCTGAAAAAAAAAATTCAAAAATATTAAAAAAAGAGTAAGCAAGAGAAACAATTAAATTATTATTATTATTATTATTATTATTATTATTATTATTATTATTATTATTATTATTATTATTATTATTATTATTATTATTATTATGTTAATAATGCAAGAAATAAAAATAAATGAAAGACTAAAAATATCCAAGAAATTTAAACAACAGATTAAAAAAAAAAATTATCATTGCTATTACTGTCAAAACAATAAAAATTATGAAATTATCCGGAGGGAAAAAAAACACTAACAAAAAAGTAAGCAAGAAAAACAATTAAATTATTATTATTATTATTATTATTATGAAAGAAATAAAAATAAATGAAAGACTAAAAATATCCCAGGAACTTTCACAAAAGATAAAACAAAATAATAAAATAAAATAAACAATTATCATTGCTATTACTTTCAAAACAATAAAATTTATCAAATTATCGGGAGGGAAAAAAATTTAACAAAAGAGTAAGAAAAAAAAATAATTAAATTATTATTATTATTATTATTATTACTATTACTATTATTGTGTTAAATACACTTATATATACATGGACAAAAGTTGGGATTATTCTAGAAATATATATAAAAAAAGTATAAGGGTTGAAATGAAAATCAAATATAAATGGATTGAAATAAAAAATTAAAAGTCAAAGGGCTGCAATAGAAATTACATTTATTGTCAATTGAAATTAAAGGATAAAATTGAAAAAATCGAAACTTGTGTACCGAATTCATTGAGTTATTTACAGCCAATCCGGAAATTAAAAGTAGCAGGACCGAAGTGAAACTTTCACATTCAATTAATTAAAATCGGAGTACCCAATCGAACTAAATCAAAACTTATATAACAGAAATCAGGGCAAAAAATGAAATTAAAATTAGAGGGACCGAAGTGAAAAGTAACAAACAATGGTGGACTCTCCTGCACATTTACGTGCAGGAGAGAGAGAAACGTGGCCGGCGGCTTTAACCGGCCTCCGCTGGGTACACAGACATTTTTAGGTTACACGCGCCACCGCGGGAGGAAGACAACGATGAGGCGCATCGAGTAAGACTCTGGTAGCCAATTTTTGGTCACCGTATGACGACGCACGCGCCACCTACACTGGGCGTGAGGCAGAAAACCGTCTGGCGCGTGCGCCTCACGCCCTGGCAGACACAGAATAAAAAATTTAAAAAATAGGGGTCAATTACTGTGCTACCCCTGCGCCCAAGTCATTGTTTTTGTCTTATTAGGGGCTATAACCGTATTTAGCCATTTCAGAAAATATTAAAAAAAATAAAAGGTGCGGTGGACCGGACCGGTCCGTACGCATGCAATTACACCGGCGCCCCTCAGCCGGAACCGTTGTTTTGTCTTATTACAGGGAGCGAAATCGTTAATGCATTGTTCACGCCTGATTAAAATAAAAAAAGGACAAAAACAGGAAAACACAAAAATACCCCCATTCAACCCGCCCAATTTGCCGCGCAGACGAAGGCCAAAAACAAGTGCACACTGCCACAATCCACAGTGCTTTTAGACACAATGCACAATGCTTTGTACAGTGAAAAACCCACGGGATTTGTATATTAGGTAATATATATATAAAATAGAAAATAATGTAATTATATCAAAAATATTTGTTTTTATTTTTACTTAAAAATACTTTAACAAGAGAGTAAAAAATTATATATAAAATTAATAATTATATTATTGGAGGGTTTTTTAAAAACAATTATTTAATTATATAACTTACTCTTATTAATTGTATAATTAATTGCATAATTAAACTACATATAAAATAATTACACTATATTTAAAATAATATAAAAATAAATGGCTCTCCAAAATAGCTTTTACCACTAGAACACACATCAACAAAAATACTATTTTTACACTATTCAAAGTGTAACATCAATAATTTTCAAAATGGCACTCCCTGCTGGAGATGCTCTAACATCAATAATTTTAGGATGCAGCAGAGCTCCTACGAGTGTCTAGTTTTGTGTGAGATTTTTTTTAATGATTCTCGTTTAAAATATTCATTAAAATAATAAATATTTTAAAATTTATTTTGTACATCGTATATTAAAATAATATTTTTTTTATTTTAAAAAAACTACTATAAAACAATCACAACCTAAATTCACGCATCTATTCCCGATTTAGTAAATACCATGTTTATCATTGCATTTTAAAGTGTTTTTTAGAAAAATTAATTAGTTTTATTTTTATTTTTTATTTAAATTAAAAATTTTCGTATTTTTAGATCATTTCCATATGCCAATATCAAAATGATTTTTAAAAATTAAAAAAAAAAAAAATAATTTTGAATAAAAGACATTTTAAAAAACAACATCAATCACAATGACATACAGTCCATTTATATGAAAGCCGCCCAGACCAGAACAAAAAACCGGCCAACGCCAGTTGAGCCACTAAAATTGACTGCAGCCTTTCAATCGTCGTCGCCATGGATTCTTTCTGTTTTCTTGATCAGAAATCCTACCAGAAAACGATAATGAGAGGGAAAAGGAAAATCAGGATTCGCTTCTGCTTCGCATTTCTTCTTTTAGAGTCCATCAATTTTGACCATCAATTTCTATACATTTTCTATATATATATATATATATATATAGAAAAATCTAAATAGTAATTACATATGTTTATCCAAATACATCTAGTTGGATAGAAAAATCTAAATAGTAATTACATATGTTTATCCAAATACATCTAGTTGGATTGGGATGAAGGGAGCGCAGTAGAATATCCACCTAATTTGAATCAGACTAAACAAAAATCTATGAAATTAATTTAAAACGTGTTGGGTGGGTGTTGATTTATCATCTAGTTGGATTGAGGCATATTTTAAATTTAAAAAGTTTTGGGTTTCATTAAAATATATCAATCAAGAGTTCTTTAAGATCAGTTTTCACTTACACGTCAAATATTTTATATGTTAAATAGTTTATATTAAATAATAAAATCTTAATTCTCAAAATGAATAAACTCCATTTTTGCTGGCTATTGGAAATTTGTTGCTTGATAATCATTGGAAACAATGACGGTATGGCAGTCACAGAAGGATACGAGGAGGAAAAGGCGATGGATAACCAGTCATGATCGCAAAGTTTAGTTGGAGATATTTTTTTTATTTTTTATTTTTTTAAAGAATATTTTTAATTTTACTATATTAAAATAATAAAAATTACATTAAAAAATTATTTTAAGCAAGAAAATTAAAATTTTAAGAAAACACTATTTGAAACACGGTTAGAGTATTTTGTTTTTTAGTTAAATAATAACAGGATATTTTTAATGTTTATCTTGAAAAACTTTATATATAAAATATTTTTTTATTAATGCAAGTGTCTGAGCCAATTTGTAAACATCTCTAATGAAATTTAAAATTAATGATTATATAATTATTTTAGTGATTCGATGATTTTTTAATAATAAATTTATAATTTGACCAGTGAACTACAACTTAAAATTTATAAAATATCTTTTATTGGTATTGGTGGAAGATAAGATAGCGGTGATGATATAATAATAAAAAAGAAATAGTGATAATAGCAATGGCGTGGTGATTGAAATGATTATATAATATTAGTATTATTTATAAAATATTTTAATGTAAAATTCTTTTCAGTTGGCGTATTTGAAATCAAAGTTAATAATAAAAAAGGCATTTTTAATATTCTCTCCCGTCATTTGTGTCTCGTCACAATTTTTTTATTGTTAGATTTTAAGAATCATCAGATCCACACGTGCTTCCACTTCACATTAATGGCAGATCATGGAAAAGGCTATTTGGCACGTGCCATACCATAATGGGACGAATAAAAAGTGCATGCATGGACGTGGAGAATTGGTGACATATGCCATGACAGAAGGCATTTGAATTATTATTCCACCTGTAATTAGCAATTAATTAACAATCCCGAGTGGGCCCTCTCCCCTCTCCCCTCTCCCTCCCAGGGAGAAAGATCTCTGCGCATTTGAGATGCAAAATTCGAGCTCTTTGGTGGCTGTCACGTGACCCGATTCCCATTTCCCTTCACCGGCCAGATGAAAATATTTTGGCCCACCGATTTGAAATAAGAAATTAATAATATGAAATCTGTGATTAAAATTATTTTTTATTTAAAAATATATTAAAAAAATATTTTTATAAAAGAATTATTTTTGATATCTGAAAATAATTAATGTGTGCAAATTATATAAGCACATGTATCATGATTTCCTTAATTAGTGTGTGAGAAATTACTATTATGTTCCTGATTTTCTTTTTTTATAGCTGTAATGTTATTGTGTTGGGAACTTTTTATCATAAGCAAAGAACCGAACGACTGAGTCAGTGATAGAGAGAGAAACGACGACGGAAAACCATGCAAAATCAAGGTTAGGTGTTATCATCAATATTCTTACATTATAATAAAAATTAATTACTTGCACGTCCAAGAAAAGTTAGGTAAAGAATTATAGATTGCTGAGAGACCGACATCTCATTGTCCGCAGCCTTCTCCTGTTACGAGTCACCCAGCTAAAAATTCTCAGGAGCATGAATTGCTGCGAGTCAGTGGAGGTAGTGGTCGGATTGCCCTAACTTCCTCATTTTCATCATGACAGAGAGAGAAACTTTCACGTACAAGTGGAGCTCAAATGATACGGCGTGGTTTAATTGAGAGAGAAACAATATTTGATCGATCGAGAAGAAAACCCTAGAAACTTTGAATTGATGTTCCTCTGCTATATTTCTATGCACGTGTGATCAAAAGGTTTCGTGTTGTGATACATAAACAGTATCAGACAACGACTTGTATCCTACTGGTTACAACGAAGGAAAGCCATGCATGCACTCCAAGAAAATCAACCAGGTCTAAGTCGGTGAAGAGATGATTCAGCACCACCTCGCAAGGTTACAATGTTTTTTTAAAATATTTTTTAAAAAAAATATTTTTTTTATTTTAAATTATTTCCAAACCTTCACCAAATCAGCATCGTTTTTTCCATTTTTATTTACTTTTTACAGTCATCAGGTTAATCAACTTATATCAAGACAAAGCAACCGGGATTGCTTTAAATCTGAGGTGTGTAAAGAGTGCTTTTTATTTTTATTTTTTTAATTTCATTATTAGGATTATTTTATTGATTAATCAAGTTAACTTTTAGCTGATCATAGTCTCGCATGTTAATATTATCATTTTTTTTAGTTTTATCCTTAAATATATTTTATTTCACTTGGATACTAGGTATCTTTAAATTGTTTTAATTTACAATCGTCAAGTAGAGTTTAATAAAAACAATCAATAGTTTTCAAGCACTTAATTTTTTTTTATAATTTTTTTTTTAAATCGATCTGATATTTATTGTAGCGGGGGCAACTATAAACCAAACGCAACGTCACGTAGAAGGAGGTTTCTTGAAAGGATAAATGGTGGTTTTCAGATCTGCCAGGAACCGACACGGGCTTCTACGTCCTGTTCTTGGAGTTGGCTACGGATCTTCCACATTTATCAAGAGATTCATCAATCAATTGGATTGGCGGGCCTTTATAATGATTCGATTTTTTGAAAAAAATAAAAATATTCCACATTTAAAATATTTTTTTAGTTTTTAAAAAATGCGTGAAGTGGAAGAACAAACACTCTCTGTTTAGGCAAAGCAGTTGGAAATAACACCGAATTGAAACTAGCTGTGAAGCAATGAATTCCGCTGTTGCTGATGCAGCGGCTTTGGCTTTGTCTGCTGCATGAGGAAAATTCACTGGCTGCGGCGGCGGCGGCGGCGGCGGCTGTGGCTGCGGCTGTTGCATGAGGAAAACTCACAATAAAACAATCAAGTTTCTTTGCATTTCCAGAGAAATGCCACTCAGGATTTTCTATTCTATTACAAATCGCAAAAATAATTGGGAGCACAATCTCCGCCTTGATTATGTTCTCTCCAATCTAATCTAATTTACTATTTTCTATTTTTTTTGTAATTTATAATCATAATGTGAATATATATATGTTAATTTGTTAACGAGAAATCTCTACATCGCACCCGAACCTTGTATGAACATAAATTTGTTCCCATCCTGTTCCCGATAAAAAATGTATTTTTCTCTTTAATTTGCTCATTTTATATGTAATTACTATTTATCAATTCTTGTACAGAACTTATTTCAGAATAAACTAAGAAATTTAGAAAAGGAAGAAGGTGTGCATGCCAACTGATGACGATCTATGAACGTGAAGATGCTTAACAGCTGATGATTCTTGTCTCTTGAAATGCCAGCAGTGGTTGCATGCAACACTCAAGATTCATCGTGGCATGTCTAGCTACAGTCAATCACGCCATGCTAATTAAGAAGAAGAAGAAGAAGAAGAAGAAATATCTTAATGCTTAGTAGAACGAGCGACACCATCTAGCAAACAAAGACAATCTGCCAATTAGTTTTTTTTTTTTTCATATATATATATATATATATATAGTGATAGTTTAGTTAGTTTATTTATTTTAAAAATCTTGATTGACGGGTGAGGATATAAAGTATAATTTTCAAGAAAAGCAAGGTAAAGGAGATATTTTGTAATAATTATTATTTATTTTATTGATAATAAGAGGTATTTTTTTAACAATTCTTTTATATTTATCATTATTTTTAATATAAGACTAATACAAGTCTTTTCATAGATTGAAATAATCCAGAATTACATATTCCACCCAGGATTTTAAAATAAATCATGTTATCAATCAGAAAATATTAATTTATTTCAATGGTCATCTCTTTATTGATGTTCCTTCCTTCCAACCTAATTTCTCTTTTCCATGAGACGACCAGTTCATATATAAAGAACAAGTGAAACTATTTCTTTCACATCGAGTCACCACCTGCTACATACCATCAAATCAACATCTACCATTATTTAATTGACATTCTACTACTACTACAAGTTTTAATATACTTTAGACTATAAAACATCAGGGAATTGTCAAATCCTTTTGAAGAAACCAGCTGCTTTGCTAGAACAGAAATCTGATTAAATAGAAATGGAAGACAAATACCATTTGCCATTAGGTTGCATATGGTTGAGGCAGATTACTTGAATCATCAGCGTGAGAGTATCTGTGAAATAATTACTGATCAACAAAGAACTATGAGGATACAATCACAACTGCCTGCAAAACTTCCATTGAAAATTAGCAATTCATGACAAGCTTTAGAAGTAAAACATTTAGTTTCCTCAGAATCTAACAGGAGCTACTTGATCAAAACAATACTCATTATTCATAATTGTACACTATGTACGCAGAACCAGACTGTACGGCTGTGTCCTTCGTAGCTTGGAGCAAATTGTTTTGATGCGCTGAATTCTCTCAAGGCTTAGAGCACAGAAACCTGCGTCGATGGCTCAACCTTCCCATCTATTTATATGTCAAGATTTTATTTCTCACAGGAAACTGAAGAACAAACACTTACATTATGCCTTCTTCCCTCCTTTTCCCTCTCGAGTACAAAGACTTGGTATGCTCATAAATCGAAGCTTGTGGATATTTGAAAAGGCAAAAGTGCAATGAGAAGAGCCCCAAATCTTCAGAGACACTCAGTACATGGAAGAGAAGGTTGACTACAGTGCACATGAAAGCCATTACAGAGTATCCATCTCACATGTGCAGAAGATTATTTACAGTAACAGTAGCAGAATTTGTTCGCTGCAAGTCCTGCAATGTTTGATGCATTGGAGGTTCTTAATTAAGACTACAAAATACTATAAAAAAAATGAATTGTTTCAAAACATAATCCATGCATACTAACAAAGTTGGAGTCCAGAAAATATTTTCCACGCTAAAAAACCAATCTCCTAATTTATATAAAATCGAAAAGCTCCAGCCCTAATTCTTTAGATCAACATTCAATCCTGTGAACAGGTTTAAAAGTATACAGCTCACGTTATATGTTATTGAAGGCTGGCAACGGAATGGAGATATGTTAAAATGGATCGTAACAGATAGTGATGCAATGTGGAAGAAGAGGGAATTAAAGAAAGCACATAAAGGAAATGTTGATGACAAGCGACAATGTATTTGCAGACCTACTTTGTATCTAACCACAAAATGTACACCTAAGGAGCAAATGAAGAACCTAGAGACATGTAAATAAAAGTAAATTCAAACAGTACCTGGAGTATCAACTCATCTGGAACAAGGGGCAAAACCTCCCGCACTGTCTCAGCCATAGCAAGTATGTTTGCTACGTAATCATTTGTGGGGTGTGATGCAGCCCTCATATGCAAACCACCAGTGCCACCAGGGTGTCTTCCACCAGCAGCACTAGGGGTGGAAGAGGCAGATGGAGTTGCCTGAGATGGGCTCATTGGCCAAAGGCTCCAGGCAGCATCCTCGAGAGCAGTTTGTGCATAAGTTTCTCCCACAGATGCTAGATGCCTCATCATCATCTGAACTCTCCCCAATCCAACTGATCTCATATCCGTTGAGGGACCAGCCCTGTCCGCACCCTGGCTGGACCAAGTAGGTAGCCAAATTGAATCCAACCCTGTACTTCTATGGTACAAGAAAGAGAAATATCAAAATGATTGATGGAAATAGAGGCCAGCAATCTTTGAAATTGCATTCTATGCAATGACCATTTGTCTATTACTTGAGATTGAATGGCTTTTAGAAAAAGATTAGACAGGCTCAGTTAGATGTCTGACACTGCTTTTTCAGCGCCAATGTGTTGGAGTTTACATGATCTGTTTTCTTAAGCAGAGAACTTGGTTAAAGTCAACTTAAACATCGCCATTGGATATAATAGAATATAACAGCTAGCCAGCAAATTTAGATTCAAGATTTCCAATAACACTTGAGCTCATGAGTGCTCAGAGGAACTATTGCCAGGTAACATGCTGACCATTGCTCAATAGCAGAATGGTCACTAGCTCTGAATTTCAAAAAATCCATGGCCATTTCAAGGGGGGAAATGATTGTTTTTCATCTAGAAGCAGCAAGCAGTACTCATTTCTAGGCAATCAAGAGAGATTATGATGATCTAAGGTAAGGGGCCGCACCTCCAAGGGCTGCTCTCTGTAGAATTCCGAATCGGGGTAGGGAATGCACCAGCAAGCAGTGCACGACCTGGAGTGTTTTGCCGATCAAATCCTTCATTTATTTGATGAGCAAGCTGCTCATCAGTCAGAACTTCTCTAGTAAGAGTATTTGCTTCATTTTCAAGCCTGCCAACAAAAAATGGCTTCCGGCAAATGGGGCATGAGTATATCTCATTTAAACCCTGGTCCAGCCTGGTATTATCGAGCAATATTCAACAATTATTAAGCATCATACACAAGGAATAGCCGATGAAAATTGCTAAACAGCAAAAGGTTACAAAGTTATACCAAGATCTCAAGCAAGCAAGATGAAAAAGGTGACTGCAATGTAGCCTTTTGGCCTTAGCCATAGTTTCCTGTCATTACTCCTATTCATTAGACACTTCCAGTTCAATGGAAAAAAAAAAGAGCAAGAAATGAGCCGAGCATACCCTACAAATTGCACATTCATCGTCATATGCTCGTAGCTCTTCAGAGGTTGCATCAGGAAGTGCTGCATGAAGGGCATTGAAAGCTATTCTAAGCTTGATGAATCCTTTTATACGCTTTATGATAGCGCTTAGCAAAGCCTGCTCAAATTACCAGAATCAATTAATATAGAGGACATCAAATTAGTGAGTAAAAATAAGCAAACTCATTCATGTTAAATAGTTCCAAATAGAAATTAAAACAAGATATTTACACGTATATTCAAAAAGAGGATTGCATCCACAAGATGAAGTGCCACACCACGGACCCACCAGATATGCACATAATGACCAAGTGCCATTAACATGGCTGCTATATCTAGCGAAAAGCCCAAATTCCGGATAAGAATGCCTTTCCACTCCAGCAATGAACCTGCAATCACACTCCTTAATCAGGAAAATGTCATCACATTAAATCCACTAGAAGTGTGGTAAAGTGGAATAAAGTGATACAAATAAACTAGGACCACCGAACAGCATTTTTAAAATTATACTGAAACTACCCTTAAAGACAATGTGAAGACCATGAGAGAAGCACTTTTCTAATTTACAGCAAAGGGAATTGATCTATATGCAGTATAGGTGAAAAACAAGCCCACTTTCAGTTTTCAGTTGAAGAGCTAAGCACAAAAATATGTGCCTGGTCGTTTTCAATTATAATCTTTAAGTTAGTTGACTGATTTTGGCCCTTCAACAACTGTTGATGAAAGTAATTGCAGACTAGTCATGCATATACACTATCCATTACACTGTATAGAACTTTCCATTTATACACACACAAACACATACTGCATAGTAATTACACACACATCCATGTGATCTCAATTCCTAAATGACAAGTGTTTAACAGGACAAGAAGTTCTTGTGGAGCGCCAAGTGCAGAGAAAACACATCCCCGCCCTCCTCTCTCAAGTTCTATTTCTACCAATAGTACTAATCCTTCACATTCACAAACATTGTAATAGCACCTACAAACTTTATGTTGTTGAGCAGTGCTTAATCTTTTTGAGTGAACAAAACAAATACTTGTAATTATGTTCACTGTTTTAAATTCCTAACATATCCATTGGATGTTTCAGTTGAAAAATATAGCTTTACATTTGGAAATTGACTATGTTCAAGCAGCATCTTGACTTTGTGTCTGATCTCCAAGGTAAATTGCCTTAAAACATACACTGCAACATACTGTACTTATAGCAAAACTGTTGCGTATCACCTGATACAATCTAGGATACTGGCATTCATATAGCAGAATAAAAGTATAGGAAGTGCCTGCTCTTATTGCATCAAAAAACTTGAATCTTTGGCAATTCACACTATTCCCAGTCGAATGATGAAGCCAAATCTCAAGCAGCTGAAATCCATGAACCAACATAGCCTACAGAGAATATAACCTAGTCAACAAGTGCTATGTGTCTCACTAAGATTTAAAACATATTTACAATTAATGTAGAAAATTAGAAAATAAGTTTTCCAGAGACATTACTTGCATGGTCTCAAAAGCAATACTGAAAGGCTCAAAGAACAACAGCAGAAACATGGATGAACCAGTACTTCTGTATATTACATAACACATCTGTATCCTGCAAACACCAAGATTATATAGAAATAAAGTACTTGTCGGGATTAAAATTAACAGAGTCAGGGATAAGCAGAGAGAGAGAGAGAGAGAGATAATTCCCTCATATGCATCCAAGTGAAAAATCATGAGAATTAGTATATTATCACCTTCCCCACTTAGATGTGTTATTTCACAACGATACATTGTTTCTGATACAGGAGCAGCCCCTCATGGGCCACTACTCAGAATGCAGGAACAGGATGTTTATGGCAACAAAGAAACTAAGCAACCTAATCCACTTGTCTCAGTTAGGCAACCATCGTGACCAAGCCCAGCCACTGCTCCTCCAAAACCACCCCAACCATTTCCACCATCACAAACTTAGCACCAATAAAAGAAAAACTAATTTCATATGCACAATGACAGAAACTTTTTCTCTCTAAATCAAAACAAGCTGCTGCTATGCTCAGGTCTTCTACTTCCAATATGGTATCTGATATACAATTGTACGGTATTTTTATAGCTTTTACCAAAAGTCAAATTGTAATACACATTGCAGATATTTCAAACAGTAATAAAATTGGGTTCTCATTGAGCTTTATTGCCAATGCCATACAAAGAAGGGCACCAAGGGCATATCCTAAATCATACTTATCAATAAAATATTAATTTATACCAAAGATTACCAGAAAAAGTCAGCAGAGAGGACCAGCAACAACGCTGAATAAGCACGAAAATATGTCCATGGCGTTGCAGAAGGAGATGCATTCAAACGTTCAAGCCGATCTCTAGCTAATGCTTGAAACATCTGGTAAAACCATGCAAATACCAGAAATCTTATCATTTCTGAAATTAAAACAACAGATTTTTATCATAAGAAAACAGTGCCACTGACCTTTAAAAAACATAGCACAGTCAACCAAATTGACCAGAGACCTGTTTGAGAAATTGTTGGTGGAATAACCAGAGGTAAAAGTGTTCCCTGTGCAATATTCATCACATAGAAACACAGCAATTACAGAGCTAAAAACATAGAATTCCAACAGAGTAACTAGCCTTATCAAACTTCATTCAAAGATAACCCAATTCCAATCCAACAATCATATCGTCATCATGGAAACTAATACTTGCCCGGATTCAAATATTTACCAGCCTGCTAACCAATACTATAACTGGACATGCAGATTGCAAAACAACAGGTCTAAGAGATACCAAAAAAAATGCTAGATATTATTTTCTCTGAAAAGTTGGTGGTGCAAAAATTCAGAAAAAAACAGGAAGAAGGTTGAGCAAACACTCAAAGGTGATTTTACTTGTCATGTGTAGCCTTGTTTCTCATTATGTTTGCTCATTTAATAAATCCTGATAGTTGCCCCAAGACAAAATTTTAAAAAACTCAATGCACAACAGAACTAATACAGTAGCTTAAATGAAGGAGCCTATCCAGTACCACAGGAAATAATAAAGAAGAAAAATTAAACGCTTTCCATTCACTTGGTAAGGATATTTACCTTGTAAATAGCATAATTAATGAGACGTTCCACTAGTTTTTGAGTTTCAGAAGGATACAACTCTCCAAAGAAAACAGTCTGCAAGTTCAACAGCAAAACCTGAACCCTCAAAGCAATATCTATGAAGGAAAGTAAGCTTATCAATATGATAACCAACTGGGAATCTAAGCCACAATTCCATTTGACCTATTATGTATCCCAAACAACGCTGCACGTTACAAGAATATATTTTACTAATTCCAGAAGCGTTAACTTAAGTTTAAAAATCATCTAATATATGATCTCTTTTTTTCAATGAAGGAAGAAGCTTTTACTGGAAAAGAATTAAGCGAGAAAATCCAGTGCAAGTAAAGAGAACCGAATTAGAAGGCCTGCCTGTTACATATCTGCCTTTGAGAGCTCTCCTAAAATTCCTTAAGCAATAAATCATGACGAGACTAAAAGAAAACATCCTATGCCCACGATAATTGATCATTCTGCAGACAAGCCCCCACAACAAGAAGATGGTGTGCCCTTTCTGCCAGGCAGCAATTTATGTGGTATATTCTTTTCTAAAGCAGAAGCCCCATCCCTTAGCACATTTCACCGTGTTTTTGTGTCATGACTTAAAATCCTAATTGAGATCCTCTTAAACGGATTGCTCAACTCACTACATAAACCTCGGCACATATATATTCATAAATAAGCAGTTATAAACCAGGAACCATTTGGCAAAAAAAAAAAAAAAACTCACCTTAAGACAAAGATTGAGTAGTAAAAATACATTGAATACAAAATTCACCACCAATGCAATGGTGGCATATGATTCAAAAAGAAGCTCAACTGCTCGGTTGGCATTCCCCAAGTTGGTAAGATTCTCCCCAGTCAAACCATCTGATCTCAATATATCTAACGACACTTCTGTTAGAACCGAAAAACTCAAAACCGTACACACTGCTGAAATCGCTAAATAACTGACACCCATTTGTTACGAAAAA
Source organism: Salix caprea (assembly GCA_964035475.1). Taxonomy (NCBI): domain Eukaryota; kingdom Viridiplantae; phylum Streptophyta; class Magnoliopsida; order Malpighiales; family Salicaceae; genus Salix; species Salix caprea. The sequence goes on along the minus strand of OZ037759.1, from coordinate 7,205,661 downwards.
CAGCCTCTCTACAAAAACCCACCTCCCAAAAATTCATAAGAACTGGCCTAACATGCCTCTTTCCCACAATAATCACAACTTCAAACTAAACCGCAAAGAACAAAACCATCGAGTGGCTCAATTAGCTAAAAACTCTGACGAAACCAATAGATTATATTACCAAACTACAAGGCCCCCACCAAAACCCTGCAGAAAAATAAATAATCAGCAATCAGAATATAATTCGAGGCAGAAAAAGAAAAAAAAATTCGTTATATACTCAATTCAGGTAACTTTCTCAGTTTTCAGCATCATGGCAATTTGATGGAGAAAAAGTTACGAACCTCATTTTTAATTAAACAGAAACGTTAGAAACGTTACAATTAATTTGATTTACAACCCAAGATAGGCAACGACAAAAAAACCCTAGATTTTGCGTTGTAAAAATAAAATGAAGATAAGAAAAAAAGAACCTGACTTGATTCGATTCGATCCGATCAGAGAAGGAGAAGAACTGTTGGTCCTGGCGTCGGTGGCAGAGAGAATAATAAAAACAAATAAAAGGCCTGATTGTGTTTAGAGAGTGAGAGTTGGGGGGGGCTGTTTTTGCGGGAAAGTCATGTAAAGTATGTGTCGTGATATTAACTTTTTTTTGTCATCGTTGTCTCAAAGAATAATAATAATAATAATAATTTAAATCATTGTATGCTATTTGTTTTCTTCTGCTTGTTTTTTATTTTCATGCTGATTCATTGAACTTTATAATTTTTATGTTTATAAATTTCAATATATATTAATTAAAAATAAAAAAACTGTTGAGACAATTTAATAATATAGCTATATATATAAGATGATGTGAAATAATAATATTCTCTTTGATTCTCTAACCTCTATTGTTTTTATTGAATATATTGTTTGCTTATAAATATATAGTTTTATAATGCATCCTCATCAAGACTGCTTCTCATTTTTTATTGTATTTATAATATAATAAATCATATATTTAGTGTATTTATAATATAATAAAAGATATAAATGTTTGATCAGAGCAAATCTCTTAGAAAAGGAGCGCTGCATCATTCTCATTAACGGGGTGCTAAGTAGGTGGAGCATGTGCGCACCTTCCCCCCTTATTTAAAGAAAGATTTACTTTTCTTCCTCTGTATTTTTAATATAGAAGATGATATTGAGGCAAATCTTTGGTTTTTCAGAAGAAAAAAAAAAAGAAAAAAACTGCATTAATTGATCATCCGAACCCGCATTCAAGAAAGTATTATTCAATAATCTTAAAAAGTTTCTTTCTGGGCAATGCTGCCTTGCTTAAATAAATACATAATATGCAAAAGAATGTACATGTACACAAACAACAACAGTAGGGGCAGCCCCTCTCCTACCTCCACTTTTCACAGCCGTATATCATGGAGAAGGTTTAAAAAAAAACATCCTCTCTCCCATCCACAACATATCAGGAGGAGTTTTCCTCGTCAATTTAATCAGCAGAGCTCGTAAAACACTCTGATAATCACACTGGCAAGTATATGTATAACCCCAGTTTTCCTCCCTCTATAATTCACACATCAAACGGAGCAGCTGTTGCTCTTGACGTAGGAGATCCTTGAGACCTTGATGCAGCAATCTTTGCAGCCACTTCAGCCACAACAAGTCTGGTTAATAGCAAACCTGCAACTAAGGCTGCGGCCATTAACATGGTGAAAACTGCACTCCAGCTCTTAGAAGAAATGTAACCTGTTAATAAAGGTCCGAGCGCAGCTCCCACCGAGCCTGTTCCATCTATGATTGAAGTAACGGTGGCCAATGCCCTTGAGTTTCCCCTCAAGGAACTGTGAGTTCCCAAGTCAGCCGAGACAGCTGTTGTTATAAGGGCATAAGGGCCGTTCACAAAAATGCCGGTGATAAACATAAGAGTAAGGTTTAGACCCAAGGAAAGGTGGCCGTAGCTCCGGTAGAAAAAGAGAGCAGGGATGGCACAGTACATGAAGCTTGCTGCTGTAATTGCTCTGGCATCTAGGCGATCAGAAACGTGACCAGCTAAGATCCCCCCAACCACCCCTCCAACATCAAATAACGTTGACAAGTTTCCGGAAGTTCCATCGGATAAGTACTTTCCGTCAATGGCTGAAAGGTTGATGAGAATAATAAGTCCACATTCCTAATATGACTACACAAAAGTAGCAAAAGAACACATTTCACCAGTTACAAAATGACAAACACCTGTGGTTTACATCTAGATTTATGAATGAGTATACAGTAAGTGAGACTTAACATTTCTATCGATGTTAAAGAGTTTCAACCAGTCATAGAAGACTCATGAAACCAATGGATCTCATTTTCTCCCTTCACTTAATAAGCGCATTAAAGAATGCTACCCAAATTCATGTTAATCCCAAAAATGAAAAAGGCTAAGACGCCCGAATTACCTGTGTGGCTAATGTAGAAGGGAAGCCAGTAGAGAAAAGTATAGGCCACCAGTTTGGAGAAAAATAGGCAAAGTGCAAATGGAGCAACTCCAGGTATCTTCCATGCTTCAATGAACCCCACGGCTTCCTGTTTAACATCAGATTCCGGTGTCAAAAGAGGCTCTGTGACTCCCTCCCCAGCTTTATCTGGAGAGTTCAATTCATCTTCGTCTTTGTCAGCTCCAACAGCTTCGGGACTAACAGGCAGTAACAAAAACACAAGCAAACCAACAAAAGCAATAAGGAGACCAGGCAGAACAAAGGACCAGCCCCATCCATAGCTTAGCATTGCAGAAGCAATCAAAGAGCCTGAAATATTCCCAACAGAAGTGTGGGCATTCCATATCCCCATAATTAGCCCCCTCTTCCTCTTCCCAAACCAATTACCAACCACCGCAACCACCGAAGGCCATCCAGTTGATTGGAACATGCCAGCAATCATTTGCACTATCAAGTAGTAGTAAAAGTTATGCACATTTGCCCAAAAACCAACGCCAAATAATGACGTAAATATTCCAGTTCCAACCATTCCTATTGTCAAAAAGATCCTTACATTCATCCTATCACCTATGTGCCCTGAAAAGAACATTCCAATGGCATATACAGCAAGGAAAGCCAAGTCAAGCTCACCAAGCAAGGCTGTTCCATCTGAGGCATTAAATGGAGCCCAGCCGTCTCCAAGTTTCGATGAGAATCTTTTTCTTTCAACTGGTTCACTTGAGTACGTAATCCTCCATGGGACAAAGTTCAACCCCACCTCCGATGAATTTGGATCGAGGGTACTCTTGACAATGCTCGTGGTTTTCCGAGCAGCATGGTAGCTCGCGTATGCCAAAAATGTAACGATCAAGACAATGGCTTGGTGGGTTCCGTAGGAAAGCCTTCTCCTCTTTACGCATTCTAAGAATCGAATACCAAGAGGCGGCTTATTTCGGTTTCTTTCAACTGGATCCAGAATTGAACTCATGTATAGCTCTTCAAGGAACGTGGGGGGGTAGGGATTCAACTTCCTCTCTTAGAACATAAGCAGCTCCCTGCAAAACAGATGAAAAAAGGTTTCACATGAGCTCACAATGATAACTTAGTAACAGGCTAAAAGTAGCAGGAGTTGAAAAGGCTTTTGATAGCAAGGAGAAAGTCTTCGAATGAATCTAATGTCTTTAAGTTTCCACCAATCTTCACTTAAAGACTGGAACTCTTCTTTTACAGAAGTTCTAAGTGACTCTTTAGAGATTCATTAAAACACATAAATACATGAGCTCCTAATAAATAACTCTGGATTCTCTCGAAATTAATTTCTAACACACCTTTCAACTCTCAGCATTATAAAAAATTATACTATATCTAGTTATATGAAAGGATTTCTACAGTCTACTACCACCTCAACATCACTCATAGCAAATCAAACTAAGGAACTCAATTGACACAAACTAGTAACTTTTCGCAGTCGTATGACTGATTAGTTATTTTTATTTTATTTTTAAAATCCTCAAACTTGCATCGATTTAGCAGAGGAGTTCAATAATATAAAACTACAAACTCTCGAATTCTGTTAATTAACATTTGAAAGGAAAAAAAAAAACCCTCAAACGCTCTAAAAGCCACTAATATCTCACGTTTCCAAGCATGCCAGAAATTATTTTTAAATTCGGGACAAACAAAGCCCGTATTGAAGGAGACAACATGAATAAATATTCAAACTACAAAAGGCTTCCTCTAAAAAATTTTTATTCAAACTCCAGTTTTGCAAACGCTAGACTTTACAGTCTATCAATCCATTAGATTTTTTACAGAATAAATCAAGAAAAAAATCCATAATCAATGTAAATAAATAAAAAACAAGAAGGAGAAGGTAATTCTCAGCAATCAGAGATAAACCCAGGATTTCTTGGGCAATAAATTTACATTTCAACAAAAACCCATTTCTCAAAATCAACTTCTGTGGACTCTCTCCAGACCACAAAGAAACCAACACGGAAATCAATTACCAAAATTTCAAAACCAAGAATATGAAAACGAACATTTATCTAAACAATGAACAGAAATCATTAAATACGGAAACTGAAGAGTAACAGCATACCCTGTTTTAGTGTAACAGAGCTTTCAAGAGATTGTTTGCTCTCACCTTCTCACTCTAGAAACTATCAATTTCTCTTTCTAAAAACAGAACCTAAACACCAAACTCTCTCTCTCTGTGCTTCGGTTTTATTTTCCTTGTTTCTATTTCTCGACAATGAAACAAATACGCCGCGCGCTTGCTGCTGTTACCTCCAACGGGTGTCTTCTTAATGTAGCATTAATTCTTATTTTATTCGTGTGTTCAAATGTTTATTGTGCCCTTGCTTAATTTCGCAACAAGATATTTTACTTTTATTTTATATTACGTGACTTGACGAGAATGCCCTTGGCCGACCTGTCAGAAAAATGATTTATTTATATGGACGAGCTTCAGTTTTTTCCGATATTTTCTAACTTAAATTCTTGAATTTTTCAATTTTATTTGAAAAAAAAAACATATATTTAAATTGACTATTTTACTAATCTTCGATCCAAGTTGCTAAGATATTGAAAAAATTAATGGCATCCACAATTGCCAATAAATGAAACGCCCGAGTTGCTTTGAAATTATGACAGTGTATAGATTATAAATATAAAATGGTATTAAAAATATATTAAAATAAGTTTTTTTAATATCATTGAAATAATCCAAAAATATTATAAATATTTAATTTAAAACAAACATATTTGTAAAGAAAAAGAGTTGTGCTAGGAGTCTACCATTGTGGGACCTCCTCGTTAATAATTCAGCCTCCCCTATCATTGACGAATTGTTTTGATGGTGAGAGAGGCGTACTCGAGCTACAATACAGTCGGCACAGTTGATTAATTCCAGCGTCGAGCACAGGATTCGAGAGGGGAAGCATCATTCTTTAGAATTGCCACGATAACAAGTTGCGCTGAAAATTGGGGAGGTGGATGGCCAAACAAATTTGCAAGGTCAAACAACACAATAACAAACACACACGAATTCTTCTGTCATCATCAACGTGGAGTTCAGTTTTTTAAAGTTTGACTTCAGCTCATGACTAGTTATTTAAATATATTTTAAAAATATTTTTGAAAAAAAAAAATATTTTTATTTTTTATTTTAAATTAGATTTTTTATGTTTTATATTATTTTTATGTATTGATGTTGGAAATAATTTATCAAAAATATAAAAGTATCATTTTAATGCATTTTTAAATGAAAAAAACTTTAAAAAACAATTTAAATCACGCTTTCAAATAGTCATTATATAGGGGGTGTTTGGGAGAGCTTTTCAAAAGTGATTTTGAAAAAAAAATGAATTTTTTTTATTTAAATTAATTTTTTTGGTGATTTTAGATAATTTTGACGTGCTGATGTTAAAAATGATTTTTAAAAAATAAAAAACATCATTTTGATGCATTTCTAAACGAAAAAGCACTTTCTAAAGCAACCACAATTACACTCTCAAACAGGCAAATAATCACAACCACTCTCTTTGTTTCTATTGAGCTAAGACATCACTCTCATGACAATTTTCGCAAATACTATAGAATTTTAGCGAGCCAAAATGTGCTCCTTCATGTATTTAAGGGTCTATTTGAGAGTGTGATTAAAGTTATTTTTTAAAGTGTTTTTCATTCATAAATACATCATAATAATATTTGTTTTATTTTTAAATTTTTTTTGACATCATCATATTAAAATGATATAAAATATTAAAAAAAAAATTAAAACAAGAAATAAAAATATATTTTTTAATTTTTTTCAAAATCATTTTTGAAACATAATGTAAAAGGAGCTAGTTGCTCTTGTATTTTAAATTAATTTTTTTTGGTGTTTTTAGATAATTTTGATGTGCTGATGTCAAAAATATTTTTTTTAAAATAAAAAATATATCATCTTGATGTAATTCTAAACGAAAAAACACTTTCGAAAACAATCGCAACCACACTCCTAAACAGGCAAATAGTCACAACCACTCTCTTTGTTTCTGTTGAGCTAAGACATCACTCTCATGACAATTTTCGCAAATACTATAGATCTTTAGCAAGCCAAAATGTGTTCCTTCATGTATTTAAGGGTCTGTTTGAGAGAGTGATTAAAATTATTTTGTAAAGTGTTTTTCATTCATAAATGCATTATAATGATATTTTTTAATTTTTTTTTACATTATCATATTAAAATGATATAAAAATATCAAAAAATAATAATTTAAAACAAGAAATAAAAATATATATTTTTATTTTTTTTCAAAATCAGTTTTGAAACATAATGTAAAAAGAGCTAGTTGCTCTTGTATTTTAAAAACATTTTAAAGACATTAACAGGGATGTATATATATTAAAAAAGATTGCTTATTTATTTTTTAAAAAAATCATAAATAACCAGAATATAACTTTGAATATTTTATTTATTTATTTATTCCTTGAATAGCGGATATGGCATCCTACGAAAATGACGTATTCTATGAGGTCCCCACCAAATCCAAACTTTTCCAACCCACACGCATCAACTCGGGTCCAGAAGCCTCAACTGGTAATTGAGAAGGGCAGACTCGTCAAGCTACATAAAGTCGAGATACTGCCCCTTCGTAGCTTCACAGTCTCGACAGGGTTATTCTTGTACTTCCACAACCAGCGTCATTTATCAATAAAAAGCCGCGGGAACGCATATTCGCATATCCGGAAGGAATTATTCCTAGGCTTCGGTGCCGGAGTGGAGGTACGGAAATTCAGACGTGGCAAGATTAATGGATCTTATGGAGATGGATGCATGATGATGGGGGGATGGAGTGGGCGTGGATGGCCGAAGCTAATCTGACATATTTTTTGATGATTTAAAATTATTTTAATGTATTGATATTAATATTTTTAAAAAATATAAAAAATTACTTTAATTATATTTCTAAACATATCTTTAGTCTCTGTATACTAAACATAACTCCACCTTTGAAGTGGTAATGCTCCCAACTTTTTTAAAATAAATAAATAAAATTCGCTCCAACTTTTTTAATTTGCTGACGAAGATGAATGAAAGAACCAGATGCCTTTAGCCATTCGACTTCGGGTGGACGTGTTTTTTTCCAAGTCATTATTTGTACGAGTGTTGGTGATATTGTTTTTAAAATATTTTTTATTTTTTAAAAATCATTTTTAGAAATAATCTAAAATACTAAAAAAATAATTTAAAATAAAAATTTTAAAAATTATTTTGTTAAAAATTTAGTGTCGTGCTGATGGAATTCACAATGGGCGTCTGTATAGTGTATACTACACCGGGGGTTCTTGCATAGAAAAAGTTTTATTTATTTATTTATTTATTTACAAAGATTTCTAGCCCCCAGTTTGATCCACTCTGGGATCTGAACCTTAGAGAGAGAGAAAGGCCAGAACGATGTCACTTCACAGTTCACACCTCCCCGTGATAAAAAAAAAACAGGAGAAAAAAGAAACAACGAACAAGTCATGGGTTGTTGTCATCTTCGCAGGATTAGGGCTTTGTCGACTCCACTCTGTCACATCGCTCCCTTTCTTCGACTTAAATAATTAGTGAGATTCATATAATACAACATTTCTCTCGCTCTGTCTTTTCCCTCCTTCTCTTGCATCCACTTCGTTCCTCTGCACCACCGGTCTCCCACCATTCTGTGTCTTTAATTTTTAAATCCTAACCCTAAAACCTCGAAGTTTCAAATACACTCGTGGATGGTAATAAAACGAAGCAGTTTTGAAATTATTCTCGTATGCGTCCAGGAGATGGCTTCTTCTCTTTTATGATTTAGGATGATTCATCGCGTGGTACTTCTTTCTCTTTTATGACTTGGGTGATTGTGTTGTTTTTTAAAATATATTAAAATAATAAATTTTTTAAAAATATTTTTAGCAACAATACATTAAAATAATTCTAATATATATATTATGAAATGAAGTTTGAACCACATTCGAAATAGCACATTAATCATTTTCATTAAATCATTTTCAAGCATGTCAAAAGGAGTGATATGAGACCAGAAGAAAAGTCAAAGATGAAGCTCAGTTAAAATTGAAAGGTGGGAAATGGGAGGAAAGTTAACGATCATCATGCTACGTTTATTAATTTTTCATTTAAAGAGAAACACTATATCAAACCCTTAAAACTTCAAGAAAATTAATTTAACAAGAGCCCACGAAGCCCAAAAAGAAACATTTTTATTTTTCTTTAGTCTAAATTTATTATTGAAAAAAAATATTATTTTAATCATGTATTATTCATATATAGTTCTTTAAAAATCTATATAACACTCTCTATTGAATTTTAAAGTACCTGGTCATTTAAGAGAAAGTATTATAAATCCATAATTATATGTATTGAATGTTCATGAATCTTGATTTTTCATAACCCTTAATTTTATTTATTTCTCCTATAAATAACCTATTTATCTTGTATTCCTGGTATCTTTAGAAAAATAAAAAGCTATTATTTCATAATTTTTATTTTATTTTATTTATTTCATATTTTTTTTTCTTTTTATAACATCATTAGTGTTTCGATATTGTCACCAATAAAAAACTAGAACCGAGGACGGAATTCTCGATCGCAAAATCCAATAAAAAAATTCATTGGAAAATCCTTCATCTCTGAATAGTTTGTGACTGATTTTATGATGGGAATACATGCAACGAAAAAATATGTCACAAACGAGACTGATAAACTCGAAAAAAAAATGGAAAAAAATATAAATTTTGGTCATAATTCCATCACAAAAAATAAAATAATAATTAATTCCCATCGCAATTCCACCATTGATAATGAAACAAATATAAAAATTAAATTTAAAAATGAAAATATAACACGAAAGTTATTTTTTAGCTTTCTTTCAAAGGTATTGTGGTGTTTCTGTTGCTCTTTTTTTTTTTTTTTTAAAAAGAATAATTTAACCAACAAAAATTAACAATGAGCACTGTATTTCCATGAAAAGATAATTATATCCCCAAAACCAAAGCTAATTTGTTGTGAATTGAGTAAAATAATTATTTGGCTAGTAATTTAAATCTATTGATATATTGAAATGGTCATGCTCTATAAAATTAATATTAATATATTTTGTCTGTTTAGTTAATGACGGGAAGTCCAAATTCGACAAGGGACGATGAACATGAACATCAGTAAGGTTTTGGGCTCTTGCTTAATCTCTTATTTCAACGGCACCTAGGCTCACTTTTAAACTTCTAGGCGCCGCCGAAATATGCTTTGGGCCCACTCATACCCATGTATGAGTATGGGCCTAGACAAGAGCATATATCCCGGCCCATCAACACATTTTTTTCCTTGATTTTTGAAGAAAATGCTCCTAAACCTTGGAGAGAGAAAATAATAGCAAATAAATAGAACTCAAATTTCGACGATAAAAATAATAATAATCAGAAGTTAAGCATGGGATTATCACCCTGATCCACAGAAGAAGAGTCTCGATTACTTCCCCCGCTCTGATTGAAATGCCAGACAGAACATTGAAATCACATTGTTAATTTCCATGAGCTTATCGACTTGATCTCCTGAAGACAGCTCTGGTTTTCCAAGGTTTAAAAAACAAGGTCGGAGACAGGAACACAAGGTGAAGAAAAGGTCTGGGTAGACAAGAATTTGTGGTCGTATCAGATTGGTCCTTCATTATAATCAAAAGACTACGCTGTTAATGAAAAATCTATCTGCAACGCGAGTGAAATTTGAACTCTCTTGACACGCAAATTGGGCTTCGCTACAGAAATTAGTCAAATTACAGGCAAGATTCGAGTGGAGCAGAGTAACCAGAGAGTTTTAACCAAAACGGAACTATCATTGATATCAGCAGAAGCAGCAGCCGCAGCGGCGGCGGCAGCGGCGGCCGGATTAGCTCAAAGCACTAGGAACCAAACTTCACATCTCTCTATTCTTATTCACTCGCCACTAGTTTTAGTTTTTTTAAAACCCAAAAAGAAAAGGAAAAAGAAAGACTCCGCAGCAGCCTACTCAACCTTAACATGGAAAACATTAGCCCTCTCCTCTTCTTTCACCTTAGGCACCACAACCTTTAGAACCCCATTTTTCATTTCAGCTTTTATTTCATCAGTTTTGTACATCTTCTCAGGCAAGTCAATCCTGCTGCTGTACCTCCTCGCATTCTCTTCATCGTCCGATTTCTTTTCTGCTTCCCCTTTAATTACCAGACTGTTCTGCTCCACGGAGACCTTTATATCCTCCTTGCCAAGACCAGGCATATCAATACGGAGATTGAGAGCATCGTCGGTCTCCTGCGCATCCCACCCACGGCGGAGCCCACCAGCACTGGGAGCAGAGATGAGTGGATTTTCCATGAATTGGTCCATCATGTTAAGGACCTGGGACAGACTCCTCGTCGGTGAAAATGGATCAAACACACCTGCAATGTCAATTTGAAACATAAAACGTTAATCATTGGAACCCAAGGTTCAAACCCCCAGTTTCCGCTTAACAAATTACTGATATCAAGGCAAAAATAATGAAATTAAAAGGTGATAGTGTTACTATAAATATGAAATTTAAAGGCAAATGCAGAGGTGGTGTGTATCAAGGAACGAAAAGACAACTACCAGAGAGAAAACCATCACGGCTGCGTGAAAGAGAGCGATGGGAGCGGCGATCATCAGTCCCACGGTCGCTTTCATGATCACCGTCATAGTCTCTGAGGGCATTGGTGTTGAAAAGGCGAGAAGAAGGAGAGGTGGCTACTGGGCGGAGAAAAGAGCTGGAACGGATAACTCTAGAAGAGACTAGTCTCTTGAGAGCCAGGGAGGAAGCCATTGATGATTTGATGTTGAACCTAGGAAGCGAGTACTTGTGTTGCTATATTTTGCTAGCTTTTGATTTTATCTTGTTGAAGAAAGAAGGGGGCAGCATGGATTTTATAGGGATGGTGGAAGGCGCTAGAAAGAAGGTCCGGGAGAGAAGTTCTGTTACTGGATGATTCTGGAAGGACCGAGGACGCGGATCTTCTTCTTCTTTACTGTTATTATTATATTCCCTGACTTGTTGTTCAAGATATATGGACCGAATGGTCAAATATTGAAAATAGAAGGACTTGTTTGTTTCTCAATAAAATATTTTATCTTGATATAAAAAATAAAGGAAATCCAATAGATTCTCTTAAACTTAAGTTAATTTTTCTAAATCACAAACCGAGAGATCGATTACGAATCACAATATCTAACTAATTTAATATTAAAAAATAAAATCATAAAAAATATCAAAATAGCAATAAAAGAAGGATCAAATTTGAAAGAAAAAAAATAATGAGCAAGGGTGAAAATGAAAAACAAATCATGTCAAATTAAAAGAAAAGCAACTAGAAAATAAGAGCCAGATCTGATAGATTAAAAAGTTGGAGGATTAAATTGAAAACAAATCAATTTCTTGAAATTCATTAAAATAAAACAAAATACGATGAATAAAAAGGACCGGGCCCAAAGAGAAAGGCTGATGTGGATTTCTATGTGGAGAGAAAAAAAAAAGGATAAAAAGATTGCCGGTGATAGACAAGAAATTCGTTGACCATACGCCGGGAAAGGACACCAAGACAAATCATATGATACAGCGTAGCAACGGTTTCAAGCGCCAAAGGAAGTCGCACGCTTCACTTGAAGGTAATGGAGTAACTGACGAGTGTAACACCTTGTAAGAAAGATAATTAACATGGTTCCAATAAAAAGTGGCTACAAATTAATATAAACAAATAAGGCAAATGAGAAAAATAACATGGTTTTAAAGATATAATTTATTATCACAACTATAGTAAAAAAAGAAGAAATACAATCATGAAATAATAATAATAATAATAATCTCCTACATATTCATAATCAAATAATTAACTAATATGAAATCCCAACAATTCGCTCGAAAATTTGATTAAATGAAGAATGCTCGATGAAATTAAATTTGAAAGTATTAATCGTGTGGTGAGAAATATTATTTATTTAAACAAAACAAATTTTTATTTTAAAACGTTGAGCTTAATTGAAATAAAAAATATAAATGTTTAATTGATCGAACACGGGGAGAGAGAGACTTGATAAATTTAGTCATGCGTTAAACAACATATCCCCGTAAACACATTTTTAGTATAGTACGAGAGTATAGTTGAGTTTGTTTTAAAAATATTTTTTTATTTAAAAATATATTAAAATAATATATTTTTTTAATTTTTAAAAATTATTTTTAATATCAGAATATAAAAATATTAAAAAAAATTAATTAAAATAAAAAATTAATTTTTTTTTAAATTTTGTTAATAATATTTTTGAAACGTAATGTTAAACAAATACTTAATAATATGATGAAACAGTGATGTGTTTTTTATTCAATATCAATAATTTATCCATTGAATTCTTAAATATCAGAATATACTGAGAATTGTTTTCTTCGTTGATTTTTTAAACAGTTGATTTCTAAACAACAAAATATAATTTATATGGATAAAAGTGAAAGTAATGATAATTTTGTATTAATAAAGTAGCTACTCTTTCAATTAAAATTTCTCTATATATAATATTTTCATTCTAATTTTTAAAATATTATTTTAATATTAACATATTAAAACAATTTCAAAATAGAAAAATTAAGTTTTAATAAAAAACAAATTAAAACTATAATAAATATTGATTAACACGTCGTTAAATATTTTTGTAAGATAAACCGTCTTCGCATGTAAAATTGTCAATAGCCATTGAATCCTTCTTTCAATATTTGAAATGCCACCCCAGAAAACCTTTAAAATCTCAAAGTGACCCAAACCGTCCGTTAGACTCATCCATTACCACCAGCAGGCAAGCAGTCAGCAGCATCAGACAGACTCTCTCTCTCTCTTTTCATTCCTGCTCACTGATCAACTCCAAAAAATTCAATGTTAGATCTAGGTCCATTTTCAGACGATAAATTCGACCCGAAAAAATGGATAAACTCCGCTTGCAAGACCCGGCACCCACAAGAATCACTCGACAAACACTTGGTGGATCTTGAAATGAAACTCCAGATGGTATCCGAAGAGATCGCTGCCTCTCTCGAGGAACAGAGCGCTTCCGCTCTCCTCCGTGTCCCTCGCGCCACTCGCGATGTCGTTCGCCTACGTGACGACGCCGTTTCTCTTCGCACCTCTGTCTCTTCCATCCTCCAAAAGCTCAAAAAGGTCAGGTCCTCTCAAGTTTCCCATTGTTTGTATAGATCTAAAGACTAACTCAAAATCATGATTAATTAACTCAATCCGATTTAATGTTGATACATTTAGGCAGAGGGAACATCGGCGGAATCTATAGCGGCACTTGCTAAAGTTGATACTGTAAAGCAGAGAATGGAAGCTGCTTACGAGACCTTGCAGGTTAAATTTTAAAGAGATTGGTGTCTTATTTGGAGAATTTGATTATTATCAACTGTTGATATTGTTTTTTTGAGTTTTGTTAATTTGAATTATGATTAAAATAGGATGCGGCGGGGTTAACGCAATTGAGTTCCACAGTGGAGGATGTGTTTGCTAGCGGTGATCTTCCTCGTGCTGCGGAAACATTGGCTAATATGAGGCATTGCTTATCTGCTGTTGGCGAGGTAATGATTTTCGTTGATCTGGGTGTTATTCGTTAAAGTTTTCGTGGGCGTGCTTTTTGAAATCGGAAATAAAATCATTTTGTATATTTCTAGGTTGCTGAATTTGCTAATGTGAGGAAGCAACTCGAGGTTTTAGAGGACAGGTTAGACTCAATGGTACAGCCTCGCTTGATGGATGCATTATCTAATCGCAAGGTAAGATACAAGTACAGAATCTTGTTTTGGTTGTTGTAGTTGCCTTGTCTTGATTACTGAATTTTGTGCTTGGACATTTGCCTTGATGCAGGTTGATATCGCTCAAGATTTGAGGGGAATTCTGATGCGAATTGGGAGATTTAAGTCTCTAGAGATGCATTATACCAAAGTTCATTTAAAGCCTATAAGACAGCTATGGGAAGATTTTGAAACTAGACAACGTCCTAATAAGCTTGCAAGTGAGAGGAATGAGATGGACAGGTTATCGGGAAGTAATGATTCACTGGCAATTTCATTTGCAAGTTGGTTGCCGAGTTTCTATGATGAATTGCTTCTCTATCTTGAGCAAGAATGGAAGTGGTATTACATTTTAATCTTTCCAAAATTATATATTGTTTAGGAATACATATTTTTAAACTATTTTTTTTTTATGTTGAATGGATTACCTGTCATAGGTCCATTAATGCATGAAAGAGGTGAATAAGTAATGTTAAGACTGTCCTAATTCTGCCAGTTTCTGAATACAGCTGTCCCAACATTAAGTTTCTTGCTTGCTTAAGAATAGTGTTGATGAGAAAGTATCGCTAGTAACTGGCGTCTACATGAATGAATGCATGTATAGGAGACTGCAATATTTGATTCAGTATGTAGAACCAAAACTAAACAGCTACTTAGTGCCAGAATCTGATTGTTAAATTCAATTGCTGTAAGGTTGGTACGTATAGTATGAAGGCAGTTACATAGTTTTAGGGAAACATTTGATTTTATATTTCTCGCATTCCATTTTTCCAGGAAAGTTTGTTTTCTTTGGATTTGTAAGTGAAATGCATTTCTTATAAAGCTGTTAAAGCACTTAAACATCTGGTCTTCTCAGTGCAAATAACATGCTGAGTGGCTTTGGAACTGTGCTTGGTGTCTCAGAAAATTAGGGGCCATCATATGTGTTGATTAATCATTGACTTATTTCAAATGATATCAATTTGTAGTGAAAACTATTGTCCGCAGGTGTACGATTGCTCTTCCTGATGATTATAGAACTCTCGTGCCAAAGCTACTAATTGAGACAATGGCAGCTCTGGGGGCAAGTTTTGTTTCCCGTATCAATCTTGCCGCTGGAGATGCCGTCCCTGAGACAAAAACACTTGCCAAAGGTTTAATCTTACATCCTTTGAGTTTGACATCTTTAATCATATTGCTTTGCGTGATTTAATGCCGATGGACATTTTTTTTGGTATCCTCAGGGGCTAAAGTCCCAGAAACAACTAAAACTAGGCTATTCACATTCTTTGTGCATTCCAGTTTATTGCTAACTTGTTTCAGTTAATGTGATTGTTGATTCAGGCTTTAAAATTTCTCCATTTCATTAGGGGAAATAGTAGATTGTCTTAGAGGATGTTTTGAAATTGGTAATTGCACTACGCCCATGATCTGTTGGGATTGGGTTTAGGGGTTTTAGTGTGTGTGTGGGGTGGGGTGGGTGGGTGGGGGGGGTTATGCTATCCCCCATGTCTAGCTTAAAGCCACATGCCTTCTTATGAATGAACAAAAGGAGAAAAATAAATGGTAAATTTGATCTGGTAAGCACTGCAGAAAAGTAAAAAAAGAGAACATATGGCAACTTCATTTCATGTTATTTTGTTTTTGTTTTAATGTTATATTGAAAATGTGCTTAGGTTAAGTTTTGATTTCAAATTTATTGTGCATCCTTCCATTTCTATCTGTAAATGCAGGATTATTGGATATTTTATCTGGAGATATGCCCAAGGGCATCAAGATTCAGGCTAAGCATCTTGAGGCCCTGATTGAGTTGCACAACATGACAGCCACCTTTGCAAGGAATGTTCAGAACTTATTTTCGGAATCTGATCTTCGAGTTTTAATGGATATGTTGAAGGCAGTCTACCTTCCTTATGAATCTTTTAAACAGAGGTAACTGTCAACTAAACTAGATGCTCTATTTTGGTTGAGTGATTCTTAGTCTAATCTTTTGCTTATAGTATAAGCTTTATTGGGTTCATGGCATGAGGACCTTTTCTTGCTCAGTAAGTCAACATGTTTAGTTTGCTGAACAAAGAGGTCTTCTGTTTATCTTAAAAGTCAGCTGGAAATTCTCATAGGTGTGAATAGGGGGTTTGACCATTTTACAGACAAGAGAGTGTGATCATTGCAAACATTCGTTTTCATGACTGGAAGGGGAATATAGGTTCCGCGTCACTTAATTCTGTAAATTAAAGATGTCGTAAGCTCTCTTACCCTAATCAATTCACATGATTGTGACAGAGAAGAGTGTCATCATGTAAACCTAGCAAGTCTAATAGAATTATTCAATTGTCCAATTAATCTGTTCAGTCCTTTCTGTTCCAGCTCATGATAAATTTGGTTTCAAGGTGATCTGTGTTTTAGTTGGATTGCTGATAAGATTTCAGTTATTTTGATGCCAACCACTAACAATTCGGTTATTGTGATAAACAGGGAGTATAGCTGTTATCTATTTTAATATGCTCAATTAACTTCTGACCTCTGTTTTCTTTTCATTCTTGGTTTCTAAATGAGGCATAGACCATAGTCTTCCATTAGTTGACTAATGATTGGATGTATTACAGGTATGGACAGATGGAGCGTGCCATCCTCTCTTCTGAGATTGCAGGGGCTGATCTAAGGGGAGCTGTTACTCGTGGTGTGGGAGCCCAGGGCATTGAGTTGAGTGAAACAGTTCGAAGAATGGAAGAGTCTACTCCCCATGTCATTGTTCTTCTTGAAGCAGCTGTAGAAAGGTGCATCAGCTTTACTGGTGGTTCTGAAGCAGATGAACTAATTCTTGCACTTGATGATGTAATGTTACAGTACATTTCTTTGCTGCAAGAAACGCTTAAATCTTTAAGAGCTGTGAGTGGAGTAGATAACATTGGTGATCCAAAGAAGGACATAGGTTTGGAAAAAAAAGAAGGAAGTCAAAATGCTCGCAAAGTTGACATGGTCTCGAATGAAGAGGAATGGTCCATTGTTCAAGGGGCCTTACAGATACTCACAGTTGCAGATTGTCTAACAAGCAGGTCCTCTGTCTTTGAAGCTGCCTTAAGATCCACTCTAGCTAGAATAAGCACAAGTTTGTCTCTTTCGGTATTTGGATCAAGTTTGGACCAAAATCAGTCTCATGTGACCATTATTGATGGAAACGGTGAGCCATCCCTGGGACAAAGAGCTGCCTTGGATGTGGCAGTTGTACGACTTGTGGATGCTCCTGAGAAAGCTCGGAAACTATTTAACCTTTTAGATCAGGTACATAAAATATAGGACCTGTCTTTTTCCTCCTCATTTGGGAAAATGACAGGGTTCATGCTGCTGTGGCCTTGAAATAACTTTCTGCAATGATATTTTTGGTTTTCTAGACTATCAATTTGCCATCCAGTAATGCTTTCTGTTTACTTTTAACACATGTTTCCTTGCCATTTCATTGTTTCTTAAACTCTGTAATAGTGACATTCTCGTGTTGTATTTCAGTCCAAAGATCCCCGCTTTCATGCGCTTCCACTTGCATCACAGAGAGTCTCGGCATTTGCTGATGCAGTGAATGAACTTGTTTATGATGTCCTCATATCTAAAGTACGACAGCGCCTCAGTGATGTATCTCGTTTGGCAATTTGGTCTGCAGTTGATGAGCATAGTTCTTTCCGTCTCCCAACCTTCAGTGCATACCCTCAGTCATATGTAACCAGTGTCGGAGAATATCTTCTTACCTTACCCCAGCAGTTGGAGCCACTTGCCGATGGCATATCTAACAATGATGCCAACAATGAAGATGCACAGTTTTTTGCAACCGAATGGATGTTCAAGGTAACCACCTCATATCATAAGGATAAAGCCACTGCCTTTTGTTTCCACGTTTTCTTAGTGCTTGGATTGCAATTAAAAAGGAACAGGTGTCAATTTTGACCCAACTAAGATATGCATGTGACAATTTGGAAACCGAGAAGGCCTGATGACCAGCTGACCAAGTTTATTCCCCTTTTGGTTTTGGTAGAGGTTATCTGATCTTAAAACCCTGAAGATTTACTGTGGTCATTTTCTTAGCTTTAGAACTACAGGGACTTGAAATAAATTTCTTTGGTAAAGTAGATTACCTCATCCCAAAAAGGCACCGGTCTAGTTTACAAGGTCTTGAGGACGAGTTGGGGTTAGAGTGCTCAATTTGGAATCTACTTGCCAGTAAACATGAAAAACAAATGATGAAAAAAAGAAAAGAATTTGTAAGCAAAATAGTAAGGGTCTTTAATATGATTAGTTTATGGCTAAACTGAAAGAAAAAAATGCTTGCTACCTGGAAAAAGCTAGCAATACACGCAAATTTCTGGCTACCATTCTCTTAGCAGGATTTTAATTTCTTATGTCATGCAAATTTATATAACCAGTTTGATGGGGGGTACATTGCTGTTGCCATGCTACAGGTTGCGGAAGGTGCCACTGCTCTTTACATGGAGCAGTTGCGGGGTATTCAGTACATAACAGATCGTGGCGCGCTACAACTATCCGTCGATATTGAATACCTGAGTAATGTACTCTCTGCTTTATCGATGCCGGTTCCTCCAATCCTTACAACATTCCACACTTGCCTCTCCACCCCAAGAGACCAGTTGAAGCAACTTGTGAAATCAGATTCAGGGAACCAGCTAGATCTTTCAACAGCAAATCTTGTGTGTAAAATTCGCCGGGTCAGTTTAGAGTAGAACCTCCCTTGCTGGAAATTTTGATGTTGAAATAAACAGTAGTTCAACTAAATCATTACCATCTCAGAAGATTCAGTTGTTGCCCCTGCCTTTTTATACGCATTGATACATGCATGTTGCCTTCACTTGAACTGCAAGCATCTTCTTCTCAGATATCCTTTCATGAAGCTACTTTTCGGTAATATATGATTATATCTCGGCTAGCAAAAAAAGCTGGAAGTATCCTTGTACTTGGCTTGCAAAATTGACCTTATGGAGGCGGTTGGCTCGGGAACTCCTTAGATCCCCCCATACCAAAGCAATTAAACATACCTAAAATTATTGTGTTTGTTTAGGGAGGGAATGGACTTTCTTTGGAACTTTTCATTCCCTCAAGATTAGGGAATGTGTTTCCCATATCAGATTCTCTAGTAGATAATTATTTTTTGTTACCTGCCTCTCTTTTATATTTTACTTTGACTCGTGTGCCCTTGTTTTTTTTAACAAATATTGTAAACTTAATAATTTATTGGAACAACTGTCATGTATTTTTAATTATTTAATTATATTACTATAATTATTTTGTCAAAATAATAAATTTATATAAATTCCTCTTTGATTCATTGCTTAAATCAAATACAATAAAGATATATTATCAAGACTTTTCGTTTTCAATTAAACACCAAAATCACATTTTCAGGAATTATATTCTCCAATAATCACATTTTAGGAAAACATTTAAAAATCACTGCAAAAAAGATTTGGTTAGGCAAGTTAACTCGATAATCCACTCGAGCCTTGTTTGGGTCGGGTTTTATTTAGAATTGGAAGTTAGCCTAATCAAATTTGGTTGACTTTACCATATTCTATATTATTATCTGACCTCCCTCTAGCCTTGAGCTGAATAAGACGACTCTGGTTGTTGGATTTTTATTAAAACTAAATTTCTGATCACAAAAACATACATATAGGATGACACGATGGTAACATATACGAGGAGGAATACCTTAATTTTTTTAAAATTATTTTATATGCAATATAAAAATTATTTTGAAAGCAATTGAAGATAATTTTTTTTAATAATATAATTAATTGAAGTAACAAATATTTGGATTTTATAATATGGAAGGAATATATTAATTGACTAAGAGGTGCATAAAATAAAGCACGATAGAGAAGTATTTAAGTCTGGTTACCAGGAACAAAAAGGGGGAGAATAATTTCTTTAAACCAGAACAGGAATATACTATACTCGTCCCCAATCTGAAGAAAGGGATCAAGGCTCGAAGGCATCCCCACTCCATCGTCTCCCAAACATATATCATCATAACACCCCCATCCAAATTCAAAACCAAACCCTAAGAATTAAATTCCACTTCAATCCTCAGAAAACCCTAAAAAGACCTATAAACCAATCAACGTAATCTCTTTTATTTTTCTTCAGAAGAAAATAAAGTTCTGTTAATTAGCCCAGTTCCCGCCATTATCAACCCATGGACCTTCAACGCGCTATGCTTGATGAACTCATGGGTGCAGGTAATAAAACCCTAGTTTTTTATTCGAATCCTGTCAGATTTACAAAGCTGTGATTATTGGATTGAAATTTGGGTTTGTTTGTTTTGTTAAAGACCGTAATTTGACGGAGGAAGAGAGAAAAGATTACAAGGAAATAACATGGGATTCAAAGGAGGTTTGTGCCTATTACATGGCTCGGTTCTGTCCTCATGACCTTTTTGTCAACACCAAGAGTGATCTTGGTGAGTTATTTTTAGCTTTATTTGATCAATTTTGATTGGATTCTGCTTATTCAGTTTGTTTTAAAGTTTTGGTATATCTGTAATTGAGTTGTCTTTTGGTGATTTTTTTATATCTTTCGCTAATTAGTTTATGCTCTTGTTGTTTTTGCTGCCAGGACCATGTGATAGAGTTCATGATCCAAAGTTGAAAGAAAGGTAGGTCTGGCAATTTTATTTTGACTGCCAATGCTAAGAAATTGCTGCGTTCTATTTCTGGCGTGTTACTGACTACAAGCTCTCTCTGCGTTATGTTTCTTGCTCTGTGTCATGTCATCTGATTCAATATGTTTGTTAAATTAGCTACTTCTTGATACTGATGTATTAGCTATTATTTTGTTTCCTTACACGAGACTAGCTGCTTCATATGTGCAACAAAAGATGAATCTTGTATTTGCAGAACACTGTTGGTGTGCTGTTTTTACTACATGATGTAACTGAACTAAACTGTTCAGCAGGTCCTTGTAAGAAGAGGAGCATAATTTTTCCAGTTCAAATTAGTCTGCAGTGTCAGTGATTTTTACATAAAGCCTTTTGGTTTTATTTTGTTTTGATGCTTGTGCTCGCAGTGCATGATAGATCCCACTTAGGTGTTCTATCAAAGTTTGGTTGGTCTTCCTCATCAGAATTTCCTTATACTCTCTGCATATCCACTCAAACATGATCTAATGGATTTTTTCAATTATTATCTTCTGACTTAAGCTTCGAGAAGTCCCCAAGACATGATGCATATCTGGCCAAATTTGAAGCTGAACTTGCTCTGAGATGTGAGAAATTGGTATGTCCCTTACTTCTATTCATTTGGTTGCTTGTTATCTGTGATATGTAATTTTACATATTTCCATTTGATCCTTTTCATCTACAGGTTGTGGAATTGGATAGAAGAGTTAGGCGTGGACGAGAACGCCTAGCTCAGGGGGACGAACTGATAGCACCTCCTCCGCTGTCAGCTGACAAGTCTGAACGGTTATCTGTGGTGGAAGAGAAAATAAAAAACCTACTGGTGCAAGTGGAAGCCCTTGGTGAAGTTGGGAAGGTGGATGAAGCTCAAGCTCTTATGAAAAAGGTGCTATGATTTTTATTGCTTACTATAGTTCCCTAGCAGATGTGAAAATAGCAAGGGGATAAAACAATGCATTCTGCTTTTAAGTTGCAGTTCCTTCTTGAAAGTATGATATTGTGCTACTCAATTTTTCCCCCCCTCTGAAATATGACATTTGGTGACTCTTCTAACAGGTGGACGAACTTAATGCTGAGAAAGCACTGATTCAATCCCAGAATGATAAAGTATTGATGGTTCCACAGGAGAAAAAGATGGCTTTGTGTGAGATATGTGGTTCTTTTCTAATTGCAAATGATGCTGCAGAGAGAACTCAGTCTCACGTCACCGGGAAGCAGCACATTGGATACGGGATGGTCCGGGATTATATTGCCGAGTACAAGGTGAGTTGCACGTTGTATTAATTCAGCATACAACATGTTTGTTTCTTTTTAGTCAACTGAGAATGTTGAATACAAATTTCAGGAAGCTAAGGAGAAGGCAAGGGAAGAGGAAAGACTGGCAAGGGAAAAAGAAGCCGAAGAACAGAGGAAACTGAGGGAGAAGGAATATGAGAGTAGTAGGAGGAGGGGTGATTCAGGTGATAGGGATCGGTATAGAGAAAGGGAGCAGGACCGGCACCGAGATCGTGAAAGGTCAAGGGAGTGGAATGGTAGGGGCAGTCGAGATGATTGGAGGACTAGGAATGGAAGGGATGGTGGGAAGAATAGGCACCGTGATTGGAGCAGGTCACGTTCCCCTGTTAGGCATGGTCGCAGGAGGTCACCTAGAAGTCCAGTTCGCCCATATTAGAGGATTATGTTGATAGATATCTGAGTTTAAAATCATGAGGTAGACATTTTTAATCTCAAAGTTTCATAAACATGTGCTTTTGAAGTCTCACGTCAATTGTCATCATGAGTGGATTTTTTCTTGTTATCTCACAGCTTTATTGAGAGTTTACCTCTCTTTCATCAAATATTTTTAGAGGAGAAAAGGGTTGAGGTAGGTATTACTTAATGCTGCTGTGACTACTTTATGTTCATTTAGAATTTGGTTTAACTATATTTTTTTATGCATTTGTCTCTGGAACATTGCTTCAGAGTCAAGTATTTGTCTTCTATCTTCTACATTGATGTTCTCATGTACTTGAGAGGACAGATTCAAAATACGTGCTTGAGTGACACTGCTGCTGATACTGATGACGATTCAGTGTCTCAAGCTCTCGGTAACAAATAAATCTTATTTTCTAACAACTTGCGTCAATAGTTTGACCTCCTTATCATGGACTTTTTTCTTTCTTTCCAGAAACCCAAAGTTGGGCTATTTTTGCTTGCAACTGCTGCTTGGTTAACTAGACAGGGAAAGAATTTGGGAATCCCAAGCTCTGGTGCTATTAACCATGTCCCATTTCAAATGAGCTTGCATTTCATTGTCAGCTCATTGATGATCTACTAGGTAGGAAAGCTCAAATCCCCACTTTGCCATTGTCATATGTAACTCAAAGTGACCGGGTAGTATGAGCGCTTTGCAAATAAATAGGCAGTCTTTGAGGCCAGCTAGATCGTGTTTTTGGGTGGGTGGATGGCTAGGAAACCCTAACTATTCAGTTTTTTGGGATAGCAGATATTTTGTTTTACAGAGTAGTGGGTGCCTTTGGAGTAAAAATATCAAAAGCCAGGATCGTCCACTTATAGGTAACTGTCCTTTACATGGTATTTTTTAGACCTCAGATGTCTCTTCTAGATCTCAATTGCTTGAACAGTATTTTTTATGCTTGCTTGAAAATCTACTTCAGTGGACTGGAATCGGATGCGCTTTAACTTAAAATGGTGTGGTACCTCGAGGTAACATAAATCTATATGATATATCAAATAGCATATTTCTGTTCCAGCCTGCAGGAAACACATGTAGTCGGTTGAACTTGGATGGCAGAGTTGCCGGGGGTAAGTAAGAATCTGATGTGATTTGAGGATGGTTTGTGCATGTGAATGGGATACTAAAATCTGGCTGGTGCCATCTTATTGATATTGAACAATGTCAGATTGGAAAATTTGTAATGACAATTTGCTGCTGGAAAGTTTCGCGACCTTGCATTGCTGAACTAAACTAATGTTGTAATTCTAGCATATGGATTTTGTTTCATTTGCGAATCGTCATATCATTTCGAAAGCTTATGATCAATACATCCATTGTACAAACTCCGCGCCTGAGCTTTGTCTATGATTTGGTGGGGTTTTTTTAATTTCTTTTTAAATTGGAAGGTGTAGGACTGAAGTTGTTTATCATTTGCCACGTGTAAGCAGCGTCATCTTTTGATTAAACTCCTTTTGCATGCTGGAGGTCGTGATAAGCTGCTGTTAATGGCTGCGTGCTCTAGCCCTTGCTGGTGCCACGCTATTGATTTGTCTTTCGATGAGATCTGTGAAAGCCGCGCAGAACTGTAACAGGTGGACTTGAATGTATGAAACAAAATTTTATATACACCTGTTACTAGTCTGAAGAGAATTCAGACATCGATTTCTTCAGCTTCAGCCAAAATTGTCAATGGAACTACCAGTTAATCTGCACGAATAATTGCCAACTCCATTATGTCATCTGCCAATTCGCTCGTCTTTCTGCCGAGTATAAGCTACAAACGAATACATTAGGGTTCTACCTCAATCTTCACCACAAGTCCGGTATGGCCGAGTTAAATCACCACCATTGTTGTAATTATGCAACACACAATAGCCAATAGGAGCTTTCATTGAGCACAAGACAGGGCCTACAGCTAACACAAACAAACTAACAAGGTAACGGGGAGCAAGACAAGTCCAACCACTTGTGCACCTTACAGAATTTATCCGTAAACGAGTTTATCTGTGGCTCTCGTTTTTAGTTTTTCATAGCTCCCAAACTCTGCCGAGAAAGCAAATGAATAGGTTTTCAACAAATTCATCACCAACAGCCGATATTATCATTTAGCTTCTTCAACCATGAATGACACAGTGGACAAGCTGGTCATCTTCCTGGCAAAGAGAGATGGTATAGATAAGCTTGTCAAGACTTTCCAGTACGTGTCCAAGCTTGCTCGCTGGCAGGTAGAAGCGTCCCATCCAGACGCTGCGCAGAGATTCAAGCAATGGGAAGTTGCTTCTGGCCTCGGGAGGAAAGCCTTCAGGACCGGCAGGTTTCTCACCGGCTTCAATGCTCTCAGAAGAGGTCCCGGCTCATCCCCGGCGTTTAAGATCCTAGCAGTTCTTGCTAATGCTGGAGAAATGGTCTATTTCTTTTTTGACCATTTTCTCTGGTTATCGAGAATTGGAACTCTGGACGCAAAGTTGGCAGGAAGGATGAGCTTCATTTCAGCATTTGGTGAGTCTTTTGGCTATGTGTTTTTCATTATAGCTGATTTTATCATGATAAAAGAAGGAGTGGAAGCAGAGAGAAGGCTCTTGATTTCTTCAAAAGAAGGTGATTCAGAGGATGCGAAGGAGAGCCTGAGGAAGATGAGAGCAGACAGGGTGATGAGGTTGATGGCCGTCGCGGCTAATGTGGCGGATTTCATTATTGCCCTGGCCGATATTGAGCCCAACCCATTTTGCAACCACGCACTTACTCTCGGTGTTAGTGGGCTGGTCTCCGCATGGGCCGGTTGGTATAGGAATTGGCCCTCGTGAGTGAAATTTCTCAGGCCACCGTTCAAATGCCTATCAACCAACTCTTGAACATGGAAAAAGACAAATAAAAGAAAGAAAAAATCTCAAGTATGTTGTTGTAGTAATGTAGACTACAAAACGGAAGCGTTTTGCTTTTATGTTGTAGCTATGGGAATTGTACTCTCCTGTTATCATATTGGAGGAGTAACATGGTTTATGTCATTAGAGTTCGAGCCTTACGTGGGTTGAATTGAATCAAATTTGGTCAAACTTCCATGGAAAGCATGGAGCGATCAGGTTCGATGAAAATAAAACATAAGAGAAATAAGTCGTGAAAACTTTATTTTATTTTTATTTTTATTTTTACTGTCAATAAATAAGAAATGACACGGGTTTTCAAGACTTTCGAAAACCAAAGGAGTGATTTTTGAAAGCTTTCAAAACTTGTTTCTTACACTTGTAACTTGTGGTTCATTATTCATCGAGAATGCGATAGATGTTCCTTTTCAAAATAAATTTGGCTTGAAAATATTTTTTTTTATAATTATGATGATAGTAGTAGCGGTGACAGTGATACAATTACCACTATCACTACTACTATTAATAATAATAATCAAATTATTACACTAATAATAATAATATTGATGATGATGATAAGAATAAAAAAATAGTAATATTAGTTATAGTGTGATGATAATAACTATAACAATAGTTTAAATAATGATAGTTATAATGATAATAACAATAATGATGATGACAATGATAGTAATATCAATAATAATTAGTATATTAATTATATATATTTGTGCTAATAATGAAAGCTATAATGATAATGACAATTTAACAATCATAATAATAATTGTAATAATTTATTATTTGATGTTATATCTGTTAAAAATTGAGTTTTGCAACTTCTTTATATAATAATATTTCATATCTAATCTCCCGGATTGATGATTTGAAAAACTTTTGTGGCTCAATTTTCTCTTTTATTTTAAAAAAATTGTACCTTCTTATCATTATGTTTTTTTTTTTTTTTAAATCATTCAATTTTTATTCAAACCTATTAAACAAATAAATTCATATCGATTTAATTTTTTTTATATTTTATTGGAAACTCATGTTTTGACAAAAATTCAAGATAAAAAAATTAATAATTTATCATTTTACTCAGATTTATAATATCATAATTTTTTTTTTCACTCTTAAGATTTTTTATATTTAAAAAAAATATGATTTTAACTATACCGAAGTTTATGACAACTAACTCGTTATCATGAGAACCAATCACTTTAATGTCTTGTTTGGTTAAAAGTCAACGTTATTGGATTCGATGATAAATCATATATTAAACATTATTATTTTAATATTTGATATTTAATATAGTTTTAATTAGAGTTAAGAAATGAAAACATTATTTGAATACGAAATCAGGGACATAGGAATAACACACGGCTTTATTTGAATAATCCAGTCTCTCAAGAAACAAATTACTTGTCCTGCAGTAGAAAAGCTTTCGTGTGCGGTAATAATTGTATTTTAATTTAAAAATAAATCAAAGTAATATATATATATATATATATATATATATATTTAAAATTTTATTATTAATATCAGCACATTAAAAATAAAATAAAAATAAACAGCTTGTAAGGGAAGTTAAGACTATGCTGATTTTTCAAAAAGCGGCCGATGATGATGTGTAACTTTCATTAATTTAAAAAAAATCCCATCGAGGTCGAGGAAAATCTAGTCTTTGAAGTACAGTAATCTTGATTGTGTATTTTAAAAATATTATTTTGAAATAATTAAAATTCTTTTTATTTGCCTTTTAATTTTAAGTTAATATATTAATATAAAAATGAATAATAAAAAATATATTATTTTAATAATTTTTTAAATAGAAAATATTTTAAGTAACGACAAATAAACACCTATTATGATAATAAAGAAGTAGGGAGTTGACCTTGTAATTTCCTTACACTGAACCCCCCCCACCACACCTATGCCTTCTTTACTCGCTCGATCCAAATGTATAATAATCCTCCCCCCCAGCCCTTCACCAAATCTTCCAACTCCATCTCTTTTGGCAATTAATCCTTCGCAGATTTGGTTGCCCTTTTCCCCATCTTCTGCCGACATATACTTCTTTCCGTGTACGTGTGGTGGTCGCTTCTAATCTCCCGAGGTTAGTGTTTGGTCAAGGTTCATTTTTTCCCCTCTTCAGAACAAGTTTGGTGTCTTTCGTGATCGGTTTCTTTTATTTTTCATTTCTAAGAGACTGAACAGAGGTTTTCTGGCTTTTGTGAGATTAGATGGCAGAAGGAAACGTTTCAAGATATGTGAAGTTAACAAAAGAACAAACTGGTGTAGAGGAGATTAAGCCCGGTGAACTAAATCAGCCCATTGAGGTTCCTCAGGTCTCAATCTCTCTATCTTTTCTTACCTCAAATTTTACCACCCTTTTGTTTAAACTCTTGAGATTTAAGATATTTTAATGTTTCACTGTCATACGTGATTGTTTCAAAGTTTAGGATTTGCATCCTAAAGGGGTTTAGCTTTTCAACTTCGATCTGATGCTGTTGTATTTGCTTCTCTTGAGTCAAATTATCACGCGTTTTCATACGGGGATTTTGAATTCTCAGGCTGTATTTGTGTAAATATTGGATCTTTTGGATCTCTGAATGTTTTAATTTTTGGTGAGGCAGTTGGAAGTTTGCAGATGTAATGAATGTGGGCAACCTTTACCTGATAACTTTGAGCCTCCAGCAAACGAGCCTTGGACTACTGGGATTTTTGGATGTGCTGAAGACACCGAAAGCTGTAAGTTCTTTTGTAACTTAGCATTATATGGTTTCAAATCAATGTTTTGTGATGTGGGTATATCATATTGGGATATGATATGCTCAAACTTTTCAGAGATGAATCGCTTCTGTTACTGTGATTTATGAAGATACCTTTTATTTTATTGAAAGTTAGAACTTATGACTTGGAGATATGAAACTAACTAAGTTGATCTGTTTTCCCCTCAACTCAAACATGCATGAAATAATTGGTAATTATCTAGTGCGTGTGATAAACCATAAATGGCTTTAGCAAAATCTGAGCCTGTGCTCATTATGTGTGCTTGAAAGAAAAGTCATGGCACTTTTTCGTGAAGAATATGCTATAGACAATATATGAACATGGAATAATTGAGTAATATTCGTTTCTTGATATATTTGTATTCCTTAGCTATTCGAGAACTGAGAAATAATTTTATCAGATCAGAAATTTTGTATTTGCACATATGGTAGCCCCGTTTATGATTTGAATTGAGGCAGTCCACTTGTTTCTTTTTTTTGTTGTTTCCCAAATAAATGTTTTCTTCTGTTTTTAATTTTTATTTTTTCTTGTCATTTTTCTAAAATCCTTGCTGATATAAATTGGAGTTCTTGATGTTTTCTTGTACGACTTTTCCCCTGGTGTTATTTCCCCTTTGCTGTCAGCAGAGAAGAAATAGTTTCTCCCCCAACATTGGAACTTAGATGATTGGATGCCATTTGAAATCCTTTACAGATTTTACTATAGGCACAAGTTCAAATTTTCGAGTCATTTCAAGAATGTGGTTTTAGAAAATGATTTTGATAAACCAGATGACTATTGAGATTTTGGAAATTGATAGTTATTGTGGCCTTGTGTTGTTGCCACTTGCCATAACCAGTCAAACTTTCGGCTCAGATGAATTTGTCAATACTGAGTATGAACACTATTCTGAAGTTTTGATCTAGTAAAAAACTGAAAATAGTGTTGATTAGAGTTTTATGCATTGAATTGGCAATGCAATTTACAATTCTGAAACTTAAACATATATTTTTCTGTTTTCCCTGTTTCTCTTTCCTGTTTAAAACAAAATATAATTGGACATGACAAATAAAATTTCATGGATGATGTTGAATTTTTTTTGTCTTAATTAACAATGTGGTAATGATATAGATAGGACAAAGCTCATTATTTTAGAATTCACACCTTACTTGGAAAGGTGTGGTTGGCCGTCACAAATTTTCTCTGTTCCTTTGTGAAGTGGATGATATTGTTCGGCAACATTATGCAATTGATTCGTTCTTAGTTTTATCAAAATGTGTCCAGGTCCCTTTTTTTTAGGGTTCTAATTGCTTATTTATGCAAGGAATGATGGGTTAATTCCTTCTTGTTTTACACTTGAAAAGGTTGGACAGGACTATTCTGTCCCTGTGTTCTATTTGGTAGAAATATTGAGAGCTTGAGAGATGATACCCCCTGGACTACACCATGCGTTTGCCATGGTGTTTGTGTTGAAGGTGGCATCGCACTGGCAGCAGCGACAGCTCTCTTCCACGGCATTGACCCAAACACATCATTTCTAATTTGTGAGGGTTTACTTTTTGCTTGGTGGATGTGTGGCATATACACTGGTCTTGTTCGACAGTCTTTACAGAAGAAATATCATCTCAAGGTAATCATAATTTTCTCTATTTTCAGATTAATCTTATGAATCAAAGACAGCAAGGATCCTTGACACATTTTTAAGGTTAAGAAAAGCATAACATGCACATCTTGTAGATGCAGACAAGATGGCCGCTTCTGGATTCCTCTAGTATTTTATGGGAGCACTCAATAATTTTAGGAGTTGTAACACATGTTACACTGTAATTGTTGCTATTATTCCTTGATATTTCAATGTGCTGTCCCATGGTGAGAATTACTTTTTTCAGCACACAACTTTGTTTAGTTGATGATAAAGTGTGTTGCTGGAAGTCGATGTCAAATAACAAAAAATAATGAAACAGTTGCCATATAATTTTTATGAACTTAAAGGATATTTTATTCGTTCATGATATGCAAAACATTTTCTCCAATTCCATGTTAGTGGTTTCAAAAACTGCATGTCTTCCATTGTGCTACCTAATGAAGCCTTGATATTTTACACACACCCACCCCAACAAACGATTAATCTTTACTGTTTACCAACTAGCATTTGTTTGGATTGCAGAATTCACCTTGTGATCCATGCATGATTCACTGCTGCATGCACTGGTGTGCTTTGTGCCAGGAGCATAGGGAGATGAAGGGGCGTCTATCAGATAACTTTGTCATGCCAATGACCATCGTCAATCCTCCACCTGTTCAGGAGATGAGCGCCACCTCTGAAAACCAGGATTCCATTGCAGCCCCTGAAAAGGGCACCGTCCTGGAAATGCAGCCTCTGTAAAACCCTTTCATGCAATTGTACTAAGTAAGCGAATTTGATCTTGAAACTGATTTTTTTGTTGTTACAAAGAATTTCGTTACACAAGAAATTACTGCACCCCCTTGTGCATCAAAATATTCAGAACAGTCGTACAGTTTTACCTTTGTTGATACTCTTTTTGTAGAGTAAAGTCTACTTTTGATTAATGAGGATGCGTACTCATCCAGACTCGGTTTATACATCCAAGTCTTTTGGACTTGGTGATATATATATGTTAATACCTCCTGGTTATCGTGTTGACTCAAAAAGAGTTGCTTCTACAGCCTCAAGCGTTTGAATTTTGCTGCAAATGAAGAAAAGTAGGCCCCACAAATGATAGATACGAGTTACTCTTGTCACAGCTTCCAAAGCTGAACCAAGGAGTGTTCGAAAGCTCCCATTCTCCCATTCAGTTCCCATTATTTAGCGTCTAAAATAGGATATAATTTGTGTTTTAAAATGTTTTTTTTTAATATATTAAAATAATATATATTTTAAGCAAAAAAAAATCATTTTTTTAAATTTTTTTGGTAAATGATGTTTTGGCTACATTTATAATAGTTTTTTTAGTACAATTAAAAAAACTTTGGTAAAATAACATGGTGGAAAAAATATTTGAGAGTATAGTACAATTTCATGAGTATGGATGAACAACATTATTAACAACATTCTCTCTTCCTACTGCGAAACACACCAACAGCAATGCAAGATCACACATCTCTTTTTCTAGTCCCAAATCACCGACCATCTCTCTCCCAATTGCAACTTTTCCATTTTCCAGCCAAAACATCCATAACTAGTCACCATCATCACTCACATTCTACATTTAGAGGTATATTGAACACTTCTACTCTATTAATTAATATAATTTATGCTAATTTGATCTTATAGAGTGTTAGAGTTCTGAATTAGGAATTAAGTTAATTGGATATAACTTGAGTTCATGATTATGTTCATTTTTAAAATAATCAATGAATTTAGGTTGTTGATTGTGAATTAACAAGATTATTTTGGAAGAATTAGTGTTGATTTAGGTAAAATTATGGATTATACCAAATTACATATAAAATAATAATATTAGTGCAGGAGTGTCAAATCAATGTTTAGGTTTGTAAGAATTAACGAGATTAATTTTTTAGAGCTTTACTTGAATAATAGACTAAACGAGAAAATATTTATGGTATAAAGTTGATTCCCATTAACTCTTAGAGAAAAACACAAATATCACCAACAACTGGCTCATTTAGGTTAGGTGGTAATGTAAGTAGATAAATATCAGTGTAGAAAACTGTTAACATGGAACCTCAGTTGGGTATGACATTTGCTTTGTATTGCCATGAAAAATCCAATCCCAGTTACAACAAAGATAACCTCCGCATAAGGAGTTGAGGTCGAGGAGAAAGTTGAAGATGATAGGGATGCTAAGTCTTTTTTTTTTTGGATAACGCGGGAACCACATGACCCGGAAAACGCACTTTATGGGCCCAGGGCATGCGTAAACCCCCGGCTGTCCCAGGCTCTTACAGGTTTGGGATAGGACGCTAGGATGACTCGAACCTTGCTCCCGTGTATGAGAGCGAGGCCTGTTACCGCCAGGCTGCCCCCCTCTGGGGACGATGCTAAGTCAATCAAGCTTGTTAATCAATATATGACTCCTCTTGCTCTTGAATTTGAGGTTATAAGTGTAGATGACTAATATAAATGCAATGACTAGGCTAGTATTCGTAGGCATTTAGGTTTATCAGTTGATGAGTTAAAAGTTGAAAAAAAATTAGAGACAAATTTGATGTATTAAAACAGTAAAGTGATGACATATAAAGAATTCATTATAGTACAGTGTCCATCATTCAACTAAAACTTATGTTCAATTGCAATATGTTAAGGAACCAATTTGTAGATGATATTTGCATGAGGGATATCATCAAATTTCTAATTCATAGGAAATATCAAAATTAAAAAGGTTATACACATGTTTGAATCCTTTTATACTGTAATGCCATCATCAAATTGACTCATATTTTATTACTGAGGTGATATTAACAATTATAAATAGGGATATAAGGATGAGTGTTGCAACAATTCAAGATATTATAAAAAGGGATTATGAGCATGAAGTCTCCAATTGAAAAACATGGAGGACTAAACAGAAAATATTAGAGTGGTTATTTGGTATATATGAAGAGTCATTTCAAAGCCTACTTAGAATGTTACTGGCCATTAGAGATTTAGATTAAAACACAATTGTCATTTGGGATCATAAAATAATTGATGCCAATAAGACAACATTTAGGAGAGCAGTTTAGGCATTTGGTGCTCTTAGTGTTGAATTTTAATATTATCATCCTCTAATTAGTATTGATGATACCCACATTTATTATAAATCAAGACAAATTTATTGGATGCAATTGTTTATGATACAAATAATAGAGTTTATCCATCATATTTTTCTATTGGTAAGGAAGAGAAAAACAATAATTAGAGTTGGTTTTTATATTTACTTCGTTTATATATGATTAGTGGTCTTACCATGTTTGTATTATATAAGATAGACATACGATGAATAAGAGTTTTATGACATGAATTTTTATCATGTGGTATAAAAATGCATATAGTCCTTGTTTTTAACTCTCTCCTGATATACCATCGTGACTTGCATATACCTATATAAAATGATGTCTGTTTATTACATGATGTTTCATTACATCTACTTGATCATATTTTCTTAGATGTCCATGTAATTCAATGCATTATGTACTATGATATCTGAGATATAA
Source organism: Salix caprea (assembly GCA_964035475.1). Lineage (NCBI taxonomy): Eukaryota > Viridiplantae > Streptophyta > Magnoliopsida > Malpighiales > Salicaceae > Salix > Salix caprea. The sequence continues at coordinate 7,172,195 of OZ037759.1, read as the reverse complement.
TCAATTGGTATGTACTATTATTTTACACACAACGATTATTCATGAAGGTGTTAATAAGATGAGATGTATTCTAATCAATACTACACTCAATTTATATCATGGTGGTTTACAAGAGATTATGGGGGGTGAACATCTTGAAGTGAAATTAGTTGAAGATGTGATTAATTATGGTGGAAGTGTTAGGGATGTTGGTCCATCCACGAACATTTGAGGTCTATCATTAAGTTTCGTAGGTCTATAAACTGAGATGATATTAATGCTCCTCACACCTAAGTAGATATTACCGACTTACTCTCAAGTTAGACGAGTTAGGGGGAGGTCCATATTATTTTGTATTATAAGAATTATAAATTGATATATAGTTATTTTAATTTTAACAAAATGTTATATTATGATAATCGTCAGTTTAATTTTGTTACTTATGATTAAAAATATTAAGTACTACTTATGTGATTGGTGTGAATTTTTTTGTTTTCGGGAAAAAAGTTAATGACAAACAAGAATCCCGGAATGAGTCTCTTAGTTGAATCATGGATGGAAAATACAATTATCATGTCACAAATGGTATATGTAACTTGATCAAGTGTGCAGTGTGCTTGATCCATGTTTTTTTTTTCATGTGCTATATTAGAACTAGAATTAAAGGGAGTTTGACACAATTTCTCCTCATATTTTTAGATGTGTTTTTAAAATGCTTTTACATTGAAAAAACATTAAATTGATACTCGTTTTAAAAAATAGATTCTCAAAATTTTGTGCCAAATTTTTGCATGATTTTTTTCTCGTTTTTTTTTGCCTATATAAGAGTCAGTATCCGATACTGAGAAGAATCCTACTTCCAGGCCAACAGCTTTTCCCTGTAAGATAAGGAAAAGTGGCGTAACTGTATAAATAGATACAGGCTGCCTATGCATAGCTCTATCAATACGTACGTCTCAGATATTAATAAAAACATGGCAAGAGGAGGTCGCAGCTATGGAGGTGAATGTGGATCTGCTGGTGGTGCTCGTTTTCGTGATGATTATTCTGATTATCGCCTATTTGATGATGAACTAGGAGCGCAGCCAATGAACCAATTGTTTTCTTTGTTCTATAACAACAGTCTTGCGTTTTCAGCTAATGTTCCGTCGAGCAGTGCTGGTGGTGAATCTGGCGGCGCTTCTCCTTTTCTTACAAAACCCAATGACGCTACGAACAAGAAGGAACACGGAATGTTGTCTGCCTTCATGCAGTGTTTCGAGTTCTTAAATATTTTTAGCCGCTGATCAATTGTTTATTTGTATTTTGCTCGAGCAATTAACGGGGAACGCTAATTTGATTTGATGGATCTTTCTTGTCCAATGTTTTATGTTGAATAGTAGTGTTCTTCTTTTAATTCCTGGTCATCTTACACAAGAACTAAGTTTTTCTTTCGACTTGGGTGACTGTTTTCTTTCTTCTTGTCGCTATTGTTCTCTTCGCATGAGGAACTGCCTGGCTGAATATGGAAATACACTTTATTTTTTCTCATCAATATGATGTTTTTGGTCCAATTTCCATGCATATTGAGACTAAACTTCTAGATTCAAAACTATCTATGCTCACGGCCTTTCTTTGGATTCAAAATCGGAGAACATGATGTGAGAAGACAATCCACTTAACACCGAGTCGATATTCAAGGTTTTGTTTTATATAACAGATGATCATGCTTGACAATTTTTATATTTTTTTTATAAAAAAAAATCCCTTTTCTGATAACTAGAACTGCATGGTATTGAAACTGAGGTTCAATAATTGGGACTAAAATTATTTTAGACCAGGTTAATTGTGTTATGTTTGAAAATAAATAAAAGTTGGTGTAGGGAAATTTTCTCAAATTCAAAAGGTTGCCATTGAATGAACTGCAAATCACAAGAACTGCCAATGAAATTCTAACACGGAGTGAATAGCGGTTAATTTTTTGAATCATGGGTTTGCAACCCTGAACAGACGCGCACGTATATGAACATTGCTGCAATTTGTCCACAACTACTTAAACAAAAAACACAAAGGGTTTACCATTTCTCTGTTAACGCATTGCTGCCATTCTGCCCTGGAAAAATTCCGACTTCGATTTCTTGTCTTGGCCATATGTTGATATTTGGTAAAATGGCACCGACATCCCTGACTGCACGTTTTAAACAAACAGTTACCCCGGCTTCTCTCAGAGCCTATCTTGCAGAGTTCATCTCCACATTCTTTTATGTTTTTGCAGTTGTAGGATCTGCCATGGCTTCAAGTAAGTGTTCGATAGCAACTTCTATTCTGTTTCGTGAAAAGGGTTTGACTTGATTGTCCATGTTTCTTGCTGTAATATGTCGGTCTAAATGATCCTCGTTTGTTTTTAATCAGTATGGTTTCTTTTTAGTGAAACAATTACATGTAAAATGGAATTAATAAACCATTTGACGATTTTACTACGGTTTTGATCTGTCTTCTTACTAGATATAAATTAGAAACGACAAAAAAGGCATGGCTTAGTTTTTCTACAAGTAAAGAGTTTACAAGTTTTATTAAGGTTGATGCTTGATAATGGTATGTGTCAGGGAAATTATTGCCAGATGCAGCAGCAGATCCATCCAGCCTAGTGATAGTCGCAATTGCGAATACTTTTGCACTCTCATCGGCTGTGTACATCGCTGCAAACGCCTCCGGTGGGCATGTGAATCCTGCCGTCACGTTTGGCATGGCTGTCGGAGGACGCATTAATGTTCCCACTGCTCTGTTCTACTGGATTTCTCAGATGCTGGCCTCTGTTATGGCTTGCATTTTCTTGAAAGTGACCACTGTCGGACAGGTAATAAAATCCGATCCCAGTTAATGCAAGATGGATTGCAGTGTTCTTGCACTAATAATATTGGTTTCCATTTCCTTGCACTGCACCATCACTGAGATGCAAATTCTGTTCTGTGATTCTCTAGCTTGTTCCGACCTACACGATTGCAGAGGAAATGACAGGATTTGGAGCATCCCTGCTAGAAGGAGTGATGACATTTGGCTTGGTGTACACTGTTTACGCCGCCGGAGACCCTCGACGTACTTCGTTGAGCGCCATCGGGCCTTTGGCAGTAGGTCTTACGGCAGGAGCCAATGTCTTGGCTGCCGGACCCTTCTCCGGTGGCTCAATGAATCCGGCATGTGCATTTGGGTCTGCAGTTGTTGCTGGAGGGTTAAAAAACCAGGCTGTTTATTGGGTCGGACCCTTGATTGGAGCCGCGGTTGCCGGGCTTCTCTATGATAATGTCGTATTCCCTGCTCAGGCTCCAGATTCCGTTCGGGAGGAGGTTTCAGAAGGTTTCTCCGTTTAAATGCCGTTTGCTGTAATTATTGACCCATTGCTCTACCTGTAATTCTAAGTGGTCACCGTTAACCTCTAATTATTAGTAATATTTGCTTTTCCCCGTTTATGAGCCTGTTTTCTAACAAATTTATATTTTTCAATAAACATTTGATATAGAATGAGTCTATACACACACACACACACATACATATATATAATGCTTATATTTTATGTTAAGTAAATTCAAGTATTTTGTAACAAAAAAATGATTTTTATAACAAAAATATTTTCTAAATTAAAAGAAAAATTATCAAGACTGTCAATTTAATTCATTTCCACGATATTCCAAACAATATTATTCAAATATTAAAAATATAGGTTTTGTGTTAACCTCTGTTTGTTTTTGCCCATCATTTTCATCTTGTTGCTTAAACATGAACCAAACAATCAGCGTTGGCCTCCACCGGTGATAATTTAGTCCCCTGCTCTTTTATAAAACTTCCCTTATTCTGTAGATCTCTTCAACCTTTCGGTCACAACCCTTCCACAAATTCCAGTCTACCTCAACCTAGCTATAACGCATCGACAATTGAGGTTTTCGTCCCCAAGTCTCCAGTGTTAACAGAGTGTTTGTGATCAATCAGAATGTGTATTTTTACAAGAGTATCGTACAGTCGGAGTTTTAATCACTTCACACAAGATATGCTTTTCAGAGTTTCCTAAAAAAATCGATGTTCCAAACAATCAAATCAGAATGTGTATTTTTACAAAAGTATCGTATAGTTGGAGTTTTAATCGCTTCACACAAGATATGCTTGTTCCAAACAATCAAATCAGAATGTGTATTTTTACAAGACTATCGTACAATCGGAGTTTTAATCGCTTCACACAAGATATGCTTTTCGGAGTTTCCTAAAAAAATCGATGTTTTCTATAGAGATTTTCAATCAATCTTGATCGGGTTCGATTCTGTACGGTTGTTGATGTAAGCTTGTTGACAGCTTTGATTCGGGTTTGTATGCCAATTTGGGTTTTGATGGCCTGGAAACCCTTACAGACACTGGTTTGACCAGATATAAAAAGAAGAAGGACCATACATGATTTTTAGCCCTACAGACAATCCATCCATCCTCATCCACTATCGAGTCAAAACCCCACAACTCCTCCCCCCATAAACCCTCTCTTCTCTACTCGACGGGCACCCATGGCACCTAAAGCCACCTCCGCATTTCTCTCTCCACTCTCTCTCCCTCATAATCTTACATATTTCACTCCTGAACTCTTCAAGACTTACACCAAACCCATTCCCATCCTTTGCAAATCACAACGAACCCCAACAGAGACATCCCAGTCATCGGTTTCGATAACCGACCCGGATGGAACCGGGGCCGCTGCTCCTACCCGAGGAGACCAGTTCCTTGAGCGTCAAAAATCGTTTGAGGCTGCTAAGCTGGTGATCAAAGAAGTTAAGAAGAGCAGGAGAAGAGAGATAAAGAAGGCTGTGAAGGTTAATACAGCTGTTTCTAGCTGTTATGGATGTGGAGCTCCGTTGCATACTTCGGATCCTGATTCTCCGGGCTATGTCGACCCGGATACTTATGAATTGGTATGTTGAAACAATTCTATTCGGTTTAAAGGGTTTTTTGGGTTTTATTTATTTGGTGGTTTTAGCTGAGAGAGATTGGATTTTGGTTGGTCTTTGATGGCTGAGTAGTTTTATTTTGAAATGCTGACCAGATGGTAATTTAGATACCAGTTGATCATCACATGCAGAGATTTATTGGCATGTGAACAAAATGTGGGTTTTGATTACGTGAGAGTGTTTTTTAAGTTATAATTATTTGGAGTTGCAGAAGAAAAAACACCGCCAGCTTAGAACAGTTCTTTGTGGAAGGTGCAGGCTCTTATCTCATGGGCACATGATAACTGCTGTTGGTGGAAATGGTGGGTATTCTGGTGGGAAGCAGTTTGTTTCAGCCGATGAGCTTCGTGAAAAGCTGTCTCACTTGCGGCATGAGAAAGCCTTGATTGTCAAATTGGTGAGTGCCTACAGTTTTGTTACATTTTCTTTGGAAGAAGCTGACGCATCACTTCGAAGATTTTTTATCACTTTCTCGTGGGTTAAAAAATGAGATTCATAATGTGGGAAATTGTTGTCGTGATGTATCGATGACACGTGAGCATCTGATATCCTATTGATCTCTTGGATAAGTAGGTTGATATTGTAGACTTCAATGGCAGCTTTTTGGCTCGCTTGCGTGATCTTGTTGGTGCAAATCCGATAATATTAGTTGTGACTAAGGTAATAATCTGCAGGTCGGTGATTTGCAACTTTGTGATGTAAATGTTTTGTTTCTGTAGCAAAGTTTTCCAGATTCTTTACATATTTTACTTTCAGGTTGATCTCCTTCCTAGAGACACTGACCTTAATTGTGTTGGTGACTGGGTTGTGGAGGCCACTGCAAAGAAGAAGCTTAGGTAAGTGTTCTCATCCTCTATAGGTCATTTAGTACCATGGTGCTAGGTAAGCTCCTCGAACATTTCGTTGAAAAAATTGTGTATGTGGTTGATTCCTTTTACTTGTTATGGAAACTTGAGGAGGTGTTGATGGAAATTGAATAATGTTGATTTTCTTTTTCACAAGAATTTCAAATTTTCTACAATAAGTTTACTAGTGTTTCATGTAAGCCTGGTTTTGGCTCTTTGAGACAGTTTGCTCTCTTTGCAGAGTTTTGAGTGTCCATCTCACCAGCTCAAAGTCATTAGTTGGGATCACTGGAGTTGTGTCAGAAATCCAAAAGGAGAAAAAGGTTCCTACCTTACTATTGACAATATATGTCTGTACACATGAATATGTAACTTTAATGCTACCAGTTCCACTTCATAACAGCCGGTGGTTTGGCTGAGCTTGATGACAATCTGCACTTAAATTATCCTTTTTGGATCACATTTATAAGCTGTTTTCACATCACATACATTGATGTAGACATGTAAAGAAGGCCAAATTTCTTTGTCGCAACTAGCTAGCAGAGTTGTCCAATGAGTTACATCTAATCATTTTATTCTTTGTCAATGTCTGCAGTTATATACCATCATTACACCTTTCTCTTTGTCCATACAATCTTATTTCATTGCTACACGCATGCCTTTCCTGACTTGCAATTACACAATTAAACTTTTTTATTTTATGAGGATGATTTTTTCTCTTATTTCTCATGGTCAACTTATGTTCTAAAGGTTAATTCTTATGGTGCAGGGCCGAGATGTGTACATTCTGGTTAGTAACTCTCCAATTGCGAGCTTCACATTAATTTGCAGAGCAGGGTTGAAATATCAAAATGTTGGAAGAAATTGTGGCATCAGTTTTTTTTTTCATGGCCCACTCTCAGTTTGATGAATGACATGCTTGAGCAGTGAGAAAGACTAACTAATGTCACCCTTTTTTGTTTTTCTTCCCAATAATGGGATTCAATCTGTAATAAAAAAAGAGAGGCTAAGGAGAAGCAAATCCCCTTGCTGACTAGAAGGGGAAATTAAATACCCTCTAGCAAGCCTGTCAACTAGCTCTTGTTTTTATCCTCATGGTTGTTGCTCCCCTTTTCATTCCTTTGTTTTAACATAATTGAAATCTGAATTCCTGGAGAAATGTACTGTTGTCATTTAAATATTACATGTTTTACAACTAATTAGTTTGGGAAGTGGGAATATCTGACTTGCCGTGCTACTCATAATAACAGTCTGTGTGCTTGTGAACCTCAACTCATAATAACAGTCTGTGTGCTTGTGAACCTCAAGTACCTAGTCTCAAGAGTTCGCTGTCCATGCTTTTCAGCAATTTTTGAATTGCTTTACTGTAAGTTGGCAAATCTAATAGTTTAATTTCACCTTTTCTGCAGGGTTCAGCTAATGTTGGGAAATCCGCGTTCATCAGTGCTTTACTGAGTAAGTCAATGTTATCTGATTAACAGGAGATTTAAATGAGGGAAAGAGTGAATAACAACTCTATCTTGGGATATGAGAATTCACTGTTACAGATAGCTGATCAAAGGTTTGGTGTATTTATCTGTTTTTCTTAACAAGCCAACCCTTCAAGAGGGGAAACAAAAAACTGATCCTCAATCAAGACCGTCCTCTTCATTGATGTTTAAGATCCTTTGCAAGTCTTTTCCTCTTCTTTTGTTTTTATTCTTCCATTCTTCTAGACCTCAACTCATTTTAAAGATATTTTTATTTTACTTTTATTTCTTATTCTTTTTCCCTCTGTAAGTGTTCGCCCCATCTTTTAACTTTTATTTATTTTTTAAACTCAGAGACGATGGCACAACGGGATCCAGCTGCTGCAGCTGCGCGAAAATACAAACCAATACAATCTGCTGTTCCTGGAACGACCTTAGGACCAATTCAGATTGATGCTTTCCTGGGAGGAGGGGTATGCTGTTTTTGTAAATACATTTTGTGTTTTGATGATGGTTTTGGCAACAAGCTATAACCTAGATGATTTGGCAGTAATTATTTGTTCTTATATTTGTTTTAATTAGTGCTTTTGCCAAGCCTGTAATTCAACCTCTTTTTTCTGCAGAAACTAATTGACACACCTGGAGTTCATCTTCACCACAGACAAGCTGCAGTGGTTCATTCAGAAGATTTACCTGTCCTTGCCCCTCGTAGTCGTCTCAGGGGCCAGCCTTTCCCTGTATATGCTCTCCCCATTAGCCTTCTACGCTACACCATTTCTAATATATTGATAGTTTTTTGTTGTGCTGCACCAGAACTCTAAGGTGGGACCTGAAAATGGGATGGCAGAAAAAAATCAATCCCAGGGCTTGAATGGATTTTCAATATTTTGGGGAGGTCTTGTGAGAGTTGATATTTTGAAGGTGACTATACTCTGATCTTTTGGATTCTCTGTATTCAGACTGGCTTTCCATGCCTGCCATTTTTCTGACATTTAATATGCTCCAACTATTGATGCTTTCAGGTTCTCCCGGAAACACGCTTAACATTTTATGGCCCTAAGGCCCTGCAGATTCATCTAGTACCCACTGATAAAGCTGATGAATTTTACAAGGTAATCTAAATTCGGTTTGATTAATCATCACTGGTGACTCATGTTTATCATTTACCGTTGTTCTGGTGAGTCTCTCTTTCTGTGGGATTCCGGAATGGTTGTTTTGGCATAATCCAAATGAAAATGTGGAACACTGTAAGGTTCTATATCTGCGAATCATTCAGGGTATAAACTTCATTTTCCTTTGTTATTTTTGTGCATCAGAAAGGTCAATCATTTAGGATATTTATGTGTCATGTTGTACTTGAGCTTTACATTAAATTGTTGAATGCCATGGTTTGAAGGACAACTGGTCATAATGTATGGGCAATTAATTAGACATCAATCTATTCTATGCGATAGTTTATAAATTAGAAAAAGGAATGTTATTTGGAGGACTTCTGTTTTTTTTCCTCCCATTTGTTTATGTTCTCTACATGTCTTGACGTTTCTTATCGCATTATCGCATCATTCAGAATCTACCATACACTTTCTGATGCTAATAGCGAGGCTTGACCTCATTGTTGCAGAAAGAACTTGGAGTTCTACTGACACCTCCTACTGGAAAAGAGAGAGCCGAAGAATGGAGAGGACTTGAATTAGAGCAGCGGTTGCAAATAAAATTCAAGGACGTGGAAAGGTTTAATCTATAGTAAAATTTTTTGAAGGCCTTTGATTGCATTAGCTTGTGAATGTGGCTATCTATGTTAGGATGTCTTAATTTTTTCTATTCATCTATCCTCTTTCTTTTCTTGGACAGGCCTGCTAGCGACGTGGCTATATCAGGTCTCGGATGGATCGCTGTTGAACCAGCTAGCAAACCACGCGGACAGTCCGATATAAATCTGGATGAAACTATCAATGAACTGCATTTAGCTGTGCGTGTGCCGAAGCCAGTCGAGGTTTTTGTTCGGCCTCCTTTACCTGTAGGCAAGGCTGGAGCAGAGTGGTACCAGTATCGAGAGTTGAGTGAGAAAGAAGAGGAACTGAGACCAAAATGGCATTTCTAGTGCTATTGCCTCCTTGATGTGATCTGTACAATCAATGTGCATCGTTGGATAGAGAAAATGTTATATTTTATACAAAATCAATTGATCTTGTCAGCAACGTTAAGCTTCTTGTTCGAATGTAAGGAAGCCACCCCTCTGTGAGAGAACAGGTTTTGGGTGCCTTTTCATGCCGATAGAACACCGAAATATCCAAACTCGTCCTCGCTCATCCTGCCTCGAAGTCCACAGCATGGCCATCTCCAAAAGATGGAATGAGAGAGCTGAGATTCTTTCTCGGCACTGACAATCTCTTCTTGATATCAATTTTGCTGAGCAACGTTGAGAATATTGCCATTAAGTTTTAGATGAAGATGAGAGAAGGGTTGAAAGCTTTTATACTATTAATTAACAAAAAACTAAAAGATGACTGCTCACATAACACAATTAAATTTACCTAAAGTAGTACTTTCTCACAAAATGCTACAAACCGGTTGGAAAAGATGGATCCCCTGCTGGTTTGCACTTTCATGCTAGCCACAGGCTCCATCGGCGTCATTTCTTTGTTTTGCGTGCATGCATGCATGCATGGATGATGAGCACGCTACAAACCGGGTTTATTTCATTATAGTTTTATTTCCCTAGATTTTGGCTCATAATTAACCCGGTTGCTGTAACAAGGCCATACCAACCCCCTACTACATATAAAAAATTTAGGCAGGCCCATTGCTGATTATTTTTAGGGCCAGCATGCAAATTAAGGTGAGGGGGAGAGGGAAAAAAATAAAATTAAATTAAGGTCAAAATAAATCGAATCACCATGCACACATTGTCTTGGGAGGAAAAAAATGCCAAGACAAATCAAATGAGATGGTGGAAGAATGATTTCGACCACTAGTGTCAACCTCTTGTCACTATAAAGCAATCTTTTTATTTATTATATTTTATTTATTAAATTGCCGTATTTTCTATAGGATTAAATAATTATTAAAAAAACCTTTATACAGTATACATTGAATCACGTCTATGCTACGACACTTTTACCATATATACCGTTAATTTTTATTGCTAGAGTGCCGATCAATCAGGCTTTGATGGGTGACGTGTTGCTGAGGTGCCATAGAAAGGCTTTCTTGTAGCTTGCGTGAAAACCTAATTAACAAACTGACATACGCAATCTGTTTGTGTTTCAACTTAAATTTTTCACATTTCAAACCCAAGATCTCGAGGGCCGAAGTCTTGGAAGTCACCTCGGCCGAAAGTCTTGAACTGGCACACGACTTGGACTTTGAAATTGTCTTCGTTCTCAGTTTTCCATATCAAGGAATTCTCGCAACGTTTTGCATGCCGAGCCTACAACTCAAGCTACAGGTGTGACACCTCCAAACCTCACAAAAGATTTTACCATTTGATTTAAAGATTCGGAATAGCATCCCGCCCGAACCGACTTGGTCAGCCCGTGCTCCCCAACCTAGAAATTCCCGACCTATCTTATTCAGCCCTAGTTCCGCCCCTGCATGTGTGACTGCTGTATATAAACACACACAAGCATGTTCCAGCCGAACGTGCTTTGTATTACAAGAAAGATGGCTTCGAAGAGGTTCTTATGTTTCCTGAATGTTTTCTTGATTGTTATGCTTCTTTTGTCCTCTGCAATGGGATCGAGGGATCTTTCCAAGATTGCCAAGCCTCGTGTGATTCGTAAGTTTTACCTGCCTTCATAATTTTCTTGGCTCTTGTTCATAATGCATGTTGCGAGCTTTCGATTCTGTGAAAGCTAAATCGAAAGATGAGTTTATAAAACAATTCTGGAGATAAATTGTCTGAACATCTTACACCTTCATAACAATTCTGCGTAGAGATATTTAATCAGCTTAATCATCAAAGAAACAGAAAAGAATCGAGATATTTACGTGAAGGACACACTGAAGTTTTAGCAGAACCGAAATTAATGTCTCAATCACAGTAAATTATATATCTCTCAAGTCCTCAGAAGGAAATGGAAATGAACTATGTTTTGACATAATTTTCTCTGTGTTCATGCAGTTGAGAAGGCTATTAATCCTCAAAATGGTCCTAGAGATCGTCATCCACAAGGTCTTCCACAGGGTGGCAATTATGGGCCTGGTCACTGATAGGTCCCAAAAATTAAGGATAATTTGTAACACAAGTATTTCTCTTAGGGTGAGAAATAAACCACAGTTTACTGAATAATTCTCTGATTCATTCCTCATTTGTTTGCTTTAAATAAGCAAGACCCACGTACAATTATGCAGCAGTTTTAGGGAATTCAAATAACATGTAACTGAAATACATAATGAAGGAAATAACGTGCAGTAAAGGAAATGTAACCGAAATACATAATAAGGAAATTAACATGCAGTAAAGAATTAACTAACATGACACGTAAGACTTCCACAGTTAGTTGTGCGATCTTCTCGTCCCCTGCTCCTTCTCTGCTCACGTCTGTGATGTCTCGTAACACTCCCACCCACGGCTAATTAGCTGAATCTCTTGACATCTCTTAAGATTGTAATGCGTCTATAATAAATAAAAGAATAAAAATGTTAGAGCATGTGATAGTGATTGTTTTTCAAGTATTTTTCATTTAAAAAAATATTTAAATAATATTTTAGACAATAAACCTTACATTTTTAATCGATATTAGCTTATCAAAACAATAAAAATAACACCTTATATGACTTACAATTAGTAATAGCACCATCAACAATCGGTATTGCTGGCAAATACACCATCAATAGCTATTAGCAACACCACCACCAGCAACCTCCTCCCCCCTGGATCCTCACAGGACGGTTCTCCATCAGATGTGATCTTAACTTTGAAATAAAAATTCAATATCCTCCATTATAAATAGGACCCAGTACATTCTCTTCCACAAGATTATTAATTTCATTTATTGGGGAGAAAAAATAAAAAAGACAACTCTTTATCAGTGGATTTTATTTATGGGAATAAAATATATAACACATTTTTGTTCAGAAATATATCAAAATAATTTTTTTTAAAATTTTTAACATTAACTCATTAAAATATTCTTAAAAACACTTATAAATAAATAAATATCATTTTTTTTTACAGAAATAGTTTTAAAATTCATTGTCAAACATAAATATTTGTGTATACCCACGGAGCTGGCATTGAGCTTGTCAAATAGAATGGCAAGTCCCACTCTTTGTTGTAGCTCTCCAAGATTCAGGGCTGCGACTTGATAAGGGCGAGGAGCTGGAGATAGTAGCATCATTCGTTACATGCAATGGTCAAGGTATTTGTTGGGATTTCTCCATCAGATGTGGTCTCAACATTGAAATAAAAATTCAATATCCTCCATTATAAATAGGACCCAGTACATTCTCTTCCACAAGATTATTAATTTCATTTATTGGGGAGAAAAAATAAAAAAGACAACTCTTTATCAGTGGATTTTATTTATGGGAATAAAATATATAACACATATTTTATTCAGAAATATATCAAAATAATTTTTGGGTTACTCCCCAAAATAAAATAAAATGACAAAAATAAAATAAAAGGAGCCGGCGTGGGTAGAAAAATCAATGTGGAAATTTTTGTTGTTTTCGCGAGTCCAATCGTATCTCTTTGGTTCCAAAAATAGAGAAAAATACAGATTTAAGATAAAAATAATTTATCGTTGGATGAATCTGTGTAAAACCTAGTTAAACGACATAATTATATTTTTTATTGGTTGATTCGATTTAATCGTAGACAAATTTAAAGTTTAATTATGATCGAGAATTAATTTAAGGTCCAATTGAAGGATTTAATTAAGTGCAAGGACTTAATTATACTTTAAATTGGTCAAATTAATTTTATTTAGGGCTTAGTCAATGAGAAATCAATTTCTTGAATTTAATTCGGGCTCAATTGATGAGAATGGAATTTTCAGAGACCGATTTGAATTTTTAAGTCAATAATGTGAAATTAGGGGCCAAATTGAATGTATTGAGAATTTAACAGTCAATTGAGGGTTAAATCGCGCAATCGAAAACCAGAGACCAAAATAAAAAAAGGCACGCACATTTAAGGTTGTTGTTGAAATTTTGACGGGGATACAATTTCATAAAATTAAAAGTTTAAAACTAATTGGGGGTGCAATTGAACCAATCAAACATTGAACACTAAATTGCAAAGCCAAAACCCACAGCCTCTGCAAATTTGCAGAAGTCGTGGCAACCCACGGCCTCTCTGCAAATTCATTGCAGAGGGAATTTGCAGAGGGGGCAGAGGCCTCTGCCCCTATAAATAGAAGAAGGACAATCACAGAAAAGGGGGGGGGGGGGGGGGGGAAGAAACGGGAAAAGAAAGGGAAAAGAAAGGAAGGTCGGACGCAGAAAAGAAGAAAAAAAGAAGAGAATGAGTTTTACGCAGAGAGGAGAAAAACTGAGAGAAAACTGAAGAGAAAAACACATAAAACTCGAAGGAAAAAAACAGTTCTTCTTCTTCCCTCTCTCTTGGTCTACAGGCCCCGCTCTCTCTCTCTAAAAAACCAGTCAAGCTCTCTCTCTCTCCCTCTTGGTCAGCAACTCCAGCCACCGTCTCCGACCACCGTGCATCACCCCTTCATCGACAGAAACTTCCCCCTCCACGCCAGACGCCCAGCCGTGTTCTTAGGAGAAGCCAGCAGCAACGACGAGCTCGAACCAGTAGCAGACCGGTGACTTCCAACGCCTCCTCCGGCCACCACAGGCTACCATTGACAACGCCACCATGACAGGAATCATCACCTCGACCTCCTCTACCCAAAGGTGTCATCAGGTGCACGTTTCGTCACATTCAAAATTTAACACTGCTCATCGTCTTCCCCAGCGTCGCATGCAGTGGGACGTGATTTACATCCATTGTTCATGCGGGCTGGGATGGAGTGGGCCGGGCTCAGAGCCCGACCCAATATCTAAGGGAGCTGGGCTTCCAGCCCGTGAGGACTGGAAGCCCAACCCAAAACACCTTGGGCTTCCAGCCCGTGAGGACTGGAAGCCCAACCCATTAAGACTGGGCTGTCAGCCCGACCACAACCTTCTAGGCTTCTAGCCCGTGAGGGCTGGAAGCCCAGCCCACTAAGCACCCGTTTGGTATTGAGGTGCAACCTGCGTTTTCAACAAAACGCAGGTTGCACCTACAATTTGGTGTTTGGTTAACAAAAAAAAGCACTTTTTTTGTGTGGGACCCACACCATATTATGTACAAAACACCGTTTCAAAAAAAGCTAGAAATTGATGCTTTTTCCGGTGCGATTCATGTTTTGGGGTCTCAGCTTAAACGGCGATTCAATTTTAAAAATACAAAACTTACCGTTGAAAAAAAAAAACCCAAAACATCCTCACCCTGCGTCGTTGGGAAGGATGGAGAACCAAATCAAAAAAGAGCCGTTGGGAATTATTCAACAGCAACAATCAACAATGAAAACCACAAAATCACAACCCATTCACAGATTATTCATCTAAAATGTACTCACTTGATTTCCAAACTCATCAATCAAAACCACTACAGAATCCATTAAATAAATCCACTTAAGGAAAAGGCAAGATATCCAATTTGAAAGCAGCCTCTGAAGCGCAAAACCCATCAATGGAAACAACCCATTTTGACCAGAAACAAGAAGATTTAACTTTGGCGAGCGTGAAGGGAAGGGCTTTTGGACAGCCTGGGACTTGTTGAGAAGCAAAAGAGAGCCGAGAACAATGCTTTTGTTGTGTTGGAGTTGTTATGAATCTTTCTGATTATTGAAATGAAGGTGACGACTGGAGGTGGGAGAAGAGAAAGATGAGAAGAGAAAGATGGGTGACGGCTGGAGGTGGGAGAAGAGAAAGATTGGGAGAAGAGAGATGGGTAGGGTTTTATAATTTGTGATTGAAATGAATGGGAACAAACGGGGGGTGGGTTTTTATACTAATTATTATTATATTATAATTATTATTATATTATAATTATTATAATAATAATAATTATTATTATTATAATTAATTATTACTATTATTATTATTATTATTAATATCATATAAATCAACTTAAAAAAAGAAAACAAAAAATTAAAAGCAATATATGTCTATGCCCTTTAAAGTAATTTCACAAGTTAAAAGCAATATGAAAAGTTTGGTAACCAAACACCCAAAACTGCTTTTTTTTCAACCTCCAACTCAACCACAGTTTTAACCAAACACTTCACAGCTTATTTTGAACCGCAGTAAAAAGCGCTTTTTTTGAAACTCCATTTTTTCAACCTCAACCACAACCGCAACCGCAATACCAAACAGGCCCTAAGGCTGGGCTGTCAGCCCACTGTGGCTGACAGCCCAGCCCAGAAAAAAACAGAAAAAATTAAAAAAAATAAAAAATAGAAATTGACAAAAAAAACAATATTTTTTTTTTACTACTATTATTATTAAAAAAAAATTCAAAAATACAAAAAAGATGTATTTGTTTTTGTGCATACGGCCAAATTCCATGATTTTTCCATACATATTTTTCATAAAAATTATGTTGCATCTTTCTCATATTTTGAAACAAAAATTGGATATCGTAACCGGTTTATCATTATCCGTTGGAATTTGGCCTAAATATCAAAAATAATTATAAATATTTTTGTTTCATCTATCAAGGTGTAAATTTACATTGTAAAGTACACCCACGGATAAATTTTTTTAAAATTTTACTACGGTGTAAATTTACATTGTAAAGTACACCCGTCGATAAAAAAAAAGATTTTTACTACAGTGTAAATTACATTGTAAAGTACACCCGTAGATAAAAAAAACTTGTAACTACGGTGTAAAATTACATTGTAAAGTACACCCGCAGACAAAAAAAAAATGAATTTTTGAAAATGCAGTTTAAAAATTTTAACTTAGAAAAACAATCAAACAACAATGCAGCTTACCTTAGGTAGGGATGCACTGGGGGTGATGCGTTTTCCCCTTGCACAACAAGTCCCCTTACCCAAGACTCTCGCAGACCAATAGGTTTCCTAGTGACCATAATACTAGGTGGCGACTCCTAATAATTATAGTCGTAAATTTTACTGGTATAAACAACTCCCATTTCACTGCGCGTCGTTGTCTCCCCCAAACCATAGGGGAGATGTCGGGGCATGAAGCGCGTAAAAAATCATCATCGTGACAGATGGCGACTCCACTGGGGACTTTTGCTGGACTGAGCATTGTTTGTCTGATTGTTATTTTTTAGTTCATTTTTTTACTCGCATTCTTACTGCTTTAGCATGCAATTTTAATTTCAGTCAATGCATATCATTGGATGTGAGTTATTTTCATAATGCATTTTAATTTTGCAAATAAACCCAATTCTAGGTTAGGTGGGGATTAACGGTCTGCCTCATGACTTTCAGTCGGGGTTCAGATTCGTGAAACATCCAACTATGAACTGAGTGTTTACTTGATAATGGCGGTCATACTGTGCCCCAACCATTTCTTGTAAACCCCTACACCACCTTCACGTGAGGCGGTTACTGGGCAGTTCATAGACCTTTGAGACCAGGTAGAAAGCTTACCCCTCATATAATGACTTAGAACTTGCCTTTGATTACAATCTCCCCGATAATTTGCCGATGTGCATGTACATATATTTGCATCCACATGCATCCATCACTGTGCATAACATATCATCAACAGGTCAAAATATAGGTCCCCGAAGAGCTCCTACCACTAGACTCCAACAGAGAAATATGAAGGACGAAGAGCGTGCACACCGCGATGCTCATTTTCAAGAAGAATTGGATTCTCTGAAAGCTAGTGTGGTTAGTCTTACCAGCTTACTCGAGCAAGCACTGAGAAATGCCTCTAGCAAGGGTCCTTCAACTAGACCCACAGCGGCTACTCAAACACAAGGAATGAACCACCAAGAAGAGGTGACAGGAGCTCAGAATCCGCAACAAAACCCAACTTTCGTACAACCAGCGGTACCGACACCTACACCAACCCCAACAGTTATAGAAGCATCAGAGGGTATCGACCAAGATAAGATGGCAATGCTGGAAGCCAGGATAAGGATCATCGAAGGGTAAATTTATATGACCCAGTAGAAGCTGCAATTATGTGTCCAGTCCCGAATGTTGTAATACCGAAGAGGTTTCATGTCCCTGAATTTATCATATACACCGGGACACAATGCCCTATCACTCACCTAAAATCATACTGTAACAAAATGGCAGAAGTAGTGCATGATGAAAAACTACTAATGCATTTTTTCCAAAAACTACTGAATTGGTACATGAGACTAGACAACACCAAGATCAGTAGCTGGAAAAATCTGGTAGATGCTTTCATCAAGCAATACAAGTATAACATGGAAATTGCTCTTGACAGAACAAGTTTGTCCAACTTGGAGAAGAAGGACAGAGAAAGCATCAGGGAATATGCTCAAAGATGGAGAGATCTCGCTGTACAGGTACATCCTCCGCTTCTAGATAAAGAGATAGTGACATTATTCGCCAACACTCTAAGAGTGCCCTATTACGAACATGTGATGGGCAGTTCAGCACAGCAATTCATGGATGCTGTAGCCGTGGCAGAGCGAATAGAGCAAGGAATCAGAAGTGGTAGAATATCTGCACCTGTGGAGAAAAAGGGCTTTGAAGGCATGAGAAAAGATGTCGAGCATTTTGAAGACAACTATAAGGGTAGGAACAACCAATTCCAAAACTACCATAACCCTTTATCTGAAATTGCCAACATCAATCTTCAAGCCAAAGATCCACCTAAAAACTTCCCAAAAAGAAATTACCAGAAAACCCAAGAACAACTACCTCCGCTACCATTTCCTTTGAATGAGATGTATGAAAAACTGGTAAGCATTAAGCAAGTAGCTCCTAAACCTCAGGAACCTTTGCAGCCACCTTACCCTGATTGGTACAAATCCGATCTCACCTGCGAATACCATGCTGGAGCTGCAGGGCATAGCATTCACACTTGTGGTGCTTTCAAGAAGAAGCTCATGCAATTGATTAAAGCAGGGTGGATAACATTCGATGAAAATCCAGGTCCTGCGCCCAATTAAGCTTCACAGAAATGGGGTACTAAGTGTTCGCACAGTTAAATTGACATCAACTAAGCTTTTGAAAACGGGGTGTGCCGGTATTAGAAGATGAAGCCTGCTTCCATGATTGCCTTTACTTTTGGTCATGCCCGCACATTATGCTCATGTTTTTTAACTTGTCGACAATTTTGCTTGTAATGCCACAACTTTTTTTGTTAAGCAAACATTTTTCTTCAGTGATCATGTATTTGCTTGTGTTTACGATGTGTTCTTGCTTATTGTTTAAATAACACAAGCACACCTTATATCCCTTTCATCCAAATTATACATGATCTCATGATTTCATCAAGATTTTTGGCAAATCAAATTCTAGTATGAAAAGAAATGTCAATTTGATTTTTGTTTAACGAATGTGTTCTGGGAATTCAAAGGATTTCATTGAAAGGTGATCTCATACCACCAAAAGCCACATAATAAAGCTAATCTCTTCGCCAAACAAATAATCAAAAAAATCAAAAACTTGTTTCGCATGGAAAAGCAAAGCTTATTGATTCAGATTGCATGTTTTTGAAATGAGGAAAGGCCATCTTTGATATGCCTTCACAAAGTCTCAAATGCCCATTGCAGTCCTTATTTGAGCCTAATAATTATTTCTTGATAATTAACCCTGACTAGGATCACACCCTACACTGGGGGGCAAGTGCAAAAAAAAAAAAAAAAAACTTTTTCAATCTACAAAACAGTCCTCAATGACAAGTGACGCCCGAACAAAGCTGGGAGACATAAACATAAAAAGGGTTTTAGTACACTATAACAAATTAATTCAACATTTTGGTAGTACTAAAACCCAACAAAGAAAGCCCAAACAAAATACTGGGGGGCATGTCGCGATAAAAGCTCAAACAAAATATTTTGGGGGACATGTCAAGTCAACATGATGTTAGTGCCAAAAACCATGAAAAAACCCAAACAAAATACTTGGGGGGCATGTCAAGTCAGCATAATGTTAGTGTCAAAAACCCATGAAAAAGCCCAAACAAAATACTTGGGGGCATGTCAAGTCAGCATAATGTTAGTGTCAAAAACTCATGGAAAAACCCAAACAAAATACTTGAGAGGCATGTCAAGTCAACATGAGTGCACTGCTAAAAGCCCAAACAAATACTGGGGGGCATGTCAAGATGAAAGCCAAAAAAAAAAAAAAAAACTAGGGGCATGCTAGGTCACTATGAAAATCAATCATGAGGGTTAAATGGAGTTCTAAGAGTAAGCACTAAGTGATCCTTAGTTTAAAAAACCCTTAAACACTTTTTGAGCCTACAAATATCTTTTTTTCATAGCCAGTAACTTAAGCCTACGTTACAAGCCTGATAAAGCCCTTTTTGATCAAATACGAGTGATCCGGATCGATAAGCAATGCTTTTCCATTTGAAACAATCCTTACAAATGCTTTACACGACCTGATCGAAGCCTTCTTGACATACGAGACTTGCAAATATCATTTCACATTCTTGTCAAAGTCAACATAAAACCTGACAATGAGATCACTTGAATTCTTTCAAGAACAAGTTTGTTAAACAAACATCAAAATGGTTTTTGTGCTTGGAATGACTTTGAAATTCCAAAAGTTTTACATGAAAATAATTTTTGCAAATAGCCATCTCTTTCCTGCAAACACTCGTAGCCTAAAACACTGGTGTGATGTGGCCCAATTGGGGCAATCAAAATGGTTTTTGTGCTTGGAATGACTTTGAAATTCCAAAAATCCCACATGAAAACACCATCTTTGCAAATAACCAACCCTTTCCTGAAAACACTTAGAGCCTAAAACACTTGTGGGGCATGACAGGGCTAAGGGAAATCTAAAATGCAATCGAAGTTGGCTCCATCATTTCTTTTCAAAGAATCTGGATCAAACTCAGGGGGGCATGTTGATATGAAAGATCTGTCATCTCCAGTGGTCAAAATCATGAAGCTGACTCCATCATTCATTTTCAAAGAATCTGGATCAAACTCAGGGGGGCATGTTGATAGGGAAAATCTGTCATCTCCAGTGGCCAAAATCTTAAGTTGCGGCTCGAGTAAGCAGAAGTGAGAAGCCGTCAAAGCTAGAGATCCACACCCTGAAAAGAGAAGACCATGAAGAAGGAGGGGGACCTATATCTCTCAGCTAAGTATACATGCATTCATGCATTGCATCCCCATTGAGAACCTAGAAAATGTTTTGGAGGGATCGTAATTTATGAACCTTCATTCATCATTTTGTGTACACCTTCGAGCTCTCCTTTGGCGTGCTTTTCAGCCCTGCCTCTTTTTTAAATTTAGATGTCATCATGATTTGCATCCCTGTTGATAATCCAAGAAATGTTTAGAAGGGATTGTAATTTACAAACCTTCATCATTTTTGTGTGCGCCTTTGAGCCCTCATCATTTTCACTTCCTTGAGTGCGCTTACGAGCCTTTCATTTATCATAGATAGAGCGTTTTTCAACCCTATCTCTTCCTTTATTTGTGTGCGCTTTCTAGCCATCAACCAACTCAGATAGTGCACTTTTAAGTCCTATCTCTTTCCAAAACTTGGTGATCTTTCTAGGCACCATCAATTAAAATAGTGCACTTTCCAGCCCTATTTTCTTTCATCTTCGAGTGCGTTTTCCAACCCTCGACCATCAATTAAAATAGTGCGCTTTCAGCCCTATTTTCCCCTAATCTTCGAGTGCGTTTTCCAACCCTTGATCCATCAATTAAAATAGTGCGCTTTCCAGCCCTATTTTCCCCTCATCTTCGAGTGCGTTTTCCAACCCTCGATCATAAATTAAGATAGTGCGCTTTCTAGCCCTATCTTCCACCCATCTTCACCATTTCCCGGGTAGGTCACCCATTACAATGAGACCATCTTCTTCATCTTTCATCTGGGTAGGTCACCCATTACAACGAGACCATCTTCACTATTATCACTTGGGTAGGTCACCCATTACAATGAGACCGTCTTCACCATTCACCCGGGTAGGTCACCTATTACAATGAGACCATCTTCACCATTTTTCACCTGGGTAGGTCACCCATTACAATGAGACCATTTTCCTGTGTCATTCACAAACATCACCATCTTCCATCCTTTTTAGGTGTCCTCCTTCGGCCCCAATTCTTAGGTAGTGCGCTTTCTAGCCCTATCTTATCATCCCTTTCTGAGTGCGCTTTATAGTCCTCATTCTCATTTCTGGATGGATCAACAATTTCTTGATCTGATAAATCCACTTTTCTTTTTCCTTACAATGCTTACTATCTAAAGTCTTTTACAAAACTTTAATCGTAAGCATTGTAAATGGGGGGCAACTGTCGTAACCCAATTTTTGGGTTACTCCCCAAAATAAAATAAAATGACAAAAATAAAATAAAAGGAGCCGGCGTGGGTAGAAAAATCAATGTGGAAATTTTGGTTGTTTTCGCGAGTCCAATCGTATCTCTTTGGTTCCAAAAATAGAGAAAAATACAGATTTAAGATAAAAATAATTTATCATTGGATGAATCTGTGTAAAAACTAAGTTAAACGACATAATTATATTTTTTATGGGTTGATTCGATTTAATCGTCGACATATTTAAAGTTTAATTATGATCGGTAATTAATTTAAGGTCCAATTGAAGGATTTAATTAATTGCAAGGATTTAATTATACTTTAAATTGCTCAAATTAATTTTATTAAGGGCTTAGTCAATGAGAAATCAATTTCTTGAATTTAATTCGGGCTCAATTGATGAGAATGGAATTTTCAGAGACCGATTTGAATTTTTAAGTCAATAATGTGAAATCAGGGGCCAAATTGAACGGATTGAGAATTTAACAGTCAATTGAGGGTTAAATCGCGCAATTGAGGGTTAAATCGCGCAATCGGAAACCAGAGACCAAAATAAAAAAGGCATTCACATTTAAGGTTGCTGTTGAAATTTTGACGGGGATACAATTTTATAAAATTAAAAGTTTAAAACTAATTGGGGGTGCAATTGAACCAATCAAACATTGAAGGACTAAATTGCAAAGCCAAAACCCACAGCCTCTGCAAATTCTTTGCAGAGCAGCCTCTGCAAATTCATTGCAGAGGGAATTTGCAGAGGGGGCAGAGGCGGAGAAGAAGGAGAATCACAGAAAAGGGGGGGGGGGAGAAACGGGAAAAGAAAGGGAAAGAAAACGAAGGACGGGCGCAGAAAAGAAGAAAAAAGAAGAGAATGAGTTTTACGCAGAGAGGAGAAAAACTTAGAGAAAACTGAAGAGAAAAACACATAAAACACGAAGGAAAAAAACAGTTCTTCTTCCCTCTCTCTCGGTCTACAGGCCCCGCTCTCTTTCTCTAAAAAACCAGTCAAGCTCTCTCTCTCTCTCTCCCTCTCCCTCTCGGTCAGCAACTCCAGCCACCGTCTCCGACCACCGTGCATCACCCCTTCATCGACAGAAACTTCCCCCTCCACGCCAGACGCCCAGCCGTGTTCTCAAGCGAAGCCAGCAACAACGGCGAGCTCGAACCAGTAGCAGACCGGCAACTTCCAACGCCTCCTCCGGCCACCACAGGCCACCGTTGACAACGCCACCACAACAGGAATCATCACCTCGACCTCCTCTACCCAACGGTGTCATCAGGTGCACGTTTCGTCACAGTCGAAAAACAATCAAACAACAATGCAGCTTACCTTAGGCATGGTACACTGGGGGTGATGCGTTTTCCCCTTGCACAACAAGTCCCCTTACCCAAGACTCTCGCAGACCAATAGGTTTCCTAGTGACTATAATACTAGGTGGCGACTCCTAATAATTATAGTTGTAAATTTTATGGCTATAAACAACCCCTATTTCACTGCGCGTCGTTGTCTCCCCTAAACTATAGGGGAGATGTCGGGGCACGAATCGCGTAAAAAATCGCCGTCAAATAATTTCATTCATTGGGGAGAAAAAATAAACAAGACAACTCTTTTTCAGTGGATTTTATTTATGAGAATAAAATATATAACACATTTTTGTTTAGAAATATATCAAAATAATTATTTTTTTTAAGTTTTAACATTAACTCATTAAAATATTCTTAAAAACACTTATATATAAATAAATATCATTTTTTTTACAGAAATAGTTTTAAAATTCAATGTCAAACATGAATATTTGTGTATACCCACGGAGCTGGCATTGAGTTTGTCAAATGGAATGACAGGTCCCACTCTTTGTTGTAGGTCTCCAAGATTTAGGACTGCGACTTGATAAGGGCCAGGAGCTAGAGATACTAGCATCCTTCGTTACATGCAATGGTCAAGGTATTTGTTGGGATTTCTCCATCAGATGTGGTCTCAACTTTGAAATAAAAATTTAATATCCTCCATTATAAATAAGACCCAGTACATTCTCTTCCACAAGATTATTAATTTCATTTATTGGGGAGAAAAAATAAAAAAGACAACTCTTTATCAGTGGATTTTATTTATGGGAATAAAATATATAACACATTTTTGTTCAGAAATATATCAAAATAATTATATTTTTTAAGTTTTAACATTAACTCATTAAAATATTCTTAAAAACACTTATATATAAATAAATATCATTTTTTTACAGAAATAGTTTTAAAATTCAATGTCAAACATGAATAATGTGTATACCCACGGAGCTGGCATTGAGTTTGTCAAATGGAATGGCAGGTCCCACTCTTTGTTGCAGCTCTCCAAGATTCAGGGTTGTGACTTGCTAAGGGTGAGGAGCTGGAGATAGTAGCATCCTTCTTTACATGCAATGGTCAAGGTATTTGTTGGCATTTCTCCATCAGATGTGGTCTCAACTTTGAAATAAAAATTTAATATCCTCCATTATAAATAGGACCCAGTACATTCTCTTCAACAAGATTACTACAACTCTTTATCAGTGGATTTTCTCAAATTAAATATCATTTTCTTACAGAAACAATTTTAAAATTCAATATCAAACACAAATATTTGTGGATACCCACGGAGCTGGCATTGAATTTGTCAAATAGGATGACAGGTCCCACTCTTTGTTGTAGCTCAGGGCATAACAATCCCTGCACTTGCAATCCCTGCACTTGCAATCCCTGCACTTGCAAACCCTACACTTGCAAACAATCCCACCATGACGCAAATCAAAACTCATAAAGAGTTGAAGACAAAGAAATCAAAGGCCAAAGCATGCTTGTTTGCTGCGGTTTCAGCAACAATTTTTACTCGGGTCATGTCTCACAAGACAGCAAAATCCATCTGGAATTATCTCAAAGAAGAATATGCAGGAGATGAAAGGATAAGAGGAATGCGGGTACTGAATCTCATCAGGGATTTCGAGTTGCAAAAAATGAAGGTGTCTGAAACAATTAAGATGTATTCAGACAGACTTCTTGGAATTGCAAACAAAATCAGATTACTTGGTTCTGATTTTAGTGATTCCAAAATTCTTGAAAAATTGTTAGTTATTGTACCTGAGAGGTATGAAGCTACAATTACAACCTTGGAAAATACCAAGGACCTGTCAAAAATCTCTTTGGCAGAATTGTTGAATTCCCTGCAAGCATAAGAGCAGAGGAGACACATGAGAGAGGAGGTCAAGACCGAAGGAGCTTTGTTTGCAAAGCATCATGGAGGTGATAAAAGCAAGTGGAAAAAGAAGAAGGGTCAAGATGGGCACTTTTTTGGGTCTGCTGCAACACATAACAGCAGCAAGAAGGGAAGCTTCAAAGGCAAATATCCTCCTTGTCATCACTGCAACAAGGAAGGTCATCCCCCATTCAAATGTTGGAGGAGACCTGATGCAAAATGTGCAAAATACAACCAGCTTGGACATGAAGCCGTAATATGCAGAGGGAAAATTCAGCAGCAGCAGCAGGAGAGTGCAGCTCAAATTGCAGAACAAGAAGATGAAGATCAACTCTTTGTAGCAACCTGTTTTGTAAGTGAAACCTCCACTGAAAGTTGGTTAATTGATTCAGGTTGTACAAATCATATGACCAATGACAAAAAGCTTTTCAAAAGCTTAATGTCGACTGAAATTACCAAAGTTAAAATTGGTAATGGTGATTATATTTTTGTCGAAGGGAAGGGAACAATCACCATCACTAAGCAGCAGTGGCATCAAGTTAATTTCTGATGTTCTTTATGTTCCAGAAATTAACCAAGATTTGCTAAGTGTTGGCCAGCTAATTTAAAGGGGTCTTAAAGTGGTTTTTTAAGATGGTTGCTGTCAAGTGCTTGATGCTAACAGAGAGGAGATTCTCAAAGTCAAAATGAAGGGGAAAAGCTTCTCTTTTAATCCAATAAAAGAAGAGCTTATTGCATTTACCACAGCAGCTAGCAACACTGAATTGTGGCATAAAAGGCTTGGCCACTGTCACTTGCAAAGAATGCAGATCATGAAGGAGCTCACGGTTGGATTACCAACACTTGATGATAATTTACCAATCTGCGATGCCTGCAAATTTGGGAAACAAAGACGAAGAGCTTTTCCAACTTCATCATGGAAAGCCACTTGCAAGCTGCAGCTAATTCACTCAGATGTGGCAGGACCTCAAAGAACTGAATCATTCGCAGGTAGTCGATACTATGTCATTTTCATTGACGATTTTTCGCGAATGTGCTGGATTTTTTCCTTGAAATTCAAGTCAGAAGTGGCTGGAGTGTTCTGGAATTTCAAGAAGCTTGTGGAAAACCAAAGTGGCTGCAAAATCCAGACTGTAAGAACAGACAATGGAACGGAATACACCTCATCAGAATTCAACAAATTTTGCGAAGAAGTTGGTATTGAACACCAACTTACTGCTCCTTACACTCCTCATCAAAATGGAGTGAGTGAGAGGAGAAATCGCAGCATTATGGTGATGGCAAGAAGCATGTTGCATGAGAAAGACTTGCCTAAAAATTTCTGGGCCGAAGCAGCAAGCACGGCTATGTATTTGCAGAACAGGATGTCCACCAAGGCTGTCAAAGACATGATGCCATTTGAGGCTTGGTATGGCTACAAACCTTCACTCAATTTTCTAAGAGTGTTTGGTTGTGTATGTTTTTCTCACATTCCACAGGTCAAGCGAGATAAGCTAGACAAAAAATCAGAACCTGGCATCTTCGTCTGGTATTGCTCATCTTCAAAGGCGTACAAAGTTTATCAACCAAAGACAAGGAAGATAATTGTGAGCCGAGATGTGATTTTCCATGAGGAGCAAAAGTGGAAGCGGGAGCCTACAAGAGAAACAACCAGCAGCAAACTCATATCCACGTCTGATTTTCAACCAGCAGAAGAAGAAGAAACAGAACCAAGGCAGACTTGGAAGATGAGGAATCAATTCGTGGAACAAGGCTGATTCAAGATATCTATCAAAGATGTAATGTGGCTGTATGTGAGCCTGCTGGTTACTTTGAAGCTGTCAAAAATGAGATGTGGATGAAGGCAATGGAAGAGGAGATGTCAATGATAAAGAAGAACAAGACTTGGGTGCTGGTTGAAAGGCCAAAGAACAGGAAAGTAATTGGCGTAAAATGGGTGTTCAGGACAAAACTGAACGCAGATGGATCCATCAACAAGTACAAGGCCAGACTTGTCGTAAAGGGCTACGCGCAAATTTTTGGAGTTGATTACTCCGATACATTTGCTCCGGTAGCCAGACTTGACACCATCAGACTTTTGTTAGCATTGGCAGCCCAAAATGGATGGAAGGTTTTTCAATTGGATGTAAAATCCGCCTTTCTCAATGGCAGCTTGCAGGAGGAGATTTACGTGGATCAACCTGAAGGATTTGCTGAACAAGGAGAAGAAGAGAAGGTTTATTTGCTGAAGAAGGCTTTATATGGCTTGAAACAAGCACCTAGAGCATGGTATAGCAAAATTGATGAGCACCTATCACGGTTGGGATTTATGAAGAGCCTGTCCGAAGCCACCCTTTATGTGAAGCATAAAGAAAATGATTTGCTTATTGTCTCTCTTTATGTTGATGATCTTCTAATCACAGGAAGCAACATTAAGCAAATTGATGAATTCAAAGGGGAGATGATGGAAATTTTTGAAATGACAGACCTTGGGTTAATGTCATATTTTCTGGGAATGGAAATCAAGCAAGAAGAGCATGAAGTCTTCATTTGCCAAAGAAAATATGCCAAGGAAATTCTCAAGAAATTCCACATGGAAGATTGCAAGGCTATGGCTACTCCAATGAATTCGAAGGAGAGTCTAAGCAAAGATGATGGTGTAGACAAGGTAGATGAAAATTATTTTAGAAGCATGGTTGGTTGTCTAATGTATCTAACGGCAACTAGACCAGATATTCTATTTGCTGTTAGCATTCTTTCTCGTTTTATGCATTGTGCTAGCGAGAATCATCTTAAAACAGCAAAGAGAGTAATTAGATATATCAAAGGGACTATTGCCTTTGGTATAAAATTTACGAAATGTCAAAATTCCAAACTGCTGGGATTTTCTGACAGTGATTGGGGAGGTTCTGTGGATGACATGAAGAACACCTCTGGCTACTGTTTCAGCTTGGGATCAGGAGTGTTTTCATGGAGCTCGAAGAAGCAAGAAATTGTGGCACAATCAACTACTGAGGCTGAATTTGTTGCTGCCACAGCAGCAGTAAACCAAGCGGTATGGCTGAGAAAATTATGCCGTGACTTACACTGGAATCAATTGGAACAAACAGAAGTGTTTGTGGATAATCAAGCAGCAATTGCAATTTCGTGCAATCCAGTTTTTCATGGGAGAACGAAGCATTTCAAGATCAAATATTTCTTTTTGAGGGAAGTGCAGAAGGAAGGTGAAATTAGTATCATTTACTGCAAATCTGAAGAACAACTTGCAGACATTTTCACAAAACCATTGGCAGCCAACAAGTTTGAGTTTCTGAGGCAGAAACTTGGTGTTTGCAGCTCCTAAAATATGGAGTGTTGGTTATTTATTTTAGTCCTGCAATGTTTTATCAATTATGTTTTAGTCATTGTTATTGTCTTTAATTTAATTAAGGTCAGTCAAGTGCATGTCCTAGTCTTAAGGGATTTGTTACTTACGTGTGTTTGGCAGTGCAGCTCATGTAGCTCACTTCGTGCGTCATTGCTTCTTGTTCGTGTCTTAGTGGCAGCATGTTACATGATAATGGAGTCCATATCATGGCTGTCATGTTTATTTTCTTGTCTATAAATTGTAAGGATGAATTTCAGTTTAATACAATTCAATTCTGCAATCAATTAAAGATTTGTGAACAGTAAAAATAGCTACTATGCAAATCAATTTCTGGCATTCCATAATTCTGTTTTTCCCCTGTTTTCGTTTTTCTTCTTTAAACACTTTCAAAAAGAGAGAGCCGAAGAATGGAAAGGACTTGAATTAGAGCAGCGGTTGCAAATAAAATTCAAGGACGTGGAAAGGTTTAATCTATACTAAAGATTTTTTGAAGGCCTTTGATTGCATTTGCTTGTGAATGTGGCTATCTATGTTGGGATGTCTTAATTTTTTCTATTCATCTATCCTCTTTCTTTTCTTGGACAGGCCTGCTAGCGACGTGGCTATATCAGGTCTCGGATGGATCGCTGTTGAACCAGCTAGCAAACCACGCGGACAGTCCGATATAAATCTGGATGAAACTATCAATGAACTGCATTTAGCTGTGCGTGTGCCGAAGCCAGTCGAGGTTTTTGTTCGGCCTCCTTTACCTGTAGGCAAGGCTGGAGCAGAGTGGTACCAGTATCGAGAGTTGAGTGAGAAAGAAGAGGAACTGAGACCAAAATGGCATTTCTAGTGCTATTGCCTCCTTGATGTGATCTGTACAATCAATGTGCATCGTTGGATAGAGAAAATGTTATATTTTATACAAAATCAACGAGTTTATAGACACGATTGATCTTGTCAGCAACGTTAAGCTTCTTGTTCGAATGTAAGGAAGCCACCCCTTTGTGAGAGAACAGGTTTTGGGTTCCTTTTCATGCCGATTGAACACCGAAATATCCAAACTCGTCCTCGCTCATCCTGCCTCGAAGTCCACAGCATGGCCATCTCCAAAAGATGGAATGAGAGAGCTGAGATTCTTTCTTGGCACTGACAATCTCTTCTCGGTATCAATTTTGCTGAGCAACGTTGAGAATATTGCCATTAAGTTTTAGATGAAGATGAGAGAAGGGTTGAAAGCTTTTATACTATTAATTAACAAAAAACTAAAAGATGACTGCTCACATAACACAATTAAATTTACTTAATGTAGTACTTTCTCACAAAATGCTACAAACCGGTTGGAAAAGATGGATCCCCTGCTGGTTTGTACTTTCATGCTAGCCACAGGCTCCATCGGCGTCATTTCTTTGTTTTGCGTGCGTGCATGCATGGATGATGAGCACGCTACAAACCGGGTTTATTTCATTATAGTTTTATTTCCCTAGATTTTGGCTCATAATTAACCCGGTTTCGGTAACAAGGCCATACCAACCCCCTACTACATATAAAAAATTTAGGCAGGCCCATTGCTGATTTTTTTTAGGGCCAGCATGCAAATTGAGGTGAGGGGGAGAGGAAAAAAAATAAAATAAAATTAAGGCCAAACTAAATCGAATCACCATGCACACATTGTCTTGGGAGGAAAAAAATGCCAAGACAAATCAAATGAGATGGTGGAAGAATGATTTCGACCACTAGTGTCAACCTCTTGTCACTATAAAGCAATCTTTTTATTTATTATATTTTATTTATTAAATTGCCGTATTTTTCTATAGGATTAAATAATTATTAAAAAAACCTTTATACAGTATACATTGAATCACGTCTATGCTACGACACTTTTACCATATATACCGTTAATTTTTATTGCTAGAGTGCCGATCAATCAGGCTTTGATGGGTGACGTGTTGCTGAGGTGCCATAGAAAGGCTTTCTTGTAGCTTGCGTGAAAACCTAATTAACAAACTGACATACGCAATCTGTTTGTGTTTCAACTTAAATTTTTCACATTTCAAACCCAAGATCTCGAGGGCCGAAGTCTTGGAAGTCACCTCGGCCGAAAGTCTTGAACTGGCACACGACTTGGACTTTGAAATTGTCTTCGTTCTCAGTTTTCCATATCAAGGAATTCTCGCAACGTTTTGCATGCCGAGCCTACAACTCAAGCTACAGGTGTGACACCTCCAAACCTCACAAAAGATTTTACCATTTGATTTAAAGATTCGGAATAGCATCCCGCCCGAACCGACTTGGTCAGCCCGTGCTCCCCAACCTAGAAATTCCCGACCTATCTTATTCAGCCCTAGTTCCGCCCCTGCATGTGTGACTGCTGTATATAAACACACACAAGCATGTTCCAGCCGAACGTGCTTTGTATTACAAGAAAGATGGCTTCGAAGAGGTTCTTATGTTTCCTGAATGTTTTCTTGATTGTTATGCTTCTTTTGTCCTCTGCAATGGGATCGAGGGATCTTTCCAAGATTGCCAAGCCTCGTGTGATTCGTAAGTTTTACCTGCCTTCATAATTTTCTTGGCTCTTGTTCATAATGCATGTTGCGAGCTTTCGATTCTGTGAAAGCTAAATCGAAAGATGAGTTTATAAAACAATTCTGGAGATAAATTGTCTGAACATCTTACACCTTCATAACAATTCTGCGTAGAGATATTTAATCAGCTTAATCATCAAAGAAACAGAAAAGAATCGAGATATTTACGTGAAGGACACACTGAAGTTTTAGCAGAACCGAAATTAATGTCTCAATCACAGTAAATTATATATCTCTCAAGTCCTCAGAAGGAAATGGAAATGAACTATGTTTTGACATAATTTTCTCTGTGTTCATGCAGTTGAGAAGGCTATTAATCCTCAAAATGGTCCTAGAGATCGTCATCCACAAGGTCTTCCACAGGGTGGCAATTATGGGCCTGGTCACTGATAGGTCCCAAAAATTAAGGATAATTTGTAACACAAGTATTTCTCTTAGGGTGAGAAATAAACCACAGTTTACTGAATAATTCTCTGATTCATTCCTCATTTGTTTGCTTTAAATAAGCAAGACCCACGTACAATTATGCAGCAGTTTTAGGGAATTCAAATAACATGTAACTGAAATACATAATGAAGGAAATAACGTGCAGTAAAGGAAATGTAACCGAAATACATAATAAGGAAATTAACATGCAGTAAAGAATTAACTAACATGACACGTAAGACTTCCACAGTTAGTTGTGCGATCTTCTCGTCCCCTGCTCCTTCTCTGCTCACGTCTGTGATGTCTCGTAACACTCCCACCCACGGCTAATTAGCTGAATCTCTTGACATCTCTTAAGATTGTAATGCGTCTATAATAAATAAAAGAATAAAAATGTTAGAGCATGTGATAGTGATTGTTTTTCAAGTATTTTTCATTTAAAAAAATATTTAAATAATATTTTAGACAATAAACCTTACATTTTTAATCGATATTAGCTTATCAAAACAATAAAAATAACACCTTATATGACTTACAATTAGTAATAGCACCATCAACAATCGGTATTGCTGGCAAATGCACCATCAATAGCTATTAGCAACACCACCACCAGCAACCTCCTCCCCCCTGGATCCTCACAGGACGGTTCTCCATCAGATGTGATCTTAACTTTGAAATAAAAATTCAATATCCTCCATTATAAATAGGACCCAGTACATTCTCTTCCACAAGATTATTAATTTCATTTATTGGGGAGAAAAAATAAAAAAGACAACTCTTTATCAGTGGATTTTATTTATGGGAATAAAATATATAACACATTTTTGTTCAGAAATATATCAAAATAATTTTTTTTAAAATTTTTAACATTAACTCATTAAAATATTCTTAAAAACACTTATAAATAAATAAATATCATTTTTTTTTACAGAAATAGTTTTAAAATTCAATGTCAAACATAAATATTTGTGTATACCCACGGAGCTGGCATTGAGCTTGTCAAATAGAATGGCAAGTCCCACTCTGTGTTGTAGCTCTCCAAGATTCA
Organism: Salix caprea; assembly: GCA_964035475.1. Lineage (NCBI taxonomy): Eukaryota > Viridiplantae > Streptophyta > Magnoliopsida > Malpighiales > Salicaceae > Salix > Salix caprea. The sequence goes on along the minus strand of OZ037759.1, from coordinate 7,139,866 downwards.
GGGCTGCGACTTGATAAGGGCGAGGAGCTGGAGATAGTAGCATCATTCGTTACATGCAATGGTCAAGGTATTTGTTGGGATTTCTCCATCAGATGTGGTCTCAACATTGAAATAAAAATTCAATATCCTCCATTATAAATAGGACCCAGTACATTCTCTTCCACAAGATTATTAATTTCATTTATTGGGGAGAAAAAATAAAAAAGACAACTCTTTATCAGTGGATTTTATTTATGGGAATAAAATATATAACACATATTTTATTCAGAAATATATCAAAATAATTTTTGGGTTACTCCCCAAAATAAAATAAAAGGAGCCGGCGTGGGTAGAAAAATCAATGTGGAAATTTTTGTTGTTTTCGCGAGTCCAATCGTATCTCTTTGGTTCCAAAAATAGAGAAAAATACAGATTTAAGATAAAAATAATTTATCGTTGGATGAATCTGTGTAAAACCTAGTTAAACGACATAATTATATTTTTTATTGGTTGATTCGATTTAATCGTAGACAAATTTAAAGTTTAATTATGATCGGGAATTAATTTAAGGTCCAATTGAAGGATTTAATTAAGTGCAAGGACTTAATTATACTTTAAATTGGTCAAATTAATTTTATTTAGGGCTTAGTCAATGAGAAATCAATTTCTTGAATTTAATTCGGGCTCAATTGATGAGAATGGAATTTTCAGAGACCGATTTGAATTTTTAAGTCAATAATGTGAAATCAGGGGCCAAATTGAATGTATTGAGAATTTAACAGTCAATTGAGGATTAAATCGCGTAATTGAGGGTTAAATCGCGCAATCGAAAACCAGAGACCAAAATAAAAAAGGCGCGCACATTTAAGGTTGCTGTTGAAATTTTGACGGGGATACAATTTCATAAAATTAAAAGTTTAAAACTAATTGGGGGTGCAATTGAACCAATCAAACATTGAACACTAAATTGCAAAGCCAAAACCCACAGCCTCTGCAAATTTGCAGAAGTCGTGGCAACCCACGGCCTCTCTGCAAATTCTTTGCAGAGCAGCCTCTGCAACGAATTTGCAGAGCAACCTCTGCAAATTCATTGCAGAGGGAATTTGCAGAGGGGGCAGAGGCAAGAGCCGCCTCTGCCCCTATAAATAGAAGAAGGACAATCACAGAAAAGGGGGGGGGGGAAGAAACGGGAAAAGAAAGGGAAAAGAAAGGAAGGTCGGACGCAGAAAAGAAGAAAAAAAGAAGAGAATGAGTTTTACGCAGAGAGGAGAAAAACTGAGAGAAAACTGAAGAGAAAAACACATAAAACTCGAAGGAAAAAAACAGTTCTTCTTCTTCCCTCTCTCTTGGTCTACAGGCCCCGCTCTCTCTCTCTAAAAAACCAGTCAAGCTCTCTCTCTCTCCCTCTCGGTCAGCAACTCCAGCCACATCTCCGACCACCGTGCATCACCCCTTCATCGACAGAAACTTCCCCCTCCACGCCAGACGCCCAGCCGTGTTCTTAGGCGAAGCCAGCAGCAACGACGAGCTCGAACCAGTAGCAGACCGGCGACTTCCAACGCCTCCTCCGGCCACCACAGGCTACCATTGACAACGCCACCATGACAGGAATCATCACCTCGACCTCCTCTACCCAAAGGTGTCATCAGGTGCACGTTTCGTCACATTCAAAATTTAACACTGCTCATCGTCTTCCCCAGCGTCGCATGCAGTGGGACGTGATTTACATCCACTGTTCATGCGGGCTGGGATGGAGTGGGCCGGGCTTAGAGCCCGACCCAATATCTAAGGGAGCTGGGTTTCCACTAAGACTGGGCTGTCAGCCCGGCCACAACCTTCTAGGCTTCCAGCCCGTGAGGGCTGGAAGCCCAGCCCACTAAGCACCCGTTTGGTATTGAGGTGCAACCTGCGTTTTCAACAAAACGCAGGTTGCACCTACAATTTGGTGTTTGGTTAACAAAAAAAAGCACTTTTTTTGTGTGGGACCCACACCATATTATGTACAAAACACCGTTTCAAAAAAAGCTAGAAATTGATGCTTTTTCCGGTGCGATTCATGTTTTGGGGTCTCAGCTTAAACGGCGATTCAATTTTAAAAATACAAAACTTACCGTTGAAAAAAAAAACCCAAAACATCCTCATCCTGCGTCGTTGGGAAGGATGGAGAACCAAATCAAAAAAGAGCCGTTGGGAATTATTCAACAGCAACAATCAATAATGAAAACCACAAAATCACAACCCATTCACAGATTATTCATCTAAAATGTACTCACTTGACTTCCAAACTCATCAATCAAAACCACTACAGAATCCATTAAATAAATCCACTTAAGGAAAAGGCAAGATATCCAATTTGAAAGCAGCCTCTGAAGCGCAAAACCCATCAATGGAAACAACCCATTTTGACCAGAAACAAGAAGATTTAACTTTGGCGAGCGTGAAGGGAAGGGCTTTTGGACAGCCTGGGACTTGTTGAGAAGCAAAAGAGAGCCGAGAACAATGCTTTTGTTGTGTTGGAGTTGTTATGAATCTTTCTGATTATTGAAATGAAGGTGATGACTGGAGGTGGGAGAAGAGAAAGATGAGAAGAGAAAGATGGGTGACGGCTGGAGGTGGGAGAAGAGAAAGATTGGGAGAAGAGAGATGGGTAGGGTTTTATAATTTGTGATTGAAATGAATGGGAACAAACGGGGGGTGGGTTTTTATACTAATTATTATTATATTATAATTATTATTATATTATAATTATTATAATAATAATAATAATTATTATTATAATTAATTATTACTATTATTATTATTATTATTAATATCATATAAATCAACTTAAAAAAGATAATTTGTAACACAAGTATTTCTCTTAGGGTGAGAAATAAACCACAGTTTACTGAATAATTCTCTGATTCATTCCTCATTCTTGTTTGCTTTAAATAAGCAAGACCCACGTACAATTATGCAACAGTTTTAGGGAATTCAAATAACATGTAACTGAAATACATAATGAAGGAAATAACGTGCAGTAAAGGAAATGTAACCGAAATACATAATAAGGAAATTAACATGCAGTAAAGAATTAACGTTAACATGACACGTAAGACCTCCACTTCGCACGACCCAGTTAGTTGTGCGATCTTCTCGTCCCCTGCTCCTTCTCTGCTCACGTCTGTGATGTCTCGTATCACTCCCACCCACGGCTAATTAGCTGAATCTCTTGACATCTCTTAAGATTGTAATGCGTCTATAATAAATAAAAGAATAAAAATGTTAGAGCATGTGATAGTGATTGTTTTTCAAGTATTTTTCATTTTAAAAAATATTTAAATAATATTTTAGACAATAAACCTTACATTTTTAATCGATATTAGCTTATCAAAACAATAAAAATAACACCTTATATGACTTACAATTAGTAATAGCACCATCAACAATCGGTATTGCTGGCAAATGCACCATCAATAGCTATTAGCAACACCACCACCAGCAACCTCCTCCCCCCTGGATCCTCACAGGACGGCTCTCCTAGACAAATATAATCATTCAAGGCTATGCTAGCAACCACAATATTTAGCTGGTGTCTCACTCACTTGTGTTGTTGCAAGAGCAAAATAGGATAAAATAAAATAAAATTACAAAAGAATAGAGGCCGAGTCTTGCCACTCTTGAACAGATTAGTTGACATTGGGAATTTAGCAACGGTCTCTTTTGCTTTTCACTCAGCTCTTACAACGAAAATCAAATTGAAAAGAAAGAGAGTTTTAATTCCAAATTAGGGTTTAGTAAACAAACATAATTCATGAGAATTTAGTCAAATAAACAAAATCTATTACCCTAGTGACCAATCATTAATATGATGATCTCAGTTATAAGGGGAAATTGGGTTAAAAAAAAGAGTCACAACACATGCTAAATGGAAAACTTATAATGTTCTTTTTGCATGGTAACTAGTGACAATAAAAATAATTAAAATATAGGATGTAAATTAAAATCGATTATATAAATAGTATGATATCGTGTAGCGTGTATTGTTTTTAAGTCAATTATTAAAATCAATTATAAAATCAATTATATATATATAATCAAGATCCCCTTCTCGCCTAAATGGAAAACTTATAATGTTCTTTTTGCATGGTAACTAGTGACAATAAAAATAATTAAAATATAGGATGTAAATTAAAATCGATTATATAAATATAATCAAGATCCCCTTCTAGCCCTAGTTCCGCCCCTGCATGTTCCAGCCGAACGTGCTTTGTATTACATGAAAGATGGCTTCGAAGAGGTTTTTATGTTTCCTGAATGTTTTCTTGATTGTTATACTTCTTTTGTCCTCTGCAATGGGATCGAGGGATCTGTCCAAGATTGCCAAGCCTCGTGTGATTCCTAAGTTTTACATGCCTTCATAATTTTCTTGGCTCTTCTTCATAATGTTGCGAGCTTTCGATTCTGTAAAAGCTAAATCGAAAGATGAGTTTATAAAACAATTCTCGAGATAAATTGTCTGAACATCTTACACCTTCATAACAATTCTGCTTAGAGATATTTAATCAGTTTAATCATCAAAGAAACAGAAAAGAATCGAGATATTTACGTGAAGGACACACTGAATTTTTAGCAGAACCGAAATTAATGTCTCAATCACAGTAAATTATATCTCTCTCAAGTCCTCAGAAGGAAATGAACTATGTTTTGACATAATTTTCTTTGTGTTCATGCAGTTGAGAAGGCTATTAATCCTCAAAATGGTCCTCCAAGGGAAGGAAATTATAAGGCTGCTCCCTCCACGGCTAATTAGCTGAATCTCATGACATCTTTTAAGGTTGTAATACGTCTATAATAAATAAAAGAATAAAAATACATTTGACTTGATTTTCAAAGTATTTTTTTTATTTAAGAATATATTAAAATAATATTTTATGCAATAACCTTTACATTCTTATCGATATTAGCTTATCAAAACAATACAAATAAATAAATAAAAATAACACCTTATATTACAATTAGTAATAGCACAGTCAACAATCGGGTATTGCTGACGAATGCACCATCAATAGGTATTAGCATCGTTATCAACATAGCGAGTTAACTCGTAAAATCATATGATTTTATGAGTTAACATGTATCCATGTGTAAATTAGACTAAAAAATCAAAACAGTAAAATATATCGGTTTAATTTTACGAGTTTACTAGATTTTTTTATGAGCCAAGTCAAAATTGAAATTTGACCTTAAAATATTTGTTGACCAATTTTGTGAGATTGATTATATCATTCAAACTATTTATTGAATCTAGCTGAAATATTTTAGGGTAATACTAGACACATAAAAATATATTATGGTAAATTTTCAAATTAAACGGAGTTCAGAAACATATTATTTTAGAGAGTCAAAGTTACTAGATAAATCTTGTCAAATCTATCAAAGTAGACTTCGATGTATTGTTTTGGACGCATTCAGAGTTATAGGTGGAACTTTGTTACGATTCTAGTTGGGAGGAAAACTAAACATCTAAATATTTTCAAACATATATTGTAAGTTCAGTAATTCATTCATGCGAGAAATAATGATATGTTTGAAATCACGACTGAAATCTACCAGAAAATTTTGATTATAACATTCTACAAAGAATGGAGGCCGAGTCTTGCCACTTTGAACAAATTAGTTGACATTGGGAATTTAGCAACGGTCTCCTTTCTTTTCACTCAACTCTTGCAATGAAAATCAAATTGAAAAGACAGAGAGAGAATGCGAGCTTGAGAAATTCAAAGAAATTGGGAGTTTTAATTTCAAATTAGGGTTTAGTAAACGAACATAATTCATGAGAATTTAGTCAAATAAACAAAATCTATTACCCTAGTGACCAATAATTAATATGATGATTCTCGATTCGAATATATTACAAAATATAAAAATAATAAATTTGAGAAAAATCATGTAAAAATAAGAATTAAATATATTTTCAAACAAATAAATCATTTTATAAAACCATTACCACCACACCAATCCGTTGCTTTGAAAAAAAAAAAGAGTAAAGGAAATAATAAAATTACGAGTCAAGGTATTTGTTGGGATTTCTCCATCAGATGTGGTCTCAACTTTGAAATAAAAATTTAATATCCTCGATTACAAATACGGCCCAGTACATTCACACATCATTGGAGTATCGTAAGAGGCTTCTTCTCTTCAACAAGATTATTAATATGATTTATTCGGGAGAAAAAAATAAAAAAAGACAGCTCTTTATCAGTGGATTTTCTTCATGGGAACAAGTTTCATGAAATATGTAACACGTATATACCACAATTGAAACAATTTATTTTCTTGTCTTTCTTACAACCATATTTTCCACGCTTGCGTTTATATTTATTATTACTTGCTTCTTTTCCTTTTTTTCCATATTTTGGACCCTTAGCCTTACCCATCTTATACTTGGAGTCATATGTTCCACGCAATTATTACTTCACATTTAACATTTGGCTTTTGTCAGTGATATGTATAATCACAATAAAAATGCAGGCACAGTTCTTTGACATGAATAATCGAATATCATGTATTTTTCTAACATTATTTTCTTTTTGTACTAATCGAACAAGCACAATAATAATTTATAGAATTAAATACATAACTGATACTATTCTAATAATATTCATGTATATGCATGCATTTATTACATGATCATTTAATTATAAAAATTTATGATCTAAGCTCTGATACAAATGTAGATTCGATAAAGAAAACATACTTGTGATATTTTGTTTCCTTGTTCCTGGATCAATTGCTTCAAGGCCACTTCGATTACTAGAACCAAAGCGATATTTCACGGCACGAATGTCTTTACAGATTGTAGCAAGTTTAATGTAGAGTATTAAAAGAAAAAACTATTTTCACTTATATGAATAACTTATTTTCATTATGGAGAGGGAAGTCCATATTTATAGTAGAGAGGAGAGGTTACTTAGCGGTTACCTTGCAGTTACCAATAAGTAACACCCCTAGATAAATAGACTAGGTTCATCTCTCATGGGCGAACCAAGCCAGACCGCATCTCTATATAAATAGACCGGGTTCATCTCTCATTGGCGAACTAGTCAAACCCAATAACCAACAGTGATACAAGTTTTCATTTTCTTCTATTGACCGTTGCAGAGCTTGCTGACACAATGGAAACATCCATTTGACATTGCGATCCCAACTGCTTTTGGCCGAAATTTGAATTTTTTTTTTGCATTTTAAATAATATATTTTTGTGTGTTTTAGATCATTTTTGATGTGTTAATTTCAAAAATAATTTTTAAAACATAAAAAAAATATTATTTTGATGTATTTCAGCACGATAAACAATTTAAAAAACTACCGCAACCACACTCTACAAGCCCGCGACAGATCCCCGTCTCTCGCCTCCTGCAGAACGAAAAGCTGTTGATCTATTGTCCCGTGTCATAACTCTTGCTCGTTCATGTACACGTGCTGACCCTCGATCTCGACCAACCATGCGAACTGTGTCTCAGCTGCTCGAAATGAAGGCTGCTGGTTCCGAATAATTAATCTGCCTGTTATAAGTTAGGATTAAATATGTAACAAATACGTTCCGTTTCAAATGATTTCATCATATAATAATTTGACCAGGTTCCATATTCCTGACAGGCTCTGACTTTACCAGTTTTTGTGTCCCTACGAACTTACATATGCAAGAGATGATTACCATATGTTCAAACAATTTACGCCATATGGTTTTCAAAGGAAATCCAAGGAAAGCACATTGCTGAATATGTTATGAATAAAAAAGACAGATCATGCTCACATTTATATCGGAACCAAAAGAGCTTTCTAACACTTGTATCTTTTATATTAGTATTTTAAAACGATTATAAATTATAATTTCTTTTAAAACTTTAAGAAAATAATGTTTGGAACAAAATTTCAACAAACCCGAACACGCTTTTCTATTGAGAAATGCGATGCATATACACAACACAACAAAAACAATTATAGCTTGAGGGTGTAATTTTACCGACCATTATTAAAAGTCAACCCAAATCAATGTCTTTTGTTTTCTTGAGGAAAAAGAAAGGGAACAAATGTTTTCAGAACACGGCTAAAGCTAGGGTCAGGATTGAACGGCAATAGATTTGCTCTTGACCTGTGTTTTATAACAATATTTATCATGACTCCCGTGTCTGGATTTATTAGTGATGACCTTTTCTGCTAAAAGTCAAAATATATTATTAAAATCAATTATATATATATTATTAAAATCAATTATATATATATATATATATATATATATATATATATATATATATATATCTTTAATCACGATCCCCTTCTCTCCATTTTTTTACTAGAAATATTATTTCACAAATAAATAAACGTAAGTTTTAATAAAAAGAAAACTTAAATATTGATAATCTCGATTCGAATATATTACAAAATATAAAAATAATAAATTTGAGAAAAATATACAATTAAATATATATATTCAAACAAATAAAGCATTTTATAAAACCATTACCACCACACCAATCCGTTGCTTTGAAGAAAAAAAAAGAGAGTAAAGGAAATAATGAAATTACGAGTCAAGGTATTTGTTGGGATTTCTCCATCTGATGCGGTCTCAACTTTGAAATAAAGATTTAATATCCTCGATTACAAATACGACCCAGTACATTCACACATCACTGGAGTATCGTAAGAGGCTTCTTCTCTTCAACATGATTATTAATCTGATTTATTCGGGAGAAAAAAATAAAAAAGACAGCTCTTTATCAGTGGGTTTTCTTCATGGGAACAGGTTTCATGAAATATGTAACACGTATATAGCAGTAAAAAGTCCATCAAATTAAAAACATTTAAAAATAAATAAAAAAAATCATTTTTTTTACAGAATTAGTTTTAAAACGGAATGTCAAACACGGAAATATGATTACTTGCGGGAAACCCACGGAGCTGGCATTGAGTTTGTCAAATGGAATGGCAGGTCCCACTCTTTGTTACAAGATTCAGGGCTGCTACTTGATAAGGGCGAGGAGCCGAAGACAGCAGCATCCTTTGTTACAATGGCCCGAGGAAGTTGTGTCTCTCTGCAACTTTTAATGGAATGGATAGTATTGTTCCTATTTTTCTCCGAAGCAAGTTTCGCTTCAAATACAGAAGCTGAGGCCTTGCTCAGATGGAAAGATAGTCTCGGAAACCAATCCATTCTCCAGTCGTGGGTCGCCCCGGAAAATTCCAGTTCGAGAACCCTAAGTCCATGCCTGTGGCGTGGAATAACCTGCGATAACGCAGGAAATGTGACTCAAATAAATCTTCCAAACGTGGGCTTGACAGGTACCCTGCAAAACTTCATTTTCTCTTCTTTAACAAATCTTCTTCGGCTTGATCTTAGAGAAAATCAACTTACAGGAACTATTCCATCTAGCATTGGAGTTCTTTACAAACTCCAATATCTTGATCTTGCCACAAATCTTCTTTATGGTACCCTGCCTCTTTCTCTTGCTAATCTAACTCAGGCTTATGAGCTCGACTTTTCTCGAAACAATATAACTGGCATAATAGACCCACGGTTATTCCCTGACGGGTCAGCCGCTAACAAAACTGGTCTTGTTAGCCTAAAGAATTTTCTCCTCCAAAAAACTAGGATTGGAGGTCGAATTCCTGAAGAAATAGGAAACTGTAAATTTCTGCCCCTTCTAGCTCTAGATGAGAGTCGTTTTTATGGACCTATTCCTTCATCTTTAGGTAACTTGAGTGAGTTGACCGTTCTACGGCTTTCCGGTAATCTTTTTTCAGGAAACATCCCGCCAAATATAGGTACTTTGAGCAAGTTAACTGACTTGCGCTTGCTCACCAACCAACTGTCTGGTTTCGTGCCTGCAGAATTAGGCAACCTTTCATCATTAACTGTTCTACACTTGGCCGAGAATCAATTCACAGGCCATTTGCCGCAGCAAATATGTCAGGGTGGAAAGCTTGTCAACTTCAGCGCTGCCTATAACAATTTCTCTGGTCCAATCCCAGTAAGCCTAAGAAATTGCCACACCTTGTATAGAGTTAGGCTTGAACACAACCAGCTGTCGGGGTTTCTAGACCAAGATTTTGGAGTATATCCTAACCTCACTTATATTGACCTGAGTTTCAACAAGGTGAGAGGCGAGCTGTCACCCAAATGGGGAGAGTGCAAAAACCTGACTGTTCTGAAAGTTGCTGGGAATTTGCTTGGTGGTAAAATCCCTGATGAGGTTGTTCTGCTAAACCAATTAGGAAAGATTGACCTCTCTTCAAATCAGATTTCTGGAGAGTTGCCAGCACAACTTGGAAAATTGTCCAACCTGGTGGATCTAATTCTGAAAGATAACATGCTTTCGGGACAGGTGCCAGTGGGAATTGAGGGCCTGTCCAGCTTGGAGAATCTAGACCTCTCTTCGAACATGCTAAGCGGGCCAATTCCATATCAAATCGGTGAATGCTCTAAACTTCGATTTTTAAGCTTGGGCATGAATAGCTTCAAGGGGACAATCCCCTATCAAATTGGAAATCTTGTAGGTTTACACGACTTGCTAGATTTGAGCTATAATTTTCTTTCTGGAGGGATACCCTCTCAGCTTGCAAAGCTTACAAGTTTGGCACAGCTGAACTTATCCCACAATAATCTCAGTGGTTCAATTCCTGCATCTCTCAGCAACATGTTGGGCTTGGTTGCTGTCAACTTTTCACACAACAATTTAGAAGGTCCACTTCCTGATACCAGCATCTTTCATTTAGCTGAGCCGGATTCATATAGTAACAATAAAGACTTGTGTGGTGAAGTTCAAGGTTTGAGACGCTGCACCACTAGAGCCAATGAAAAGGATGGGGGTATGAAAAAAAAAAAACTTGTTATTATTGTTGCTTCGATAGCAAGTGCCTTGTTTCTTTCACTCGCATTGGTTGGTATTATTGCATTTCTCCACCATCGGAACTCCAGAAATGTCTCAGCACATGGAAGCAGATCAAGGAGGGAAAATCCTTTACCAATATTGTTTTCTAAAGGGAAAATTGCGTACGAAGACATTATTGAAGCGACAAAGAACTTCGATGACATGTACTGCATTGGAGAGGGAGGAACCGGAAAGGTGTATAAAGCAGAAATGGCAGATGGTCAAGTGTTTGCGGTGAAAAGGCTGAATTATCTGGTTCAAGACGACGAGATTGAGACTACAAAAAGCTTTAGCAGTGAGGTAGCAGCTTTGACAGAATTACGCCATCGCAACATAGTGAAACTCTATGGATTTTGTTCTCAAGGGAGGCACATCTTTTTGATTTATGGATTTATGGAGAGGGGAAGCTTGGCTGGCATGCTAAGAGATGAAGAAGGAGCCAGGGAGTTGGATTGGGAAAAAAGGATAGCAGTTGTTAAAGGCATAGCTCATGCTTTATCTTATATGCATCATGATTGTGTTCCACCAATAGTTCATCGAGACATATCAAGCAAGAATGTCTTGCTGAACTCTGAACTTGAGGCTCATGTTTCAGATTTCGGCACAGCAAGGTTTCTGAAGCCCGATTCATCAAACTGGACAGCAATTGCTGGCACCTATGGATATGTTGCTCCAGGTGAGAAAATAATTATACTCTTACGGTCTTTGGCTGTAATTACGTTTGTTAGCAAACATAGTGCTAAAAGTTTTCGTGTTCTTCAATTGACCATTGCAGAGCTTGCTTACACAATGGAGGTGAATGAGAAATCCGATGTTTATAGCTTTGGGGTGCTGGCTTTCGAAGTTCTGATGGGAAAACATCCGGGGGAACTCATTTCCTATCTACATTCATCTGCTAACCAAGAAATCCACTTCGAAGACGCGACAGATCCCCGTCTCTCGCCTCCTGCAGAACGAAAAGCTGTTCATCTATTGTCCCGTGTCATAACTCTTGCTCGTTCATGTACACGTGTTGACCCTCGATCTCGACCAACCATGCGAACTGTGTCTCAGCTGCTCGAAATGAATGCTGCTGGTTCCGAATAATTAATCTGCCTGTTATAAGTTAGGATTAAATATGTAACAAATACGTTCCGTTTCAAATGATTCCATCATATAATAATTTGACCAGTTTCCATATTCCTGACAGGCTCTGACTTTACCAGTTTTTGTGTCCCTACGAACTTACATATGCAAGAGATGATTACCATATGTTCAAACACACACACAACTATACATAGCTGATTAACAGTTTACGCCATAACGTTTTAAGAGAATAATGCCTGGAACAAAATTCCAAACAACCCGAACACGCTTTTCTATTGAGAAATGCGATGCATATACACAACATAACAAAAGAAAATTATAGCTTGGGGGTAATATATATATTGTTTTTTTATATCAGTACATGAAGGCCATTAGAAAACACTGCAAAAACATCAATTTAATATCATTAATTTTAAAATAGAAGCACTTTTAATTAAAACCCTAACAGCAAAAGCACTCTCAAGTATGAATAACATTGTTCCTTGAATGATGCTAAGTCTTTTATTGTGATAATTAAATTCCTTAGCAAGTTATTTTGACATATTTTTATTTTATGTGTTTAAATTTGCTTTTAATTTTTTACATGTTATCGTCTATACAGAATATCTGAGAGTTTTCAACATTAAATTAAAGATTAATATTATAAAATTGGATTTTAGGCCAGATTTAAAAAAATTTGAAAGAGCAATGATAAAAAAGAAAAGAAAAAAAACTGAGCTTTTTATTTTTTTTGTTTTGAAAAGGCTTGAAAAACTTCAGCATGATCCCAAAAATCTCTTTTTTTTTAATATTTGACCCTTAAGACTTTACTTCGCATAAAGCTAGCATTACCCCCCCCCCCCCCCCCATGGGTTATAAGTGGCAATTTGCACTTCCATGTGCTTTGGAGGCTTGTCGAGGGCACAGAAAAATACAGCATTATGTATTAATTAAAATTTTATTAAATTTCAATTTAAATAAATTAACAAAAAAAAGGGAAAAGAGTACTAAAACACTCGTCGAAACGACAGCTAAAAACACAAGGATTTATTTTTGATATTGTCGTGTTTCAAGACCCTGAGATACACTCGCGTAATTTATTTATTTATTTACGTGTGTATTTGCAGAAAACTATGAAAGCTACTCTGCTAAGTGCTAACTGACAACGCATTGACAGATGATCATCCTGAAAGAGATCACAGAGACAATTATCTGACAAGCCAGATGAAGAATGCTGACCAAAGTGTTAGTGAAATGGTGGCCAGGCCGTAGGTGTACATCATGATCACAGAGCATTCGGCTTGGCCAGCTCCGAACAACTGGGTCATTGTGCCTGCCAAAACAACAACAGAGAAAAACAAATCAAGTTTTCACCGAACTCAACCCGAAGCCAAACACATGAACATGGCGGAGCCTTGCTTGGATCTTGCAGCAGTAAGGCATATAATTCACTGACAGACCTATGCCGATTGCTGGAGGAAGTGCGAATTGAAGCAGAAGAACAAACTGATACAGTGGATCAGAGTGCAACAGGCCGAAACGGACTGCACATTTAACGATAAGTGCTCCCGAAATTGGCAAGATAATATACCGGACTGCTACTATTCCGATAATCACCTTGATTGGCACCTTTGATCCTTTCAAACCTGAGGACATCAATGGCGATCGTTATCTCCATCACTCAAAAATTCGACTTGGACAAAAATCAAACGGCCACGCTTACCGTCCAGAAGATTTGCTCCCATGATCAAAGTGATAGTTGGAATGGCTGACTCCCTGCAAACATGAAAGGAATGCCAGGGGAAACTTGTCAGATATCTGAAAATGAAACGAACACAACATTTTTGGCTGCTTGGGATTCTTCGTATCATCAGAATCGGATACTGACCCGAGCAAGTACGCAGAGTCTTCGACCACACGAAGAGGGGCAGTATCACCAATTACGGCTTTCTGGAACGGAGGGACGACACCAATAATAAATCCAACAATCTATAAAAATGAAGCAGTAAAGGGGGTCAATCTGGCATTTTATACTTTGGTTTAGAAATTTTCAAGATTTTCTAATGTGACCAGGAAACTGAAGGAAAAAAACCCGCAAGCTGCTTATTAATGTCTGCTTCACGACAATGTCTCCATAAGTGATCTTTGAAGGTCAATGCTGTTCAAAAATAAACCAGGCATGTACAAATTAAGCGCAGATTAGCTTACCGCTCCGTATATTACAGGCGAAAACAATCTCCCCAAGCTGAGTTTCCTTACAACCTTCTGAAATCCCTGCTTAATGTTACTTGGAAATGGCTCCTGTCAAGAAATATTGACAGCTACGAAGATGATTTCTCTTAAAGAACATTTTATCAGGAAACACGGGGAAAAAAAACTGCTACTCATAATATATTGAAATAGATAAGAAAGTAGTGAAACAATGAAGGTAAGCATTCAGATTTGAAATGACCTTGGCGTTCTGCTGTTGCACTACACAATCAAGCTCCAAGTTCTCCATATGACCCTCTTCAAGTGAGGGCTCTTTTAAAGAAAGGAGGGGCCCTGCGCTGCATTTTGGAAGATTTTCTGCTGTTTCTCCGGCGGACCCTGCACCCTCCTCCGGCAACTCATCCAGTCCGGGTTCATCGGAATCCTCACTTGAATATATGCGCACAATATGGTACACATATGACCACAAATAGATGCTACATATCTGAAACATAAAAGTAAAATCGGAATGAAGTTTACGAATCGCAGTTCCCTACTGCTGCTTTTAAAAATCAAGTTCAAGTTAGAAACTGCGGTGGCCATACAGCCATAGAGAGCGAAGCATATGCCAGACCGTGCGCGTTACAGACATTAGAATCTCCAAATGGATTGCCTTTCTCCTTGCAGACAGCAGGAATCAGTATGAGAGGAATGGCGCCCTGATTTCCTGCTAACATTTTATTCCTGTGAATAAACTAGCAAGGCAGCAAGCTTTTATGATTAATTAATGCAGAGTTCAGAGGCAGATATAGAAAGCATGTATCCTTCTATTTATTGATCTTATTTGAATATTATAGTGGGATTGGCGTCAGATAATTTTTATGAGCAGAGATACCTTAAGCGAAATTTATGCAGTAACATTAAAATAATATGTTCTTTTATTGTGTTACCAAAAATCATACCAGCACTAATGCACCGGATTCCATCAGAACTTTGCAGTTAAACGTGTTTGGGCAAGAGTAGTACTAGGATGGGTGACCTCCTGGGAAGTCCTCGTGTTGCACCCCTCATTTTGTTTTAATTCTCTCTTTTACTGATCCCCCGGCAGGGGTTTACACTTTGCTGTACTATGACCTGATTGGGTCTACTATTCCGCGATTAATTTAGAAGGGCGTAAAGCCCCGATCTTTACCAAAAAAAAAAAAACAATGCTTTCTTTTTTTAAAAAAAATGATCATTTTTTTTTATTTTATCATTTAAAATTTAATTTTAGGTTAATTTAATAAAACATGATTTAAATTTATATTTATGGTATAAAAAATAGCTAAAAAAACAATCAAATAAAAAAAAATACATGTCCTTTTCATTTTCATGTGAGAAAAAAACCATTTTGATCGATGAATGTTCGGTTCACAAATGTTTGGTTCCTATAGCATATAATAGCCAAAGAAAGAAGAATAAATATTTTGTGAAAATATAAACTGGAAAGGACACTCAGAATCTGAAGCCAAATTAATATAATAAAACCTACCTGCAGCACAAGATCCCACGATCATGCCCCGCATACGTCGAGGAGCTTTCGTAATTTTTACAAGTAACCACCCAAGCACCGAGCCAATGATGAAGGTGATGAGAACATTCAGTGGCATGAACCACCTGCACGATTCAACCAAGCTGGGTTTAAGAAACTAGCAGGCAAGAACGCCGCACTGAGAATTGGCCAGAGAAACTCACAGCTTAAGCAAGCTTCTTAATGTTACGAATTTTGCCAAGCTGCTTCCAACAAGTGCTGGACCCAGGACATAAAACACAAGCTGCACACCAATGGAATTTAAAAATAAATATTATACCGAATCCAGAATGTTCTATGCATCAATCAGATCAATCTGCATGGAAAAAATTGTGTTCACCCCACCTTGTATCAAGCAAAAAAAAAAAAAAAAACATTCTAGAAATGAATGATGGTGTTACATAAGTCCAAAGTAAGTTGATGTGGTTCGTGTAATAAAAGTCCCAGATCAAAAAGCCTGGACTCATCAAATTACGTGTCGCAACTCACCTCGTAGTATTGAATTACAAACCTTTCAAAATATCAGTCTTTCTCCATTTCTCAAAAATATCGGTCTTTGCCCTATACCAGCTAAAGATGTCTTGCTAGGTTACATCAACCAGATGATATATAGATATAGATATATATATATAGATAGATAGATATAGATATAGATGATACTTACATTGTTCAAATGATTTCGTGCATCTGCCCTCAAAATACCCACGCGCTCAATTGCAAGAAATACGCCAACAGCAGTGAGCAGGAGCACCTTCAAAACTGGCATAAGTGCAACGATGAACAGGTTCCAAAGTTCCATTGAAGTTTATGAAAGTAGCTCTTGGAATCTTTCCCACTCCAGACTGGAAAAAAAAAGAAGAGAGAAGTTAATAACACAAAAAGGGTCTTCGATTCTTGAAGAAGAATACAGGTCACTGTCACTTGTTCTAAATTTACACCCAACAAAAAAAAGATGGTTCTCATAATTAAAATCCCTGAAATTCCACAAAAATTAACTGCCATAAAAACATAACTAACGGTTGCATGGAATTGTGATCTGTGTGTAAAGTGTTTCAGAAAACACTTCAACTGGACAGGATGCTTTGAACCTGTTCTTGGTGCTTAAGCAGGCAATCACGAAAAGCCAAGAGAGTCAGAATTTTTTTATGGGAGTGAAAAAAATGGAGAGGCTATCGTTATCATCATCAGAATACACACTAAAATAGAGTTGACATCAAACACATGATATGGAATGGTATATTGATTTGCTCTCACAAAGAATATAAAAGTAAAGCCACAATAGAAAATAGAAATTAGGACTAAAGAAGAATGGCATCCCATCAGTACAAGAAATCCACTAATATCATATAATGGAATGGGAGACCTGTTCATGTTTCTCCACCATAACATCACACCGACGATAAGACAGAGATGCTCTTAAGAGCGAGTGGTCAGCTCTACGATAAGAAAAGGAGACATAAGATTCTATAAAAAAAAAATATATAATATGTACCCATTAAGAAAAACAAAGCAAGAATGATTTCATTTTTATAATGGGAAGTGGGGAAAATGCTGTTTTCATTGCTTTAATTAATTAATTTATTTATTTATTTATTTATTTATTTATTTATTTGGAGATTTGATTATTAGTTTTTGTACTGCTGAGTCGGGGTACAAAATGGGGTCTCTGTTGCTTCCTTTTTATTATTACTTGACTTGTGAGCGGAGGTCGTGTCATGATTCATGTGGTATGAAGGAGAAAAGCTCGGTGACATAATTTCATACAACTTACTCAGTATTTATTTGGTGGACTTCTGCCTTCTCAGTATTCATTTGCTTTTCATTCAAAAGGATATTAAAATAATATATTTAAAAAAAAATATTTTTAACATCAAATTATTTTTAACATAAAAACACTAACAATTTTTAATTTAAAATAACAAATAAAATTAAAATTTTATTTTAAAAAAAAAACACTTGAAAATCAATATCAAACAATGCTTAACAGGCTGAATTGGCTTGTCGGCATAAACTATTTGTATGCTGGTTCTGTTGGTGTGCTTGATGCAAGCATTTTTATTGCAATATGACTTGGAATGTGTTGCAGATATGTTTAGAAATTAGATAGCCAAAGTAAAGAACAGGAAGAAACCCGGAAACATCAAAAACACAATTTAAGAAAAACCTGTCGTGATCCGACAAAAATTACTGGATGATTTTACATGCCCGGAATTGTAGTTTTATATGGGGGTACCAGGCTATAATCAGCCAAGATCTGGAAGACCCTCAAATTAGCTTGGTCCACCATATGGGGCAGCTAGATTTCGAAAACTTGGAAGGTGCTGCCATCACAAGAAGTTAGGAAACTCTTTTATTGTCTGATAGTAGCTTGCCCATAAGCTGACAAGTTTACATCTTACAAGGACTTGAAGGTCTTTGCGCTAAGCTCTTTAATTTGCTTTCAGCTACTGCGTCTGTATAGTTGCTTTCTGCGACTGATGTTAAGAAGCTGTTCCTCCAAATTCTGCATCAAGTGCATAGCAGTTCAATGTATACTGTGTATAAGACGGCGAAACTATAGGTTTCGCAGGTAAAAGCCATTCGTGCAGACCAGGTAATGTGCAAGAGCTAATCATGTGCACAAAACTAAAAGGCAAACGTATGAGGAACAAAAGCCAAAAGTGAATTCAGCAAAGATAGGTCGTGTGTTATTCACGTTGATAAAAGCAAGCAACTGAGTTCTGAATGACCATTAAGACGTGATGATAATAAAAAGAGATCCCATTTGTACAAACAAAGACAGACAGGTTTTATTTAGGTTATTTATATTTATATTATTGTTTGTCTATTTTTGCATGGGGACATATTTGTAACTTGGACAACTAAATCAGCATTTAGGCAAGGTTCAGTCTTCTTTTATTTGGTAGGACTCTTCTTTTCATTCAAAATCAATTAGATGCATTTGAAAGTGCATTGCATTTTTATACCTGCATGCATTTGTATTTAACCACAAAGATCCCATTCATACCTGTCCTGCTCAAGCTAACATCTGCAGGTAATCTAATTTTGAGCTGGTTGTCTAACATTTTCACTGGACACTGATGAAATGCCTTCCTCGATACTCTGGAGAATGAAAGCAATCGGGCAGAAGAGATTTAGAAAAACAAGATAAGCAGGTCAAGAAGAAACTAGAAGAAAATCAACTGCTAATGTCGAGGGATCATTTTCTAATGTCCAATGAAACAAAACAAGGCAACAAAACTGACACCTGATGCTTCAATGCTATTTCTTATGGTCCAAAGCATTGGAAAGAAATGGAAGAGTAAATCAATCAAAGACCAATACTACCTAACTTTTGTCAAACCTAACCCATAATCTTTGGCATAATGCTACCTCTTCAGGTGGTCATTGGAGAACAGAGGGGGGAAAGGTACAGGAAGAATGAAATGTGTAAGATGAAGAAGAAAACTCTTCAGATGATAATGAAGCAGTAAATCAACTGCCTCACACACAAGTGCAGCAGCTTTTCAAATTCCTTGCTGATGTGGGAGAACACCAGCAATATGACGTCATAACAGGTAGTTGATCTCCAACTCATCCAGTTTTCCAGGTGACCACCATGTTCAGTGGTCAACACATTTCAGAATTATACAACACTGATCAGTAAACTTTACCTGAAGAAGATGGCCATGCAGCCAATCCAGTGTTTGAGGGAATGTTGTGGCTGATATGTTGGCAACTGTCAGACCCTGTTCCATGAAAAATGTGATGTATTTTAGGAGAAAAAAGAAAATGGTTCTCATATACTTTGAAGCACCTAGTTAAAACTTTGACAAGTATGATCTCACTCAACTGGTAGAATGACATTCAGAAACCCATAACACTAATAATAAAAATACAGTCACCGTCCTATTATTTCTGTGATAGTTTAATTGTTTTCTTCATTTCTTCCTTCGAAGAATAAATAACCTTGCTTGTAAGAGAATATTTGAACCACATCATAGATTTACACCCATCTTTCAAATAGAAAAGAAATGTCAATTATCATGTGACTGGAATAAATTGTTCAGCCCTGTTCATATGCCAGCTCACTTCAATTTCAATCAACCATATCCAATGCTCTCCAGCCAAATTCAAAAGTTACTTCCCAAGCATGACAACGATTTATAAATTGCTGCAACCCAAATAACATAATACCATGGATAAAGGTTCCCTCATTTTTCATCAATAATTTTCATCCTGCAATTTGACAAATTATGCACCGATTTCTTTGACTTTAACATCAGAATTAGCTGCTTGGTAATGTCATAAAATACAATAACTCAGCAGACAAGACATCAAAGCAAAACTTGTTTTCATCAATATCTCAATCCAACTTTTGATCACAATGATTCTAATATTTAGAATCAATTATTTCCAAATTATTGATAAAGAAGCAACGCTACAAATCTCTATGAAATGTTGTTAACTATCAAACACACATGAAGAAGCAAACCTGTGACTTGAACGAACAGAGATAGTCCTGAATGATTTTCAAATTGGTAATCAACCTATCTTTGTCCTGAAAGCATAAAAATCATATATGACCATATTATGAATAAATTTCAACAAACTATTTATTACAAAGAAATAAAAATACAAGACAGCCAGTAGAGCTTTTGTGAAATCAGCGAACAATCAACACAAGGATACAGAACAAAAGAAAATCAATAGAAAACTTGTTTCTACAAAATCTTGCCTCACATTTTACCAGAGCAAAGTGGAATAAACAATTCTCTTTGATACTCCAATATGTTTTTACCAGGAATTCATCCAGAGCATAAACATAAAAGTAAAGCAATTTCTGGGAATAACTATATAACTAATGAACAAGGAGTTTTCCAGCCAATTCCCATGAATTAAGCAAAACAAAAGTGTTAATGGGCAAATGAGAAATTATTTGCCATATTAATCATTATTTGAACTTGGAACATCTTGGTTGCTTTTGCAATTTGCTACTTTTGATCCACTTTCCCACTCACCAAATATGTCCAGGAGTTGCTGTAGTTTTCATCAGTTCATGATCTTATTACTGTTCATTTCTTTCATCCTGCTAACCTTCATGCCAGAATTTTCTAATGCCTTTTATCTTTAAAATTTAAAAAGTTGGAAGTGCTTCACCAGGGTCATTGACCATTGCTTGATTTATGCTTCTATTTTGTTTTTGCATTTGATTGAAGAACCAAGTTAGTTCTACTACTAAAACTAATTTTCCACATTTTCAGCCAGGCCTGTTAAGGTATTGGTGACCAATGAGGTAGCCTCCCACATCCCCTAAATTCCCACACATGCATCCCCAGATATGTACCTGACAATGTAAGACCTCTGATTTGGAAATCCAAGTTTAATCATGGATTGTCTCATTGATTGTTTGCTAATATTTAACTCTGTTAAGTTATAAGAACTTGGTTGATTGCCCAAGTTTGAAGTTGGCAAATGACAACAATAACTGAGCAGTCTTTGATACCTCATCAGGGTGTTTATCACTAAATGAACGTGTTGAGATCCACTCCTCAAGTAATGCCTGCACACAGGAAGAAAAGATTGATAGAAGGGACAAATAATAAGGATGCAAGATTAAAATATGAAAACTTCAGAAAGTGACAGCTAATGAGGGAAGGGCACTAGAACAAATATATTTCTGATATAGGAATAAGTGCCATCTATTTGGTAAATAATGAGGGAAGGGAGGTGGAACGACATAATTCTGATATGGGAACAAGTACCGTCTGTTTATATCAAGAATATGAAGAAACTTTCGACACAGCAAGAATAGAAGTACAAACCTTATGGTCAAATTCAGCCATCTTCAGAACTATTGGTATAATTATTGGTTCAGGACCAGATTTTAAGCTAACAGAAGTCTTTCTATCTCCCTCAAGATCCTTAACAGTTTCACCTAAAAATTCAGGAATGGAAACTGTCACCCATATCACTCATGCATGCATTCAAAACTAGTCAGCAAACAATTTATGGGTTAGAAGAAACTAAATAGAATATTGAGCTCATCATCAAAACCCAAAGTAAGAATTACCTTTATTGTCAAGAATGCTTCCTGCTTTATCTATAGATTCCTGTGAATCCACAACTTTATTTACCAGGTTAACAGGTTTCCCTTCTTCTGAGGTCAAATATCCAGTAGTGCAGTTGCTATTTTCAGTATTATTTCCACTGACAGAATTATTTTCCATCTGTCTTGCAGGATCATCATCCAGATTCACTGACACAATGTTTGTCTCACATTTTTCTGGCATTTTAGCTGCTAACTTGTTTTCTTCGTCCATCAAGTAAATGCTTGGATCCAAATGTATCCCCTGTCATTATTTGTTAGAAACAACTGCAGATCAGATAGGAGTGCTTGGAGACATTACCATGCCTATCGATATTATAACAAGAATCTCAACATCTGACATGATATTTCTACGTTTTAAAATGCTTGTGCATTATCAAGTCTGTTTAACAGTCATTTTTCAATAATTGGATTTAATCACAACCTAATTGCACCATATATGAGCACACAATCCCCTCTTCCACTTCCTCAACTTTGGCAGCAGCATCAGTAGCCAATCAGAACTACAATATTTTCTCCGACTCCCCCAGAGAATAACTAAAGGCATAATTACTCATTTTTTCAACATCGATTAGTTTCCGATCATCTTCTTTCTTTGATAAGTAAGAAATACAATTAATAAGAGAGAAGCAGAATAAGACATCATCCTTAGCAGAAAGTGCAAAAGATACTAAATCAAAACAAATTGGCCCTCCTGTGGCATTAAAGGACAAACAAAGAATTCTTCTTTCAAAATCCCCAAAAGGAATGCACAACAAAGAGGTTGATGAAACAATTTTACAGTTTTTCTTATCCAAAGACTCAAATCATTCTGATGGTATCGCATTTCTACAAAATCCTCACAATCTTTCCCTACTGAGGTCATCTTAATGTAGTAAAACTTCATTTACCAGACTGTGGAAGATAACAGCCAAACATTAGCAACTGCCCTGAAGCTTAACAAAATAAAAGCTTCAATGAACAGATGCGGACAATATTCTATTTTTTATATATAATGGGACTGTATATTTTTTGAAAAACTACATAGCCCACCAATGTAATGTGAACAACACTTATGATACACATGCACGTGTATGAGCAGAACACAGGCTCCTACCCATCCTAAATTAAAAAGGGGTACAATCTGAGAGTAATTTAGCAACAAGTGCCAGATTTTTAATATGCAGATCAAATAAGTACATGCCATGCATCAAATTCCAAAAGAATTGTCCAGCTCACTCTGTTAATCCCCCATGATATCACATCATAAGACCATTTGATGTACTGTTTTGTATGAATCTTAGCAGATGGGAGGATATTATACAGAACAGAATTAACAGCAAAGAAATAAGTGTTGATTGAAAGTTTTGATGATGCAATCTAATTGACAACCTGCATAAAAACAGAAAATTAGCCGTACCTCAATTATAATTGGCTTTCCATCTTTCATTGCTTTCTTCAAATCACCAGCCAAACCTATGAAGTAAGCATTGATTTAACAAATCAAAAACCCATGCACTTGCAAACCATCTAGCAAAATTAATACAGTTTCTAGTAGAGCAAATATCTTTGAAATCCCATTAAATAATTAAAACTACGAACATCAGATGGGTTGGGAAGGAAAAGGGGATTTTTCAGACAAGAAGGGTGATCAAAGAATAAAGATAGCAAAACAGACAGTCTACCTTTACGAACAATTCTGCATTCTCTACAAAATTCAGTAATTAACTCCTCAGAAGAGCTGAATTCCCGTGCCCACACAGGAGTAGATGCCAATGGTGCGCTAACTCAGATAAAAGAGAAGAGTGAGAAGTCTGGTATGATCCAGATAATAAAATGGGTTAAGTGATAGATAGCATGACTAATAATCTCCATTGTAGAATGCAATATCATATACTAGAGACAACAATATAGTGTCAAAAAAAACTCTGGTTATATATAAATTCCAGTCCTTATTTCCAGTCAACAATATACATTTTTCAAAAAGAATCTTCCTTATTAAAACCTTTCTTGCTCCTCACCCAGCATGCTAGATAGCTTGGCATGTTTCTGATATTCTTAATTCCTCTATACAGAAAAGCTTCTAACATCGGAAATAGAAACCACGGAATTAAAAATGGAAAGACATGAAATACACATACTCAGTTGATGTTCGCAGCAATTCATACACCATATCTGTCTGTCACATAAAAAACATAAATGTGAGGCATAGTATTGAGCCAAAACGAGTGGGTACATGAAAATAAAATAAGAAAGGCAAAATTCTTCAAAGCTAGGTGGAAGGCAGGACCTGCAAGACATTAGGCAAATTCAGCCGTTGTGCAAGTTGGGTGGCTATGGTAGACTTCCCAACACAGGCAGTTCCACAAACAAGAATTACCAAAGGCACTCGTTGATGGTGAAATCTAAAAGGATATGACCAGGAAAAAAATCATTTTTTTCAACATAAAATCTGCAAAAACCTTTCATATTTGTTGTTATTTTTATGAAGAAAAGGATTATTGTCAATAAGATACTTCTGAGCAGCCAAAAGTCAAGCGAATACTGAGAATAGAACTCTAAATTACCTAGTCATCATTTTGTAACGATTTATGTACTCTTCTCCATACCCCCGCCGCTCCATAAGCTGCAAATAGACACCTATGTATAAGGAGGGCTAATGAAACTAAATCCAATATTTAGAAAGTCTCAAAAAGTGTTATCATGTTTAGTGTAGCCCTTCCATGACAGTCATAAGAAAGAAATTGGCAGTCCAAACTCCTATTATATAGGAGATTCTGCCCTTTGATACATAGGCATCTAAGAATTGTAACATTAAAGAAGGAAAGGTCATGTACCTTGAATAGATTGGCTTCCAAATCAGACTGGGAGCTGCAAAAATAATGCAAGAGATTGACCATTACTTGAAAATCCAGGAGAAACCAAAAAATTATCACCAACACTAACACATAGGGTAAAAAGAGAAAAACGAAAGGAAAGCTAAAATTGGTATTACACATCGAGCAGGCTGTTATCGATAAGCAGCTTCTTGAGTTCAAGAGCAATTTTGATAGCAACATGATTGGGTATCTGAAATCACCAGCACACAGACCCAAAATCTTAGAATATCCAAAAAACTCGGAGACGAAAAACAATTAACACTACTTGTTACCATCAGCATAAAATTCCGTCATCAAACACAACCTCTAGAAGAAGAAGAAAAGTAAAAAATTTGAGACCTTAGTGACAGTCAACATTCTGCTGAGCAGGAATCTTGACAAAACATAGCAGTGATCAGCGTTTTCACCTAACCACACCTTCACCTGTATTAAAAATATACCACCACAGAAAAAATCAACCGAATTGAATAGAGGGTTCTCCTTTTTCATTTAGGTTTGGATGAAAATTGCAGGGAGCAAAACGCAGACCTTGACAAAGTCGTATTTGGAGGAAGCATTGCGAGAGGAGAAACTTGGGAAAGAGGGGAAAGATCGTCCATTGATTTTTGAGTGATCGAAACCGCCTTCTTCTTCTTCGGCACTGTTGTGATTAGGGCTTGTTAATATCACTACTTCCTTCCCTTTTCTCGTCATCTTCAATTTCTGCACCGTCACTGCTCTGCTCAGCAGAGACTTCAATTTCTGTCTTTCAGCCCGCCTCCTCCCTCTCTTTGCAAGTTTTAACAACCGCACAACTTTTCGCGCAGTTTTTGAAACTTGATGCCTCAGAATAAAAAAATGATCGGTCTCTCTCTCTCTCTCTCGTCTTCTTAATCCTTGTTTATTTATCAAGGAAAGACTGGAAAAATTCGAAAAACACGTGCACGAATCTGACTGCTACAGCAACGGATAGGATTCGATTTCGGACATTCTTCAGGTATCGACCGTGTCAAATAAATTAGCCCTGGTTATTATTCCCAGGCCTAACCAGTTGGATCGGTTCCAAAACAAGTAAACCAGGCACTTAGTTTTCACAAAATAAAATAAAATTATAGAGACTGATATTCCAACTAAGTTTTTGAATTTAATATCGTAAATAAAATAATGGATAATAGAACTAGAAGTGAAAAAAATATAAAATTGAAAAAATATATAATTACATAAAAAAATCTGAATTCAAAAATAGCAGTTAATAAAAAAAGGATCAAAATTGAAATAAAAAATAAATTAAATAATTTTTTATTGGATGGTGAAATTGAAAGGAAAAATCAATTTAACAAATGGATTCAAAAAATTGAAGCAATCAAAAGATTAGGATTCAAAATCAAAATAATAAAGATTGGGATTGAGATTGAGATATCAATAAATAAAATGACAAGTCTAGATTTTTGCATAATCAATGTTTTTTTAATCAACAATCTATGGGTTGAATCGGTAAACATCAACATTCAACCCAGGAACCAGCCGACTAGAACCCTTCCTTGTTACCTGTTCGGGGTGAGTCTAATGGTATTGTCGAGTGTTTACCATACATCAACTTTAAAAAAAAAATGAAAAATTGAACTTCTAGAATTGCAAGTAAGAGATCAAGAAGAAAAGGAACAGATTGTAAAGTCTTATCAATTTTAATTTTAAGGATACCGTTATATTTACTTAAGAATTTAAAATACTGTTATTGAATTTATAACTTCATAATCTGCAACTGCTCTTCTATCACAGGATGTGAGGATCTCATATACCCCTTAAATTAACCAGATGATGGGCTTGGAATTTGGATTAACATTCAATCTTGATTTTGAATTACCAGAAGCCAAAAGTTATCAAATCTCTCTAGAGGGTGTCTCCGGATACGGATGAAGCTACCAATTGTGCTTTCATGAGATGATCTCCTGATACTGTCGCCAATTCATGGTCTAGTTTTTTACTGAGACTCGATTAAAAGAGAGCATCGAGTGAGTCAAATCCCGATGCTCGCTTCTGCTTCGTAGCCCTAAAATTAACCAGATGATGGGCTTGATAGGGTTAGCTATAATTACATTAATTTCCCAGAAATGCATGCTAGAAATCAACAATCTTGAACCGAGGAATAAGCTGCCATAGGTTGACAGTGCATTTTGCGTATTCAACATTCAGAAGATAACATGAGCAGTTATCTAGGTCTAGTTACAGAATGGTTGGCAAATATAATCCTGAGTTTTACGACTAGGTATTTCTTTAGACAAAGCACTTGAAATTGACCACACGCAATGAAGATGGTGCAAACCTTCTTCACGGTTGAATTGATCCACTTGTCTTTCCATGCAAAACCAGAAGGTGTTCGCCAGCTATACATGAGCAATTGATGATCACAGGATCATACAGCATTTCAAGACAAAAGCAGGAACCCTCAAAAAGTAGCTGTGTGAATCATCTGCGTATAATTCTCCAGGCGTAGGTTCTTCTTGAAAAATCTGCCACCTTTCTTTCCCATGCCAGTTCCCACAAGACTTAATGCAAGAAGAGATCTGGTATCTGGCCTCCATCTCAACTCTTTAAGAACAGAGAACAAGGTTGAAAGGGCTGGACTGATTTCACTGTCCTTTATGTTCTTGCAGGACTCTATTCTAAGATGCTCAAGCTCATTCCAGGTAAGAAGTACTGATTCCAGGCCTTCTGTTGTCAACAAGGAGCATCCTTCCAGAGATAATAACTTCACTCTCCTGTAAAATAAATTACAGGCGACCACTTATATCTCAAACATGTAAACTAAAAGGATTTGTCAAATAATGTCAAAATACCAATTATAAGGAGTCTATAATTATAGTGGTTGCCCATCAATTTCAACAGGCTATTGCAGAGTCTTCCGATTATAAGGATTTGTCAAGTAAATGTCAAAACACCAGTCAATAAACTATCAAATAATGTTCCCTGTAAAATTATAGTTTTTTTCTCTTGTCTAGATGGACCAATGAATTATTTTTCACTTTTCTTGCCTGTCCAATTGAGCTGAATCTGCAGTGAGATTTTTCTTATGTCTAGTTAAACTAAGAAATTATAAGATACGCATGAATTACTTCTACAATTGTGGTGCAGTCACTATTGCTGTGGAGAATCTAATTATCAGATGCATCCAACATTAATAAAACAAATCAGTGTCAATGCCAGTTAACTTCAAACCCTGCAGCACCTGTTAAGCGTGTGAGTGTGTGGGACGTTCCAGCCAGGCAGTTAAATACAAATGATTCACTAACAATTTCAATTACATGATCCAGAGCATATCAACTAAAATTATTGCAATTGCTAAAAATGCATGAACAATCTTTTAATGGATGATAACAGAAGATCATCTGCAATAATTCAAGAGCTTCTGGCATTATTAATGTGCCCTCAAGAACTGCAAATAATTGAGAACCTTAAAAACATTACTAAAAGTAATCAATAAAAAGTTAAACAACTCATTACCTGCATGTTCTTGCCAGGCTAAACAGATCATTATCCAATCCCCAACAATCCTGAACAACAATCTCCCTCGCAGTTTCACACACCTTAAACATGGCTTTAAGGCTCTTTTTATCCCTTAATTGACACTTGTGCAAATGCAACCTCTCAAGAGCGGGACAACACCCCAAATAATCATCCGGCCCCGGACTGGGATCGATTTTCTTACACGACAAAAACCTCAAAGTCTTCAAATTCTCGCAGTAGGAAAGCCCAGCCAACCATCCGTTATCCATCCTATGATCACAAATAGTCAGTTCCTCGAGCATTTGACAACACTGTCCAATGGCCTTAATCCCATCAAAACTACCCTCGCACCCACTTAACTCGATCTTTACTAACCTCTTAGACCCTTGAGCTAAAATCGTTAGCCCAATATCTGAAACCAAAGAGCTATAAAACCCATCCACCTTTGCAACAAGTTTCAGAATTTGCAAATTCCCACAAGCTGCAATCCCACGCAACACGTTGTCATTACACCTATGTAACTCCAATTCCTGCAGAGTCAAACACTCTTCAGCTACGCTTAACAACCCCATCTCACTAGCACCAACCACTACAAGCTTTCTCAAATTCGGACAACCTGAGGCTAACCCTCTAAGCCCTCTATCAACAACCTCAACAGGCAACAAATTCTCTTCGCAAACACGCCAATCCGGTAAAAAACCAGAAACCCCAGAATTTATATCCATCTTAACAACCCTATGACTCAACCAAACACAGCAATCATGGGGTCTAACAACACACCCATTCAGCAAATCCACATGGGTCAAATTTGGGAATCTTGAAAGTAAGCGCCCAGATTCAAGAAACTCCCAATCTAAAACCTTTAAAGACCTAACAAGACGGCCTTGGAGATTGAGCCACCGTTTACAAACAAGTGAGTTAGGGTTTCTTTGAGAATCTGGCAATTTAGAGAGGATTTTTAAGAGGATATCGTCACCTAAAAGAAGTGTACGGTCAGTGTGAGGGAGATTGGAGGTGAGGGTTCCTGTTTTGTCTTTGAATTTAGTGTGGGGGTCTGCTTGTTGTTGTTTTTGTTGCTTCTGTTGCTGTTTCTGTTGCTGTTGCTGTTGCTGTTTCGGTGTTGGTGTTGGCGTTGTTGGGCTGGAGAGGGACTGGAGCTGCATAGCAAAGACAACATGTTTCAATGGTTTTGTGTTCTTGAGCCATAAATCTGACCACCTCGGTTGTCTCTTCTTCTTTAAAGGTTTTTCAGTTGAAAACGACATCGGTTTTTTTATAGTTGTTTGTGGTGTTGGTGGTGGTGGTGGTGCTGCTGCTGCGGCTCCTGCTCTATAGAAATGAAATGAGTGAGCAGGTGATGGAGGTGCTTACATTTTGCGTTGTCTGAACTCTGAAGAAGATAATCGACTCTATTTGGTGTGTTTGTATGTCTGAGACGGGGACGGGGACGGGGACGGGGACGGGGACGGGCTCTCTCTCTCTCTGAGGCGGAGAGTGGACTTTCTGGTAATGTAATATGGCTTTGAAAGCGGTGGACGGAAGGGAAGGAAGTTTGAACGAGTGAGTGTTTTTAGTATTATTTATTTAATTCTTTTGGGGAATGGCGCTTTTTGTTTTTATCTGGAAATTTGAATCGGCTGCCTCTACCTGCCCTCGCCTCTTTCTTGACAATTTTATTTTATTTTCCCTTTCTATTAAGCTTAGAAAGTATACGCTCTCGATAAAATAAAATGCTTAATATTTTTATTTTTAATATATATATATATATATATATTAAAATATAAAAAACTGTATTACACGCGCTAACCATAATCTGTTGGATAGAAGAGGTGTTGTGCTCGTTTATGGATACAAGGCTTTGAGAGTGGTGAATGATTTCGGCTAGTCAGATCGTGCTTTCTATTTTGGATAAAAAATGGAGGGTCCGGTCAAAATGACCGTTATAAGTAGCCGTTAATTGATTCGAAACTCGGTCTGCAAGTGGGGACGGAAACCATACAATAATGTTATGTTCACTTAGCCAAATCTTTTGAAACTTCCTTAGCCAAATCATATGAACGCGTCCATATGGCTCAGCCACCAGGGACCTCGATTCTATGCTTCAGGTTCCATCCGTGCTGTCGGATCATCATAATCATAACCATCGAAGTTATGAAAAAAAAAAACTAATATCTTATGTTTGTCGCTGTAAATATTTAAATTAACAAGAAATAAAGGAAGGGTTTTTGTTGTTCCCCTTTGTGGATAACAACGTTATGGACAATAATGGTGTTCTTTCTGTGTATCATATTAAAACATTTCGTGATACAGAAGTTTTTTTAAAAGATTGATTTAAATCATCCTTTATATATTTTTATTTATGTTAAAAATAAAATTTAATTTTAAGATGATTTCAAGTAAAAATATTTTTTTTTAAATAATCACTTTGTACAACATTACAAACTTAATCTTAGTTTAAAAATGTTTGCATTGATTTAAGGACCTATAGTTTATCTTTAAACTAAGCCCATAATGTGTATTATTTGAAGATATGAAATATGAGATGATATTATAGCTGGTAATGATATATAATATTTATAAAGAGATTATTATATTTACATGAATATTATGTTTTAATTAAAAATAGTAATTTATTCAGTCAATAAAATAATGTTAGAAAATTCAATGCTAAATAATACGATTAAACTAATAACTAATCATTTATTAAATCATTTCTCTAAATATTTAATAATAAATTAAATATTTATATCAACAATATGTCAAATAATATGTTTGCATCAATACGAAGTTGAAATGTAAATCGATAGAAATGTGAGATAATAATTTAATCATAAATACATATTTTTTTGTTATTATTCAATCATCTACTCTTTATTATTAAATCTAATTTCTTTAAGAGCATGATCAATTTTTATTTATTATGTTTTAATTATTTTAATAGTTTCTCGATAATCATTTCATGATCTATCATAATATTAAAAAAAATGCTTTCTTGTTAAAAAAATATCCATGCAATTTTAATAGAAAATCACTTTTTATTATTTTATTTAATTCATAATTGTTTTTGCAATACAGCCTAGTTAGAGGCATTAAAACAACCTATCTCAACAATTCAGCTTAGTTAGAGACATTAAAACAGTCTATCTCAACAACCGGTGACCTAAGGAGGGTCTAGATAATGTTGGATTTCTAATTCTCCCATTGAAGGCATCAACCCAGTCGAGCCCAGCTGACGTGAATGGGGTTTTTGTCAAGCCCAGATGAGCTGCCTAGTCCGAAAATGACCCAATGGGCCAAACACAGATCTTCAAATAACAGAAGAACCACTGATATGCGGTGGAAAGAGGAGGAAAAGGGTTTTGATTGGTGGGGGAAAGGATGGAAAATAACCATTTATCGGGGAAACAAAGGATAAAAGAAAATCAAAATGAAATGTTTATGAGTCTCTTGATCCAGTTCTTTTGTGGGCTTTCGCTCGTGATTGAGAAGAAAACAATGAAATCTTGGGAAGTTCCAAAAAAGCCGAACTCTAAAAACGTCTTTCTAAGCGCCTGCTTTTTCACCAAGCTACAGACATTTTAGTGCACATTTCTAAACCAGTTGCCCAATGACTAGACCACTGGACGAGTTAGTTTAGGAATTGGCGAGCAAGTCCGCCCAGTCTGGAATCAAATTAAGGTGAAGAGATAACCTATAGCCCTTAACACTTTTGCGGCAATTCTTTTATGTCAACAAGGAAGCGGAGAACCTGAGATTTCTGCAAATTGTTGGTAATTGTTACAGGGTTCTCCAAATGACGCAAGAGCTAGGCTAACACCCTGCTATGTAATCTTTGTCGTTCATATGCTAACCTTCTATGAAGAGGAAACCTAGAACATAAAATCGAGCAAAGTTTACAGAAGTAGCAAAATACCTGAACAGGTCTATAAGCAAAACTGTAATCTTGAGATTCCAATCCATTCTGATTAAGATGCCTATCGGTTGTCAGCTATGCCAGAACTCTAATAAAGCTAGTCCATTGATTGCTACAATCGACCAATCGCAGAAATAGGACTATGAATGACTCCAGTTTTGGGAGTCTCTAATGGCTCCTACGGCAACATCAGCTATAAAATGTGCACAACAGGAGTTTTAAGATCAACTCCTTGAATGACTCCAACTACAATCTCAATTAATAGCAAACAAAAACTAGTGAAACACAACTGAGAAATAAGAGATTGAAAAACATGTTTGAGTGCCATGTAACTTTCAACGACCTTAAATGACTAAAATAACAACAAACACAATTCACTCACGACACCGATCATTAAATTACTTCCAATAAAATGCTCAGCATTAAGGACAGCATGAGCAGTTGAATACACAGATAGAACAAGGAAATTATTCTAGTTCTAATACAGGACCTGATATAGGAAGTTGATGGTGAGAATCAGAAAGCTGAGTCGCGTCCCCTCCTGACACGTCCACAAAATCCTCAGTAGCACAACACAGCCCTGCAAACAGAAAAAAATAGAAATAAAAAATCAAGCAATAAACAACAAAAAAAAAGTATATTAAGTAGTAAACAGAGGAACCGGCCATAAAAAGAAAGCAAAACAACATTCACAGTAACTAAAAACACCAAGCATATGTTGATTCGTCCCATCTTACGCGGCATGCATTGATAAATTCTTGAAACCTGTCGCAAAAGATAATCAGGGAACTTCTTACCAACTATAACTTGAATTCCGTAATGAATTGTCATAATTTTATAGAAACATTGTTCCCAGAAGATCACAACCAATCAATGAGTGAGCCAATGGCTGTGATCATTATGTCGTTTCGGGTGAAATTAGCATTGCTCTTCTGCAACACCATAACCTTACTTGGCCTAATCTATATTGCAGCTAACAAAGATTAAGTTAATAAGAACAAAAAAGTAACTCCCACAGCAGAAAATTAGAAGAAAAATCACATGTAATATTCACAAACATTTACAAAGATTATTGAAATTCTTACCCAAAAAGAAAAATCATGGTGCTTGGGAAGGAATCATTCCAGTCTTCCTGGCATAAGCGAAAATGCCACCAGCTTCGATAACAGGACCAGCATCCCCAATAGGCTTCAGCTTATACTCCTTTCCACTCGTATGGTTAATCAACTTACTTTCCAGAAGTTCAATCGTAATCAAATCACCAGTCTTGCACTCTTCACAAATCCTAACTTCCGATTCAAGCGGATATATCTCTCCCGTCGCAACTGAATTCCTAAAGAAAATCCTCGCATACGATTCCGCGACAACCGCAGCTACTCCCGCCGCACCAAGCGCTACGGGTGCGTGTTCACGCGAAGACCCGCACCCAAAATTTTCACCCCCGATCACGATCGAGTATTTCGTTTTCGTTTGGTTCGCTTCGATGAAGCGGGTTTTGTAAGTCGCCGGAAGTCCGATTAAAGCGTAGGATCCGAGTTTTTCGTATTCGTCCTGCTTGGAAGGGACAAGGGTGAGGTATTCGGCGGGGATGATCTGATCGGTGTCGATGTTGTCTCCGACAACATAGCAATGTCCGTGGAAGAAGGTGGTGGAGGTAGTTGTTGGCGTGGCGGAGTCGGCGGCAGTGGCGCGTGGGATGGAGAGACGTTGGTCTGGTGGGGATTGGGAGGTTAGGGGTTTGAAGGAGGGGAGAATGGAAGGGAGTTTGAGACAAGGAGGAGAGAGGAAAGAGAGGGAAGGTTTGGGATTGGTAGTGGAGAAATTAGGGTTTCTGGAGAGGGAGATTGCGGTGGTAGAGCGGCAGACTGCCATTTTTGTTTTTGTTTATATTTTGGAAAGGGGAGCTACTGTAAGGAGAGTGAAGATTTTTATAGAAAAAATTTCTAGTGATAAAAAAGTAGCATTTTATTTACTTTAAAAAAAAAACATAAGAATTCATGATTAAAAAAAATATAAGAATATATATATAGATAGATAGAAAATATATAAAAAAACATTTTTTTTTATTTTTTAAAACAAAACTATAGATAATAACTAATAAAATATTATTATTTACTAGCACTATAAAATATAAATTACTCTGTTTGCAGATCCGGCTGTTCAGCTACTACTTTTGGACTCCTTCCTTGACTCCCTATAAAAATCAGCTTCTTGATTGATTATAAAAGCACAATATTGATTAAATATTTTTAAAATACATCAAATCAGGTTGTTTTAAAATAATTCAGAAAATAAATTTATTCTTAGTTAATATATAAATTAACTTAAAGATATTTTTTTATTGTCAATTGAACCATTCTTTTCTTTTCGTTTTTATTTTTCTTTCTTTTTTTGAGAAATTAATGAATTGTTTTTTTCCCCCACATTCTGCGGTATTACTTATCTACCTAACTTGTCCATTGACTAAAACAAGTATTTCCTTACCATTTTTTTTTTAAATCATCCTTAGCAGTGATTTGATATACATAAAAAACATTATATATATTTTCTTGCATTGATACCCTTGTTTTTTAAAATATTTTTATTCAAAAATATATTAAAATAATATTTTTTATTTTAAAAAATTATTTTTTACATCAATACAAAAAAAAAATCTAAAATTACTAAAAAAATTCAATTTAAAATAAAAAATAATATTTTTTTTCAAAAATATTTTTATAACACAAGTTCAAACAAGACTAAAAATTAAAACCCATAAATTAATGATTTGTGAAAACTTTAGCTTAAATTTGAGTATGCTTCCATCTTGATTTTATTTTTCTGATTGTAGTCTCTCAAATGTAACTTTACAAGAAAATAAAACGAGGAGCTAGCAAGAATTGCCCGGATTCGTTGCGGCCGGCCCTGTATATTATCAGCAGGCAGCGTCTCCCTTTGCATCGCTTATATAAAGGTAGAGAAGCGACGACTGACTGGCAAAGCTGATTCTACCAGCAAAAGGAAATCTCCACCTTCCACCAGGCCAGACGCTGCCAAACCTTTTCAACTAACTGTTTAGAATGGCTAACTGAAATACCACCTGGAGTCAACAACGGGAATCCTATCCAACCCAGTTCCGATTTTGTCACAATCTGTACCCCAAGATAGCAATATTATAGCCTCTACTGCTAGGAAAATTTCAGTCCCCTTCTGAAGAGATGGAAAGCTTATTTCTATCTCTTCGTTTCAGTGCTTTTGTATTCTCTAAATTAGAAATTGAATTATCCCTTCTCTGAAAATCGAATGATCATTATAAGAAGAAGAAAAACAATCATTTCGAGGATTTTTTTTTTGGGACCCCTACTATATGCCATGTCATCACAAAACAGAAAATTTGACAAGTACCCAAAACTACAACCGATTGTGGGATTTAGAATGGTTGAAACATTTATTTGGAAGAAAAAAGATGTCCAGACACTCAATTGTAACAATCACTTAATTTCAGGCACTAAGATGCCTAGCATCTCATCTTCCAAGTCGTACCAAATCAAATATTAGAAGAGACCATTGATGAATTTATACTACCAGGTATAAGAAAAGAAAAGGGTTTCAGGTCCTGCCCAACACCATGCAAACAAAACTCGGCCACACCAATGATTAATGGAATGATCAAGGAACCCAGAGGGGTCGTATCGAAATGGAAATTTAAGGATCGAGCTCAGAGAGATGGTAAAAGAGGCTATGCACAATCTGTAAAGCCAATGTTCAGTGACAATGGCAACGAATCCAAAATCAACAGCGAAAGTAAACCAGGGCAATAACCGGACTGCTAATCCGTATGAATATCGAATGCATCACGTGTATAGATGATGTCTAAGCAACTAAACTAACCATAAACATTACTTGCATTCCGCGTAGAGCACAAATTGCAATCAATTATCAAGAACGTGGAGCTGCCAGCTGCTGCTTCTTTATCCTCTCGTGATGTTGTACACCACTGTACAAACAACAAACAACAAGTTACAACAACTGAGTCATTTTTTTTCAATGATCTATCAGGTTGACCCAATTCAATCAAATATGACCAAATCACCAAATCCAGTTACATCTAAATTTAGGAGAATCACAGCACTGGAATTGTGTCAAGAAAAAAGTTTAAATCAAACAAAACCGAAGTTTTCAACTTGTCTACTGGCAAACACAAACCCGTGATTATAAATTGCGCTCAAATCATGACTAGATACAATAAGACATAATACAAAATGCTAGATAAAGAACTGTTTGAATTTGTGAATGCAAGAATATATATTTTCCAAATCCACCATATAAAAATCATCCCAACAGCTTACAATTAATTATGGGTCAAAGGAACAGAGCCAGGTAACATCTTGACACCATGAGAGCATACCAAATATTTCAATTCCATACACAGATACATGCAAGCAGAATCGCGTGCATTAATTCATGCAGAAGTACTCACACTAGTATACTAGATGCAAGTTTGTAACAAAGATGTAACATCAAGGTGAGGCAGTTCTCAAAGTAGAAACTTTTATGTTGGGCTTCACTATTTCTAAATACTGTTGGTAATTGGAAGGTTTTGCTCCAATTCACATCAGTAAATTTAGGTGAAAGCCAGTAAAGAGAACTCCTGTTTCAATGCTACAGTTCTTTGATCTGAATCTCCAGTACAGCCAATAAAAAACATAACGATTCTTATACAATGGTTTTTCACTATTCGTATCCATTTCATAGCCATATAAGGTATACAACTCCTGTTTCATTCGAATAAAGATCATTACCACATTATATAACACTAATGGTGGTTGTTTGCCATTTCTATTATTTCCATTATTTCAGTTTGGGCTTGTTTCCTTGCTTTTCATTTTATCTCTTCTTTTTCAACTATCACTACATTTAACCACACCAAATTCTTCCACGATCTCATGATATGGACCTAAATAAAACGTAAATTTGAATTGTTTATTTTATAGTGAATATCCAACCCTTAAGGTGTTGATTTTCAGGACCTTTGTTGATACTTTTACTTTGCTAATGTATTAACATTTATATTAACTTGAATTTGATTTTTATCAAACACTACCATTACATAGATATTTTGTTCACTATAAAGCTCAGCTTTTCATTTTTTGGAGATTTATTTTCTTATAAACCTTTTAAGTGGCAGTGTTTGACTGTACTGTTATTTACATGACATTAAACTATTAAAAGTGTTATTGACATTGTTTCAATTATTCAGTGAAATTATTAAAAATAAGTGAATTACTATGACCCTGTTAAGATTTGCTAGATGTTTCACAGCACGGGGCAGCCACACGCACATTTACAACTGTGATATGCCCAAAAAATTGCAATCTTGACCATTATTGCAACTGTGACCATGACCACTGGTCCGATTTCCTAGGGCTCAAATTTATCATGGACATCTTAAAATTCTGAGCGCAGACAATTAAGCTCAGTGCCGATCCAACATCTTCACCCCAATGAAAAATGACAAGCATATAAACATCTCACGCAACATCTATGACAATTGAAAGCGCCACAAAAGTGATTACTTCTGATGTGGACACTTTGACCACTGATTGGGCTACAGTTTCAGACTAGGTGAAAGTGTCGCAGACACCAAAATCCAAATTCTTAGAAACCTATTTAACATCCACTCAAATGGTTAACAAAAAACATCTACACAGTATCTATATGCACACAAACCAGTAAAGGACTTGAGATTACAAACCTGGCAGCATAAGATACAGTCAAATTAGCAAAGCACAAGAAATAAACCTGATATCATGAGGAGTGATAAATATCCACTGGGACCCTTGGGCCAATGCAAACTTCACCAAGGCATCTAAGCTAATTTTCCTACTAACAGCATCCTGGAGATCAATGCAGAATAAGAATATGCATCAGAGACTAATTCTCTTACAATTCAGAGTGGAACTTAGGAGTATACTCCACATAATAAGGTGTGATTAAGTGGACAATTTTACAATACTAATAAAATAGAGCATAAATGTCGTGGAAATTTACCATAAATACATCAAATTCATCCATTGCTCGGAATGAGGCTTCTGTCATCTGATGAAGAGCTAATGCAAAGCATAGTGTTGAGAAAGAGCGTTCACCACCTAATTAAAAGCAAATTATAAACATCGTTTAGTCAGTAATGGAAATGACAATTAAAGATTTGATAAAAACCCAGAGCAATTTTTCTTGCATACACTTGATGAAACCATTATCTGTAACTAAACAAACCTTGCATTACATATTATGACATATGATTAGAATATAAACAGACAAGAGAGTTCACAGGTACAGAGGAGAATACCTGAAAGCCCTCTAGTGTCACGAACAGAGCTGCAAGAGGCATCTTGGGGCATTTTTACCTGACAGCGTAAATATAGCAAGTTAAAAAGAAAAGACCAGCATAAGCAGCACCAAGGTGTCAAAAAATAATATATAAGGCATGGGCATAGAACTAAAAGATGTAGATTATACAAGGATTCCAAAACAAGTTATGTACCTCTACTTTGAGGGTCTTCTCTTCGTAACTAATTTTAATGCTCCCACTAATGCCTTTCTCTCCTAAGTGACCATTGAAACTAATGGATGAAGAAAAAAAAGGAAAAGTCACCAAGAAGTCCAAATAAATAATAGATCATTTGAAATGGAAGAAAGATAATTGACCAGTCTGAAAAAAAAATGATTTCAGATAACTAGTAAAACAATCCATACTTCCAAGTCAATTGGCGCTTCAAATCACTTGCATTCCTTTGAAATTTGTTCCATCGCAAATTTAGGGCTTCCTCACAAGTCTGGGATTCACAAGATTAAAAAGAAGAGAAAAAATGGATATGAAAATAAAATTCTCCATCAGGAACACTGAGCAAACAATGCAGAAAACAGGGAGACTAATCTGAAAGGTGGTGGAAAGCAATGATAAGAAAAAAAAGAAAGATGAACTAAAATAAGAAAAGAAAAAACAGCATAACAAGCACTCAAATCAATACAGGATTTCAAAGATAATATTTACAAAATTACGAAATTATTATGAGGATACCTAACTCTCCAAGTCAAATGAATAAAAAGAGAAGAAAAACAAAAGAACAAGACTAAATGGGGTGTCAAACTATTCGTTTCATGTGAAAAAACTAATACTGAAACTAATCTTTGTTTTGATTAGATTTATTGGCTTGCAAGAAGGTTTTCCATTTTTGTAACATGTCCCAATACAAGGATTGGGTCTTCCATTTTCCAACTCCAAAAGCCATTGTTACTTGTTTCTTTCTTGGAAACTATTCCCTTCTCTTCTCCCATTTTTGAAACTGTCATTTTTTTTCTCTGGTTCAGATACTTTTTCTTTCTTCCATCTTCTTGATCCTCTTCTACTTTCACCTTGAACATAGAAGATATCAATTATAGCCTCCAATCTTTCAAATACAGCATAAGGCTAGTGTGGAACCCAGCTGTAGGAATGGAAATGATCACTAACAACAACCAAACAAGCCAAAAAACTCAATTTACGCGATCAATCAACATTCATAGCATGTCAGGAACTAGGATTAGATGTAATGTGCTAAATAAATGTAAACTAGATAAATGTAGAATTTACCTTCAACTTTTCACGAAAAGCTCTGTATGTTTGCCGTTTACGCAAAATTTTACGCTCTTTTTTCTGATAAAACATCCTCAGGTCATCAATAGAGTCGGAATGCCTGTTACAAAGAAAAATATATATATTATTTGAAACTGTCATGTTACTAGTGTTCTAC
This sequence comes from Salix caprea, assembly GCA_964035475.1. NCBI lineage: Eukaryota > Viridiplantae > Streptophyta > Magnoliopsida > Malpighiales > Salicaceae > Salix > Salix caprea. Next base: position 7,100,035 of record OZ037759.1, on the reverse strand, counting down.
TGGTGCAAGATACAAGTCATGACTATACTGCTGGCACTCATTCTGAAGTCTCTGGTTCAGTTTATTTAATTGCATGCTGAGTTGTTCTGGCGTGCTGCCATCACAACCTCCTAAAGCTTCAATCTCACTCTCGGGACATATAATTGAAGCCTTTCTGCAGCTCTCCTACAGTTTCACAAAAAATAAATTAGCTCCTAGGTGGTGCTGCAAAAACCGAATGATTAAATGCATGAACAGTCTGTACTACAAAAAAGGACAAGAGAAGCACAACCAGCATGTATACACAGGACAGCAACCACAGGCTATTTTCACCACCATTTGCTGGTGATTTAACCACCTCAAATATCCACAATCATCAAAATTAATTTATTGAGATACAAATATTAAAATAAAATCAGGCACAGAGAACCACTGGGAATGCATTGTAACTGTAAATGCGACAGCAGAACTAGGTCAGTTCCCTCTCCCCATCCACACCGAACCCCACCACACATCCCAAAATGCAAAACCCAGCTCCACCTTCTTGGTCACCATGTCAACAAACCAATCAAGAAAAGATATCATAAATTGCAAAAACCAGCTTCACGACCTCAACACCAAATCATCACTTGCTGCCCCTGTTGACACAACACCTAGACCGCCCATCACACAATACCTATTTGGAGGAGCAAATGGGTCCGCAATAAATTGGCTTAGTCCTTGAGCTTATATTCAGCAATTGCTATGCCCTGGCGATGATATGTATTCCATATTTCTGAAAGCTACCTCGTGCCTTAAGCAATCAGAATAGGTGATGATCTCTTGCATATACTATATTTTTGGAAGAAATAATTTGAAAATAAACACCTCAAAAGAAAATTACATGAATAAGCACAAATATAGAGGCATGAAATGCACCTTACGATTCTCTTCAAGCTCCCGATATTGTGCCTCCGCCATTTCAATATCAGGGAGAACCCTGGTAGTCATTACTCCTTCATAACGGACCTTTTCCTGATATAATACTTTGATTTCAGAAAACTCTTGCAGAAATAACTTAAACAACTGCAGTGGACTACAAAAAAAGGCTCAAGGAAGAGTAAACAGAACTGCTTCTGCAAATTGTAGATCTTTTTCAATTTTCATTAGCTCACTCTCTGCTTTCTCAATAGCATCGATTTCTTCTTTCACCGACTCTGCATATGGAGATAATTATTATTGTGGATGTAAGAGCATGATGTATTATTGAATACATTTGATTGCACAAGAAAAAATTTAAGCACTGCCACACCACACAAATCTTCAAATGTTAATTCAAGATCCCTGGCTTTTGAGTCAGCTTCATTAATTCTGACTTGGAGTGACTCCAGCTGCGTTTTCTTTTCTTGTATCTCCTCTTGGATTCTCTGAAAAAAAATGCATGTTGCTGAGGAAAAGAAAATCCATTATATATTGTATACATGAATCAGAAAATCTAGATCAGATTGATATAACAAGCCCGGTGATAAAAAAGCAACACTAGTGGCATGTAACAAACTGAAATTTCTTGTTGAAGCTCATCAACAGATGATTCAGCAGCTGGTGAACTGGTTACAGAAGCATATGAATTCTTTGCATCCTGCAGTCCTAGTTTCTTAGATACCAGATCCCGCTCAGCATTCCTGCACTTCTCCTACACCACCAAATGGAACATTATGTGTACATAATCAAAAAGTACCTTCAACTACACCCTCCCCACTGCATCCTAAAAGAGAATTATAGATAGACCAGGTGAAGTAATTGCAATTAAAATTGTCTGGTGAGTGTATTTTAGCAATCTTAGTGTGGGTTTGTTACTATGGTGCATAATGCTTTTCAAATGTGTTTTTCGCTTAAAAATGCATCAAAATAATTATTTATTATTTTTTTTTTACATGAGCACATCAAAATCATAAATAAACACAAAAAAAACATCAATCAATGGTAATGGTTTTCTTGAAGAAAAAAACAAGAGCTCCTTCATACAGAAACTCTTGTTCACCACAAAAGATGATTGTAATATGGTCTTGCTTGGTTGCATTATTATAAGCAGAAGGGTAAATAGTACAACACATTATTGCAACCTGATTTTCCAAATAATATGTAAATTCTGCAAAACCAATTCTGCAAAAAAGATTGGAGCCCTCACGAGGGCCCAACCTTGTCTTCTGAAGACATATAAGCCCTGTAAGAAGCTTGGGGTTCCACAAAGTAGGGCAAGGAGGCAAAAACATTTTTTTCAGTTCAACAAAAATTCAACTTTAATATAAGAACACGAGGAACATTACACAAATGTGTCCACTTCACACAGCTCGGCATTAGGTCCAGCTTCTGTTCATCCATTGCTTAGGATAACAGATATGGTAAGAAAACACCAAATGTAAATTGATCCATGATCTTGAATGAGAAAAACTTCAATCAGTAGAAGACCAAATCTAGTTCCCTAGAATTGGAAACCAAGCTTTTCTAGATAATAATCATTATAAGTATGATTTGTTCATGGAGACAAAAGCAGGAAAGGATGATTGTTCTCATCTTTGTCCATAGGATTTATTTCCCAGTTTCTTGAATAATAAAACTAACAGCTTGATGCAAGCTATTAGATTCAAATATTCAACATTTTAAGTTTTTTTTGTAATATTAAATGAAAAAGTTTGTTGATCAACAATTTTAATACTCAGACTGCAAGAGATACTGTGGAAATTTGGTTAAATTTCAATATTTTTCAATTAAAAAACACATGTTTTATGTCTCTTGTGTGATATTTTGTCAAGCAAGGCAATTCAGAAAAAATTACTCAGCTATGCACACAGAAGTGCAGTCCTTGAGGAGGAAATTCAAAGACAGTCTTCAGCTTATTTTCCACGAACTATTCTTAAGGCTTTGCACCCTTATGTTGACAAGTCCAAGACTGTTAGCATTGCACCAAACAATAGCTGTGCTTTTCTAATGAGGTAGGATGAAAATTACAGGGTATTTATGACAACCTCGATGTGAAAAAACCATCAACAAAAGCTGTGTTTTTCTCCCCTAGATAAAGTCAATATTAACTCATTTAAGGATCATTGAAAACCTTATAAAGTTAAGAAACAATTATACCTTCATAATCTTTAGCCCATGTTGAAGATGCTGAAGGTTTGCCTCAGAGTCCCGTTTCCTCTTCCTGCACTGGTCAGCTTCCTTTTGAACATTTGATTTAGATTGATCAAGATTCCTAATTTGATCATCAAATGAACCACAAAGGCGGCCAGCTCTAAGTTTCTTATTTGGGGGAAGAACTGTCTGGACTGACCCACGTGAAAACCTAGCAAGGAACAGATAATAAAAAATTCTGCAGCAGAGGACGGTATTGCAATATAGAATGTAAGAGGAGCCTAGTTACGCAAGCAAGCTTGAATGGGTACCATTCACATTTCCAAATCATTTTCTTCATATTGCAATTTTAAGTTCCTAATGACCCTCCCTGTGCTTTCTGTGTAATAAAAATGCCTAGTAGTATTGAGTGAAGCAGTGTTTCATCCAAAAACAGTACTCCATTCCGCAAAAAACACTTAGTCTTCTTTTCTAATTTTGTTGTTCTTAAAATATGAAGTTTTGCAAGGCAAATACTAGAATTCTGGAGCATTCCTATCACTTCCCGTGTACAAATAATTAAAGACACTTGCATTTGTTCTGTACAAATAATTCCTAGTTCAAAGTGAGAAATGTACAATGACTTGATAGACAAGATTTTCTTTTTAATATCTTGAAAAAATAAAATTACATCTCATTTTGTCCAGGCATTTGTGAAATTTACAGAGGGTTTCCTTTTTTCTTATGTATCAATTTTTATTATAAGTTATATGATGTGAGACCAAAAAATAAAGAAATGGCAAGATAAGTTATGTATCTCAATGAAGAAGATGAAATGTAACAAGCATGTGGAAAACAAAACAAAGATTCTCTACAATAACATTGTAGACCAATTGAAAGGGATGTAGCACATTTATTTTAGGTGCAAAATGTCATGGATTCAAATCATGTCATCCCTACACATTGCTTCGCCTCTGAGCAATACAATAACAAGGGATCAATTGAGATCAATTAAACTGGGCATCCATGTGCTAGCTATATTTGCAAACCAGTACTATTGTTTGAAGCAGTGTTTCATGCAAAAAGGGCACTCCATCCTGCAAAACTCTCTTCAATTCCTCTTCACCTCTTTTGTTCTCCTTAAAAAATAAAGTTTTGCAAGACAACTACTAGAGTTCTGGAATTAATCCTATCACTTTGTATAAACTACCACTCGCATGAAATGCTCCACCTTCATAAGCAAGCTAGTAGATGAACATTAAGCAATCATCAGACAAATTCTCAGAATTCAGAGGTCATGTGAGTCCAAGTATACAATCCAACAATGCTCATGCATTTCATATGAACCCCAAGTGCCATCTAAGACTGGATCTGACACCGGTTTAAAAAGGACAATTCCAACTTACATCTTATAACCATCTATTGTATAGACCTCTTTTAGATTTGAGATCTGTTTTTCAAATGCAACAGCTTTTCCTGCATCATAATCTTCTACAAGCACTTGCCTCTCAGCACTTCCCTGGAAGAGTAAGAAAAGCAATTATAAAGTGTCCATGCACATTAACAGCTTTGGGAGTAAACAAATACAGCATCAAGGGAAGTAAAAAAAAACTAAATTAAATAAGGGAGAGACTATGAAGAGACCTAAGAAGTTTACCATGTCCACTAAGACATTTAGAACAGTATCATTGTCAGAACAGATAACAGAAAATGTAGTTGGATGATTAGTTTGCGGAAGCATGTGAGATGGTATGGTCAGCCTGCAGAAGTAAACAAGAACAAGATATGAAGTATCCACCATATAGACCCATAAACACAGGATAAAACCAGCCATCCATCTACCTTGGTCTTGAGAAATCATATATAATAATCTGCAGGTTGTTGTAGTTCGCTTCTCTTGCACATCCTCTCAGAAGAAGAGAATCTCTATGGTCTGTCACGATGAAAGCATTGAGCAGCTTCCCGACAGCATTCTCAACAGCAGGAGCCCACCTATCACCATTTGCTAAAGCCTGCAGGGTTTACCATTAACCAAGATGCATTAACCAGTGACTGGAGGAATGCTCCATTGGCTGAGCATGCCCAGAAAAATGACAGACTCGGATACTGAAACCCCATATAGGAATTATCTCCAGCTATAAACTACAGTTATCACAAGAGCCCGCTAAAAACCCAAGTTACCTACAGGCACAAAACGCATAGTAATTAAAAGAAAACAACTAAACTTAGCTCGAGTTTGGCTAATTCCAAACTAATTGCAAAAAAAAAAAAAAAATAGAAGTCCTCTATTTCACCAACAACCATTTTATGTAAAAGAAATTCTCAAAAAAGAAAGTAATGTTATCTGACTGTTCAGTCAGATGACACTGACTATCTAGAAAGATACCAGCGTCAACCATAAGTCTTAAAGACATACAAATAGCTCCTAAGTATCATCAAGAGATAGAAACATTAAAGAGATGTCATACTGCAAATAAGGTATTCTAACACTCAAATATTCTTCTTTGCTTGATTTATTCAAACTAGGACAACATTAAACAAAACCAAAATTTGCACCTTTCAACCAAGTACTGTGCCAAAAATATCAAGTCAGCTTTCAGTATTCTGCGAATCTCTTTAAGAGGAAAGGTGCATTCATGCATTTAGAAGCAAATTTGTTCGCACAATAAAACAAGAGAAATGTCAAGCCAATCTCAACTTGAAACAGAGAAGAAAAAGAGTAAGGAAGTCTCAGATGTCAACAGAAACAAAAGTTAGTCTTCAATGCAACATAACAATAATGTGTGACACTGCAAAGAGACTCAACTGAAAGAAAACCATATAACAAAGCATTTTGAATATTTAGTTCTATAATTTACCAAAAATAAACAAAATGATTGACAGCAAAAACATGTCTATAGATGGCACTTCAAAACCATGAAGGAAAAAAGAAATCAATTAATGACTTTGTTCCAAATTCACTATACATAGCAAAATGAAGGCATTTTCTCTATAAGAGCTTTCAATCATCATGAGCTACATTAGGCCAGTGCATTATCTCAATTCTACAATATTAGAGAATAATATAAATCATATCCTGAGACCTCACCTAACAGCTTAAACTTTAGGTAAAATAGTTCTTTGATATGGTATTAGAGCCTTGTTGACTCAACTATCACAAGTTTGAGTCTCAACACCCTCATTCTATTTGATAAAAATTAAGCACAAGGTAGTGTGGACCTATGTGTAAGTTTCAAGCTCAAAGAGCTTTCACTTGAGGGGGGGTGGGGTGTTAGAGAATAATACAAATCACATCTTGCGGCCTCACCTCACAGCTTAAACTTTTAGGTGAGGTGGTTCCTTAACAAGCAAAAGAGATTTTAGGTTGCAGGAGCTCAATTCACCAAAATCACATGTTATGCATAAAAAAGATGAGCTTAGAACAACTGCAAGCTAGCCCAACTAACCCAGAACAAGTCAAATTGCCTTAAACACATTGGTCAAGCAAACTTCAAAGAAAAAATCTGAAAGAATGACTATTGAGAATCAAAAATGATATGAACAACTAAAAAGAAGGCTTTAAAGACAAAGTGACACTGCAAGTTTGTTAAGATAAGAGATGGTTCTATTAAGAGTGGAATAGTAGAAATCAAAATAAAGTCAGACATCCACTGTTATAAAGGGAAATGAAAACATGAGCTATTCATCCTACTGCAAATCAGCTCACGTAACTCTCTCAAAGCCCAATACCATAAAGATGCTAAAGAAACTACTCTGTCCTGATTGATTCTTGAAATTTCAGAATATCACTAAACCTCCAAAAACCTAAATAACATTTGTAGCCCATTTAGATTCTTCTCGAGAGATTAAAAACACACAAGACAAAATAGTAACTAAGCAACAAGTTTGACAAGAGGAGGAATAGAACCAGGAATTTCCAGGATAAAACCCCATAAGAACAATGAAAAGTTTGCAAGGAGTAAAGCAATTAATCAAGATGGTGGAGCGTGTGACACTGCATCATTATAGTTGTTATAAATGTTTCCCTATAGACAAACACCCAACAACAATTGGGGTTCCAAAGCCCCATACCAGTAAATCAACAATTTTAATTGCAAGACCTGCTTGGTGCATTGTCTGGTTTTTAAGGTGATTTCTTCACTATAGAAATCACTAGTTGTATTTAAAATTTACTGACTCGGTATAAAATTATCTGCGGGCAAACATATTGTTTTTTCCTCACCACATGAGCACCAATTGGACCAATTGGCGGGCTTTTGAATCTTTGGTGATGTCTCTCAATTGTACGTAAAAGTTGAATCACTCGATCTCCTCCAAATGCTGTAACCTGTTAATTGTAAGTAAGAAATCACGGTCAGTATGCATGCTGGAAAAAAAAATGCATATGCGCAAAGTTATCAAAGTTGAAAAAAGCATGGAAAACACAATGGCCTACTCTTTGCAGATGATCACACACAAGAAATATCAATAGTTGTGTGTAGTTATGACACTAAATGGGATAGCACAAACCTTGTTGGTTTTGTTTAGCTGGAGCTCGCGGATGTATGCACGGATTTCCTTTTCCTTCTTTCCATACTCTTCAATCTGAAAACCAAAATTTTAAAATTCCCCATACTTTGCCCAAGAAAGACAACAATGGACTAACATAAACAGATATTTTAAAGTTTTAAAGAACAAATATAGTGTGTACAACTATTCCTACTAAAGCTTCCTGTGAAAAAGCATATCTTTCAACAGCTATTGTCCTCACATTAAACCATCACAGATGAGCTTCACATTGCTTGCTACATTGTATTCAAAATGAACTATTACCTTACACAAGTCATGGGATATTTGATACAAGCATCTTATCCAAGTAAAGCAAAGCACCTTTAATGATATAAATGACAATTTATACCCAATACACCATCCTTCTTTGTTCAAATCCTTCCCTGTTGCTATTGCTATTAAGCCATGTTTCAAGACAGAATGGTAGTGTTTATCTTGAGCCTTTTCATTATATTAAGCCTCGAAGATATTTGCAAACCCTCAAATTCATGTAACAGAAATAGCTATATATGGATACAAAAGCAAATGAAAGAGAAATAAGTAACACTTCAACCAGTCACCCCAGAAATGGAGCCAATCACCAGCATCTCATGAAAAGAAAAGGGCCAAGGTCGTGGCCAAGTGGAGTCATCTGCCTAAACCTACACCAAGTACCAAGAATGCACCTTACCTTACCCAAGGGCCCAGGCAAGCTCCCAGGCACTTTTTTACATCACTATACAACAATATGATTGGTACAATCACTTAAAATATCAAGGTCAAAACACATGATAGGAGAAAACTAATGATAAAATAAACAGAATAGTTTCATCATGATTCAATTATTGTACTATGCTAAGCATCGTTATACCTCTTCATTAATCTTTCTAATTTCATCCATTCCCTTGGACATGCTTTCTAATAAGGTACTCTCTTCTTCCTTCAACCTGAATTATATTATAGATTAACTGGGCAAGTCAAGTCCACATTCAGGTAGAGGTAAAGTGTAAGGACATAAAATATGGGACCAAATAAATGAAAGACCTTGAAAGTGTGAAATCAGCAGCATCAAGCATGTCCTGAAGTTCCTTCAGCTTTTCCTCTATTTCACATTCTTCAGCCTGTTTAATAAGAAAATCAGATGTGTATACATGTGAATACTTTTGGCAACAGCAGACAACCCCTTTGCATCCTTTCATATACAAGTACGAATTGGAAAACACAAATGGTAAAGGGAACAACCAACAGGAAATAGCTAGTACTCTAATGCAATTGATGCAAGGTGAAGAAGAAGCAATGATCAATAGGCATTTTAGGAATACCAAACACCAAAGCCAGATGGCAGCATTATTTAGATTAGCATGCCATCTTTGCCCTCAATCTCTTTGATAAATGAGGTTTGAAATTACAGCATAGATATGGCCTTTGAAAAGGAAATCTATTTTGGTCAGATATCGCATTGTTGAAAAGAGGGTTGCCCCATCTTTTGTTGTACAATAACAAGGATTCCTTTAAAGATGACTGCATGATATAAAATATATGTTTGACATGATAGTCTTCAAAAGATCAATGTGCAATACAAGCAATTTGCATATGTTTAAGAGGGAAATAGGGATGATGAAATGTACAATTTTGTTATACATTAATTGATCACAGAAATTAGCAGCAATGATCAAATAAAATAAAAAAAACAGAAATGAGCACTGGTAGGGGGGAAAGTTCCAATCTCTATTCAAAGCAAAGGAAGAACCTGTGTATTTTTAACTTGTTGCTCTTGAATATCCCGGGCTTGCTGTTCAAGCAACCTGACACGTTTCACCATGCTATGAATTTGATTGGTTCGGCGATTGTGCTCATTTTCTAACTCAAGTTTCTTCTTCGTTGCCTGAAAAATGAATATTGCATCAGTAGGTTGAACAAGTATCAGAAGATGTTAACTATTAAGACAAACTGATAAAGAATATGCAGGAAAGGTACAAACTAAAATAAGCATGTCAGGAGCACACAATGCAGATAATGCCATTCAAACAAATGAGCATCCACTATGCCACCATCATAATCCCTAGTTTCACCAGTGCCAGTTAGATTGTTTCCAATTCATCTAAAATATTGTTTCTGTTGTCATTCTACAGAATGTGAAATGAAGTGCCAACTCAAAATCAAGAAGAATATATAGCATGCCACAAAAAACACCTAAAATGATAACACTCATAAGATGCACAAGAATCATAGAAACCAACTGACTCTGATTGTCATCACTTCTTTTTGTATGGTATATATATTTCAGGGCACAGATATATTCATGTAACCTTTTCAATTAACATTTTATGCCAATATATTTCGATGTTCTAAGTGATGTTAATAATGTATGCAATCTCAAAGTACCATAAGACGTGTGGACCTAAAATTTTTTTCTTTTTTTCCTGAGCAAGGAGAGGATAGGAAGGAATCTAGTGTAGGTCCAGGATTGCATTTTGAAATTCAGACTCTTATGTGATTAACACAGATTTTGACATTATTCATATGATTTTGCAGATGGGTATTTTGATGTCAGAAGACATCAGCCTGTAGTTTTTACAGCATTTACTAAGCATTCTTAATTGCATGGTTATGTCAAAACACAAGAGTTTATAAGTCTGATAAAATAACTCGGCTCTGTTAAAATGCTCAACATAAGTGAACTTTTACTGCCATGTATTCTTGATCTCCAGGTTCAGTCTCCATCAGAAATCATTCTTTGATCACAAAATATTTTTTTTTAATAAAAAAAACAGGATTCAAGTTTTTGTCACAACCAAATTAGCTTTCAGTTGCCAGTTTTGGCATTCACTTCAGATCTTTTGACAGTGAACTTATTATATTAACACTGTACTAGTTACTTTCCCTTAGACAGAAATTTTCAACATACCAAGGAAACAGTATCACGCAATTCATCCTGTTTATTCCTCACTTCCTTCGCTCTTTCCACCATATGTGCAGTTTGGGCTTTCTTCTCTATGAAGGTGTTTCTCAATTCCTCCACCTTCATCTGTATAGAAATTAAAGAAATGCTTTAACAAGAAGTTACAGAGTGATTTATGATCAGATTTAATGCAACAAAAGTATGCACACTTTAACAATCAACTTTCCACAAAAACCAATGCAACCACCCCACCCCTGCCCCCAAAAAAACCCCAAAAGGAGGGGAAAGGAAAAGGAAAGAAAGAGATTGAAAGGGTAGATATGCATCTCACATAAATAAAAAGCAAGTAACCAAGGAAAACATATGCATGGCATGTATATGCGTGAGAGATCTGTAGCAAAAAGAACTTGATTATATTTAGAGGAACACAATGCAGCATCAAATTAAAAAAGGTGGCGATAAAATAAAATACGTAAATCTCAAAAACAAGCTAGGATTTGGAATATCCTTACCCATGAACAGAAATTCCACGAAAATCAAGGAGTTGTGAGGAATTTAAATGGAAGAAAATTAAAAACTTAAAACTTTTGGGTCAAAACAAGGAAAACAAGACATGGGTATGACAAAAGAAAAGGAATGGGCTGGGTGGAGCTAGCCAAGGGGAATGGCAGAGTATGTGATGTATCAAAACAAAAGGGATTTTTGGTCACTAGTTTCACCTAATTTTTAGGCTTTTCCCAGGGAGCAAACCCATGGACATTTAATGGGAGCAAATCTTTAGTTCTTTAATAAACTGTGAGAAGTAAATTAGTTGTTGGGACTTCATGTTTAAAATGATGGGGGTTTTCCTCTAACTTGCTATTTTTAAGATTTTCGGTTAAATATTGAGAGTTTCATGTGGGTTTCACATAAATGCATGCCTGCCAATCAGCCTATATGAAAGTTCTCTTCTTTCCTACATTATTCTTCTTTGTACATCCATGTTTCTTTTCTCCCCTAAAGAGAGATGCGCAGTGGGGCAGCCTTCTAGATTCTTCCTTTTTCTCATTTTATTCAACCCCAAAATTTACCCTATTATATCATTGTTAACAATTTCTACATACCAGCATTTTGCTCCCTAAATTTAAATCCAATAAGATAAACCCGTGCCCTTCTGAAACATACTGTTGCCAGCAGAGTCCGGATAATACAGCTAGCAGAATGTGTTGTTACAACCACTAAATGCAGGCTTTTACTTGTTCAACCTCAACATTCACAATTCTCACTAGATAATACAGCTACCAGAATGTATTGCTACAACAACTAAATGCATGTTTTTACTTGTTAAACCTCAACATTCTCAGTTCTCATCCAGTCAACAGTTCTTGAACCTCTGTCTATAGTAAGCACAGGAAAATAAAAGCAAAGGAAATAAAGATGTCCCTGAGGGAAAATATGCAACTTGATAAAACAAAGCAAAAATTCAAACTCATATTTAAGGGAAAATATGTAGCTATAAATTTGACAGAAGCCTCTAAAGAAGGGAAGGAAAAGGATGGAATAGAATGCAAATCTGTATTGCAGTTCACAGAAACTAAATAGCATTTTTTTGTACTTCCAAGTACTAGAATTTATTACTCACGAGTTCATGATCAATTCTAGCTTGACAAGTGGGTATGCGTTCTTTAAGCTTTCCAACCTTCACCATTTGTTCCTGGAGTTCCTTGTCTACACTGTAGACCCAAGACCATGCAAGCTTCTTCTTTAACTGTTGTACCTGCTGAGACATTTCTTCTAGATGCTCCATATTTTTTATTTTTCCTTGCAACTCAGTAAGTTCCTTCTCTATGGGTTTTATCGAAGCCTCCAGTTCATCAACAAGTGCATTTGCAGACTTCAGTTGTTCATTAATACTTAGTAAAAGATCATTAACTTGTTGAAGAAGAGTAGCCTTGAAAAAGAACTGCAAAATGGGATGTCAGTACTGCACCCATATGATTTCTCTTCGCATTAAATGTGCACACGATAAGATTAGAAGTTACCTTAAATTTGTCTTTTTCATTCCCAGAATGCAAGAACTCTCTGCTTTTGTCTTGACTCATTATCACACAAGGATTCTCAACATCAATCTGCATGATGTAGAGCATCATATCTTGAACATTACCATTAGAAGTTATGAGGAGTTGGTTAAGTTTTAATTTTTTAAAAGTAAACAAAGAAGAGAAAGAAGGATTTCAAGGATGACAATAGCCATTAATCAATTTTAGTTCATTTATGGTGAGAAGGAGGAGCACAATATCTCATCATTCATTGAACAGTTCCTGCCCTTATCATCCATGCCCATCAAAAAACATGCATGCCATGTGATGTGACAAAACAAATGAATAAACATGCTTCCTAAATAAGGGGAAAAAATTGATTAACCACAACTGAATGCCTGAAGTTCAAGCAATTATAAATATCATCAAAACTAAAATTAATTAGTTTAAAACATATTTTCAGAACAGAGGAACAGGCAAACAGAGTAAAGATCTGGGCCACATCAAAATATCAATAATCAATAACATCATTCATGTCAAATGTACAAGGCCTGGTGTGCCATTTATGAGAAATACATTACTGCATATAATATGGCACACATGGCATCCAACTAATAGTCAATCTGCTCCAAATCATAGAGCATTGATGATTCAAGTCATGAAACTCAATATCTTCACATAGGTATGATCCATTGAGGAAATAAAATGGATGGCAGAGAATCCTATGAGAATTTCCATTACCTGGCTATACACAGAAAACAGTGCATGCAAAAGTAAAAGAGATAATCACTATTTTCATGGAAAATTATAGTATTTTGAGTAAAACACTCACATTAAAATGTTCTACAAGCTCCCGAAGATCCTCTCTTCGACTAGCCACTTTCCTTCCTGTCAAATATTTCATGTGGAAAACAAGAATGAGCCTAAATAAAAAATAGGGCACTTCACAACATGACTGTAACAGAAAAGGAAAAGGAGAGAGAGATTTGATATGAATATTCATTTTTATTTCCATTCGTTGAAATCATCCATCAAATCAAATTGGCAAAACTTCATAAATGCAGAATCTTGGACTCCAGAAATTTTCAAAATTCTGACAGTATTTTCCTAGGAAAAAACAGTCTAACAGGATGCAGTTATGTGGTGAAAGGTCTTCAAAATCCTTACAAGAAACTACCAAATGATGTTTACCTCGGAAATATGTCAAAAAATAAAAACTTCTAACTGCAATATATCTGTGTAAATGTGACTCCATAATGTTCAGTCCTCGTTACTTGCAAAATTTATTTAATAATTTTTCGACAGACAGTAACAAACTAGCATCAGTACATGAAGGGACCACTTTAGTTCCTCATTTGGTTTCTCCCTCAACATGTTTCTCCACATTTATAACAGCAACAAGCATAATTCAGTTCAAATCCACATCAGCCCAAAGTGGAAAGGAATAGAAACAACCAAAATTGTTCTCTTATAACACAGAGTTGTCGTGTCTAAAAAGATACCATGCTACTCCAAATGCCATACATATATGAGCATAGTTATCTACAGAAAACAAGCAGAGGACATGTGGCATGGCTGAAAAGAGTGAAACAATAGACTCAGTTAAATCAATGAAAATGTTCAAAAATGCATCAATTACCACAATGTATGGTCCCAAAACACCACATCATATACTTCTATGAGAGATTAAAATATAATGAGAAACAAAATATATATAAAGAGTTCAATTATATATGGTCAAAGAAAATTCCAAATGTTTGGGAGCGGCATATCATGGACTCAAGTACAAATATATTCAACAGTAATTAGTTCAAACATAGCCCAATCGGCCAAGGGGCCTTAATACCTTTTTCATCAAAAACACAAGGAACTCGAAGCTTTTAAAATGAATTAAAGATATATTTAGCAGCAAAACAAATAGACCTTGGTGATCCTTTAGAACAGTGGTACTGGAAGATTGGTGGATTCTCCGTTCTATTATTATGGAATCACCATAGATATCTGGCTTGTAAGACTCCTCTCCTCTGTTTCTTACTTCCACTTCAACAACAGCATAGCTGCAAAGAAGTAGGCATCAGATAAACATAAGCTGGCATAAAAACACGCGGTTTCGTTAAAGTGATAATTGAGCTAAGATTACCAGTAACTCTAATTCTAATAACAATAACTATTAATGCCTATAATTCATAACACTGCACACAGTAACAATGTATACAATTCTGAAGTTCCAGGGTTTTTCTTTGGCATTCCAAAGTGTTGTTTCAGCTTTCCAGACTCTTTTGCAACTCTCAAACAACACATTACACAGACAAAGAAAGGAGCAGAATTTCACACATGCTATACGAACTTGTAAAACCAGTAACACATTATTTCTTTAGAAAAACAATGAGCAAAACGGGCAAAACAGCACAAACCTGCTACCGGTTTTGATAAAATCCTTCAAAGCAGCGGCCCTTTGGGTTCCTTTAGCCCGGCATCCAAATGCAATACATAGAGCAGTCAATATCGCACTTTTGCCACCTATATAGCCACCAATCCCCCATTAAAAAAATAAAAAGATCAATTCAAAATGCGACCGTTAGCTTCATAATTCCCCTGTCAAATTACACACATGTCATCAACGGAATCAAACAAAACAACTAATAATCTCAGTTAGTGAACAAGATAAAAAAATTGAAAACCCTAAAGTAGGGTTTTCAAGTACCTACTTCCATTTCGACCGGTGATAAAATTGACCCACTGGTCAAGCTCAACTTGGAGGTTATCATGGCACATGAAGTTCTCTAACCGGATCCTGGAAATGGTACCCACACCAGACCGAAATGTGGCAGGGATGTTACTATCCCTGGAATCGTCCATGGCCGGTTTGATGGTCTAGGGTTCTTGCAAATCTCTTCAATAACGACCGAGCCAGCCAGCCTAGAAATCTAAAAGTAAAGGACACAGTTTGTTGTTATTTTTTTAGGGGGTGGTGGTTTCATAATAAGGAAAGTAATGGGAGGGAGTGTGAGAAGGAGAGGAAATGAGGACTTTATGGCGGGAAGATGGATTTGTACTGTGCAACGCGGGTGTAGGGATAACTGTTTGCTATTTATATCTTATTTGGCACTGAAAATAAGATTTTGAAAAAAATTGAAAAAAAAACATTTTTTTATTTTAAATTAAAAAAATATATTTTTTTTATATTATTTTCATGTTATAATATAAAAATAATTTTAAAAAAATATATATTATTTTGATATATTATAAACAAAATTATTTTCAAAAACTACAGCAACCACAATCTCAAATAAATCTTCTTTAATAATTATTTGAAAATATAGCTAAAATTATTTTTTTTTAAATATTTTTAAAACTCAATATCATCTTAGTATAATACTTTTTCGATCCAGATCTTTGGATGTTTTCACTTTATAATTTCTACCATATTTTTACAATTGACAATAACTTTAATTTATATTAATTCAGTTATTTATAATTTCATATGGCATGCTCCTTATATTTTATAGCTTAGTGTGTGTTAAATAATGGTATCAACAACAAAATCTTGTAAAAAAAATAAGGATAGATGTAACTCAAAACTCTTGTCTTCTGTTTTGCATTTCGTTTTCAAAAATGTTTTCAAGAAAAAAAATATATTTATTTATTTATATTTTTAGATAATTTTGATATATTACTCCAAAAATTATTTTAAAAATTATTTTAAAAAATTAAAAAAATTATTATTTAAATATATTTTTAAAAATAACATTAAAAACCTAATATCACTTTAGAGTTAGCATCACTAGTTAATCTATGAAACTGTGCTGATCTCGTTTTTTTTATAAAAAAAAAAGTTTTAATTGCTTTGCTTCAAAGGAAAGCACGGCAGAAAAATATTTGATTAGAAATTTAAAATATTTTTTTTAACTTTTAATACTAGAATATGATTTTTATAAAAATAGTTGAAATACATGTTAATTTTTATTTCGAGAGCATTAAAAGTGATCTTGTTTTATATCAAAGATGGCTTATTTTATATAAGAGATAGAAATATTTTAAAGTATTTTAAAGCTAATTGAATTTAGTTGTTTTATTTCATTTTTTAAAATTTTGGCTTGCACGGACTTGATTGAATTACTTGGCAGTTGTCTTACTAGAGAAAACATGCCGTGTTTTTATGATATTTGTTTGTTTTCATATAAAAGAATTCATTTATTGAGCAATTCTTTTAGTTTACTAGAGAAAATATTTAATTAAAATCCTGTTATTAATGATACTGATTTGAGTGGTTTTCCCAGCAGTACACGTGTTTCATACTCGCACTCGCAACGTTGATGGTTTTGATTTGTCTATCGAGCCATTTGATTTGCTGTGTTGGCATAAAACTAGCTCGGTGATGAAATTTAGAGTCGAGACACTCGTCTGTCAGGGTTGAAAATACTCCAACACTTGATACGTCGTCGTCCTAAAAAACAGAATCTAGCATTGGTGGCCGTGATCGTGAGCCCGTTTGGCTTTGCGTTTCAACCGGTGTTTTGCCAAAATTTGAATATTTTTTTATTTTAAATAAATATATTTTAGTGTTTTTAGATCATTTTGATGTGCTGATGTCAAAAATAATTTTTAAAAAATAAAAAAATATTATTTTGATGTATTTTAGCACGAAAAGCACTTTGAAAAGCTACCGCAACCGCACTTTCAAACAGGCCCGTAACTTGTAAGAGATGAAGGAGCGTTGGAGTTGTTTTTAAAATTATTTCTTATTTAAAAATGTATTAAAATAATTTTTATTTTTGATATTAATACATGAAAATAATTTTAAAACACAAAAAAAAAAAATTTAAATAAAAAAAATAATTTTGTTTTAAAATGTTTATAAAATACAATGCAAAATAGGGTTTAAAAAAAGTCCATGGGCTCAGCCTCATTGACATTCATGTCCCCTTTCTTCGAGAGGTCTCGTATTTGAGCCGCTCCTCTGCAGTGGGAAAGGCAACAACTTTAAGTTTAAGGTGATGTTTGAAAGTGTTGTTGATTTAATTTTTAAAATTGTTTTTTTATTTAAGAATATATTAAAATTATTTTTTTTATTTTTTTTAATTATTTTTAATATCAGCATATAAAAATAATTTACTATCGCATCCAGGATTTTCTTCCTCTCCACTTCTTCCCCGTCCAGGCATTCTCATGCTGCAAACCCTAGTGTCTTTAGCTACTCGTGATCCCACTCTCCATGCATTTCCATACTAGCAAACATTAGCACTCCAACTTAATTATAAGTATATCAAACAACAAAAAGTCATAGCCCAACATTAAAGAAATTATAAAAACATTGAAAATAAATAAAGAAAAATCACTTCTCCTATACCAATCCCCACCGTTTTCAAAAATAACATCAGAAAAAGAAAAGAAAAAACCAGTAAAATTAATTTATATCAACATTCAGCCGCAGGTTTCTGTGCAACAGCCCCATCATCAGTAGCAATGCGGTCACCACTACCAACACTAACTGTACTTCCGGGCAGTTTCCTCTTGGGCTTGGCTTCCTGCAGCATCAAAACGACATCCCTCATCGAAGGCCGGTCCGCCGGATTCCGGCTTGTGCATAGCAGAGCAATTCTGAGCATCTGCAGCATTTCTTCCCGCACAGATGCAATTGCTGCCCCGGCATCCTTGTCTAAAATGTCATCAACGCCGTCCTTGTTCTTTATCTTGGACCTCACCCAATCAACAATGCTATTACCGTCCCCAAACGCAGCATCTACCGACCTTTTACCGCTTATAATCTCCATTAACACCACCCCATAACTATAAATATCACTCTTCTCGTCGACCTGCAATGTGTAAGCGTACTCTGCACAGCAAGAGCAAAATCTCAGGGACCCAATTCAATCCCGCAAACAAAGAAACCATGGCAAGTGCATCAAGAAGTCGGAAACTGCAATGAATGAAAGGATCTAAAAGAAATTCTTTGTGGGGTCCAACTGTTCTTGGTGAATTGAAAAAAAAGGGACATGAAAGGAAAAGGAGAATTCAAAAGGGAAAAAGAGAGAGAGGAGAGGGTTCACGCGCAACAGTGAGTGCGCCACGCACTCAGAGGTCTCCAACAGGTGCAAATTCCCGGCCCAAAAGAAGAAATGACGCCCACCCCACCACTGCATTCTGCACTGTGGGGTATCAGCCACTGCTTTTCTTGCATATGGAAAATCAAATATGGATGGATGTCTTTCATGCCATTACAATCATGAAAAAAAAAAAGTGTTTTCGATGTGTCGTCATCTCTAATTCTCACTTCCTGTTTCAAGATTTGACACTCTATATTCTAGATATAGCAACAAAATGAACTGAACAGAGAAAGACAAAAGGAATCCAAGAATTTTAGACGTGACCAGCTTCAATCTGGTCCAGTGTATGCAAATAATAAGGAAGATAGAAAGAAAAGTAAGCAGAGAAGAAGATCTACAAGCAAGAAAATACAATTTCTACGCTTTCCGTCGTCCTCGGAACACATTTGTCTTTCCTCTTTTGTTTTGTTTTATCGTACGACCATAACTATTCGGCACAGCTGTTCATCACAAAACCACACACAGAGTCTTTGTATTTCTACAGGATCTCAGTTCAGTTAAAAAAAAACACATGTTTTCTGTTTACTCGCAGAATGAAATGAATCTGAGGGGCACAAGCAGATTTCATGAAATAAAATAAAGGGAAAAAGGACTGTACCTGGTGCAATGTAGCCATAAGAGCCAGCAATGACCGACATGGACTCGTCACTTTGGATCAGCTTTGCCACCCCAAAATCTGCCACTCTGGCCTCCATCTCACCGTCCAGTAATATATTACTAGGCTTAAGATCTCGGTGGACAATCACAGGATCACAATCATGATGCAAATAGCAAATCCCCTGTGCCACTCCTAGTGCAATCTTGTACCTTGTAAGCCAATCACCAACCAAATTGTCTCCCTTATTTTTCCCATGCAACAAATCATCTAGATTCCCATTTGGCATGTACTCGTACAGCAACATTGTACACTCCCTGTTACTGCAACATCCTAGCAATCTCACTATATTCCTGTGCCTCACGTTACCTAGAACATCCACCTCGGCCAATACCCCTCTCCTCTTTCTGATGTTCTCCTTATGCTTACCCCACAATTTCTTCACCGCTATGATCTCGCCACCTGGCATTTCCGCCTTATAGACCGTCCCCGTTGACCCCATCCCTAAGATCTTGTCCGACATTGATAGACACTCAAGCACATCATCAGCCGTGAAATTCAACCGTTGAAAGGCAGTTAATTTCCACGGCCCGATCTCTCGCTCATCACTAAATCTACGGCTATAGTTAGCATGGAAACACCTAGTGCCAGCAACAAGCACAAATAATCCAATACCAAAAGCAGCCGCCATAATCCACACTATAGCCCCGGCAGTCCTCTTGGGCTGCTGTCTATGGCGGACCTCCATTTCCCTAGCCCCCAGTGTATCCGCCGCACAAGGCTTTGGCAAAACGCCACCGCATAATCCTTGATTGCCCGAGAAGGACGACGGATGAATATTTGAAAATACTGTACCCGATGCAGGAATGGGTCCAGTTAACAAGTTATAGGACACGTTAAAACTCTCCAGAGTAGAACAGTTACCGAAATTTGAAGGAATGGAACCGGTGAGTAAGTTATGGGACAAATCGACATCAGCGATAGCAGGAAGTGTAGAAATCTCCCATGGAATAATACCAGTAAGAGAATTGCCGCGTAAATTAAGCGAAATGAGCCTCTCGCAATGGCCAATATCCCATGGAATGTTGCCATTTAACATATTGTCTTGCAATTCTATCCTGTACACACTGCCGCAACCGATAAAATCTGGTATTTTGCTCACGAGCTTGCATGAGCTGGCTGAAAAAACCTGAAGATTTGGCGCGCTCCATATGTTGTTCGGTAAAGCAGCGTGGAAGGAGTTTTCAGAAATGTTCAAGAAGTGAAGTGGTTCTGAATTGCCAAGATCGTCAGGAATTTCACCTGTGAAGTTATTCTTGCTTAAATCCACATAGGAAAGATTAGGCAAGAGCCCTAATCCATAAGGGACTGAGCCGTTGAACTGATTGTCTTGAATTCGGATCCTGTACAAAGAGGTGCAGTTTGCTAGAGAATCTGGTAATTTACCGAAAAATTTGTTGGAGAACAGAATCAGTTTGTAAAGCTTGTTTCCTTGACATAGATTTGGAGGAAGCGGACCGGAGAGAGAGTTGTTTGAGACGTCAAGCCATAGTAGATTCCCGCTGGATCCAAGCTTTTGCGGGAGGAATCCGGTTAGGTTGTTGTTCCAGAGCTCTAACGTGTCAAGGTATGGTAGTTCGCCAATTCCCGGTGGTATTTCGCCGGTGAGTTGGTTTTTCAGCAAGCTCAGCCTGTTTAAGTCTTTCAAGGAAGATAACCCCCATGGAATTGTCCCTGAAAGCTGATTCACGGATAAATCAAGTGCTTTTAGAGCTTTCAGATTTGCGTAGCTCACAGGGATTTCACCAGTAAACTGGTTCATGAAAAGGAGCAAATTCTCGAGTTTGGTAAGATTTCCAAGTTGTTGTGGGAGATTGCCTGATAGATTACACTTTGAGATATCTAGGTACTTGAGATTAGCCAACAATGCAAACTCTTCCGGCACATTGCCTGATAGAAGAGGATGATAGCCAAGCTCCAGGTGCTCAAGCTGACTCAAGAATCCCAAGTCGGGTGGCAATGGTCCTTCCAACTCATTTCCAGCCAAGTGCAGGTACTTCAATCTGAGGAAACTTCCATAACTCCTTGGAATTTCTCCCGTGAAGTAGCTTCCACCAAGGTTGAGCTCCTCCAGGAAGCGCAGCGAGACGAATTCATTAGACAATGGACCGGTGAAGTTGTTGCTGTATGCATTGAAGACTCTCAAGAACTTGAGCTTGGAAATCCCAGGTGGAAATGTTGAATTGAAGTTGTTGTGGCTGATGTCAAGAATCCTAAGGTCACTCAGCTCAAATATGGCAGATTGAAGAAGCCCATCAAAACCATTTCCACTCAAATTCAAGTGAACCAAGCTCGTCAAGTATCTAATCTCAGCTGGAATCACACCAGAAAGATTCCGGCGAGAGAGATCGAGTGACGTGATTCGAGCAGTGGTTGGGTTGCACTTGATCCCGGACCACGAACACCAAACTGTTCCCTGTATTAAGTCACTAGTACTGTTGGACAAGTTCCAATCTTTGAAGGTGTTGGAAGGGTCTTTTACGAAGGTCTTGATGGAGAGAAGAGACTGGAGGGGGAGAGGCAGAGTTGCAGCAGAGAAGACCAGAAGAGAAGGGCTGGACAAGAAGAAGAAGAAGAACTCTAGCAGAAAGAAAAGAAAAGGAGGTTTCATGGTTATGGGGTGGTGAGAAATCTGGTTGAGTGAAATGTGGAGTTAAGAGAGGTAAATTTAAGGGAAGGAAAGTTTTGACAGGGAGAGATGATTATGCTTTTTGAGAGTGCTGGGTGCAGGGGGTGTTTCATGATCATTGTGGTTTTCTCGGTGCGATGGTGGCAGTGGACGAGTATATGAAAGATTGAAGAACAGAGAAACTACTACTACTTCTTCTGCTACACTGCTGCTGCGTACACACACCTCCTTTATTTTCCAATCTCCAATCCTTGCAGTCTTTTTCCTTTGTCTCCTCTCTCCATACAGCAAGGCTTTGGGTTCTCTCGGATTTCTTTTTCCTTTTCACTTTTTATCATTCTTGTTTCCTTTTTCTTTCGCAAACATATTCATGATCAAGATTACGTGTCAATGTTACAATTGTCCCTCACAGGATCCAACAAAGTAATTTCAATTTCCCACCATATTCTTCAAACTCTTGTTTTAAATTCTCTCTTCTTTTTTTTCCCGTCCCGAATCCCAACCCGGGGGGATTCAAGTATGGCGACGTGAGAGTTGAGATGGCCTTCTGTTACTGTTCGATACGGTCCCTCGACAATATTTGAGAGAAAAACACTCAATAGGATAAGATTTGAAAAAAAATATTATTAAAAAAATAAATAGTAATTAAAAGAATAAAAATCACAGGGGAAGGAATTGGAGATAAATTATTTATAGATTAAAAAAATAGGAGTGAAATTAAAAAATATATAGATGGCTAACACAATAGAATCAAACCCAAAAAATAAGAATACAAAATCTCAAAACAAACGGATTAAAAATAAAATAAAATAAACTCAAAAATCTGAATGATCTTTTCTAAATATGGCTTAGTATAAAAAACCTGCACCCCTTCAAGAATGAAATTGTAAAATAATAATAATAATAACAACAACAACAACAAAAACAACTTGTGAAGGAAACATAAAAAAAAAAATTAAGGGTATAATATGACCAAAAAAAACACAAGAGAAAGATGAAATTTGAAAAGAAAATAAAAAATAATCCAAAACAAAATAAATTGCAACTAAAATAGTGAGGGCCGGATTTGAAAGTTTTTAAAAATTCATAGGGGATTAAATTGAAAAAATATTTGTAATTTCATAGATTTTTTATAAATAAAAAAATAACATGGAGTGAAATAAAAATATATTACCGAGGGCTAACCATGTATAATCAAATTGCAAAAAACAAAAGATAAAAACAAGGATAAAACATAAAAACAAAAAAACAAAAAAAACAAGAAAACCCAACAAATCTAATTGAATCTCTACAATTCACAAACTAATATCTAAGAAAACAAAAATATCATGAAGTGAACATAACATGCTTACATTTAAACAGTTGAGTTATTTTAATTCAAGACCATTTTTTTTTTAAAAAAAGCTAGATTTAGCAAAGAATACAAATAAAAAAAAAACTTTAGATAACCTAGTTCATTATAAAAAAACAAAAAACAAATTATTCTATGAAAAAATGATGAAACTCGGTCTCTAATTAAATAAATATTAAATGATAAAATTAGCAAAAACATGAGCTTAAAAGAAATCAAATGAACTCAGTCCAAACTTGGGTTAATATCTCATATTCATAGTTGGTTAGATCATATTTACGCCTAATCAAGAAGCTTAATTTATCGTTGAAATATAAAATTAAAAAAAATATATCAACTTAAAAAAATCTTAAAAGTAGAAAAAATAAATTGAAGGGCCATTACGAGATTTTTAAAGTTCAGAAAATCAAGAATGAAAAAAAAATACGAAAGCAAATCGGTGCCAAATCAAAAGGAATTGCACGCCATGTAAGAGAGGTAGGCCTTGCCACGATAAATAGAAAAATAAATAAATCAAAGAAGGCTGTCTTTGGCTGTCACATGTGCCACTTGAACTAACAGTGTAACTTACTAACTAGCATATATATATATATATATAAAAGCTTCTAGAGGCAAGACAAAAAAAAAAACCAAACTGTCCATCAATAATTTTTTTTTTTTGCTTCGTATTAATTTGTTTTTTAGTATTTTAATATAATAATATCGAAAATATTTTTAAATAAAAAAACCCACAATACAGCATTAAATAATTAGGAACCCAAAGGGTGGTGCTTTTTCGTGGTCAGTTTGACTTTGTGCAAAGCCTTATCATGATGGCTATTTAATTACCAGCATCGTATCATTAGCGTTGCTAAAGCATTCCTGAGGATAAAAACACAGCTTGAAACCAGATCATCTAATCCTCTAAGCTTTTCAGTTTTCCAGTTTGATCCGCCTCCACCAGCATCTTTTGACGTTGTTCAGCTATTATCTCCTTTTGTTTTGACTCGTTTTTGACTAAAACACTTGAAATATTTTGTACTAATTAAAAAAATAAAATAAGAAATTTTATCTAAATTTTAGTTGAAATATTCTGTTTTCGTTACAATTGTTGTTTTTTTGGCCAAATAATATTTTTTTAAAAATAAAAAATTTTACAATAACAATCATATCTCTTAATTCAACTGTTATATTGAGATGAAATTTTACGAAGAGTCTCTTGACATATTTACATATATTATGTTAAAATTTCAGAGCAATCAAATAATATAATAACTTTGTGAGATTGATGATGATATTATCATAACATTATACATGTTTCTAATTTTGTTTAGAAAAATTATTATATTGTGTTATCTTTTAGATTAAATTACACAATTTTAAATAATTTTTGAATTTGAATTTGAACTTTTTTTAATTAATATATTTAATTATATATATACAAATAATACAATCCCAAAATAGAGCATAGAAATATTTCAAAACTAAAACATTTTATTTCAATTAAAAAAACAAATCGAAACCGAATTCACACTCTTAGCCGGCCGGTGATATTCCTTACAGGAAGGGCGGTTCACAACTGGCTCGGCGTTATCTAACACGTGTCGTCAATAATCAACTCTTTAATTGATTACGAAGGAGACGCAAGCATTAAGATTTGTCTTTTGCAAGAAATGATCCTGCTTTTAAAAGTATTCGGCAATGCAATCATGGCTCTTGCCGGAGAAGCAAGGAATTCGGCAAGGTACTGCAGCTCGTGAGAATGACAGTTCGAACCATGTAATTAAAGATAGTTTAATAATAATAAATAAAACGCAAGTGCCTGTCTATTCCACCTTTCCACTCGAGTTACAGTTGCACAAGAACTAGATAGGTAGACTAGTTCCAGTCTAGCGATGGGTGAGTTTTTAACTTATCTGGAGGAAATCACTGGACCGACCCGACCCGTTTATGGCATCTTGAATTACCACTCGTCTCGTCTTTGTTATTTATTCATAATTCCACTCTTGATAAATTATAAATATTAATCAGATTTTTTTAAAATAATGGGAAATTAATTGGATGAAGGGTTGATTTGCTTTCGAATCTCCTTGGCATTTTTTACTGGAAACCAAGTGCTAACCTCCCTTGCTAGCTTTACAAATGACTATTTGTGAGTTTGAATTTGGTTATTTATTAAAGTTTTTTTTGTTTATAAATATATTAAAAAAAAAAATTATTTTTTAGAAATTATTTTTGACATCTATAAATGAAAATGAAAAAAAAAACCAAAAATATTTAATTTAAAATAAAAATAAAATAATTTTTTTAAAAAATACTTTTAAAATAGAGTTATAGAACTCATAGTTGTTAATTTTGTTCCGTTCCGGCTGGAACGCTTGGAACGTTCCGTTCCGTTCTGGCCGGAACGGCGGAACGTTCCGTTTTGTTCAAAAAACCGAGACAAAACGGCGTCGTTTTCGTCTCGGTTTTAATTCCGGTCCGTTCCGGAAATTCCGGCCGCAACGCCTCGATTCCTTTCCGGGCGTGCCGTTCCGGGTTCAAAATCTATTTTTTTTTATTTTTAAAAAAATTATTTTTGACATCTATACATCAAAATAATTTAAAAACACCAAAATATTTTAAATAAAAAAGAATTCAAATTTTAATTATGCTTTAAATTAATATTTTATTTTTTTCATATATATATATATATATAATTATATATAAACAGTACTACACCGAAACTGCACGCCGGAACGCTCCGAAACCAGAACGTTTCGTTCCAATCGAAAAACCGGAACGACAACCAGAACGGTATTAACAACTATGATAGAACTTCGTAACCGCATATAGAAAGCCAAAGTGGCGTGATTTTATCAATAGAATATCAAATTAATCACCCGAATCACTGACCATAAGAATAAAATTGACCAAGTGATCAGACGGTTTCTGGCAACTCACGAGTTCGGAAAGGAAGCACAGCCACGAGGATCTTGGAGAAGTACAGGGAATGCTCTCGTCACCCAACAGAAACAGTGTCTCTTTCCAACAGGATTTTATGTTTTTATATTTATGTGGATATTCAGAAGAATTTTGGATAATGGAGCGGCAGATTTTAAACTGTAGGAAATATATCCAAAAAAAAAAAATATATATATATATATATAATAATAAAAAATAATAAAAAGTGTTTGTGCAGTGTCCTTCTGTGAGGGGATTACAGGAGTCGTCGCGTGTTTTATGACTTCGCTTTGCGCATGCTTCCGTGCAGCGCGTTCTCGACACTCCGTGGGCCCAAAGAGCACGCCACATGCGACGCTCTGTAATTCTTTCAGGGACTAGAGGGGGGGCTGCTATATACCGCGGGCCATAAATTCTTTTCAATATTTTTTTATGATGTTTTATAAATATATTTTTACAATATTTATAAAGCATCTTAATGATGTTATTTGTTGAAAAACATCAAAATTAAATGAGAATGATATAATTACAAAGAAAAAAATATATATGCAACGGTATATAACAAATAAAATGATAAATAATCAAATTAAAATAATTGATCCGAGACTATCCAAGTCATAACATAGATGAGTTATTGAAAATATATCTTCTAAAAAAATAGAACATTATCATTTTTTATAATCCAACTTGAGCAAGAATCTAACCAAATATATAACTTAGTCTAGACTAGGATATCTCTATAAAAATTAAACTTAATAAAATCTTAGAACTTGACTTTCAAACCAACCTCGTATTGAGAAAGGAAAAATTCAAAAATAAAATAAAAGACAATGACAAAAAAGCTTTAGTTAAACTTGGTAGACCTATTGAATACACGACTTAAGATATGATATGGGAATAACTTCATAAAAATAAAACACGAAGAAAACAAAGAATATTATTTTTTAACGAACTCAATGATGACATGTAAAATTAATATAAATAAATAATCAAAGTCAACTTGGTCCAACCTTCAAAACTTAAAATACATACCACGAGGCCAAATCGAAACATAAAAGGCAAAATTAAATAAAAACAACAGTGTAAAATTCTCAATCAACCAAAATAATAAAGGATAAACTTGAAAAACACATTAAAAAGGGGTAAAAAAGAAAAGGATATATAGATATTGAAAGAATAAGAATCAAATTAACTAAAACAAATCAAATCATATGAGATGGAAATGAAAACAATTTCATTTGAGAAAAGGATAAGAAAAACTAAAAAGAACAATAAAAAGAATAAGAATCATATTTGATATAAAAATCAAACATCATGGGATGGAATTGAAGGAAAAAAATCAATAAAGAGCTTAGTGCTAAATACATTGTAATTAAAAGACCGAAGACCGAATCTGATATAAAAATTACATGTCAATGGATGAAATTGAAAATAAACTCAATAAATGATCTATGACCAAGTACATTACAATCAAAATAATGAGAACTTAATTTGACTTAACAAACAAATAACTAAAGTTCTATATTTTCTCGCAATGACCAACATGTTTTTTCTAAGAGAGGAGAGAGGAGAAAGAAAAGGGAAGAAAGAACATGTGGTCAAAGCTCCATTGCTTATGAGAACACATGCCTCACCGCCTTGACAGGGGTGGCAAGGCTCATTTAATGCAACCCCCCGACAACGGTGTTCTTAGTTGTTTTAACGCCACTCGTGTCACCCAAATAGCGCAAGTGACACCGATTTGCCTAGTTCACACCTACCAATTTTAAATAAAATGATATTTTATATATATTAGAAGACCTTATCACCTTTGACCTCATATAAAATAAAATAAATAAAGTGTTATTGCATCCAAATTATTATAGGCTTCTAAATATTAAGTATAAAGAGCTAAAAGAGCTCGGAATCTAACTGTTCATGCAGACTGTAAACTACTGTGGACTCACAATTTGTCTCCCTGCTTCGCGCGAGTTTGTGCTCCTTTTTTTTTTTTTTTACGCTGGCTTTATATTTCTATTTTCTTTGATGGAGATAGACAGATAGGTGGCCAGAGGTTCCCTGCGCGCTGGAAAATGCAGCGCGCAGGGGTTCGAATCCCTCGGCCAACAAAGATCATTTTGGTTTGTTTACTATACATAAATAATTGAAAACCTTGGAAAGTAATAGAAATGGCAAAAATAACAGTATCGGGAGAGCTTTGCAATTACTAGGGCAGGTTTGGGTGGATTCAAATCTTGCAGAGACGGGTTTGAAGATTAAAATATAATCGCGGGAGAATGACAGCTAGCCTTCAACCTGTCTCGCTTATGAATCTTCATGCACCATGCATCGTTCAAGTTCAAAGACAAGATTAGCCTCATGAATAAAATTGGTTTTAAAAAGAAAATACACATTCACTACCCTCGAGTGTGCTTAATTACAATAAACCTGCAACCTTTTATTTTATAAATATCATCAAACCATGTTTTGATTTATAAGATTCAAATGAACAATGTGGTGTTTGTTTTATTTGCTCTTTCACTTATTAAAATAACATAAGAATTTTATCTAGTGCGAATACAAAAAAAAATAAATCAATATTACATAGATAAAATAACTGGCAATTGTTTCTCTTTCTTTTTTAGATTTTTATTGAGATTTCATTTTTAAAATTGAAACATATACCTCTTTGACACATGCTCCTCCATACTTTTAAAAGCTAAAATTAAAGAAAAATCAGATTAATGTTGCAATTTGCTTGACAAGTATCGAGTTTGAGTCAAGTGTGCACCATGGTTGTCAAAATCATGATTTTGACATGAAACGGAAGGGATTTCGAAAACTCAGATCGTAAGATCGTACCTGAATTTTTCCGTACAAAAATCATAAAATCACAAACATTCAATAAAATTAGCAGGATCGTCAAATTATGATTTTGACCCAAATCGATTTTTTTACCCGAGTTAACAAAGTTTGATGAGTTGACTCACAAAATCATACGATTTTGCGAGTCAACTCGTGATTTTGATAACCGTGGTGTGCACCTCTTGTAAGAGTCTTAGACAATCAAGGTTTTATTCGCTCACCTGAACCCATAAAATACGTTTTTCGTGTGCGAGATTTCCTCGCATAAAAAAAATTGAATATAAATGGAAGGACCATTATTCCCTAATAAACCAAAATACAAGAGCCTAATTGCCATAATTGAAACCACAAATTATTAAAAAAAAAAACATCAAAGGGACTTTCAGTATCGTTAAACATGTCAAAACTAATTAAAAACATCCTCATCTCAAGTTAATGGAGCGTGGGGATACCATTTATTTTTATCACTCATCGTCATCATGAGAAAAAAAAAAAAAAACTCCATGAGGTGTTAGTGAAATTTCCAAAATACGATGGGTAAAAAAGAATGCACTCGCAAGGGACAATTCTCCCTTTTTCTCCAAACTGCAGAGGAAAACAAAGGGGGTAGGTAGGGCATGGCGGGGTGGTGGTGCCCAAGTGGGAACCACATTCACTTTGTCCCCTTCAAAACCCTACCTCGCTACAGAAAAAATGAAAAATAAAATAAAATAAAGCGAAGATCATCAAGCAAATGAGACCCCATTGACTTTGTATGGATATACAGAACATGATATTATTATTATCATCGTAGAAGTAACAGAATGGTTTGTCGGGCAAGTGCTGGACGTATGTATGATCCTTCTGTCTTTGCCTTTGCCAAAGCGTCTGTCCACTCTGCACTCCTTGGTCTTAGGGTTCCTTTGCGTGACCCCACCCCAGAAATAGGAGGATGATTGTGGTGGTGGTGGTGGTGGTGGTGGTGGGTGATGGCGACGTTAAAGGCAGGGGTGCAAGTGTCCCATGCCCACGCGTGATTTTGTCTCAATTTCCGCCCTTAACGGTTGCTCTTTCTTTCTCATATGAGAGAGAGAGAGAGAGAGAGAGAGAGAGAGAGAGAGAGAGAGTTCAAATGATCGAATGTATCCCTCATTAATTCAGCTTATCTTTGCTTGAATTCAATCAAATCGAGAGGTTATATTTATTTTAAATTTCTCCGAGTAGAACTAAGGTGAAGGTGTATATATATTAATTTGTTACAGGAGATAGTTTCCAAGCATCTTGATATATATTAGTGGTTTTAGTGGGTGTATAATAACACTTATTTTTTTTAATTATTTAGAAATATATATGACAAAATAATTCAAATGAAGATTTAAAATGTAGACACGAATTGCCACCACGTCTTGAATCCAATTAAAGATTAGCCATTTCATAATAACAGTTTAGAAGAGCATTTATTTATTTTCTCAAAATCACTTTTAAATTAAATCAAGTAAAGTAATATGGACTTCTGTCGAGAGCATATCCATGTCGTCACATAACCAGACACTCGCCCTGACTATGAAATCTATCCAAGGTTACCTGTTCATGCCATATATTCAATTATTCTATACCGAGAATATATTTCGAGATTCTACATTTGTTAGAGCAGATTCCATGGAAGGTAAAATAAAAAGGGATTGCAGTGTGTTCCAAGGAAATTAATTATATACTGTGATAATAATATAAATTATATTATGAGACCTCACATAACAATCTAAATTTTTAGGTGAGATAATTCTTTAATATGATATCAGAGTCTTGTTGACCTAGCGGTCTCGAGTTCGAATCTTACCTCATCTATTCTATTTGATAAAGCTTACATGTAAGTTTTCAGTTCAGAAAGCTTTCACTTGAAAGGATGTATTAAAAATTCACTTGAAATGATGTATTAGAAAATAATATAAATTATATTATAAAATATCACTTAACAACTTAAAATTTTAGTTCATGAGATATTAGAACCAACTTAAACGTGGAAAAAAGGGAAGCTGTTTCATTCCAACGAACATGCAATGCAGACATTACAAGCCATCCATGAAGTTTGTGCCACAACCATGCTGATGATAATATGCTGCATGCCAGACTTCACCCCTTTTGGGTTTTCTAAATTTCAAAAAACTCTGAATAGAGGCAGATCTCTTTAAAGAGGGAGAATTCAGGACCATTTGGATTGCAGGACTCACAAAAGGGTAGAATTTGCTAACCAACCAGGCACGCACACATGGCAGAATCCTGGAGTTCAAACTTCCCAGTTTTTAAAGCAAGAGAAACTGCAGAGAGAGAGCACCCATCATCTTATCTTGTAAGCTTATGGCATGGCTTGCCATAAAGTTTGCACACCTCGCACTTTTCCCTGCATGCTATGCTTCACTAGAATCAGCCCGGTGACAGTACTGGATAAAAAGGAAAAAACAGAGAATATTTGAGCGGGATTTTTTTTTTTATTTAATTAATTGGAACCCACCTGGTAAAAAGTTTGGGTCAAAACTATAGTCATCAAATCTCTCGGTTAGAGATCGAAGGGATCGAATTACTAAATGGATTAATTGTTAAATAACCTGGGACTCACAGTTTTGTTGAAATTGCTCGTGAAACCCAGTAGATTTGAAAAGAAGTCAAAGCTAGCTCTAACATGTCCAATTTGTTAGCAGTTGTGACCCACATGTGACAGTCATCAAGAACAACAACATGCGAGGGCCTGGGTTGGGGCTTTTCTATTACTGACAGGGACAGCAGCTACCTCTCCTCTCCTTGTAGAGAGATAGTTTTCTTGATTAATTATGCTACATAGAAGATAAGAAAATTAACAAAAGCTAAAAACGTTGTAGATGTTAGAGAATAATATAAATTATATTATAGGGTCTTACTTATAAGCTTAAGCTTTTAGGTGAGATGATTCCTTAACATGATATCAGAGCCTTGTTGACCCAGCAACAGTTACTAGTTCGAATTTCACCACCCCCATTCTATTTGATAAAAACCAAGCACAAGGTGATGTGGGCCTATGCAAGTTTCAAGCCCAAATAGCTTTCATTTGAGGGGGTTTGTTAGAGAATAATATAAATCATATTATGGGACTTTACTTACAAGCTTAAGCTTTTAGGTGAGATGGTTCTTTAACAATAGACATGTATCCATTGCCAAAATAATCTAAGTTTATATATTTTTTTATATTTTATAACTTAAACAGTATGTTTAGTGAAAATAATCTAAGTTTACTAAAGCTATATGTTTGTTATGCTAGCTGTTGAAGGTTAATTATGATTAAGTTTTTCAAGTTTTTTTCCTACCCCATCTTTGTCTTCTCATATTAATGAGCCAAGAATTGAATTACAAGTTATCGCGATTGCTTTATCTATCTATCTATCTATTTATCTATTGTCATCATGTATTTTTTTTATGATCTAATAAAATAAAAATAATTCATTTAATCCAGTTAGCTGAATATTTACTTTTAAAAAATAGTTTGAAAACGAGGCGCAGTGGGTTTCCACACCAGTATGGTTACCAAGGGACGTTCAAATATGTTCAAATAAAGTTCATGTTTATGATTATGATTGGGATTGTTTTTTAAAATATTTTTTTTAAAAAAATACATTAAAATAATGGTTTTGTATTTTTTAAAAATCATTTTGATATCAACACATGAAAATAATTTAAAAACATTATTTTTTTAATTTAAAATAAAAAATAAAATAAAAATTCATTTACAAAAGAGTTTTTGAAACTCGTACAGGTAAAATTCAACCAATGATCATTTTATACATTGATGCTGGCAGAGAATAATTTCGCGGTCGTCGTCGATCTGGCATCGGGTAAGCTCTTCTTCAAGTATTTGCAAAGCTGTGAACCGAACAATGATCCCTGCACATTGAGCTGCAGATGCGTGTCTAAATATCTGGGATTTATAAACATGAAAGATTTTAAAGCAAAATCAAAATAAGTGGTACAAAACATGGAATCATAGAGATCCAAGATGATGTAATGGAAAGGTAAAGAAAATTAGATGGAGGGTTCCACAAGAGAATGATGAGAGAATTGAACATACTCAAGAATCGGCGAGACAAAAGGGTGCGACCCATCTCCTGTTTCTCAAAAAACAAAAAAAATTCCGTGTTTAACGTTTGACTTCACAGTCACACACCGCTACCTCTCTCTCTCGCTTCATGAACAGTGTTATCTCATGATCCCAACCCTCCTTTTTCTGTTCATATTCTAACTTTTGTAATATCTGAGTGGAGAACAAAATCATTAGGGTTTGAAGGATGCGCGAAATATTTTATAGGGCATGCATGTGACATGTGAGAGACCTCCTCCAGTTAAAGTCAAGACTCAGACGTGGACTTCAAAGCTCAACCACTCAGCATTCCTAACAACACTCCGATATTTTTCAGATGAGAAACATTCTCCGGTCACATCACTGGTAAAGTCACTGAGCACACTGTGCTGTTGGGGACGAACACAGACATTCTCTTCAAATCTCTTGGCACAGTTGTTTAGTAGTTTTAAAAATTATTTCGCCATATAGATTCTTTTATATATATAACAAACTGCATTATCAACTTAAACGAAAGTTACTTGGCGCCTAGTGAACAGACAAAACGATTTTGTTGTTTATGATGAAAACTTCAAAGATAATAATGAAGCTTTTGGGGTGAAATGGAAAGGTAAAAGGGGTGAAAATTAAGAGAAGATCCATGTGATCAAGAAAGTATCGCCATAAACACACATTTGAAACCTTTAATTGCTGATGATCTTCATGGCTTAATCAAGAGGATTTGGCCAGATACATAACAAGATAAGTGACATGAGAAAAGAGTCCCGAGTCATCATTGCATGCCATGTTCTATCATTTGGTATTTGTTTAAAAAGAAAAATAAAGATGCTTTAACATGGAGATTTGAGAGGGCACCGCCGCTTATTTTGAGAGTATTGTGCGAGGAAATTAGAATAGACAACCAAATGATTTAGACCTTCTAAAGTACTTAGATATACATGGGGGGAAAGGAAAGGCAGAGGATTTAAATGGGAAAGTGTTTTTTTTTTTTTTTTGGGGGGGGGGGGGCTTTGAGCAAGGTTACAGATAATTAAACATGTAATTCTCCATAGCCAACAGATTAACGAATGTTAGGGGCTCAAAATGATTCATTTTGTTTCCCTAATAAGCACTCAAAAGTAATTTTAATAGTATGCTTTCTGCCTAAGTAAATTGTCAAACCAGGATAGGATTGCTGCTAGATAAATGTAAATTGCTGGTTCGTTCTTGATTTTTCGACCCCCTTTGAATGGCAAGGGACAAGACATACATTCTAAATAAAACCATGTAAATTTTTCTGTTCCTTTGTGCTTTAATTAGAGCTCTGGGATTCGAGAAAGACATGTTTCTGGAGAAGCCCTGCTTTCGAACAAGCATGTCCCTCGAAAGTTAAAAGCCTCATAAAACATCCATGGCAAAACACAAAAGAGAACAGAAGTTCCCAGATGAAGGGTTCTTTCTATGATCAACTTGAGTCTTCGGAGTTCCTACGCCCTGCGGTGCTCTGTTTCTTTGAAAATCACAAGCTTGTAATAATAATTTTAGTATTTTGACTAAAATTTATGGCGCTCGGTTCAGGTAAATACTTCATAGAAAGTCCTGGAAGGAATTAAAGAAGCCCTCGGTGGTCAAATCGGTTCTGGAGGTGGATCCATTCCTGCTTTCTGAAGCTCATGACTGCCTGTTTGGGACGGCGTTTCAAACGCCGTTTCCAATTTTTTTTTTTTTTTAAATGAATATATTTTGGTGTTTTTAGATCATTTTGATATGCTGATGTCAAAATAATTTTTAAAAAATAAAAAAACATCATTTTAATATATTTCGACACGAAAAACACTTTGAAAAGCTACCGCAACAGCTCTCCCACAACAGCACTTTGAAAAGCATTTTAATGTAAATTCACTAGGAATCCAACCTCGTAAGCAAAACTCAAACTGCCATCATTTTGCTTTGGAAGATAGAAGCAACTTTTATGTTCATGGGTTTGTTTGATTCTTGTCTGAACTCTTAGCCATAGTCTCAATTATAATCATCACATATTTTCATTTTCCCCTCTTTACCCACCTTTTTTTCTCAAGATTTCAAATCTTATAATAACGAAGTACTGCTTTTGGAGTGACACTGGAAGACAACCCAACACGCCCGTGGATGCCCTATGAATCATCAATCTACTCTTGTGGCCCTCTTCAATCACTTTATTTTTTGCTTTTGATGAAATTGTTTTGCTCGTTTGCCCATTTTTTCACCTGTCAGGGGTAATTTTTTTGTCAAGAGATTGTGAAGAGTCCATTTTA
Organism: Salix caprea; assembly: GCA_964035475.1. Lineage (NCBI taxonomy): Eukaryota > Viridiplantae > Streptophyta > Magnoliopsida > Malpighiales > Salicaceae > Salix > Salix caprea. The sequence goes on along the minus strand of OZ037759.1, from coordinate 7,064,657 downwards.
ATGTTACGTTCAAATCGCAGCGCCTAACAATATGGGATGTTTATGATGAACAAAGTTAGTTTTGTATATAGCAGAGGGATCATTGACTGCGACCATTATAATTGCTTATTATGGCTGTTTAAACGTTTCCCACCTTTTTCTACTAAAATATGATATTAGCAAATTTCATGTTTTTTGACACAAATATTACAAAATAGAATTGCAATGTGGCTACCAGTCAAGTGGTTGTCTACGGCAGAACCTAATGAGGTAAGCAAAACAATGCAGTGTATTATTGTTTTGAAGATGAACAACACTAGCAACTCTGTTATTGAAGCATCCAGTTCTAACACAAATTGAGGAGTCAAGAGTTCCGTAGCTCTTTGTTGGGATCAAATATTGTGCTATGTTCCTGACATACCCTCTCATTAAAGACAGAAAATAGATCCAAAATTAAATCCAAAGCAAATTCCAACCTTTCAAAGATTATACTTTTAGAAAATTTTCAAATGGTTTCTAGCTTTTCAACTTTCTTGCTAGTTAAATATAATGATATTGAAAACAATGTTCTGAAAATTAGAGAAATGACATTGTTAAACTGAGGAATGGAGAATTGTTGTCATGCAGCCAGCTTATGAGTAACAAATGGCTATTGCAACATTATAACTTTGCTTTTTTGTTACCTTGCTACTAATAATCCCGCTGTAACATGAAATGCACTTCAACAGAGCAATTCATCCTCTTGCACTCTGAATCGAGATTTAACTCAACTTCTTTGCCCTTGTGTTTTTTGTGCTGCATTCAAAGCCCATTGTATATTAGTGTCATATATCCAATGGACAACAGAGCAATTAGCAATTGATTAAGTACTCACATGATGAAAGATGCTATGCAGAAGCAACCTTCAGCCGATGGAGAAGTGGATTTAAAATGTTGGCCAGAAACTTTTGTTGTTCATAAATACTTTCTGAGATATTAGAGTAATTACACCAGAAATCATGAGGGCTTGAAGGATGCGTGAAATATTTTCTTGGGCATGCATGTGAGAGACCTCCTCAAGTTAAAGTCAAGACTCAAACGTGGACTTCAAATCTCAACCACTCAGTATTTTCTACACAGCACTCCGATATTCTTCAGATGAGAAACATTCTCTGGTCACATCACTGTGGTAAAGTCACTAAGCACACTGTACTGTTGGGGACGAACACAGACATCCTCTTCAAATCTCTTGGCACAATTGTTTAATAGTTTTAAAAATTGCTTCGCCATATCGATTCTTTCATATATAACAAATTAACTGCATTATCAACAAAAACGAAAGTTACTTGGCGCCTAGTGAACAGACAAAACGATTTTGTTGTTTATGATGAAAACTTCAAAGAAAATAATGAAGCTTTTGGGGTGAAGTGGAAAGGTAAAAGGGGTGAAAATTAAGAGAAGATCCATGTGATCAAGAAAGTATCGCCATAAACACACATTTGAAACCTTTAATTGCTGATGATCTTCATGGCTTAATCAAGAGGATTTGGCTAGATACATAACAAGATAAGTGACATGAGAAAAGAGTCCCGAGTCATCATTGCATGCCATGTTCTATCATTCGGTGCTTGTTTAAAAAGAAAAATAAAGATGCTTTAACATGGAGATTTGAGAGGGCACCGCCGCTTATTGTGAGAGTATTGTGCGAGGAAATTAGAATAGACAACCGAATGATTTCGACCTTCTAAAGTAATTAGATGTACAAGGGGGGAAAGGAAAGGCAGAGGATTTAAATGGGAAGGTGGTTTTTTTTTTTTTTTTTTTTTTTTTTTTTTTTGGGGGGGGGGAGGACTTTGAGCAAGGATACAGATAATTAAACGTGTAATTCTCCATAGCCAACAGGTTAACGAATGTTAGGGGCTCTAAATGATTCATTTTTTCCCCCTAATAAGAACTCAAAGGTAATATTTACTATCATAATATTTTTTCTTAATCCAGTGAAGTGTTGAAACCTGCAACCAGGATTAAAATCAGCATGCTTTCTGCCTATGTAAATTGTCAAACCAGGATAGGATTGCTGCTAGATAAATGTAAATTGCTGGTTCGTTGGCAAGGGACAAGACACACAATCTAAATAAAACCATGTAATTTTTGTTGTTCCTTTGTGCTTTAATTAGAGCTCTGGGATTCGTGAAAGACATGTTTCTGGAGAAGCCCTGCTTTTGAACAAGAATGTCCCTTGAAAGTTAAAAGCCTCATAAAATATCTATGGCAAAACACAAAAAAGAACATAACTGTCCAACCTGAAGGTAAGCTGCTGGTAAACGAAAATGCAGAAGAATCCTGCACAGAGAAAAACATATATCAAACATGGAAGACTTACAGCATCAAATCCATACCTGGAAGTAGCGCTTGATGAATACTGCCATGTATAATCCTCAGAATAGTCGAGAAACCAGTGACCAGAGAATTTCAATTTAATAAAGAATATGTCACTAGTAATTTGTTGAATTTATAAATCATGGAAGAACATAAACTAGTCACTGCTACGATAGATGATATCCCAGAAAAGTTAAAAGCCATTTACCCAACAGCTGAACAATATAGGGTGCATCTGAGACATTCAGGAGACAATATAGCTTGAAACAGTATCTTAGCTGCTTTTCAAAATTACCTCATCTTGAATGGAAGTATTCTCCCAACAGCAAAAAACTTAGGGATCTTGTTTGATAGCCTAACCTTCCAGCCACTATTTGTCAGAGCGATGCTGCTTGTACATGGAAATCCTAGGCGAAATACAGCTATGCCTAGATCTGAATTCCCACTATCCAATTTCTAGAATGCTGGCGCAACCGAAATGTTGAGCAATCCATTGCCAAAGGAGCGTATCAAATTGATTAAGTCCTTCACCTTTGGTAACTATGAAAGCAATGAAACATGTAACAAAGAAGTTCTCTGTTTTCTTTCTTCATTAAAACTATAATTCAAAGTCTAATTTCGAAAAGCAACCATGACTTCTATCAAACTAATGCCTAATTAACAAATAAATCATAATTCTGACACAAAGTATGATCATGAATGCCAACAAGGGTATCATTGTCAAATGCTTCAAATATTTGCATCACACTCACCAAAATTCAGTCTCATGACCATGCACAATGGATATAGCATGCACATGGTGGGCTTGGGTGCAAGGTGAGATAATGGCTATGAAAAAAGTCCACCACAAAAACCGACACTTGAGGAATTTGCCAGAATCAAGCCAGCAGCACCGGATGACTTTATCAGTAGGACATTCATCACTACATATGTCAATGAGAACACAAGCAATGAATCATTTTAGTGCTCGAGTTGGCTCTCTGTTGCAACAGAGTGTAGAAATGCTTCAGAAGTTCCTAATGCAAAGTCAAATGAAAATCAAAATTGTCATGACAGTATAAAGGCATGGCTGCTAGAGATGCATTTTCTATGGTAATCAAGTTCCATGTTGACATGTTCATAGATTCACATGCACATTTATAAGGCTTGCATTACTATCCAAATGCATAGAACTAATGATACCAAGAACCTCTGCTGATCTAGAAGAAAAATAAAAACAAGCAATCTCTTCCAATAACCTCTCGATTTACAAGTCGATTCAGGATATTTCTATAAGCATTAGACAATAAAATATCAGTGACCTGATATGCTGCGATATACATTGGCTGTGTACTTGTTTTTCCAAAACATAATCAGGAATCAACAGGAGGAGAATATGAGAAAGAATGATGGAAAAATTCATAAAGGGCAGTTTGTTTCTGGTCCGGTGAAAAATAACAATGTCTATGGAAATGAAAATGGAAAATGTTGTTACTAATCATTCACAGCCAAGACAATGACATCAAGGCAATAATACTGGAGGGCTGTCAATGCCTCTCCATCAGTCCATTTATGACCATACAACAATCTGATGAAAGAGCAGGAGTAACTTGGACCAAACGCCATAAATACAAGACCTGGAAGAAGAGAGAATGAGAATGTAGCATATGAACTTTCCTCGAATGGAAGAAACACCAATCTCACAACTAAGCTTTCTGGAAATGAAAATTTAACATTTACAACAAGCTCCAAATTATAAACACAGTGTATTAATCAAACTCTCTACATTGGGGCAGCAAAATACTCAAATATACTAGTTTGGTTTTATGTTAACACTCAATTTGATTAAAAGAAAATTGTTGTTCTAACTCAATGAGGCACATAATATCTGAACCAGACACATAACTAACTTGTCAACAGGTCCATATACAGCCTGGTTGTATGGGGTATCCAACCACACAAGAACAATCTTTTCCTCTTCTTGAAGAATTAGCTTTTGAGTGGATTGAAGTGTGAACAGAAAATACATGCTAGCAAGCTGCTTATCATGTATGAATATAAAAGGTATACTGAAGAAAGAAACTTTGCTCACACACACAAAAAAAAATCATACTTGAAAGGGAAAAGATCAGAACTTCTAAACGCATGGAAAAGAACAAAATAACTCCAATATCCTAAGTACAAGCAAGCTCCATATGCAGTTTGTGACAACACTAAAACATTTCCTTTGTCCTGCGAGGATTAAAGTCTTATGTTAAGGTTGTCAGTGAACAAGCAAGTGTCACAACTAGGAACTCAGATCAAGGAGATTACTTAGAAATATAGAAATAGAGGCAGGAATAGATACATTTTATCCAACCTTGTTTTTAAGCTGTAAATGAATTCTCAAGTGTTTATCCACCACATGCCATTAGTCAGATCGACAACTTTTAACTTTCAAGATCGTTAACATAGTCCAGATAAACTCTTACCTTGCTTGTTTGTTTGGAAAGAAGGATGTACACTGTCAACAATCAACCGCAGCTTAAGCAGCAGCAAATTTTGGGAGAGGATATACAAGGGTTCAGCTAAAAGCTCAAAGATACAAGCACAGCCTGCAACATAAAGTGAACTGATAATCATTGTCCATGTAACTTGGAAAAGGATACTGCACAAGTGATGAAGGACATTCAATTGCAAGAACTGGGTAGCTATATGAGTATAAAAATAAAAAAAATCATGTTAGATAACAAAGCAATCTACCTAACAATACTCTACACAGAAATCATTTTCCGCCGCGAAAGTGGGCTGCAAAGTGTGAGCTGTGCTTTTATAGTACCCATTATATCTCATTGTTTCCGTAAAATCAAATCGAATCTGAATCGAACTTAGGTTTCGCAATAAATAGTTCGAAAGCCCAGTTAGTTCAAATTTGTTTAAGGCATTGATAATCTTAATATACATAGTTTGTAATCAACGGTATAATTCTTTTTCAGCTCTTTTCTCACCTATTATCTCCACACTATATATGAGCGTGATGAAAGAAAAGAAAATTCTGCTTATTGGTTGGATTTGGGCCACGTACCAAAATTCAGGGCGGGCTGGAATTGAGGCTGGCCCTTTTTTCGATGTCCAGGGGCGGGGGGGCATAATTGATATTTTCGCTTGCTCTTCTCACTGCCAGAAAAAAAATAATGGTTGCATTGACCTCTCAAATCTGTCGTCGTTTTGTTGATTGTTTTTCAAATACCATTTAAACCTATTAATTATCCAAAAGACAAGCAAGCGCGCGCGCAGGTGACGATCATAAATCACTGAGTAAACGAAATGATTTGACGATCACTTTGGAAAAAAAAAACATGCCTTTTTGACTGGATAAACGAAATGATATTTCGTGATTATTTGGGAATGTGATTTAAATTATTTTTAAAAATATTTTATATTTAGAAATATATTAAAATCATATTTTATTTTTAATTTAAAAAAAAAATTATATTAGCACATTAAAATATCTAAAAATAATAATAAAAAAATTCAAAATTACTTTCCAAACATACTCGAACACCTCTTCATCTTGCTCCACCTTCACCTCTTCCAGTCTCTGCTAGCAGCATGGAAAATGAGATACAGGCCACTGCTTTCATCCAGGCTCCAATGGAAGAATGATTTGATCATGAAAGGGATGGGGGGCAATCAAAATCAAGGGCGAGAACAACAAGGGGAGGCCCCATTTGGATTTTGCTTGGCGGAGATGGCACGAAATAGTAAATAAAAGAAGATGAAGATGATGCTATTCCTACCCCTCTTTTTTTTTGAAGCCCAGACATTTAAACCACCATGTCAATTCCATCTTATTCTTGTGCTGTTGTTCTTTTGTCTTCCCGCGATGAATGAACGGTTGGGATCTGATCCATCTTTTTTGTCAACGACAGATATATTTTTATTATTCTATTGCAATTAGCTTTCTTGATTCTCTGTCAAACTTCTTTTCACTTGACCATTCTCATGCCTGGACACGTTAGATTGAGCATTTAGGCTCGGATGATTGCGTTTTAGAAATGTTTTTTAATTTTTTTAATTTTAAATTAAAGAAATTGTATTTTTTTTATATGGTTTCGTTTCATGTTTCCATTTTAAAACCAACTGTTTTTTTTTATATTATTATTGAACAAAAGACTACGTTTTACAAAAGTGGTTTTGATTGATAATATATTATTATTAAACTAACATAATAGAGTAAGTTTTATCATTTAAGTCAATATTTGACATTACTTTTAAAAATACTTTTAAAAAAATTTATTTATTTATTTATTTGCTTGCTTTGAATTAATATTTTTTTAAACTGTCATGAATCATGATGGGATTTTTATTTTTTTTGCTTTGAATTAAAAATTATAAACCCAATATCTAATTGCAAATAAAACTAGAGGTGCTAGGGCATGATTGAGTCTTTTACACGATACAAGAACTTAAAATGTATATGCTATTGAAAAAGATTTGCAGTAGAGTTTGCTGTTAGTATATATGTTTTGCTTCAACAAATTTTGACATTGATTTTATCAGTATAAATATATTTAATTTATTAATAAAAAATTATTTATAATCAATACTTAATAAATTTAGAGTAAAGATAGAGTATTTGAAATAAAAATGTTTTGAAGAAAAAATTATAAAATTCTTATAATTATCCGATTCCTATCACTTCAAATCACTGTTCATGAATTTTTTTAGACAATGCTTTTTTAAATCTGCATAATAATTAGAGATACCAAGACTAATATATATTATGTTATTTATAAGCACTCATCTTCTAAACTTCTCTAGAATTCTTAGATTTTATATTTATTATTTTTACTGGGTATATATTTTAAAAAATCCAACAATTTCTGCCGTAGGGTCCACCTCTGAGCTAGGGGGCGAGGACGTGACGTTTAGATTTGGGTCTCGGATTTATGGTCGGTGGACTCACAGGGCAGCTCGAGCCAGGGTGCATGTGTATCTGGATAAAGTCAATGACCTTGAGAATTGAGATCGAACAAGACAAGACAACTCTTTAAGAGTTTGAAATATAATTATCTACGTGGAAATAAACGAAAGGTTACTAGAGGAAACTAAATAAAAGAATTTGGGACTTTAAGATAATTATTAAATTAAATGTTATAGTATCTATTATTATCGTTAATGATCTTTGATTTTATAATAAAAAAAGTTAATTACCCTATGCTCAAAAAAGACAAGTGAGATTTCTACTACAGTGTCTTTGATTTTAAAGATAGATGGATGTTTTCTTGTTGTTGTAATATTTCGTAAGAGATTTGAAGTTTTTAATACTGGCATTATAAGTTTTTAAAATAAATATAAAAAGAAAAGAAAAAAGAGGCCTCTTTGTAGGAGATATGCAAATTAAAAGCCAACAACTTGCAATTTTACAAGACTTTCCCGTATAAAAAAAGTTGCGAAATATTTACCTTGTATAGTATTATTTTTGAAAAACTTTGATTTTTTTTTGTATTTTTAAATTATTTTAATGTGTTAATATCAAAAATTAATTTTAAAAAATATTTTAATATACTTATAAATAAAAAATATTTTGAAAAACAAAATCTCCTATACTTTCAAATATACACTTCAATAGTAAGAATCGAAATTAACATTTAAAATAAAAATAAAAGAAAGAAACCGAAGGAAGAGAGCTCTTGAAAGGAAATGTCCAAATTAAAAGCCTTGTGTTTCATTTTTTTAGATTTAAAATATTTTTTTATTTTTATTAAATTGTCTTGGGTTGATATTAATAAAATAAAATAAAAATATATTTATAAATAAAAAAATATGTTAAAAAATAATAATATAGAGTAAAGAGTTGTTTCACACTATATTTCAAAAATATTTTTAAAAATATAATTTATTTTTTTATTTTAAATTAATTTTTTTTGTATTTTTAGTCAATTTTATATATTAATTTTAATAATATTTTTTAATTAATTTTTTTAATAAATTTTAAAAATATTTTTTTAATATATATTTTAAAAAATAAATAATCAAAAACCACCTAAACTAATTAAAGTATCGATAGGAACATTCAAAAGAAAGAATAAAGTAAAAGAAACAAGAAATTGAGAAGCTTATCACACACACAACTTACCTGCTGCTGACATTTACATACGCGTCTACAAACTCCTTACTCCATTCAATTCCATATACACTACTTCACTGTCCCCACACAAACTTAAAATCTATAATGCTCGGCGGAGGCACGGGCATGGGCGGTGGAAGCGGAGGCAGCGTGTTAAGGGTCGTTGGTCGTGCTTTTGCCAGGGCTGGTGTTTCTAATCTTCCGGAACCCATCTCTACTACCAACTCATCATCATCTTCTACCACTGCTACTGCTACTTCACCCAGAGCAACCCGGAAGTTAATTTCCCCTAATAATCTGACTCTTCATTCTCCTGGCTCTGCTCCCAGCCTTCCAATATCTGCTAGTTCTGGTGGACCCACTCCCACTTCCTGGTCTCACTGTGATGATTACGACTGGGTTTCTGTTGATGGAAGTGAAGAGGAAACGCCTGTTGGGTTTAACGATGATTTTGTTTTTGGTCCTGTTCCTTCCATTGACGAAGTTCATGGAGCTGTCGCTGCCCTTACCCAGTGAGTTTCTTTCCTTCCCTATTTATTTAGTTTATTTGTGTGGTTTCTCTTTCAGTATGTTCACTGTATGTTTGGTTTAATTGAAGAAAAATATGATGCTGCTCTTGATTTTAGTTTTTGTAATTTATTCATCTATTTTTTGCCATCTTTGCTTTAGTATGTGCTAAATTCGATAGAGGAAATTACTGATTACTACTACTTATATATATACTGTTACATTTCTGACGATATGGTGGTTGCTGGGAAAACGAAGGATGCTATATCGCACCCAAAATAATCCAAACCGCGCGCGGTAGACTCCACAGAGGGCCATGTCTGGCCCGGGTTTTTGCAGTCATGACCTAGCAGTTCTAGAGGGAAAAACTGTTGAAAAGTCTGTAGACTATAGTAAATGTGATTGGTGTGGTCCATAGAACAATTACTTGGTTTTTGGGGGATGCAGTTACAATTTAGGTACTGTTGTGTTTCCGTAAATGATAATTTTGAGGGTCAAACCAGTAAGAATCAAGTTTTATTATTGGAGATAATTTGTTGGTTGGTTGGTGATGTGGCGTTTGGTCACAGTGATGGTGATAGGTTTGACAAAGTTCCCCAGCCTATCTCAACAAGTTTTCCTTGAAACAGGTGTAAGAAATCAAACATGATTGTCCCGAATCTAATAAAACAATCTTTCTTCTTATAATGGGGATGATGGAGATGATGATAGAGATGTTTATGTTTAAATATTAATGTTATCTACTAAATTACACCTTGTATTTCCTAGTCAGTGAAATTTCTGAAAACCCAAGGAAGAATAAAAAACAAACTTGGGCAATTCGAATTGTCATGGCACTGCTTACAAATTTATTTGCACGTTGATATTTATAACCAAGCTGCTGCTATGTGATGTGTCCAGACCAGTAAAACAGTGCTTCTATTATTTAATCCTCATCCTGTTTCATCTGCTTAACTTCACCACAAGTTTCCCCTGAAAAATTAAGATGCGGTTACTACGTCTGTTTGCATTTTGTTTATGAGGTGGATTTTGCTAAGAGAAATGAGAATTAGGAGCAGTAAGTGTCAAAATGCAGAAACAAAAGGAAATTAATAAAACAGTTCAGAAAGTATCATGTATTTTATGATGCTTAGAAAATGCCATGCTGGTGTGGTTTTATGACGAAAAATTAGAAGTAACCTAACAAAACCGTGACCCAAAACTAACTTGTCATAGTCCATCACCAAGGCAGAAGCCTGTGTTCAGAAGCAACAGAATAGTAGAGCCTTAGAAGATTAAATCTTTAATATAGTAGAAATAATACCCTTATAGGTTGTGCCACTGCTCCTAAATGTTATAAGAATGTAGTTTGTTTGCGACTCTGCAAGATACTGTTTCACCCTGTCTTTCTTTGTTGAACTTTGGATGCTTAAACTGTCAAAACAGTCTAAACTTTGGGACATGTTTTTAATTTCATTTCACTTCCTTGATTGAGTTTCTGGCTTTAAAGTAAACCTTTCATTTTTGCCACCATAATATTGTAATTGCTGTGATATAGATGAGATTATTGTGCTCTATCACTCAAATGTCATCTCCTCTCTAGAGGGACAAGAAAATCAGCTTTAAATTTCTGAAAAACTGGTGTTTCCTTGATAGCAGCTACAAGTTGAATGTGTAAGCTGTTTCTTGGCTTGTTAAATTGCAGTGTATTTGATGCCCCCTCACATTCCCAACTCATTAGAGATAAATATACATGCACTGTGGACAAGGATTTAGCTCATCGAATTTCATGCCCAGCCTTGCTAAACCAAGTTTCTTCAGTTGGGTCAGAGTCAGATTGGAAGGAGGATTCTCATGTTCTGTGTGATCCAAGAGCACTGCTCTCTTATGGATCTCAGAGAGTTCATGAAGCTTTCCATTTGTTGCAGACAGAGCCATCTGTTCAGGTACCTAATGTTGTTGACAATTATATATCAGTAGTTCAGTTGCATGAATTTTCCTTTCATAAGCCAAGGTCAATTTTGTGCTAGCATGGTGCATGATAGATCTGCTTGACAGTATTGAGCAAGATAGAAACATGGTTATTCAGTCCAAAAGAAACCTTTTCCTTTTAAGAGAAGTAGTGGAAAAAGCGGTAGCATGTTACCTTTTTTAAATCTTTTGGTATAGTTTGATGGTCTACTATCTATATTTTGAGGATGCAACTTTATGTGCAGAAAATGGTTGTCTCATTATCTTCTGATAAAGCTGTTTGGGATGCTGTTCTGAATAATGCTGCTGTTCGGGAGCTGCGGGAAACCTACTGTGCAGGTTGGTATTATAAAACTTTTGAGTTGAAGTCATGTCTTTCCTAGTTGATAATAACAAAAGTATGCCAAGGGATCTTTCACACTTTAAATAACACTTTCGATTGTCATATGTTCAATGTATTGGGTTTACTGTATATGCTTGCATTATGAAGTATTGTCCTACAGTTTAAGATGAACCTTGATCTGACTTCAGAACTTTTCATCAGAACTCCATGATTTGAAATTATTCATTGTTTTCCTTTTCTTTTGGAACTTAAGAATAATTCTAAGCAGGAGCTAAGAGAAGTTATACCTTATACCTGTCATAAAATAGTGTAAATTATATATAGAAGAAAAAACCAGATCTTAGAAATTCTACTTCAACCCTGTCTATGCTCATACTCAATTCTATTATTTTATCTTCAAAGAATAGCTGGAGGTGACCTAACAGATTTAGGATCTCTGTCTCGTTGTATGTTAAAACTTACATCTCATACTAGAAGCATGTCTTTGGAGTTTAAGGCAGCTGTTTTTTATAGATGATCGGCAAACACATCAATGCATATCACAGGCTCACAGCAAGCCTGGATCCAGAATACAGTTTGTTTTCCATGCACAGCACACAGAACAACAATGACATTCTTACAGAGTCACATTCAGGAGTATTAGAAGTAATGCTCTTGCATTTAATATTGTAATTTCCATGATATCTGCAGATGAAAACAATGATCCACCGACTTGTGAGAGCTTGGATGAGACTGGTGAAGAATCCAATCCAGCTTTGAGTTTTGTCAAGTGGATATTTGATAACACAAGAATGAGAGCCATGGAAGTAATTGAGACAATAACAAAACTGATGAACGAATTGTTTAAACCACCAGCTGGCGAGAAGATGTCAGCAGGCACCAAGGATCCATTCGAGAACAAGCTGAGAAGCTCATTCCTGCTTTCCATAATGGTCCTGCTGATTGTGGTTGTGACTCGAGCACAGAAGGTGTAACCATAATTTGATGACATGACAGGTAGTATTCTCCTCGTGGTGCCGTGGAAGGTCCTGACTGGGTTGCATAACTCGAGTCTTTCAGCTCAAGTTATTCCTGTGGATTTGGCAGTATATATATGTCATATGTAATGAATTATACAGTTGTTTGCCAAGAGAGTTAATCCTAGTAGACTTGAATCCTCTTGGCAGGTTATTTGTATCTATCTTGGATTTGTGAAACTTAAAGCTGGTTCTGCTAAGCAACCCTAGCTTGTCAAGAAGGCTGGTGTTGCCATATTTATGCTTCGTCGATGTTTGTGTTTTCATTATTGGTGTCTATACATGTCTGCAAACTATTTCCACTAGCAGGATGACATGATTTGGAAAATCATATTTGGCAAGAGTAGTAAAACCAAATCACTACTGCAGCGGGGGACTAGTTTCCATGGATAAACGGTGGATGAGGATCGTATCTTCAAGGTAGAAATACAAGAAATATCTGCATCTTGGGGAGGGAGGATAGTAAACTTCCTCAAGGCTATAGATGCTAAATTGACGCTACTTAGATGAAACTACGTGAATATATAGTAGGGCTAACAAGAAAAGCCATGAAGCCAAGGCCATGCGAGCTGGAGATTGCTGTTGCAGAGAGCAGGAGAAATAAAGGCGAAGAAAGAAAAGTTGCTCTATTTTTTTCTTAGATTAGCTCACAACACAACAAGCAAAATGGATAATTTTATCTACTGACTTTAAGAATGTATGAAGGACATGTTTGTCAAGAAGGACATCCTACAAACACCCAAGATCGATTCATTAGCTACCCAATCAGAAAAACCCTAACCCTAATTGGTTACTTGTTATACACATACTGCTGCTAGGCTGTCATATTTCTCTAAAGTTGCTGTATGTACCATTCCTACCGCTTGTGCATCTGTTATTTGCATTCTAGTCCAGGTTGATCACAGAGTTCAGGTTAGATTCAATATCAGGAGTTACAACAGCACGTTTCCCAAGCTCTCCAATGGCGCAGCAATCTTTACCTGCAGTGTTGATCGCCATAACCTCTTGAGCAAATGTACACTCTGAGCCTGGTGAAACCTGCACGTGGTAAATCAAATGTTAAAACTGAGAACAAAGATAAAAATATATGGTTGCATTTTTTAATTTAGAGCAGAGGCATCAACATCTTCTGCGGTACCCATTAAAAGCAGTGAATCGATTAACGAAAACAAAAGATATATGTAGCTTCCACTTTCTTACAAGGATAAAGTGGTCGCTCTTTTGAATGTCTTGAGCAAAAACTCGTAATTATAGATGGTAATGGAAATCTATCCCTGTTAGTTTGAGGATAAAGGATGCACAATGCCTGTTCACTTCATGAAATAACATGCATACAGAATTGAGAACTCACATTTATTTATGAAAAAAACAACCAGTTTCATGAATTGAAAAAAAATACGTTTCTGATTCTCAATGCAGGATTCCAGCAGGAACTGGGCCAAATTTGAACTGATACAATAAGAACCTAAACCTGCCACCTAATTGATAAGTTATAACCAGTATGAGCATCAAATTGCATATATGCAACTTCAATAAACTATAGATTTCCTTCAAGTATATTGAGGAACACAGGGCGTAGTTGACCTGAATCTCTTTTCAGGATTGTAAATTTGTGATGCAAATCTAGTATGAGGTCCTAATGTCCTATAGAATCTATCTGATTTGAGGTCTCAAGAACCAGGTGAACAGAGACATTGCAAGATAACATAAGTTCATCCATTAGCTTTATGTAATGAGTAGCCAGACAAGACTGTTAACGAGAATGCACTTGCATGTACATGCGCAAAGAGATTGTGTAACATGACTTACATCATATAGTGCATCGCCAAGCTTAAGCTTGATCGCTCCACTCCTGTAAACCAGCATTTTGCCCATATATCCCCTTGGTAATTCCTCAAAACTGGTCTTCCTAGAAGCGCTCTTGCTTTCTGATGGCATTGACATTTCAGCTTTCTCTTTTCCCTTTGCATTCTCTTTTCCCTTTGCACTTGCTGATCGCTTCAGAAAGGGCAGCTTCTCAGGAACTTGGAAGAAAAATAACCTTTCATTGTCACACTCCTCCTGTCACCAATCACCAGTTAATTTTAACAAGGACGCCAGTTACAAGAATGAAAACTGATAAAATTTCAAAGCAAGGGATAAATAAATGAGAACACCAACCAACAGCCCAAGATCAGAAGCAGGATTAATAGTAGTCTCATCATACTCCAAGTTCCTTGCTTCCTCCCCAAACTCAGCCTCGTCAAGAAGCTCTGAAAGCAAAAACAAGCAAATTGTAATCAGCATTACAGAATGACACCTAACAACAAGGCATTAAAGATGAAAGGCAACAGAAAACTCTAGGTCTTGTGAGTAGTCATGGCATTAATTAATTGCATGAGATAGAACCAATTGGGGTTTTGAGAATGAAGCTCATTGTTTTTTCTTGCCCTACTTTTGAGGAGATTATTAGCACTTAAGCTATGCAAAAGAAAATGGAACAGTAACATTATATGTGTCATAAAACAACAGCATCAAGGAAGCTTATGATTTTAGAACTTCAGGAAAATGGAAACAGAGAGAATCGGGTCAAAAGTGCTTTCAGCAACCATGCTAAAAATATATTGTTCTCTTCTAGATGCATCTAAGAACTTACTAGGGTCGCCAGAGTAAGGCGGTCTCAAAGGAAGAGTATTTGGATAATAGATATGGTGGTAATCCTGCAACAGCATCACAAAAACCAGATCTTAGTATCCATGAGATGAACGTGGAAGAGAGACTGAAAGAGAGAGGGACTGATAGAACCCTTACCCAAGGTTCTTTATACTGCTTCTTCCCTTTCAGGGGTAACGGATTAATAGCCCCATCTACTCTGGCAGCTGAAGGAGGGACAAGAATTTTCCCATCATCATCCATGGTATCTTCTGTTCCTGACCATCTGCTACCAGTGTTCTCATGCCCAGGAACATTATATTTCCTTATCAAAAGAGGTGGTGATGGAGCACCAGGGCCAAAAGCAACTTGCACTTGAGCTGCAGGTGTGAACTTCAAACATGAGTGGATAACGATGGTTGATATCACAGTAACAGTATTTTAAAAACCCATCCCAAAATTATTCATCTAGTAGTGCAGATTGACTGAGAAATCTGGCCCATCACAAGCATTGTATCTATTCCAATTATTTCATGGATGGCTAAACCGTCAACAAAAGCTATCATGTAACAGAACACAAATTATTTTCTTTTAACTGTTCTTGAGCTTCTAATTAACAATTGTGAAGCATATAGAACCACGAACAATTAGGGGTCGTTGCTTATTGAGATGGTATAGCTAAAGCATACCATAGTTTTAGCACTTAAGGCTTAGTATGCAAGGAAGCAAGGTTACATGGACTGAGAGAGAACACTAATTAGAAGCAAGGTGGCCTAAATGCCATCAGACAAATATTACTGCTAACATATTCCAGTAGCGGTCTGAATTCCCAACTGAAAGGGCTTTGCCAAATCAACATGAGTCCATGTAAGCAGATTTAGTTAAGATAAACAAAACAGAAGACAGACGAAAAGCAAATGATATGAAGACAGAATTGAATGTCCAAGCCAAAGAGAGATTACGTTTCTTTTCTTTAGGGACATGTCTTCTGAGATTTTCCTGCACAAGCAAATCACAGCTGAGAGCTATGAACATAGATAAATAAATAAAAAATTCCATATTCGTATTGTAATTTGATAAGCATTGAATGTATGTCTGTAGCATTCATTAAACTTGAGATACTGCGTAAAATTAGTCGACAGGGGGGATGCAAAGAATAGCGGTTGCTGCTAGTGCGGAAACTTGGGATGCAGGCTGTCCTGAGATTTTTGTGGGCTGGTTAAAAAAACGTTATTTTCCTACGACTACTACACACTGATTACAGTAATTGCTTAGCATAATTAGAAGAAGAGCAACAAGGATGGCTGCTGTGTTGATGGCTGCTGTGTTGATGACTGACTGACTGGCTAGTCATAAGCCACGACCATGCCGAAAGATCTGAACCGTTGAATGAACAGGGTGGGTCCCAGGAACTCTCAACTGTGATTTTCATAAAAATTAATAGGACGCGATCAAATAATAATTAATTGCTCTTTTGTCTTTTGGGTGGGTGCAGTGGCTAAATAAAAAACCCGAGAGTTGACTTGAGACGCTGCAATTCCATAGGGTGAAGGAAAGAGATAGTAAATAAATGATGAAGAACTCAACACCACATTTGGGTTAAAGAAACGAGAGAACACAGCACTGCTATGCATACACACATTGAATTTGTGGATGAGCATCTGAGCCTGGGCAGCTTCTTCATCTTCGTTACTCCTCTTATCATCGTTTACTTCTTCACTGCATTTTACACATCCAACACCACACCTTTAGACTAAAATTAATCTAACCTTTCATGAAAATATCGAAAAAAAGGAGAGAAAAAAACAAGACCAAGCATTTCAATCAAATACTACACGGAGAATAGAAGAGGAGTTACGTTTTGGAGACGGTGGGTTTTCTCTGTCTTCGCGGAGGTTTAGGCTTGAACTTCAGCTGCAGTCAGGTCACCATTTGTTAAGGATTATTACTTCAGATCTGAATTATTCATTCGACACAATCCTGAACAATCAAACGCGAAATCATTGATTCTTAGAAAAATGATTGATACCTTTTTGCGAGAAGGAGAAGATCGATCTACTTCGTCTTCCATGGTTCGAAGCTTGATGATGATGATGAAGCAGAAGAAAATGGAAGGGAAAAGGACTCAAAATGCAATTCCGTTGGGACTCGAACTCGAGGTCGCGCAGCTAGCACGACAATGTTGTGCCCAATAGGCTATAAGAGATGTTTGACTAGGGTTTACATTTTTTATTATTCATATACTACATGTCTCTTATCTGGCATTGTTTGCCACGTTGTATCGAATCAGAAATGAACCGTGTGTGCATATGATTTTATAATGAGTAGCCTTGTATTCATTTGATGGAAAATAATTCCATATTTCAGTCTTCTTTTTAATCTCTGTATTTCCTTTAAATAAAATAGTAATATCATCTCATGCAATAATATTATTTGCTATACATTTTCGACCTAGGAGGATAAGTTAAGCAGACAATGAAATTAAGACTCATATGAAGATACCATTGACTTAACGCGCGAGCGCGCTTTGGCCCCTTCAAAAAATTTCGTGACGATCCACCATTCTCCATTTGTTATATATATTTAAATTTGCCTAGGTGAAAAATGTTAACCATGTGACATGCAATTTCAACTATGATGCTTAACCTTAATTTTTGAGGATTAATTATAGTTTTTTTATGTGAGGAAACTCTATTCGTGGAAAACACAATTTGAGAGGTTCAATAAATAAGTAAAATTATGGTTGTCTCAGACTCTTCCAAGTAGTGCAAGTTCTAACTCATACTCGAGATCTGCTAAGCAGATTGGAAGCTCATTGTTATCCCATCACGTCCCTTGAAGACGATTAATTATAGCAATCACACGAGTCTTTTATATAACTCGATAATATATATACAAAAAAAAAAACATAGTATTTTTTTGGTTTATCTACTCTACAATTTTCCTTTAACCTCTGCAAATATATATATATATATATATATTAGTTGATTATTTGAGTCAAAATGATGGGCAACATGACAGATATTTTCTACACAACCATCAACGCCTGGTAAAATTCTACTTCTGTGATACGAAAAAAAGTAATGGAATTTGAGTATTTGTTGCTGGAAATCCCTATTCCACTGTGATTTCAACACGAACGCAAGTAATTAGTATTCGCGTGGAGAACAACCATTGGATTCGGGGGGGGGGGGCATTAGAAAATCAATGAATATAAGCGTCATAGTGCGGACGAGGTTACTTTCCTTTTTTAAAGTGTAAAAAGGATTGAAGTACTAAAGAACACCATATGAGTGTTGTTATTATACAATTCAATTAATTTGATATTTAATTATATTTTTTTAAATAATTAGTAAAACTTGATTTGACTTAAAAAAAAATGATAACATTTCTTTTTATTTACATTAAAACAACAAAGTATCATATCAAGCTAAATTAATTTATCAAACTTGCACCTTATGCTACAAACTCAACTTTGTTGTATTTAACTAATCAGAGAAAAAAACTAGAAAAAAAGGGTGGACACGCAAGAAAAGCTTTTCAGATGATTGGTAAGATCTTGATTTGACTTAACAAACAATAATGTTTTTTATTTAACACTAAGACAATATATTGAATCAACTCAAATTAATTTATCAAACTCACGAATCAGAATCATATACTCAACTTGATTTAATAACTTTGTTTTACATAACTTAGTTTATTTTCCTAATTATATGGTAACAAAAATACACTAACAAATCAGACATCAACAATAAGCCAAGTTATTTATTTGAAACTCATAATTTTATACAAAATAAATTAAAACTCAACTAGAAATTCATCAAATATTAAATAATAAAACTATATATAAAAAATATTTTTTTAATGAGAATATAATATTGAAAGATAAAAGAAAAAGAAAAAAAAACATGCAAATAATTATAAACTTTTTTTTATTGCTAAATTGAATGGTAACATGATATTTTCAAACTTAAAAATTAAAAGAAAAATAAATAAATAAATAAATAGCGGATGAAGTTATGATTTAATGAATTACATTGAAACCTTTCGAACGCTTACCCTAGTATTGAAGAAAACGGAAAAGAGAAATAGGGATTCGCATAACGTTTACGAAAATGAAAAAAAAGAAAGAAAGAAAAAAATCATTAAAAAATATTGCACAGAGTAAGTAACAAGTCGGTCTCCTGACCAACCCCACCTACCACATTATTGATCATTTAAGTCCGATTAGTTTTTAAAATACACATTTTTTGAAGATTAAAAAAAAAAAAAAAAAAACAGGAGATGAAGCCCAGAATCTAGTGGCCGGAAATTTGAGACTAGAAACGCTTATCAATATCATAAAAACTTCTTTAAACTTCAACAAAAAAAAAAAACACCTAAAAAATCAAGATCAAAATATGATTTTTCTAAAACATGTCAGAAAAAACTCACCATCATTAAACTTCTTATCAAATAAAATCTATTAACACCAAAAAAATTGACTCTCTTTCTTCATTGTCTTTAGGCAACTTTCTCTTATATTTATCCAATTTAGACACTAAAATACATAATTTTCTATTAAATTTGAATTTTATAAAATCACAAGAACCATGGAGGAAGAGAGAAAAATACGAGGATCAAACAGCATTTCAAATATACATTTAGCTTGAAAAGAAATTAAATTGATTTTTTAGTTTGAATTTTCGGTAATTATATATAAATTTATTAAAATATAAAAAAGATATTTTAATATATTTTCAAACAAAATAATAGTTTTTAAAAACATCACCAATAACAATTAGTATACTGATGACAGCATTGCAGCAGCACATCGCATGACAGCATTCTGCAACTCTGCCATATACAATACAGAATGCTAAAATTATTTTTCCCGATGCCTTAATCGGTAGTCCAAATAAATATTCAGATTTGGGACTAATTGAAATTCTGTCAAAACTTCAAAATACCATATAACCAGATGAAGTCGTCAAATTCCAATACAAAAAAACATAAAAACTCAATCTAAACAACGTTCCATACTCGAGAACACCATCAGTCAGAGAACCATATTTAATTATGAAAAAAATATTGAAGAATGCGGAGAGGGAAACGAAAGTAACCTGCACTGCCGCCTTTCCCAAAGCAGCAACACGGGAAGGGGAAAAATCACAGAAAGCAAACAGGGGCCACAGGCAATGAACGTTATATGGGATGATGCACACAATGAGGCCTGCATGCAAGTTGTAGCAGAGAACCGAACACCAACATCAATCCTTATCCATGAACCATTGCAGAATGCAGTATGATGTGATCAACGAAAAATGCAAACTCAAAGAACCAGTAACCATTAAATATCAATACATTCAGAAGTGGCAGTTTACAGAAAGTTATATGACTGCTAGCAAATTAGCAATATCCGCTTCAGAATCAGGTTTTGAGGACAGAACTAGACCCCCTTCTATCCCTAAAACAATCTAGTTAAGCACTCCATTGGGAGCTGACCATCAAATATCTGACAGGGTCCATGATGCCCATGATAGCAACTTCTTTTCGTCTCATGGAACTAAATCCTGACCAACTTTCACACAACATTGTTAGCATTTAAAATAAAATAGACCAGGAAAAATACTAATAAAGTCATCAAGGTATGGAGCATCCTTGCCGCAAGTCCACCTTCAGGGTACACCCAGATCAACAATTAGCCATAGGAAGAGTTACAAGGCATCATATAATGATTATCATATGAAGCCACATGAAATTTAAATTGAAACTACATGTTCAAGTCTGATCAGGAGAATTGGAGTTAGCTTGAGCAACCGGGAAGTACCTAAAAATAGCAATGCTCTACCCATATTGCAATACCAATACCAGCTAAAACCTCTAAACCAACACAGAATGCAGTAACCAGTTTGAAGGCAAACACGATAATTTGAAATATCTAATTAAAGAAGAGTATCAGCACGTTGACAAAAGAATAAAACAGTTATTCTTAACTCAGATAGAGAAAAAGGTGGGAGGGAGGAGTGGTATATAAGGCAGTAAGCCTGTAAAGAGTGGGTGAGACAGATCTGCAGCTAGAAAATCCCGCTAAAAAATGCACACAAAAAATCTAGCAAATGAAGTAGATAAACAAGTAGATACATAACCCCATGCATGCCCAGTTAATAGTTTCAGAAAAATGACCACAAAGTCATTACCACCAGAATTGAATATAGATGCCATGAGACCACTTAGTGCCTATGACCTGCAGCTGATGCAATTACAAAATGAATAGATGCAAACTCCAAACACTTCAACCTCCCAACAATCAGGGTGCTAGGTTTCAAACATAAAATATCTTAACTACCAAATAATTGAGCACGTCTAAAAAAACTGGTCATCTCTAGAAGTCTTCCTTGCACCTAATATTTAAGTTGTTCCACATCAATTTATCTGAGCAAAACACCAATCCTTCCTTAAGAAGGAGAATTCAATACCTTTTTTTTTATTCATTCATTTGAAACAATGATTGCTAGTTGAAGCTTTACAAAAGAATCTAGTTGGAGAAAACAGATTATCAACAAATGACCTTAAGCTGTTCACAGCTCATCAGTAATTAAAAAAGACTTGTGGATGTACATTCAAGAAGGATACAAATGGATAAGAAGAAATGACAGAAATTTAAGGTTCTGTGCAAGAACAGGTCAATAAAAAGTTCTGTGGGTAGCAAATTTAATCTTAGAAAAAATGCAAAGCTAAAATGTTTTGTTTATTATACCACTAAGGCTGAGATTCGAGCAAAGGCCAACAATCTGAAGTACCACTGACAAGATGATAAATGCTTTCAAATCATCATGCAATATCTTCAACTGACTTTCTTATGTAAACAACTAAATGCCACTTTGGCACTGCAATTACACAAGCATATGCTTACAACACAACTACTTTTTGCACTGCAGCTCTAAATGGGTCCTAAATCACATATCATTGACTAGCTAAACAGAATACTGATAACTCTCTTAATTCACATGAACAGTTAGCTCCCTCAGATTCCATATTCAAATATATCCTAAATCACATAGCATTGTATTTGATAAAAAAATATCGCTACCAAAATTCAATATGTATTTGACATCTGTTAACTGCCACGTAGAAGCTAGGAATATAAATCAGAGCAACCTTACAAGCAAATGGGGAGAGAAAAACAAATAAGCAAAAGAATGGATTGAAAAGCTTCTTACACACCCAAAAGGCATTATTATTCTAAGACACTCACCTTCTTGAAAGATAGGATGAACAAACCTGAAGAAGCTTCAACAGCATAGCAACTCAACTATCCTCAAAGTAAATGGTGAACAACAATAAAAAAAACTTTAAAGCCAAAAAAGAAATGGTTAAGCATAACAAAGATGGTCAATTGTAACACAAAACCGTCAAGAGAGTTATTCCAAAAAAATCAATTAAGCAAATAAAAGTTGAAGTTAGCAACAAGACATCATATATGAGGCAACAGACATTGAAAAGAAAAAAAAAGTTAAACAAGAAATAATAATATCAATAAGATTGAGTGGCTTCTCCAAAATGTCTGTAAGAACTCGCTAGCCAATATCTCTGCAAATGTGATAACAGTACAGCAAGGTTAAAGATGTGAGTCCCAAACTTCCAACAAAGTCATGGCAAGAGGTAACAAATGAGGTTGCGCCAGGAAACATCAGTCCTGTCAATTTATTCAATAGCGGCAAAAAAGGGTTAAGAAATGTAAACAGAGGGAAATAACAGAAAACATGTTGATAAGTGGACTGTCGATTATGTTTTTAAGTGAGACAACTCCAAACTATGATTAGTCCTGACATATTTGACTTAGTAACTGTTTTGATTGAACATCATTTCATAAGTAGAAGAAATTAGATTTCATAAAGAAAGATAAATCAGAAGAGGTTGTCCACATGATCTACCACTGCTAAATTACAAGGCGTACAACACCATTGCAACGAAGGTAAATGGTTAGAATATCACAATGAACAAAATGGAAAATAATATAGTAATAAGAAATCATAAAAAATCTACAAAATCATCTACATTTAGAAGGGGTAGACTTACATACTGAAAAAGTCATGACCTCCTTCCATTTAAATACCTTTGGATGTAAAAAACAACGGCAAGTGAGAATCCAGAATGCAAAAGTGAAATGCAAAGCTAAAAATTTCCATTGCCCCAGGTCAACTTACTTTGATGGTAATGATTTCTAGTTACAACCACTTTTTAACAAAAAAACAGGAACAGAAGCCACGTATGTTTTTTTCCATCTTTTTAAGCAATAATGTCCAAGTATAAATAGTTCACAACAACTACAGTATACAGCAACTCCTACACATAACACTCCGTCATAGATACCAAACATGAAACAGTATACAGCTGTTTTGTTGCATAGAACTTCAGTTGAGCTTGATTCCCAAATATGCAAAAAAGCAATACCAAAAGGCAAGGGAACTTTATGATCAGAAAAGCAATGCAACAAAGCAGTTGGATAGACAGAATTTAATAGGATTAATATTGTCTCTAGTCCCACGAAAGGGAAGTCTCATGTCTAACTCTGTGCATGTGGAGTGTAAGATGCAGAGTTAAAAATCCCAAGGCATCATAACAAGTGACAAGAAAATGGTCATTGCATTTACCTCTTCAATTGGAAGTAACTAGGAAAGCAACTGGCCTCATTTCATCTCAGCCATAAACTTCTCGTACTCTGCATCGGAACCATATCTTGCTTTCTCTGCAGAAGAAGAATGTGGAGGTGGCATGGTCGAGTTTGAAGCCCAAGGCACATTACTCATTCCCTGTGAATGGTCTGTTGTTGGGGGAGGAGCAGGAGGAGGAACTGCACTGTAGTAAGATGAATAACCTATTGAAGCTGTTGCATATGCAGGTTGAGCGCCAAAGTGCCCACGCGCATTTGAGGATGCAGGCGGAGCAGATATGCTGTTTTCAGATGGCATTCCTGGTGGGTAGTTTTGTTGAGCCTCGCTAGATGTCACAGTCTGAGTTGGTGTGCCCGAGGGAATTGGCTGCACTGGTGGAGGATATTGCACACCATAAGGAGGTATAGGCTGTCCAGGAATGGGAGGGTACATGGTTGACCCAGGAGGAGGGGGGGGATAAGGAGCATAAGGAGAGGGAACGGGTGGTCCCCATGGAACCGGAGTTCCTGTATAGTTGGCTGTATAGCTGGCATGTGCCCCAACATAGCCGGCAGGTGGACCATTTGGAAGGGGACCACCTGCTGTAAACTGCTGTGAGGGATAGGCACCATGTGGTTGAGTTGAGACAGGGTACGTGGGCATGTTTGATGTTGGAGGACCTGGTGGGACAGTTGGCTGAGGGGGCTTACCAGCAACTCTCACAGCAATGGTTCGACCATCAATGCGGTAACCATTCATGCTTGCGATTGCATTATTAGCCATTTGAACATCACAGTACTTCACAAAACCATAACCTTTACTCAACCCAGTATTCCGATCCTTAATGACCTTGGCCATCACAATTTCACCAAAGGAAGAAAACAAACCAATCAAACCATCATCATCAAGGTTAGGTGGCAAGTAGCCAATATACAAATTTGTATCATCATATTCTTTAGGTTTGAGCCCATTTGCTCCCAGCCCAGCTTGATTAGCACTACCAAGACCCCCGGTATTACTACTAGCCCAAGGAAGGTTGTTTCCAGAACCACTTGACCCCAAAGCTAAGGTAGCAGTTTGCTTAGTTGCAGATTCAGGCATCGTACCACCTAACTCAGCCAAAAAGTTCTGATACTCATCGTCCATTTTCTTCCCAGTTGCTCCTTTCATAGGACAATCAATGGTTGGATGTCCACCATCACCACAAATCTTACAAAGCACGTCACTCTTAAATGTACTAGTCCGTGAAGGGCATGCATACTGCCTATGGCCTGGCTCACCACATAACCTACAATACTCCTCATCCCTAATTGTTCCATTCAAAGCAGCAAGTTCCCTAAGCTGCTGCCTCTTATGCTCATTCAAGACTTCATCCACAGGTTGCAACAGCTTCTCAACCATCCCTGCAGCAGCATCCAATGCCTCCTGTGTGTCCGCCTCAACCAGCACATGCAAATCCTCATTCTCTGATGGATCTGGTTTCATATCCCTCTTCTGCTGCAATCTGCCTTCCTTCACTGATCCCTTACCTCTAATAACAATTTTACCACCAGTCTCCCTCTCCATTCTCTTCTGGGTATTCCCTCTTGGCCCAATAATCAAACCAATAAAGTTATAGCCTGGATACTCTTTCATAGGTATATAAAGCTTCTTTTGAAGCTTGGGGGGCCTATAATCTGCAGGCGGTTTAAAGGCCGGGTTTCTCTTAATAATCTGCGAAATAATCTCTTGTCTTTCTCTGTTCAATCTTTCCCTTGCCCGATACTCTCTAGTATTAATCCTAATTCCCATATTATCATAAATTGGTTCAGGCGAAGGAGACCTAGCTCCTTCCTGTCTATCATCAAGAGGCAAACCAGACTGCAACATCCTACTAATCTCCAATAGACTAGCATTCAAAGCTTGAATTTCTGGATCAAATTCAATACCTGCAGTAAAATCTTTCATAAAATCAGGTAACTGAATCACGGGTTTTGGCTCATCGTCAGCCCACCTCGATTTTCGCTTCCTCGTGCCGCTACCCGAATCATCATTATTACTACCATCGGCACCAGCATCCGACGGTGGGTCCCAACGACTGCGACGGCGGCGTCGGTTGGTGGTTTCCTCCTCTCCACCAGAGCAATCTCTGTCACCACTGTTTGTGTTAGAGACGCCAATTTCGGATAGTAAGGGTTTCGGGATCTCGGGTTTTGGTGTGGTGGTTTGGGGGCTGTGGCCATTATCAGGGGCAATTTGGGGAGGATTGGAGATTAGGGTTTTGTTTGGGTTTTGGGGATCGGGAAATTGAGGTTCTTCAGCTGGAGGAGGAGGGGGATTAGGGTAAACGGGGATGAAATCCTGTGTTTCCGGTGGTGATGGAGGTGGATTGGATTGGTCTTGTAGGGTTTGGAAATGAGGGTTTGGGGTTTGATCGAGAGAGTCCATTTTTTAGAGAGAGAGAGAGCAGAGGTTATTCAACAGAGGGAGCAGACGTAGCCACTTTTTGTGGTTTCGGATTTTCGACGTACGAGTTCCTTCGACTGTTATTTTCTTTTTATTGAATAGATTTTATTTATTTTCTAATAGCGGTTAGGTTTAGTTGAGGCTTGGGTTGCGAATGAGCTATCAATTCGTTACTCTTTTATTATTGTAATTATTTTTATTATGTTGATTTGTTCATATAAAAAATAAATCTAAAAAAATAAAATAATATTATTATTTTAATATATTTTTTAATAATAAAATGTAATCCTTACCATTCTCTCAAATAAAATATTTTTTTATTTATTTTTTAAAAATTATTTTTAATATCAACGTGTCTAAATAATCTAGAAATATATAAAAAATAATTTAACTTGTATTATACTCTCAAATAAAATTTTTTTATTTATTTTTTAAAAACTATTTTTGATATCAACGTATCTAAATACAGTCTATAAATATATAAAAAACAATTTAACAATTTTCCCAAATGACCGTTTATAAGAGCCAAAAAAAAAAATATATATATATATATATTCATCCATTGGGAACCACTCCCTTAAGGTCTGGTCTACTCGTCTTCCCTTTTCCTTTCGCTGATGATCCGAAAATATTTATTTTTCATAAGATTTAATATTCAAGTGTAATCACAGCATACAAACACTAATATTAATAGAAGATTTTCGTGGTCGATCATTTCTCGCAATGAAAGGCATGCAAAAACGATGCAGCAGTACACCGAATAAATCCCCCATAAACTGATTTCAAGCAAAATCAAATCCCCTAACATTCTCAACGACAAACTTCCCATGTTTCCCCTTCTTCACATCATCGTCTCCGATTCTGCATCCATCAAGCAAGGCCGTTAACTTGAATGGTGGAGCATCAGCAGCCAGCCATTGATCAACATAAAAGATAGTCTGGCCACACTCCTTATGCGGTCCGGTCGAGGTGACTTCCACGTAGTCGCAGTACCAGCCATGGTGCGACCCTTGGCCATCAGAGGTCAGGTTTAGGCTGCATATGGGTGAGCTGATGCACGGACCTCGACCACTGAAGATGTCGAGGTTGGCACGCTCGTAGTAGTCGTGTTTCGGCTCCATTAAACCCCATGTTTGAAGGTCTGGAACCCATATCGATCGACCTTGTGCGTCTCCTAGAGCCAGGCTGATTTTTGAGTCTGTTCCTGCCTTCATTATCGATCCAGTCTTCACGTAGAGAGCGTACACACAATCGCCGCCGCCGCCGCCCTGTTTGTAACAGAGATTAAAACGTATAACAATCAGCACAGAATCTCTGTTACATGTTTAATATTCTCGTTTTCTTATATTTAGATTCAAAATCGCAGAATTACTATATAGTGACGAAAAATATATTGAATCTTAACAGTATACATGTTATTGAAAATCCTTCCAAATCCACTCCTTGAATAACCTCAGACATTGGACCTGTGAATTCCATTTGTCCAGCAGGTGAGATTTTTTGGGAATTCATTTCGGAAAACATCAGGTAAAATTCACTTACTCGTAAAACAAAGGTAGTGTCGATTATGATCTTTGCAAGAACTGGCCAGCATATCAAAGGAATAAAAAGAAATTGTTTTTTTATATAAAAAAAATAACATCCACTACAATGTGGATTCCACACGATCAGATCTTGTCTAAATGGATGGATACATGAATTTACTGACGCAAGATCAATGACAGACAATACGGGGGTGAAAGGAAAACAATTTGGAGTCACGGCGGGGGGGTTGAAGGTACTTACAGAGAAGCCATTAGCATCTGCAGAGAAGAAGAGAGCGATGAAAAGTAGTGAGAAGCAGAGAGTTCCCTTCATTTCTCTTTCTCAATGCCGGCCTGAGTGGGACTGAGATTTGAGAGGGCAGGGGTTTGTAGACCGTGACGGGTGACGGGTGCCGTTAAAAAGACAGCCAATACTTAACGGTGCTTGACCATTTCTATAAGACGGTGGTTTGCTTAACACGTAGCATTATCATTTAGATCTTGGCGTGAATAAGTTACTCAAGAAGCTCCCCCAAAAATGCAACAAAATGATGGAGATTGCTCCCATCTCTACACGTGCATGGTGTTATTACTGGCCAAAAGCGTCTTTCAACTTTAAAATAATTCTGCGGCTTTTGCCAGCGCCATATAGTTGATGTCAGAGTTTAACGAAGGAAGTAGATGTTTCTAGCTTTAAAATTGTTTTCGAAAAAAAAAAATTTATATTATTTTGATATATTAATGTTAAAGATAATATTTAAAAAATAAAAAATATCATTTTGATATTTTTTTAAATAAAAAATATTTTAAAAAACAAACTCAAATACTATGTATATCAACCAAAAATTATTTTTATCTTTACATCAACCAATCAATGGTCAACCCGACCTATGACCCGGGCCTAACCCTGAATCAACCCTTGAGTCATGTTTTAAAATTATTAAAATAATTATTTTTATTGTTATATTAAATAAATGATAAACCCATCTCATGACCTGGCATTAGTTCTGAATCAACCTCAAGTAAATTATTCTTATCGATAATAATAATTTATTTTATATTTATATTGACTCGGGTCAATGATTAATCCACCAAACGACTCAAGCCTTTGCCCTGAGCTCGCTCTTAAACCAGGTTCTAAAATATTTTAAAATTAATAGTAATTATTTATAGTCATATACTGACCCAAGTCAATGGTTAACTAATCCATGAGCTGAGCCATCTCAAAATTGATTAGTTGAGTTTTAAAATTATAATAATTATTATTTTTATTTTTATCTTTATATTGATGTGGATAAACTATATTAACTTTCATGTACAGAATTTGACAAGCTTATGCTATCTCCTTTAGGAGGACAAATTCCTCCATCAGAATAGCCCTGGACCGACAAAAATTCTGTGCCAATATGCATCAAACAACTCAAAAATTGTATTGTCCAACATACTAAACTTCCTTATTGAACATGGTTTGTCACATGTTAAACAATCTAAATAAACCTGCATTTACATTGTATAAATAAACCAACTATATGATCATAAGAACACATAGATTTTCACAGTTACCGAAGCGTATCGGTAAGAAATGGTTTATAGGATTCATGTACAATAATAATTGTTATGGAAGTTGTACAGTGCAATGACAGCCCAGAAGAGCACAAAGGTTTCACAGTTACTGAGGCGTATCGGTAAGAAATGGTTTACAGGATTCATGTACAATAATAATTGTTATGGAAGTTGTACAGTGCATTGATTGCAAACAGCCCAGAAGATATTTCTTGAATTTACGGGAGGTTCAGCCTGGTGAGGGTAAACAAACATCATTTAAAAGTCATCACCAAACTCAATAGTAGTTTCATAGATGTCTAAATTAAAACATCGTAGATTAAGTACAGATGGTGTATCTGCTTCTTGATTACTCAATGCAGGGAAGTTCAAATGAGAAGTTCTGTAGAACGACATAAACTTAAACTTTGTATTGAAAATTATCAAGAATCCGGTATATAGGTTAAGACTTGGGCAGTATTACAACAAGAGCATGACCAGATCCAATAGTAAAATTGATCCAAATAAAGAAGAAAGAGGAAGTGTGTCACGAGTAAGTCAAGGTGCACTTAAATGGAGAGAGAATCAAGGTGGTATAGGAAGAAAACAGCCCGTGAAATAGAATTAAAAAGGATCTGCTCAACTTACACCAAGAAACCTAAGTAATGCTTCATGAGTAAATCAACAATAAGAATCCAACCAGGTCGATTGACATACTTTTTACAAGAATTCTTTCATTTGGAGAGCTGGAACAACAATGGTAAAGCAAATTGTTTGACTTGCACATGTTACTAAGCATAGCATTTACTATGCCAAAGAATTTTATTTTATTTTCTCAAAATTTTCAACAATGTTGGAGCAATGACGAGAGGGGAGAAGAGATTAATTATGGAAATTACCTCCCATCAGCTACTTGAGCTACCAAGATCGAAATCCATCGTGTAATCATATTCAATGGTTGGAATTACAGAGGCTACAAATTTCAAAAATAAGAAAAGGTACCTACAAAGTAAGAAATTGCAATTGTGAGATGCAAAGAATGACAAAAATAAAGGTGAGATTATGAAAGATGAATTTACATGTATTTGCAATCATAAAATCTACAAAATGATAGAGAACTATAGATAGTAACCAAGATAGGAAAATTGTACAATAGAACAAAATGCCATAAACCAAGGGGAAAATAGAAATGGGAGATTATGAAAGATGTATTGACATGTAATCGCAATTACAATATCTACAAAATGACAGGAAGGATGTATTGGCATTAAAGATCAGTTGACATGTATGCTAGAACTAAATGTACAAAAACAGAATCAAACTTGAGCAAATAAACTATTAAAGATCCACAGATGCTGCTGAATAGTCTGACAGACTGTGTGACATCAGGCCAGGAGCTGAGAGTCTGACAGAATTGAGGTTAAATGATCTGGAGATGGTGCATGTCTTATTGCGGGTTGATATTGCATATAAGCAGCTTCTTTTTTCTGAAAAGCAGATTAACCGGTGACTAATGTCTGAGGGCAGAGCACCCCATCAGCATTAGAAGAGATAATTTCCTGTCACAATTCTGCTGGGTCTTATTGCTGTAGTTTATTTCCAAAATACCAAAGAGGGATATGGGAACCACAAATAATTGAATTGCCTTGGACAAGGATAGTTAACCCAGCTAAATTTGGTGACTATCCTTGATTTGAAGAAACTCACTCAAGCTCTGGATAAAACTAAACTACATGGGCTCTACTCAGACTTCTCTTTAAGCCACCAACCTAATCTCACTAGGTTATTCTCGTGAGAATAGTCCAGGACATACTTACAATTATAGGTATTTCATTGAATTTCATTTTCCCCTCTAATGCTATAGGATAAAAAAAACTCACTTATCAACTTCTGGCTCAACTCCGCGTGACATTAGAACATCAATAATTTTCTTCATTACAGCCCCATGTCGGCAAGGATGCACTGATGCATGCTTCCCAGGTAAGTGAGGATGGTCTTCAATAGTTACCTGTATAGGACCAATTTAAATACAAGGAGAAAAGATTATAAGAGGCAACACATAAATTTATACTCTTTGAAATGACACCCAAAAGTCAGGAGATATATCAAGCAGAAAAATGACCAATGGAAGACTTCCAAGTTTCTCAATCTGACTTAAACTTGAGGAAGAAAAATAATTCAGAAGCATAAGGTGATGCAGACACATGCAAAATGGTTCTGTAAAAACTGACACGTTTAAAACGATGCCACTCAAGGTCCACGACCTTAAAATTCCACTGCAATGCAAGGAGGGTTGTATTACTTTAAGAATTTTGATTCTAGAGTGAGATCTCATGAAATCATTAAAATGTAAATTCACAACCCCCCGCCCCACCCTTTTATGGATCTTAAGGTCACAACCACATGATGTCATTGGTGAGCCACTGTGACCTATTGTACTGTAAGGCCAAGCAGGCACCCACACCAAGATGCAGGCATGCAAGCAACACCACAAGTATTTTATTCAACCACATCATGACTCTGCCAAAAAAAAAGCTCCTCATTCTACTAATAGCAGATCCAAAGCAAAAGGGGGCTATTTGTGTGAGTGTGCATGTGCAACACATCCAGTGTTCACAATTCGATTGGTAAACTGCATAACAAAATCTCAGCACCGTTTTGCGTGCATGGTCTTGGCTAACATCTTCAAGTACAAGCTCTGGTTGCAAAAGCATCCTTGACTGCCATGCATGAAAAGATGACAGTCAGTAAATGAGTAAGACTGCATGGATGACATGCAGAAACAAGTTCATTACAATGTGATATGGCCTTGCCTATAACCATGTTCAGAAATCAATTTCACAGACTACAATAAATAGAGATCACAACCTTCATGTGCATTTTCATTGCACCGAAATATCTTTGATTGGTAAAATATATTGTTCTAATACTCACAACCCAACTGAAAAGGGTCAAAAACATTTGATAGAATGGCAACAAACCTCATCATATCCAGTAAGCCATACACGAGGAGTTTGATAATATTTATCGTACCTGCAGATACAAGGAAAAAAACCATGTTATGATGGGTTTAAAAAACTGCATCAAGTTCAATTAATTCAGACTTCTAGCAACCATCATTTGACTATTACATTGGTGTTTGAAAGAAAGCATGAAGATCTATAGTTCAACAGAACATGGCAAATGCTCTAGAACAGTTGAAACAGCCAAATTTAAGAAGAAAAAAACTATAAATCAAAATTCATCTTACGTGATGCTGACATCATATGTTCGAGTGCGTAGAATGTTATCATCATCAGGTTCATGAGCCACTAGATACATAGTCTGACGTGTTGCCTACATAACTCAAATTTGGATAGAGAATTATAAAAAATCCACATTTCTAACCAGACAATAGCAAGGGTGTGAAGAATAGAAATAGCAAGTTACAGGATCTGATTCGATTAGATTGTCAGGGTCTTCAAAGTCTGCCATGTCAGGAATATCTTCCTCCTCTCCCCCAAAGTATGAAGGATTTGTTTGGATAGGAAATTTTTTACCACTGATATCTAGAGCCTCCATTGAAGGCACGTTCTCATCCTCGTCACCTTTAGTTTCTAGACCAAATGCAAATCATAAAGTCAGAGCTGAGAAGACTAAACATCGGTGGTAGATATTGAGCTCCAGCAAGAATGGATACCTTTAGGTTTCCCATGAGTTGCTAGCCATCCATCATTATCTTCATTATCAAGTAGAACTTCACCTCCAGCAGCTTCATACTCTTCTTCTACAGATGCAGCTCTTCGCAGACAGGGAACTAAAAGTGAAGTTCACAATTTGCATCAACAAAATACAATAAAGCAAAAACTGCAAACTTATTCAAATTGAATAATGAGTATAAATCGGCATCTTTCTTTGCATTCAGAACAATGTGAACCGCGATTTCCCTCTGTGGTTTTTCCTCACTAAACAAGAACATTACAAGTCTATGCAATTGCTAATTTCCATATAAAAATAATAACTCAATAGATGCAGATACAAAAAAAAAAAGAACGTTGCTGATTATTGCAGAACTTACCATTTCGAGTAATCAAAAACTGTTTCTCAGCAGGCAAGTAAGACTTCCTCTTGCTCGGCTCACCAGATTCCCTATTAAAACAGAACAGAATCATGACCAAAATTAAAGCACGTAATAATAGCACAAAACTCTCTAATTTATAAATTAAAAAAAACCGAAGAATTTACACAATTAAAAGATGGAGGCTTTGTAAGAGGGGGAAGTGGAGAAGAAGCAAATCACCATGACCATGTGGGGCATTTAGAGACGAGATTGTCACCGGCGAGAATGAATTCGCTGACACTAAGAACGCCTTTCTCTTTAAAGGCAGAAACAGTGCGAGGACCTGTGATTCTCTCCACTGTTCCCTTGAATGCTTCGTGAATCTTCTGAGATAGAACCATGTCTCCGATTTTTTAATCGAACGGGGGAATCGA
Organism: Salix caprea; assembly: GCA_964035475.1. NCBI lineage: Eukaryota > Viridiplantae > Streptophyta > Magnoliopsida > Malpighiales > Salicaceae > Salix > Salix caprea. The sequence continues at coordinate 7,031,160 of OZ037759.1, read as the reverse complement.
AAACAGGAAACCCTAGAAATTGCAGAGGGAAAGGGGGGGGAGCGGGGATTGAGGGGCGTGATCTATAAAAGCTATAACATTTTATTGAGAAGCTAGAATATGTAATTAATTGTAAGGAAAAAAAATTCTTTGTTGTGTTATTATCTGTGTTTATATTATTAATTTTGTAAATGAAATTGATTTTTCTGTGAAATTTTATTTGATTTGTCATCAAGCGAAATGAACAGTTTTAATCTTTTATTATTATTTAAATAAGTCCTTTCTACTTTTCTTTTCTTTTAAATTGTTAATTTTATTTAACTTATTCAAAGAGGAGGTTAGATAATTAGGGGAAGCAGAAATGACATGTTAATTTTAACCACAATGTTAACAGTGACGGGACAAGAGGGCTGGCAAGAGTTTCAACCGTTATTGTTAAAATCGTGTTTTAACTTGTAAAATTGTATAAATTTTATAAAATCGGTTTAAAAATTTGAAATCCACTGAAATTGATTCTGACTCAATAAAATCAAATAAAATTGTAAAATCAAGTCAAATCAAAACGATTCTACACCTGCCGCGTGCACTGTGCACGTACTCTCAACCCCCACAAGATTTTTTTTTCTAGCCCCCATTTAATTTAACAGTTTATATTTTTAAATTTTGACCCTACAACTTTTCTCTAATTTGACCCCTAAACAAATAAAAATTAAATTGATATGACTTGATTAACTTAACAAGTTTAAATATAACATGAAGTTTTTAATGAGACCCCTCACCTCTATCCAATGAAAAGAGTGATTTGCCCATGAGAGTTTGCAACCTCCATTAATTTTTCAGTCGGGCCATTTTCTTTTAGATAACATGCATTTTCTTGAGATTGATTTTTTTAAAAAAAATTATTCAAAAATGCATTAAAATGATATTTTTTTATTTAAAAAAAATTATTTTTGAAATCAACATATCAAAATGATCTAAAAACACTAATCAAATTTAATTTAAAACAAAAATAAAAAAAATCAAGATTTTTTAAGAGCATTTTTAGAGCTCAATGTCAAACAAGCATTAAATGATTGTCTCCTAAGGTACATTTCGGAGGTTTTCGTACATTTTGGACATATTTGAGAGCACAATTTAAAAGTATTTTTAAAAAATATATATTTTTTTATTTTTATTTTAAATTATATTTTTTAGTATTTTCAAATTATTTTGATATACTGATATCAAAAATATTTTCTTAAAAAAATATATATTATTTTAATATTTTTCTAAATAAAAAACAATATCTATCATGTTTTCAAATAACTGGTAATAATTCCTTTAGTGACCATATTCTAGAATATGCAAGCATTTTGGAGGATACAATTTCAAATGTAACAAAAAAAATATGGCATAAAATCATTGTTATCAAAAAATGCGAGTGAACTTGTAAAATCATATGATTTTAGAGTTAACATGTATTTACGTGTAAAATTGGACTAAAAACTCGAAACCAGTAAAATAAAACTTAACTCGTGCAAAATCAGTAAAATCGGTCTGATTTTACAAGCTTATTAGATTTTTGGTATGAACCAAATTGAATTTGAATTTGACCTTAAAATATTTGTCGATCGATTTATGAGATTGAATATATCTTTCAAACTATATATTAGATCTAGGTAAATTTTACAAAGCAATACCAAACACACGAAAATATATTTTGGTAAATACTCAGGTCAAATAGAGTTCAAAAATATTATTTGAGAGAGTCAAAGTTAATTTTAACCACAATGTTAACAGTGACAGGACAAGAGGGCTGACAAGACTTTCAACCGTTATTGTTAAAATCGTGTCTTAACTTGTAAAATTGTATAAATTTTATAAAATCGGTTTATAAATTTGAAATCCACTAAAATTGATTCTGACTCAATAAAATCAAATAAAATTGTAAAATCAAGTCAAATCAAAACGATTCTACACCTACCGTGTGCACTGTGCACGTACTCTCTCAACCCCCACAAGATTTTATTTTTCTAGCCCCCATTTAACAGTTTATATTTTTAAATTTTGAACCTACAACTTTTTCTCTAATTTGACCCCTAAACAAATAAAAATTAAATTGATATGACTTGATTAACTTAACAAGTTTAAAAATAACATGAAGTTTTTAATGAGACCCCTCACCTCTATCCAATGCAAAGAATGATTTGCCCATGAGAGTTTGCAACCTCCATTAATTTTTCAGTTGGGCCATTTTCTTTTAGATGACATGCATTTTCTTTTTATGTTTGACCAAGACTTTTGGATATGAATAAATATATTTGGAAAGAGTGGTTGAGATTGATTTTTAAAATATTTTTTATTCAGAAATATATTAAAATAATATTTTTCTATTTAAAAAAATTATTTTTTAATTCAACATGTCAAAATGATCTAAAAACACTAATCAAATTTAATTTAAAACAAAAATAAAAAAAAATCAAGATTTTTTAAGAGCAGTTTTAGAGCTCAATGTCAAACAAGCATTAAATGATTGTCTACCAAGGTACATTTCGGAGGTTTTCGTACATCTTGGATATATTTGAGAGCACAATTTAAAAGTATTTTTAAAAAAATAAAAATTTATTTTTTATTTTTATTTTAAATTATGTTTTTTTGGTATTTTCAAATTATTTTGATATACTGATATAAAAAATATTTAAAAAAAACATTATTTTAATATTCTTCTAAATAAAAAACAATATCTATCATGTTTTCAAATAATTGGTAATAATTCCTTTAGTGACCATATTCTAGAATATGCAAGCATATAGGAGGATACAATTTCAAATGTAACAAAAAAAATATGGCATAAAATCATTGTTATAAAAAATGCGAGTGAACTTGTAAAATCATATGATTTTACAGTTAACATGTATTTACGTGTGAAATTGGATTGAAAACTCGAAACCAGTAAAATCGAACTTAACTCGTGCAAAATCGTTAAAATCAGTAAAATCGGTATGATTTTACAAGCTTAGTGGATTTTTGGTATGAACCAAATTGAATTTGAATTTGAATTTGACCTTGAAATATTTGCTGATCGATTTATGAGATGGAATATATCTTTCAAACTATATATTAGATCTAGCTAAAATTTTACAAAGCAATACCAAACACATGAAAATATATTTTGATAAATACTCAAGTCAAATAGAGTTCAAAAACATTATTTCAGAGAATCAAAGTTACTAAATAAATCTTATCAGAATAGACCTCGGTGTATTGTTTTGGACACATTTAAAGTTACAAGCAGGAATTTGTTGTGATTTTAGTTAGGAGAAAAACTAGACATCTTAATATTTCCAAACATATATGGTAAGTTCATTGATTTATACATACGAGAGCGAACGATGTGTTTGAAATTACAACTGAAATCTACTAGGAATTTGTGAAAAAATGATATTTGACCTACATGGAGAAATGTCAGCAAATTTTATCAATTAATTATAATATTACTTGTCATTCTATAAATTTATCATCCGAGCATGCATTGTGTTTTTAATATTGTAGTAAAAAAGACAATAAAATCCCTTAAAAAGGACAACAACAATCTTTTTCATTATGTTTTTAATATCTTATTAAAAAAAAGTCAATAAAATCCCTTAAAAAGGACAGCAACAATCTTTTTGATAAAAAAGAATAGCAACAATCTTAACCATTAAATCATCAGTTTCTCCTCCATCTCTCGTAACCTCAAAGCACAGCCACTGCCAGAGGAAAGTCAACAGAATAATAGATTGAAGAAGAAGAAGAGGCATATACACCAATCAGAGCAGATCAACTACCTACCTACCTACTGTTTCAGATCCCCTGCAAAATCCTTAACAGTAAACCCAACCTTATCGAACTTGCCCCTCTCACTGCTCTCTCTGAATTTCAAATATTCTCTGCAGACAAACGGGTTATAGATCCTCGCACCGCCTTCTCCCACCACTTCATCCGGGGCAGAAATCACCTTCTCATCTTCGAAGCACCAAAAGAAAGCTACAGAGAATCTGCTGACGTTTCTTTTCAGGACAACCCTGTGCTCCGATGATCTCAACCTCCCATTGCTCCACGCATGCATCAAGTCTCCGACATTCACCACGAGAGTATCTGCACAGGGGTTTATGTCCATCCACTTCCCTTCCCTGGATCTCACCTGAAGCCCCCCGATCTCATCCTGACATACAATTGTCACGCAGCTCATGTCAGTGTGCATTCCTAGCCCTTCAACTTCTTTTCCGTCCACCGTGCTTCCTGGTGGCGAATAGCTGTTTATTCTCAAGTATCCGTGACAGTTATTGAAATCAGATTCGTAGAACTTTTCTGCAGAATCTTCTCCCATGATCATCAGCACTGCCTTCACTATTCTCCTCGAAAGCTCGGACATTTCGGTCCCATATTCTTTAACTGCCTCACTGGTGTAAGCACAGAGTAACAGGAATGTTATTATATTCATGATCATAAACATGCTCTGTAATAAGAAATTTATCAGATTTCATTTTATGGCTTCGGTTCGTGCTTCATTCTGATAAACTGATTAAAGGAATGGGAATAAAAACAAGAAGCGAAGATAATAGTTCTGGCTTGCTAGTTACACTATTCATTACCTGAATTCATCAGGGTTTGGATGGTCCGGCAGAATTGCTGTAGAACTTTGCGCAGAAGCAAAGAAGTCTGGTCCTGAAACACGAAGACTCTCAAAGAATGGAGATGCGATGAAATGAGGGGTGTAGGTTTTTACCAATGACGACGGGCCTAGCTTGATTTTGGAATCGTAAGGCAGGCTGAAGATAGATGTTGAGAGGGAGTGGAGTTTCCTGTAAACATCTTTCGAAACTCCATGGTTAATAATATGGAAGAAACCCCATTCGTTGCAGGCTAGAGAAAGGGAGGAGAGACAAGATGGACTAATAATGGGCTGCGAGATATCAAAAACGGGAAGCTCTACAGAACTATGGGATTCAGGCATCATCTAGAACTAGATTACAAGAATCAGTTCGATTGCTATGTTTAGAATGTAATGAAAGACACAGCACAGCACACAGCGGCAGACCTTCATTTATATGTTCATATACTTGGAAAAACGCCTTTAATTTTTATTTTTTTTACTCTAAATTAAAAAAATATATATTTTTAGATCATTTTCATATATTAATATCAAAAATAATTTAAAAAAAATAAAAAATAATTTTAAAAACAATCACAATAACACGAAATTAATCGAATCACTTAACAAGGACAACTCTACAGCTGTCCTTGCTCAGTGCAATTACCAATCACATGCAAGGAGAAGAACAGGTTGAAGTTAATATCAAGGTCAACACCACAACCTGGCTGTTCTTAGAAGGGAACTAATTATTTTCTAATAGTCGTATAATCAGAAGGTCAACAAGCAGAAACTTGAATTTCTTAAATTGTAAGCTGTGGCCTGCAGCAGGCAGGAATGGAGGAGGTGTGCTGGTCACTTATACTTTGTCAAACCACTTTTGTTGATTAAGCACAAGTTCTTGAGCTTATATTCATTATAGGGAATAATGACTATTCGAATTATCATTGTTAATAAATCATCTCATCAAAAAACTCAAGTTATTAGATGAGGTTCCAGTATATAATTTATATTATTTTATAATATACACTCTTAAGCGAAAACCCTTTGAGTTTGATACTTGTACAATGGTCACACTACCTTATACTTGATTTTTATCTAATAGAATGAGAGTTATGAGATTCGAACTCGGGACTGCTAGATCAACAAAATTCTGATACCATGTAATGAAATCATTTTCATCTAGAAACTCAAGTTTATATTATTTTATAACAACCATGCTTATCATGACGGTCAACTTGTTAATTAATACCAACAAGCATATCAACTAGTTAATTAGTATAATGAGCGTTTAAAGCAATGCTTGTCGTCTATCCTGAAAACTAGCTAGAAACCAAGAAGAGGTTGAGTTCAGATTAAAATATTAGCACTTCTGCGCGCTTTGGCTAGCTATTCTTCAAAGGAGAATAAAATAGATAAAAAAATCGCTACGCCAATTTCAAATTTTCAATAGAACATGTGTAGGAAGCAGCTAGCAGATCCATAGATGTCTTTTTCTCGGTGTTTTAATTACCACTGGGGCAAAACTCTGTGCGAACCAGGCGATCCCTTAAAAAAAAAAAAACCTAAAACCAGGTGCTGCCTTCTGCCTTGCATATGTGAACTTGCTGGTCCGGGAGACATTTTTGGATCAATAACTTCAGTAATTACAGGATCGGACACCTTGACACATGCACTTTCCCTCTATATATGTTCATAACTGGTGCCGGACCTGAATCTTTGTTCGTTTGGTTGCTGGCTCCGTACCAGCTTCCCCGTTGACAACCAACTTTTATGGGTTGTGGCGGACGTTGACCTCAGCTATGACGTCAGAATCAGAAATTATGTATCTTTTTTTACACCTTTAACCTTTTTTTTGTTTATGAAATCTTATTTTTCTCAACATTTTTTATTGATGGGAAAAGAATGCATTTCCTAGCCGGAACTCGAAAGGACAGCTTCATGGCCCATTTAACATTCCCAGCAAACGCCACAGATCGCCATTTAACCCTTGCAAGGTATCTGCTTGTGTAAGGCCCAAATATCCTGGTGGTTGGGCTCGTTTGGGCCCTTCTAATCTGAGCAGACGCTCTTAGTAAACTGAACTTTTGTTTCCTTGTTAGCAATCATCTGTTTTTGTGGACTTAGGGACGGGGGAGGAGGGGGGTGGCTTATTTCCTGTTACATTTTCCTAGTTCTCTAGATATTATTTAGAGCATTACTATAAGTATTAAATTTTGTATATTAAATGATCGTATCATATGTTAGAATGAAATTTTTCAATGTTAGTATCTTGTCCTTTGAATGTTAGTTAACAGACCAGGCCAATTAATATAAACTTATTATTTACCAAACAACCATGAGATGGTAATGGCCAACATTGACACGTGATCTTTAAATGTTGTTTAGCGAATACTAAAGACAATACTTAACATATTGTTTTTGATTAATCATGTAAATACATGTCATTAAAAGTATATTCTATTTTATCAAATAATGTCTACTTGTGATGCGATCAATCAAAAGCTAAATTGACCAACCAACATGAACAACAAAGGCAGTGGACCATAATAATTCCTATAGTATTTCCTGGTAGATAAAGAGAGCATCAGAGAGTTGCCAAAAAAAATATCTCACCCGTAAATCGTCCTCCAGACTTTCCTCCTTTTCCTATACGCTCTGTGCCTTGTATATGCTATATGTATATATAACTCTGTTAAGAAGAATTCCTTGCCCAGAGACAAGCAAAGCATTAAGCGCAACCCGACCTGATTAATGTTTTCTCAGGGTTTTAACTAATAACTACTTTAGCGTAATAAACTAGCCATTATTATTATTATAGATTGTTTAACCTCTTTTAGATTTGTGCTCCACGGAAGCCTTAGAAGTAGCCAGAGCCAACCAAGCCCCCATTCCCATTGGCAAGGAAGAAGATGCAATGGAAGAGGCAGAGGAGCATCCCCGTTGCTGCTCACAACGCTCGCAGTACCTTATCATTCCTTTTCTCCGATCACCTTCCTCCCACCGGCTCATCGTCCCTTTCTTTGTGGGTCCCAACTGTGTAAAACATACAGAAAATGAAGAGGAGGGGGTCAACATGTATGCTACGATAATATTACTGAAATATGGGTATGAATTGAAATTGAGATTTGATTAGTACACATACACTTGGCATGGCAATATTTTGATGATGTCTTCTTTGGTAAGTGACAGGGTAAGGGAAGGCTTGAGCATGAGACTGGGACCCACAAAACAATCCATAATCATGAGTTTGACTGGTATTCAGTGGCTCATTAAGGTTGACGAGAGGGGTTTTGGTAGTGGTGGTAGAAGTTGAAATGCTGCTATTCTCATACCGGAAGTGAGTCATTTGATCAAGGAGAGGACAGGTGATTGGAGTCGTGGAAGCAGTGTATTGGGGGATGGTGACAGGCCTTTTCTCAGCTAATGGCCTCACAGGGGAAGTACGGTGGGGTATATGGGTTTGAGAGGGAGGAGCAAAGAGGTAGCGGGATTGTTTTGGTGACGTGGAGGACACTGAGGGAGGTGTGTGCACTGTAATGAGGTCTTCTAGTTGGACCACAACCTGAGAGTGAGGGGTTAAGGTAGTCATATCTGGCCACAGGAAACTTCCCTGGGGCTTGCATAACGTAAACCCACTTTTCAGCCTCTCTATCTTTGCTGCCCTGTCCTCTGATGGTGCTGGTGATTCTGTTCCTGGTGCTATGAAGCCCTCTGATGATGACTTGCATTGTTCTTGTGCTAATTCCCCTAAAGCCTTTGCTTCTTTTTCCTGATGCATTACTCCTTTCCCCTTTCTTCCAGTTCCTGCTGGCGTGATTGACTCTGTTGAACCCATTAATAAAGCTGGCCTTTCTGTTGATTCTGTTCTGTTTGATTTCTCCACTCTGGTTTTTAGCTTCTCCATTTCTTCCTGCATTAATTAAACATTTCCATCATCACAATAATTACCATGGTTCAATGCAAAATTAAATGCCACTACAATAAATGCTTTCAAGCCTCCCCGGTGGACTGCAAGGACAACTAAATTCATAAATCATAACTAACCAATCCATCCTTAAATCATCATTAAGCGTATAATTGTTACAATATAAATGCTGTCCAGACTAGAAAGTACTACCAAGGACAGCGGAAATCCACTGCCAGAACATTCATCATTTATGCAACTATTTAATGTGGGATTTTGAGCTGTAAATTTAGATAACTGATTGCAAAAATCTAGTCTGGAATAAGCAACACTCCCATATTAAGCCTCTAAATATAACAGCTTCTCAAATGGTTTCATGGCAATTTATCTAGACTTGATGCATACATCAGATGGTCAGTTTTTTACTACTATCTTTCAATGATGTGGATCATGCAATCACCCAGGAATTTCTTAGTTCAACAAATCTTATATACACCAGTAGCACTCAGAACGTCATTACGTGGAAAGAAGCATTCATATCAAATCTTACACACTTCAATTGAAAAGAAAATGATAATTGTTAAAGGAAGAATTCTCATGTTCTCCTACCTCCATCCCATACAAAGACTCCGAAATTTCCTTTAGTTGTTCCTCCATCTTTACCTTCTTATTCACCAAATCAATGTACATTTCCTGCAAAAATAGTACATATTTAAGAGAAGAAATTGGGCCAGTCAAAAAATCTGGTCAAACTTTCATATCCATTACCTTCAGTGGAATTAATAGGTTGTCATGCTCCATGTCCTGACTTGTAGGAGAATAATTCGGTGCTGCCACCATTGCTAATTCCTCCCCTTGTTTTTTGGACACCATTTCCTTCATCTCCCTGCCCCCGTAAGAACAACACATTTGCGAGAGATGAAATCAATAGCACACACAATTCACGTAACAGAAAAAACTGGTGGGCATTACCAGGATCAACAGCACTAACAAGCTAAAAGACCACAAAATTGAAAGACAGTCAATCGTAGTTAAAACAGAAGGATCAGTACCCTTTAATTTTAGCAATTTCTTCTCTGAGCTCCTTGATATCTCTAGCACAAACAGGATCCTGACTAGGATTATCACCAGGTTTCCAGCCAGGTGGAGGTGTCCAATAAGGATCCTGAACACCAGCCTCTTTCCTGATATCAACCAAATCAGCCTTCTCCAGCCAATACTCCATTGCTCCATCTGCATTGTGCCTCCTTCTGAATCTCTCTTCTCCTCCTGGAGCCACCTTCCCTGACATATGCTTCAACAAGTGGTCTAGCAGCCCAGTATCCCCAATCAACTTCCGTGCCTCAGCTCTCAACTCTGGCCTTAAAATTGGGCGTCGAAACACAGCATCTTGCTCTTTCATTACCTTTAACATATTTTCCTCAGCCAATTTATACCTTCACAGAAATCAACAAACCAAATTAGCTAGCTACATATAGACACTAATCAACAAAATATATTAACACAAATGACAATCTGAATTTAGTTTATTGACTAATAAAAACTTTATATATTACCTCTCCGCGGACCATCTGTCAATAGAATTCTTGATCAGTTTGTTCTTCTTTTGCCTATAGACCACAATCTGATTCTTCTTTCCAATTTTACATCTTTTCTTTTTTGGTGATAAGTTGCTACTACCAGACCCACCTTGACACTTTCTCTTGCGTAATTTCCTTTTAGCTTCACCAGACTTGTTTACTGCCAACTTAACATCGACCTCCTCCTCCCCCTCCTCCTCCTCTTCTGTATCATCATCACTAGCATCACCGTCTTTCTCTTCTTCGTCTTTAATCAAATCCTTCGACGCAGTCACTATTTCACGTTTATCCTCTACGTGCTTAGCCAAGAACCTGGCCTGCCGGCGCTGACCCCACTTAACCATGCCTGTTTCGTTGAGATCAGACATGAGAGACACCTTTCTTGCACCAACAATATTATTAACATTAGTACTTGTAGGTGGGTATGACACTTTTCGAGGTGAAACCGAAGGATGCTTAACCATCCAGAAACTCCATGAGTTACTCTTGTCTACAATTTCTTGAGAAGAGATTCTCCTGTAAAGAGCTTCCGCAGCAACTTCTGATCCTATAATGTATTTCTCATCGAATGCTGGCAGCTGCTGCTTCTTCGTTTTCATGTCTTTCTTGTAATTAATAGCTTCAATCTCATTGAAATAACATCTTAGATAATTGATGCTTGGAAACCTCAGCGAAACTCTCATCCTGGTCTTTTCATTCACCTGAAATATTTATTCAAGCAGAAACAAAAACCAATAAATTTCAAAGCAGAGAGAAAGAAAATGTTGAGCCGGGTTTAAGAACATTGCTGATTTATATATAAAATACCATGACAACTCGGATTTTGTTGAGTTGATCAGGGGATTTATGAGGCAGCTTGGAGTGATCAACTTCATAAAAAGAGCCCACTTTGATATGCTCAGCTGGGTCTTCATTGTTGAGCATGGAAAACAAAGAGTAATCAGAGAATCGCTCTTTTTGATAAGAAGCTAGAGCTATTAACGTGGAAAACGACATAGCTATTACTAGCACTAGCAGCAGCAGCAGTACCAGTGCGAGCTATTGGAGCAGTGCTAGCTAGCTAGTACGAGTAGTTTTAAGGAAAAAAATCAGCAAATCAGAAGAGAGAAAGTGCTAGAGGAGGCAGAGAGAACAAAAGGCAAACAAAAAGAGGGAGAGGTTTGTTGCTCGCTTGTGCGTGTGTGTGTTATTACAATATTACCAAATGGTGGTGCTACGGTAAATGGTGGGTGATGCAGGCATTGTCCGCCTAAAAACTTTCCACCGACGTCCTCGGAGCTCTGCCTCCTTTTTATGCACCCCAACATTTCCTGCATTTTCACCAGCACAACTAAAATTACTGAATTGCCCTTCTATTTCTTCTCTTTGAAAAGGGGTGAGAATTTATGCATGCATACGCCCCTCGTGTGCAATACTCCGTAGAGAATGTATAGAATATACTGTCACGTAGCATAATAATGATGTGGTTTTTGTGATGTAATATCATATCATTTTACTTGCTTGGGCACCACGGATGTGTAAAGCTGTGATTGATTTGCGTAACAAATTGGAGGGGACGCGCGTGTGGGTTTGGCTTTGGAATGTGTTTGAGCGTGAGACAAAGAGTAGGAATTTGGGACTTTTGGTCGAATATTTGAAACCTTTAGCAGACCTGTAATCAGCGAGTTGATTTGAAAGATAAAAGAGCGCGTGGGTTATGAAGAGAGAAACAGCGGAGTAACAGAAAGAAAGGGGGTGGTGATTGGGGAGTGGGAGTGAGGAAAAGAGAGAACAAGCTCACCGATGGGTTGTCTATCACTGCAACATCAACCAGCTCCATGGTAGCCATCTTCTGCACATAGAGAAACGTAACTGCACAAATTAATACTAGCTAGTTGGATCAATCAGAAAATAAAGCATTAATTAAAGCCTGATATATATATATATATATATATATATATATGTGTGTGTGTGTGTGTGTGTGTGTGTGCATTGTGATTCTTGCACATCCAGGAGAATCTCTATACTGCCGTAGAGACTGAGAAGAAGAAGAAGAAGAAGATGATGATGATGAAGAAGAAGAAGAACAAGAAGAACAAGAAGAAGAAAAAGAAGAAGAAGAAGAAGGATCAATGCATGTACATGTACTATTGATCATTTTGCGATCTTTAAAGTACACTGACTAGGAAAAAACACCACCGATAAATTAAAGATCATGAAGCTTGGAAAGTATCAAAAACACGTTTGAGCTTGAAATTTCAATTTCGAGAATCTTCCAGAAGCCAAACAACCTATATCTGTTAGCCATGGGAAATTATGTACCCTGTCAAGACTTGTTTGAATTCCTCATTCAAACACACTCTTCTTTTTTTCTCAGCATCCAAACACGAAATGGAAAATCAAAGTCCTGATATCTATTACATGACGTAGAAAACAAATTAAGTAACCGAAACAGAGAAACCAAAAAACGTTTGTGCCTTTACACGATAAGAAAACAGAATTTCAGGTTATGAAATGTAAACCCTACGATCATGACATGCAATCGTTCCTTTTAAGATATTATTACATATCCAGTACCGGTACCGATTTAACCAGCCGTAGATCAGTAACTACACCAGCATTAAGTATTGCACTTGAAAAAAATCAAGTTGAAAATTAAAAAGAAAAAATAAATATAAAAATGAGACCTTCATTTTCGATTTCAGTTTCGAAACTGCTTGTGATGGATTGTTTGGGAGAGCAAGAAAAAATAGCTAGAGAGAAGGAGGAGGGAGTTTTTTTCTGTTGTGAAACCAACAATGGCCGTGCATGCATTTCTGCAATAAAGAGAGAGAGAATTAGTAATGATTACCAGACAAGATGCGGCTCACGTGACCTGATTCTGGCCGCCCTCCCCCTCCACAGTAACGACTTCAATTTTACCGTTTTACCCTCTCGAGTCTTGTTGCCTCTGGAAATGATGTGGTTGTAGTTGTATAGCCTGTACGTAAACCATAGAAGAAACTGGCTCTCAGATTTAATTATTTATTTATGGCCTTTGAGGAGCATGTGATTCCTAGCAGCCAATAACGTTTAGCCAAGTCATAACCTCTGTAACTTTTGACCACGTGGCGGGTGCTTCCTAGAGGATTATGGAGAGGTTCGGGATTGCCTCATTGGATATGGACCATATGGTGGGTGACCTCTCGGTTCTAGCTCGGGTATGTAATATTCTTCTTCTGTAAAGGAGTTTAGGAACCACACCGCACGATTACTAGATTTGGTGTAGTGTTATGGGACGGGAAAGTTTTTTTTGTCAGGACAATCCTGTCATTTCATAATTTAAATAAGTAGTAAAATATCTAAAATATTAAAAAAATAATACAGGTTGTTATTCATTTTTTTAAAAGATAAAAACTAAGAAAAAACATGACACTGATTATAAGAGTTCCGACAACCGATTCTCTATTTCATTGTTTTTAAAGTTTTTTTTTTAAAATATTTTAAATTAAAAAAATTATTTTTTTTAAATTAGTTTGATGTATTAATATCAAAAATAATTTTTAATACATAAAAAATATTTATAAAAAAAACAATCTCAATTATTCTCTTAAACAGTCAATTAGTAGCCAAACTAGAGAAAATCAAGGTCATCTTGACGTGCCCTCCATGAAATTACCATTTATTTATAACATATGAAAAATGCTATGCAGGTCCAAATTAATGTCTATTTTTTATTCTGATTTCTGCATGTTTTTTTTATAAGTCCTAGATGAAGCTAGTTAAGAAAAAGAGGAGTGTATGGAATTATGTTTTAAAAATAATAATAAGTATTTAAAAGTTTGTGTCAAAAAGTAAGCTTGAATGCCTTAAACCCAAAACAATCTGTTAAATCATAAAAATAAAATACAAGTCTAAGTTTATAACATATGATATATCTAAACATAAAAATCGGGACAGATGTCTTATTATTTTTTATAATAAAAATCATGCTATCATGCCGTTGTCAATCATCCTCCATGGTAACTATGATGTGACCAGTATAACTATCTAGAGGTGTCTTAGTGAAATGAATTTGAGATTGAAAGTTTTGCTTAACTTGTGTTTTTAAATTAAAATTTTATGATTGTTAATATAATAATTATATAATTATTAATTTTAAGGTTTATAGGATTAGTCGAGACATACATAAGTTATCTTGGATATCCATATTAATTAAAAAAATATGATGTGACTAGATGTTGTACTATTTATTAAATTGAACAATATAAATGAAAGTAATTGGACTTGATTAGAAGTGTGGCTGAAATTATTTTTTAAAGTAATTTTTATTCATAAATGCATCAAAATAATATATTTTTTTTAAAAAAAATATTTTTGACATCAGCACATCAAAATGATTTAAAAACATTAAAAAATTAATTTACAGTCAAAATGAAAAAATAATTTTTTTTTATTTTTTTTCAAAAAGCTTTTGAAACGCAATGACAAACAAGACCTAAGCGTGATTTATATTGCTTTTGAAAGTATTTTTTATTTAAAAATATATTAAAAACAAATTATTTTTAATATTAACACATAAAAATAATTTAAACACGTCAAAAAATTAATTTAAAATTTTAAAAAATATTTTTAAAATATAATGTCAAGATCAAAGTAGTAACAAATAAGATTGGACTGGACTATTTTGAAGAATATTGGATAATAATAAATATAAGAGTCGTGTGTCTCGTGCCCATTAGACAGGGCAAGATCTTCTTTTTTTGGCAAAAGTTCATTTTGGTTTTTTGAAACTTTATCAAAAAAAAAAAATAGCTTTTAGCTTTTATATTTTATGTTTCTTGATATTGTAGTTTAATTTTATGATCTGTATAGTTTAACCCCTCAATTAAAAAAAGTGTTCGCAATTAAACCCCGGCATGTAAATATTAATTTTACAAAAAAAAAATGGTTGGGTTTCTCACTCAAATTAAAAATAAATAAGTGATAAATAAATAGTAGTTGACACGCAGTATTGGGCTCGAGTGTGTGCCCAGGCCCATGGGAGTACGAGGCTAGTGCCCATAAATTGTAGAAGCCATTGCTCTAGTAGAAATGGTTTGCAATTTAGGATCTTATAGACTCGAGTAATTGAATGAAATGTCTTAAAAAGGGACCATTCCCAGAAGTAGAAAAGGTGCCTTCTGGACTTCAGAAACCAAGATAGTGAAATATAAGCCAATTATCCACTGAGA
This sequence comes from Salix caprea, assembly GCA_964035475.1. Lineage (NCBI taxonomy): Eukaryota > Viridiplantae > Streptophyta > Magnoliopsida > Malpighiales > Salicaceae > Salix > Salix caprea. Next base: position 7,015,890 of record OZ037759.1, on the reverse strand, counting down.
TGGTGCTTATAATCCCAGAGTTGATCTTTTGTAGCATGGGCGAAGCAAAAAAACGACGTGGATCTCCTTGGACACTAAAAATACCTTTTTTTTGGTTGAATTTCATCATTTTAACATCTTTTCAGCTAGAGTTATGCGAGGAAAATTGCATTTTTTAGTCAATTTTTTTTTATCAATATGAATGTTGAAATAATTTATACATATTTCGACTAATTCTATAAATTTTGAAATTAACGATAATTTTTTAGCAAGGTTTTGATAACCATGGCGGAGGATTGTGGCCTATGTTGGCAAATAGAGGGAAAGTAGTGGTTTCATTATTTTAATATAGGAGAGGTTTTTTAGTCATTGATTGAAATAAAATGGTAATTTTACAAATGTTTTGCTGAATTTTTTTTTTTATCTAAGAACGTATAATATTATACAACCTGTGATATACAGTGCAATCTTTTAAAATAAAAAAACAAAACAAAAATGTAATAATCAAATTATTAGACTCATCACCTTAAAAAAAAATTTAGGTTGAATAGATTGTCTTAAGAAATTATGAAGTAAATATTTATCCCTATTATATAATTATATATCTAGAGGATAAACTCCTTAGTCTCATTGGATTTTTTCCCCATGGGACTCATCGGTCATTACAAAATTTAGCTAGCATTACCTATACCCTTTTATGTGGCACGTGGAGAACCATAAAACTGTGAATATCATCTTCCTCAAGGTGTTTTACTACCCTATCATGATGGTAAGGTGTGTGCCACCAGATAAGCAACGTTAAACTCTAATGATGACTTTTTCTCTCTCCTATTTTCTCTCTCATCTCCTTAAAAATATGTTGAACATTGGAAAAAAATGATTATTGAATCAAATTAGATTTTATTCTTCTCATTGATCTCAATTTTTTTTTTATTTCATCTATTTTTTTATTTTTCATGTCAAGTTTGTTACTTATTCTTTTCATTGTTATTTGTATTTATGTTTTCCTTTCCTTTTCCTAGTTGAAGTTGTTTTTCAATTTTATCCCTTTTGATTTGATTTTTTTGTGTCAAATTTTATCCCTATTATTTTCAAAACTATATTTTTTTTCTTTTCTTTTTATATCCTTTTCTTGCTGTTGAATTTGTTTTTTAATGATACAAGTGACTATTTTGGCTGGTTAGGAATTTTTTTTTTCAAGCTTGTCTTTTATTTTGTACTCCAAATTTATGAATGACTCTAAGTTTAAGAAGATTTTATAAGGTTGAATTTAGTCCTTTTAAGCTCTTTTTAAAATTAGTTTTTTCTTATTTCATCTCCCATATTAAATTATTTTATTGGTTGGGATTAGTGTTTATTATTTTTCTAGCTTTTCTTTATATAGAGTTATCTTGATATCATATCCCAAGACATAGATTTAATATGTTTGCTGAGGTTGACCCAAGTTTTTTTTTTCATTTTTATTTTAATTTTATCCTTTAATATTATATTGGTTTAAGGATTGAGCTTCTTAATTGTACTTAACATGCTTTTCATTGGGACGTCTGGTATTACAACTAGGTTAAGATTTTGTGTGCTATCTCGAACAAACCTGAGTCTTTTTTTTTTTTTAATTTCCAGATTGATTCTTTGTTTTTTTTAATTTTTTGAGTTATTTGAAGACATTAAAAGTTTGTGTATGTTTTTATAACGATATTTTGTTTTTTGGGTAAAAATATGCTTGAAAAATTATCATTTCGTCCAACCCCAAAAATAAAACTAAAACGACGGCGGATTCTGTTTGCTTGGCGATACCACACAGCCGTTAACTCTTGCCCCTTTCAGTACAAAATCAACAAGTTAAAATTAGGGTTTTTTTCAATTTATTCATTCCGAAGTCCGCTCTTTTCCCTACCAAAAGCTGTATATTTTTTTTCAGTGTCTGATCAGGTGAATAAATGGAGTGGGGTTTTGTGCACAAAGCTTGGGAGAAATGGACCTCCATTAACGTTGGATCTTCTACCGGTGAACCATTGAAGTCTGCTTTGCTTATTAACTATGATCCAAATGCACCATCTCGCTTGCTTTCTATTATGTAAGGGAAAATAAATTATATTTTGAAACCCACAAATGAATTAATTCTCTCATGTCTGTTAAAGTTTTGATTATGGTGTGTTGGTTTTAGTGCAGAACAAGAAGGTATCAATGCCACTCCCACCGAAGTGAGCCAGTTTGTTGATTTTGTTAGAAGGAATAAACTTCAATCGGAGAACTTTACTATCGGGCAAAATCAATGTAAGTTTTGCTGTGGTTACTTATTGAAGGGCTTTTATTGCTTGCAAGTATAGTGAGGTGTTGATACGAGTGAATTCATAGTTTTCTTTTAGAAATTTAGTTTATTTTTCTTGAATTTGGCATAGAAATTCGTCTCAGTTAGGATCATGTGCTCTCATATTGAAGCCTGCAGCTCAATTTATGCAGCCTAGCCGAACTATTAAGGATATTTAGTTTTGTGCTCTTGACTTATCAAATGTGCTCCTCCTCGCAAATGTAGTGCAAGAATGACTGATCGAACCCTTAAATGTGTTTCCAGAACATTTCATCTCTGCCCTTTTGAGTTTATGCATTATCGACCGAATCAAATAGGATTTCTGCTTGCTTTGTTGTGTTTGTGATCCATTGATGCGTATTCTGCCTTCCCAGTTCCTTTGTTTCCCATTATACTAGAAGGATTAGATAAGAACATACCAGTCACTCTTGTTTCTTGTATTTGGAAAAGAAGTAGATAGGTGAACTTGTAACTCTGTTATGTGCAATATTTTAATTTCATAGACATTCTAGCAGTTACAGATGAGAACATTCATTAGTTTCCAAGACAAACTAGATTGCAGAATTGTTATTTTTATTTTGTTTCAATAAGATTAAGGCTTTCTTATGACTAGAATGATGAGAACAATCTCCAGTCAGAATTGTGATCTTCTAAAGTCAAAGTATGCTGTTTGTGCAAGTCATTGCAGCTTTCCTTGATACTAGCATTTATGCGGACCTGACTGCAATTGCTTGGAAAATGCCCCATGCCTTATAACATCACACATCCCACTATTTTTTTTCTTGCACCATATCATTGTATATTTTTTCTTGTTCTCTTTGTAATATTTATCTTACAGATCCTGAATTGGGTGGACAGATGTGGTCACGTCCATTCATGAGAATTGTTTCTGTGCAAGGTCTGTGACTGCATCAGAACCTGCTGGTGAAGGTGCCATCATCATGCATACTTCAGCATTCCTTTTCGTTGCCTTGTAAGCCCCTTGCTGTTTGTTCTGATATTTTTAGTTTTGACTTTCATATCTGAACAGATTTGGGCTGCTAATGTGAAGAAGTTGAAATTCACCTTGTCTTTTTCATTCTGTGAATGTGGCACTGGCAGGTATGATGGCTCAATTGGTGCAGCATCCCGTGCTATGGTGGCTGTCGATCAGTTTGCTTGGCAGCTTGGGCGAAGAAATCTGTAACTCATTTTCTACAATGGTACTGGTGTAAGTGTCCTGCTTTGTTAGAGGTTCCTTAAATGGGTTTAGGTTTTTATCTTGTAAAATTAGTTGCTGATGTTGTTGTTGTTTGTCAGAATATCTTATCATAAGCTTACTGGATCATTAAATGTAGCTGTTATCTGTGTCGAGTTGTTTATGTCGACTCCATCCAAGTTTGTGACAGGAATCATCGCCACCCAGTTTCCTTCAAATCTGAGCATTGTTTTTTATTCTAACGAAAGTAATTACAAATTATCCACATCCCGCAAGGTGGCAATGGTAGAAATCGAAGATGTCAAAACTCTTGCTCCTTTTAATTTTTCTTTTGATGTACAGTCGGAAATGATGCTGTTTTTATCGCATGCCTAGGTAAATTGGCATGTAAATAACTTTCTGAGCTGTTAGGTTGTAGTGCTGCTGGACAATGCATGCTTATGCAAAGGCAAATCATGTGTTGGAAAGCTAGCTGGGTCCGCAAGGTTTAACAGTGGCTAATTTTTGCTCCATCATAGATTACGGTTCTAACTTCCCTTTTATATGCATATATAATCTCTCTATATGATATTTAAATTTATGTATCATTTGACAAGCACGTGTATATTAGCCATGAATGTTTTAAAAACTATTTTAATACAATAAAATCCTCATAAGGTTTTATGGAAAACATTTTTGTTACACGTGATTTGTCTTTTCCCGATCTAGCTTCACTACAGGGCCTTCTTTCGTAGTACTCCAATCCTCGTAGTCATATTTCAGGCACAACCTCCTCCGATGGGCGAATGAACTTTCCTGAAATTTAATAAAATCAAAAAGGCTATGCTGGCAGAAAGAGCTGAGGCACATCAGCGAAGCAACCTCTCTTGCATGCCCAATAACTTCTATTTTTTTTTATTGAATTACTTTAAAAGGCCAATCTATCTCTCCAATAACTTGATTGCAAATAAATAACTTGATTGCAAATAAATAAATAAGGTGAAAACACAAAATTGCCCTTAAATTAAAGTCTAAAAAATATTAGATAGAAGTTAATTCTGTGATTTTATTGTACTAAGAATAATAAAATTACCCAAATACTCTCAATTGCAAAGCTCGATTAATTTTGACATAAAAAGCGAGATAGTGATTAAATTATTAATCGACAATCAAATATTTAAGTGTTTTTTGAAAGAGAGTGAAGGTTTTTCATTGTTTTTTTTAAATTAAAACACATTTATATTCCCATTAAAAATGAAAAAAAAAATATTTTACTCTTTTCTAACATGATTTGAGACCAAACAAATATATTATTTTACTATTTACAATTCACGGTAAATTCTCATAATGAAAACTTTACACTATATTTATTTTAAATTAAAATTTTTGATATTTTTAGATCATTTTAATTTATCGATGTCAAAAATATTTTTTAATAAATAAATAAATATTATTTTATTGCATTTTTTAACAAAAAAAACACTTTAAAAAAAAACTTCAACAACACTCAAAAATACACAAACATCTCAAACGGGTCAATAACAAAGGGTTTTTAATTCTTTTAATAGCTTGTTTGTTAATATAACAGTAATTATTTTTTAGAATTTTTTAAATATTAATACATTAAAATAATTTAAGAATATATAAAAAAATAAATATTTCTAGAAACACTTTTAAAATATATAAAAATAAGAAATAAGATGAAACTTTAATTTTTGCGGCGTAGCCGTACATAATCATATTTTTAAATATTCAAATATAATAATATTAAAAATCAATTTTACAAAATAAAAAATATTATTTTAATGTATTTATTTTTTTAAATAAAATAGAAAAAAAGCCCCGTCATCCCCACGTGGCTTCCCGTCAAACACTTTATACCAAAAACACAGCCTGCAAATCAGTAAAGGAGCCCATGTTCCTTGTCCTTTGTCCTCTCTCTCTTCTTACAAAATGCACAGTGAAGACCCTCGCTGAAACGCGCGCACAGACAAACACTTTCTTGAAAAACCAGCCTGCTCCCCCACTCTCTCAGCGAGTAGTTACTTTGTCTCATTCTCGCATCTAATTTCGATCAGCATTTTCATTTTCAATTGCCCTTTACTCAACAACATTAGTAATAATCACTTGAAAAACAGAACCATATGTGATTTTCACCATTTCTCTCTAGATCTTCGAATTTTAAAAAGATCGTAACCTTACAAGAACCCATCTCATTTCTTTACTTAAATAAAAGCCCACTTCACCGAATTCTCATTAGTTTCATATAAATGCAATGCCTCTCAGTTTTAGATCTGAAAGTTGAAGCTTTGAGGGGGCAGTGATGTAATTCGGGTGGCATTTTGTTGCGAGTGACATTTAAAGAGGAGAGATGGGATCAAGTGGAAGCAAGGCATATCGTGGTGGTGCGCCGTCGTCGTCGTCAAGTGGAAGTGAAAGGAAGGGAAAATCTAAGGGGAGGAGTAAGGTTTTTCAGTCTTCTTGTCTGGGTTCTTCTTGCGGATCTCGGGATAGTACCAGTGGTGACCATGTCAGTCACTCTACCATTGTTCCATCTTTAACTTCTCTGGTTGTCTTACTTTTAGTTTTCTCAATTTTAATGCAGTTTAGTTCTTTTGTTTATTTACCACTCGTATGCAATGTCGATGTAAAATGCACGTCTTTTATTGAATTGTGGAAAATATGTTAACGTATCTTTTTAGGACTTGTGTTTATTGAGTATCATCATTGTTATGCTGCTATCATTGATTTGTAGGAATGGCGTGAGAGTTTATTGGTTATAGGTTTTTGAAGGACTAAAATAATTTTACCCATGCTCTTTTTTTAGGTCTCTGATAATGGGAATAAAGAAAATAATGAAGGAAATGCTTCGTCTACTAACCGGAATGAAATAGACTCCGATGAGGTTAAAATTGAGTGTTATGGAAAGGTTAGAGAGGAGCAATCTGATGAAATGCCTTGTATATCTTCCGATGTTGAGCTCGATGAATGGAATCAAACAAGTATCTCAAATACTTCCTCTACAACAGGTAGCAGCTCTGCTCGAGCTGCTGCTCCTACACAGTCATTGACCTTTCCAAGTCGGCTTCTTTCTCGCTTGAGTTTTATTCCTGGTAATGTGAGTTTTAGGTTGAGCAGGGCAGTGAGTTTAGGGTCGTCAAGGGCATATCACACTCATCCTAGTGGTCCCAGAATGTTTGACGGTGAAGATGAGATTCGCCATTGTTCAGAGTCTGCCAATTCAGTTGTTGATGGAAATGGAAATGAAATACAACAAATTAGTGATTTATTGGCTACATCCCTGGTGAATAGAACTGCTGCACATCATCATGAAGATACGTCTGCTGGATTGCAGTTGCATAGTCAAGCATCTGATCTCTTAGACAATATGCAAGAAAACCAGAATATTTTTTCAACTCGCAATTCAGGAAGAGATGGGGGTGGAAATAGAGTGGGGGTTGATGCAAACTTACGTTCTCCTAGACTATTCAATGACATGGATGGGATTGAGACTAGACTTTCTGATAGGCGAACTGGAGCACGCGAACCTGCTGAGCGTAATGTTCATTTTAGCCGAACCTTAAGTGTTGGAAGACTTCGTGATAGAGTTCTTCGCCGGTCATCACTACCTGACCGTACATTTTTTCCTTTGCAACAAGAGAGAGAAATCAGAGGTTCTAGCCAGGGTAGGGGGAGACAGGCAGTGGGTGGGGAGATGAGGGTGTCAGAATCTGAAGGGAATGCTCTAGCCTCTACAACTGCACCGGGTTATCCTTCATCTGGCATGTCTAGCTCACTCAGCATTCAAGATCATGAGTTGGAAACCTCTCGAACAAGAGAAGCCAGGTATCATGACTTGGTAGAGCACAGATCAAATTTCCTTGAACGGAGGAGAAGAATACGATCTCAGGTATGTAAATTGTGTATACATATTTTCATCTATAGAACACATTGGGCTTGGCTTGTAACTTCTTAGGTTGAACACTGAGTATTATATATGTTGGTGAACAGTATGTGGTGAAGTAGTGAATGCTTTCTACATATTATGGTCTTGTTTGGGATTGAATTGGGTCAAAGCCATTCCTGTTGCTTATATAAAATTAAAATTTCCTGCCTTGTGCTTACCTGCTGTTGGAACAGCTTTCACCCTGAAAGGCAATAAAAGGGACCCATCTATACCTGGGCTAAATCTCATGTCTCTTTCAGCCTTACTTCCCTTTATACTTTCTTTACCTTTCCAGTGCTTGAAATTGCACAAATTACTGACCATTGCATCAAAATGTTTAGGTTCACGCCCTTCAGAGGTTGGGAAGCCGTTTTGAAAACCTCTCTGGACATGAGAGGACTTGTATTTTATCTGGTCAACACAGATCAGGTCGCTGTACATGTCGTGTAAATAATCGAGATGCAAACTTAAATGATGACACAAATGCCAGGGCTAGCATATCAAGAATTGTCATGTTAGCCGAAGCTCTATTTGAGGTGATAGGCTGTTAGCTTTGTGCTGTTTATCCACCAGTTCTTATCTCCAATTTTTTCTCCTTTTTTTAACTAGATCTTTGGAAGTTGAATCTTTTACATGGTGTAATCAGGTTCTGGATGAAATTCATCAGCAATCAGTTGTATTGTCCTCTCGTCCTTCTATGTCTTCACTTGGATCTGTACCCGCGCCTAATGAAATAGTGGAATCTTTGCCAGTTAAATTATATGCCAAGTCCCAGAAACATCAGAATGAGGATACAGCTCAGTAAGTAGCCATATCTGCTGACCAGATTATATGTCTTCACTTGGAAGTGACTAAATTTTTGTTTGAATAACTTAAATACAACAATGGATGCGTATCTAATGCATTTATATGGTTTTTAGTGCAAATAATTTGTAATCCTGGCTTCTGATTTTACATCAAGGCCAATATAGTGAAGGTTCTGTGTAGATACATTTCAGGGTTGGCAGTTGACAGTGATGATTTCTATTTATTTCCTGAAGCCACAAAATTTAAGGTAACTGCTTGTATCACCGACATCTAGAAAAAATGCAATCTGGTTAACTGTTGATGAAAAACTCTACAAAGACTGCTTCTGATCAAGTATCTAAAGTGCCTGCCAGGCTTGCGCTTACCTTCACAAAATGAGAAATCCCATTGCTGCGACAAAGTGTTAGTCTAATACCTTGGGAACCATATCTCCTGTTATCTCCTCCATGTAGTAACTTAAATCTCCACAATCCCTAATCAGCCTGCTGTGCCAGTAATTAAGCCCTTATTTTCTCCAGTTTCAATGTTGCCAATATTAAGTCTTTTGCACTCCAAAAGGAACCCTACAACCTGATTTGAATGTTCCATTGAATAAATGCCTTGAAGGGATGCCGTGTTTATTCTTATCCCTCTACATTGCAACTTGTGGATTTCACATCTGTTCCATGTCTGATTGTGTTGACATGGTCACGCAGGTATCTTGAGGAAATTGCAAACTCCGAGCAATGTATTGTGATGACATATATAACTGCTACTCCATTTCCTTAAATCTCCTATTCTACATGTCGACAGCTACATTGAAACCATCTAATGTATTATATAGTTAAGCTGTCGACATATTCCATGTACAGCTAGTTACCTTCATATTAAGTACCACATAAAGCTTACTTCAATAAAGTTTGTGATCTTTACATAAAAAATGTCATATTGTGTGTAAGAATTATTTTTTACTACCTGCAATCTGTGTAAATTTTTAATGCTTGTTCCAGGTTAGAAGGTTCACCAAGCAGTGTTTCTTCTTTCTGTTTACATAATCTTGTTATTTTCATTACTTTGTTTTATGCTTTTCCTATTGAAGTCAATGAAGTTTGATTGAATGTTTATATTGCATCATTGTCTCTTTATCATGATTGTCTTTGTACTTATGCTCCTCTCCCCTTTCGCCATTTTAATAACAGATGTTACATATGCCTTGTGGAATATGAGGAAGGAGACAGCATGCGAGTATTGCCTTGCCATCATGAATTCCACAGAACATGTGTAGACAAGTGGCTTAAGGAGATTCACAGGTATTCTTTTTGAGCCCTGAATTTATAACTAACAGCCTTTAAAAACATGCATGTTTAAAATAAATTCTTTAGTAGTAAAACCATACAATTCTTATCTGTTCCCGCTTAATTTTTCTTAGGCAATGTTAAAGGAGGACAGTTCTGTAGAAAATTTGAGATTATAAAATTTGTATTTGCAGTTGTACACATGACTCACATGTTGGGTCACTGACTAGTGATGCTAGTATAAGTTGATAAAACTGACTGAAGGTTACACAATGTTGACTAGAATGCCAGGCACAACTATCAGAATGGCTCCAAAATTTCGTTTGTTGCCAGATCAGAGCAACTATTCAGAACTTCCAGTGTATTTTCACTCTGTCGCATTCATGTGGGGTGCTTGTCTATTGTAAGTGGGCCCCAAATGATCTAACAGAGGGTGCACTTCGCGAAAGCACTACATGATTCCTCGTATCATAAGGCTTATCAAATTTGTATCATTTGACCTTGTTCTAGTTGAATCACTAGAAATCTTAAAATGGATCTGGACTTTTGGGTTTTTCTGGGTGCTGTGAGTTCTGTGTATCTTTCAAATACGGAGCAACAGATTTTTTGTTGGTATTTGCTTGATAGCAACCTCAAGGCTGGCCTGATATACTGTTTTGTTGAATTTTTTTCATATCTAATGGCTTGCCTGACCTGTATAATTTAGTGCAAATTGTAACCTGTAAGAGGAAATATGTTAATAATGCGACAACACCGGGTCTTAAAAGTCACAACTTATAACCACTGGTTGTCCCCATGAGAACATCATCATGCAGAAGATTAAATGCTTTGCATGCTAGCTGCTGGTATAATGTCAGATTGCTCTCTCTTTAAGTTTTAATGTTATTTTGGCAGTGTATTATCTAATTTTTTGCCTTACTCTTTAATGGTTTGCAGGGTATGTCCACTTTGTCGTGGCGATATTTGTAGATCTGAATCATCGCCGGATGAGAACGAAAACTAAGGCGACCAGTTTACAAGCAGCTACCTGATGACCTCAGGAACTCCTGCCGTCACCAAGTTCTCCAGCGTGACAAATGTCTCAAAAGTTCAGTCCTTTTCTAACAGCACAGGTGATTTTTATGTGGTTTCAGTGCAAGCTGATTAACGTTAAATTCTGGTCGAAATGGACTGAACTACTTGCATTTGCAATATCTTTGGCCTGAACCATGGCTTGAGGTGGTCGGCGGTATGTGGGGTGGGATTTTTGTTCGTCCCATGTTTTCACTTGGTCTAGAAACCCAAAAGACATATTCAGTAAAGAGGCTCTTCTATCATATTGAAAACATCAAGCATCTAATATCAGTCCTTGCATTATTTTGGTGCTCCTTCTCTAAGGAATCCAACTTGGAACGATTTCTTTTGTTCACCACCGTCTGTTTTTTTCCCGACAGCCGTACAAAATTTGGTGATCCCGACATTTGATTCAATCAGTTATCTTCTCCACTTGAAACCGCTATATTACTCCTACGACCACTAACTTTGTCGACGTGGCATTTATCTTAATTATTTAAACCACAAATTCTAAAACTATCAACTAACACGTGTTTCACTCACTAAAACTCACCCTATATAAGAAAAGGTAAAATTAAAATATTAATCTCAACAACATTACCTTGGATTGCAAGGCATGTCCAACAGACTTAACAAAACTCAATTTATAACATTTCATTGGATAAAAATTGGAAGATCAATAAAGGCTATACGAACCCTCGAACTCTAGATAATAACTCTTGCTGGAATTTGTTGATAAAAGTAGAATCTCATTTTTTGACAATGTTATGTGGTAACCCATATAGTTCTAGAATATTTTTAGGAAATGCTTGTATTACATGTAGGATAATAAATGGATTTGTCATTGATATAAAATGTATATGCTTGAATAATATATACACCATGACCAGGATCACAAAGCACCAATTATAATAGGGTAGTCTTTTATAGAGCTTATAAAGATAGATGATCAAAGCCAAATTTATAGAGCTTATAAAGATAAATAATCAAGACCAATTTGGCACAAGTAGGTATAATATTATTTATTTTTGCATTGTTTTACTTCAAATTTCACACCCACCAAAAAAAAAATCCTTCAAAACTCTTCTTAATATTTTTTCTTACACAGAATTCCTTTTTAGAGCGCTTTCATGAAAGTGTTGTAGGACAAAAAGTCTTTCTTTTAAGTCCTGTTTGACAATGCATTTCAAAAATATTTATGAAAAAAAATAATTTTTTTTAAATAAAGTTTTTTTTATAGTTTTAGATAATTTGTATGTGCTGATATTAAAAATAATTTTATAAAAAATAAAAAATATTATTTTGATACATTTCTAAATGAAAAATACAAAAATAACCTTAAGCACACTACCAAATAAACACTTAAGCTGATAGAGCTAGATCATTTTGCTTTGTCCCCAAGAGGTGCAGCGTGATGACAAAGGGCTTGAGATGTGCACAATAAATCTTGAGTTTGAGTCAGAACGCGCACCTCTTGTAAGAGCCTAGGACAACCAGAGTTTTACCCGCTCATCTGAGTCTACAAAATATAATTTTTAAGAAGTGAAGTTTTCTCGAATCCAAAATAAAAAATGACAACCAATGAATTTACCTTTTTATGTTGGAAATAAAAAGAGTCTTGTCCGAGAGAAAGCAAGCAGAGAGAGAGAGAGAGAGAGAGAGATAAATATTATGTAAAGGGTCCATGTATTATACATGGACCCTTTACATAATCATATATTTTTATTTAAAGAAGCCCAAAATAAAATAAATAAAAATAAAAATAAAAATAAAGCCCAACTCCACACAGAGCAGACAAGTCACAGAGAATGCGTTGCCTTGCCTGAGAAAGAAAGAGAGAAACAAACGCCATGAACCAAAACTGTTATAAAAAATAAAATTTACAAACCTTCTTCAGCTCCAAATTCTACACAGAGACTACTGACTCCGAATGTAAAATAAAAAAAATAAAATGAACACAAATAACAGTAATCAAGATCTCCTCATCAACCCCCAGCAAACCCAAATCCCCCAACCCGACCCGTATTCTCACCTACCCCACCCCGTCCAACCAGGCCCTAGCCCTAGCCCTCACCCTCAAACCCGCCGTCCTCGAGGCTTCGCCGCTACTGCCGCCGCAGCCGCCGCAGCTGCATCAGCTGATAGCACCCCCGCTGTTTCATCTCCCAGTGCCTCAGGAAAAGGTAAGAGAGAAAGAGAAAAAGAAAAGGAGAGAACCAAACTTCGAGAACGACACCGTCGTGCTATTACAAGCAGAATGCTCGCTGGTCTAAGACAGTACGGTGATTTCCCTCTCCCAGCGCGTGCTGATATGAATGATGTTCTCGCTGCTTTAGCGCGTGAGGCTGGTTGGACGGTTGAAGCGGATGGCACCACTTTTCGCCAATCGCCTCCTCCTTCACATACGGTTAGCATGCTTGTCGTTTACTTGAATTAGGGTTTCGTGATGTTGATAATTAGGGTTTTGATTGATAATTTGTAATTACTCTGTTTGAGAAGGGATCATTTGGAGTGAGGCCAGTGGAAAGTCCATTGCTAAAGAATTGTGCGGTGAAAGAGTGTCAGCCGTCGGTTCTTAGAATTGATGAGAGCTTGTCACCGGGGTCGCTTGATTCGATGGTGATTAGTGAGAGAGAGAATTCGAGGAATGAGAAGTACACAAGTGCGAGTCCGATTAATTCTGTCATTGAATGCTTGGATGCTGATCAGGTAACTGATTGATTTATTGAATTTGATGTAAAATGGAATATGTTTGTTTGATAGTGTGGTTGATTGGTGGGTGTGTTTGCGGTGCAGCTTATACAAGATGTTCATTCTGGCATGCACCAAAACGATTTCACAGAGAATTCTCGTGTCCCTGTTTATGTAATGCTTGCAGTAAGTTTATGGTTTGATTTGAATTGTTGAATGTAGTTGTATTTATTTTTGTGTCATTCTGTTTACATTTTGTGCAAGCATTGGCTGTCTCTTCAGTGTTGATCTCCTAATGTTTTCCGTGAATGCTAATTTCTTGAATCATGGTGGCAGAATGGGTTTATCAACAATTGCTGCCAGTTGATTGATCCGCAAGGAGTTAGACAAGAGTTAAGTCACATGAAGTCTTTAGATGTGGATGGCGTGGTTGTGGAGTGCTGGTGGGGAGTTGTTGAAGCATGGAGTCCTCAGAAGTATGTGTGGTCTGGCTATAGGGAATTGTTTAACATTATCCAAGAATTCAAGTTGAAGTTGCAAGTGAGTTCTAATGATTTATTTGACTTGTATGTGCATGTACTCTAATAAAAAAAAGATTAGTGTACACTTAATCATTCCATTCTGGTTCTTTTAATGTGTATTTTTATCCTTTCCCCAGCAAAAGTGATGTTATATGTTTTTGTCTAAATGGAATCGACCTGTTATTTTGGTTGGAAATTGGAATCTAATGGAGACCATCATAAAGCATGAAACTTACAACTCAAGCTGAAGAAACTTATTCCATGGTCACCGCCAACCGCTTTTGCTCCCAAATTTTTGGGGTTGCTTTTTCCAATAAACATTGGCATCAAAATAACATTCATCGTTAAATTGCTTATTCTATATGATCATGATTTTCTTAAATCATTTTTAAACAAATAGTTTTTTCCACTACTGCAAAGCATGACTTTGAGGACCTTTCTGGTGGAAGCGTCAATTCTTTCCTTGAATTCTTATGCTCCTTTGGTTTTCTTATGAGAAAATGTATTTATTTTATCAGATACTTTCTTCACCTGTTTCCTCATTAAATGCTCTGTTCTTATATGGAAAACACCTTTCTGCTGGTTGTTGAATGGTATTTAAATCTCAAACCTGTCTTAAATCTTGAAGGTTCTAATGGCATTTCATGAATATGGAGGAAATGACTCTGGCGATGTTTTGATCTCCCTCCCCCAATGGGTCTTAGAAATTGGGAAAGATAACCAGGACATATTTTTCACAGATCGTGAAGGAAGGAGGAACACTGAATGTCTATCTTGGGGCATTGACAAAGAGCGAGTTCTAAAGGGAAGAACTGGTATAGAGGTATATATAAAAAAAATTCCATGTAGCCACCAACATCTTCGTCTTCTTCTGTTTTTTTTTTTCCATGGTGTTTTTATTTAGCATCTATTACATCATAGTCTCTATATGTCACTTCTTCCTCTTGCCGCCGCCACCGTCTCTCTCTCAAATTAGTAATTATAAAATGTAGGCTTTTAGTAATAGAACCTAATATTGTACTATCAACACTACCTTAGGCGAATGATGCAAAATAATGCATTTTCATGTTAGAGTAGGGGGTTGTTCATTTACTTTTCCGTTTACTTGATGAAGCTAACTAGATTTCACTGTATCTAGTTCTATGAGGGATTATAGGATAGGCATAACTTATGTGAAAAGAGTAAAGAAATAGAAAGGTTTGGAAGAAAAGACTTTAAGGCATGCTTTCACTGGCCTTATAGCTCTATGCTGAGTACACCAAACTCAAGTCATTGAACGTATTTTCTGTACCTTATGGCACCTGCATTTATTTGTATTTCATATAGTGATTCTTAAGTATATGCAGGTTTATTTTGATTTCATGCGAAGCTTCCGGACAGAGTTTAATGACTTGTTCACAGAGGGTCTTATTACTGCTATCGAAATTGGACTTGGACCGTCTGGGGAGCTGAAGTATCCATCCTTTTCAGAAAGGTTAGGATGGAGGTATCCTGGTATCGGTGAGTTTCAGGTATCTTTTTATGTTAACCCATGATATGCATGTCTCTCTCCTGTGCAGTATTTGTTTGAAGTTCATTGCAAAGCTTTTGACTTTTAGTGGGTCATGTACGTTGACTGTAATGGACAATTGGCTGGAGAAATTTTACCTTTTAACTTTTCTACTGCTTGAAGTCTATCTTTATTGTGTATTTACAGCTAAATCTTTGTCATATTGATTGGGATTGAATTCGAAGTTTGATTCATCTACCAATACCGGTGAAAATAGACATGAAGGCTGGATATGTAGGTTTCTTGTGCTGATGACAATCTATGGTTCTCAAAAATGAAGAAAAAAATTTAAAACCTTCTTTAGTTTATTTTTGGTACAGTGAAAGTGGTTCTGGGTTCTGTCTCATGCAATTGGTTGTGTTATTTGATAATCCTTCTTTATAAAATGCATCAGCTTATCAGCAGCCTCATTGTCCGCAAGAGACTTGATCCGTACGAGTACTTGCTCTTATGCAACCACCAGCTTGTGAGCTATCTGCATTTCATTGGTTGCCTTATAGTATTCTTGTGGGAGTTACCTACTTATATTGTTTATTTAAAGTATAGCAGTTTAGTTTTTTATTTTGGGATGTAGTTCTGAAAGAAGAATATATCCAACTTTAGCTAGTGCTGCATCATGGATGGCAATATTCTGTTAATATGCTATGTTCAAGCTTGGGAACCCTAGGTTGATGCTGTGCATTGTTTATGTAATTCGCTCCTTATATTCTTGCTCTCTGTTACTGGTTCTTCTTATGCATATGGTTTCTTTATAGTTCGATTTTAGTTGATGTTCATTGTGGATGACCAATGCTGAATGCTTCTGTACAGTGCTATGATAAATATTCACAACAAAATCTTCGCAAAGCAGCTAAATTGCGTGGACATTCATTTTGGGCTAGGGGTCCTGATAATGCTGGTCAGTATAATTCAAGGCCACATGAAACTGGATTCTTCTGTGAACGAGGTGATTATGATAGCTACTTTGGTCGCTTTTTCCTCCATTGGTATTCCCAGTCACTGATAGACCATGCCGATAATGTTTTGTCTCTCGCAAGCTTTGCATTTGAGGATACAAAAATCATCGTCAAGGTTTGTGCATTTAGAACTTGTTGAACTGAGTTTTAGAATGATTTTGTACTAGTGTTAGGAATGCTAGGCTTTTACTAATCCACTTAAAAGATCCCTATGATCCATATCCTAGAGAAATCCACGGTCTATGTTGGTATGCTTTGCATTTATTTTGTTTTATTTTTACTGGGACAATAATACAACAGGAAGGAATGGTTGGGGTATGAGGAATTAGTATACTGATTTGCTTTCCTCCTTCCCCTTTTTTAGTTATGCAGTGTTGTAACCAAAAAAACAGAGAATATATTTTGCAATTGACACAAGACCTGATATCCAATTGTCTTAATTAGAGATTTACAATTGTAAAAAAATAATTCTATTTCTAACTAATAGAAATTGAATATATTTCAGCCTCTAGATACTATTTAGAAATAGGTAAATGAATAAAATAATATCCACAATCTGCCCAGCGTGCTTTCTCACATCACTTTTATGGCGATACAATTGCTACCACCACCGTCATCATGCACCACCCACTTTCAGTGTCCACTACTATTATGTCCCAGATCAATTCTAGATGCATCCAAAGAGATGCTCAAATCCTTTCTCAGGGGGCTGGGGACTCTTGGGAGGGTGGTAGTTTTGAGAAATATGCTATCTTGAACAATTTTAGCACCAAAAGATTTATTAAACTGTATAGCAAACCATGAGCCCACGAATCAAATTAAGCTGAGACAATGTACCAAAACCTGCCCTCCTTGATCTTTCATCTCCTCTGTAAATTTTAAACAACTAGACTCCTGTCAAAAAAGCAAAGCTGGTAGAGAATTTGCCCTTCTTTCATTGCAAATGTTGTTTGATGGGGCTCTGTATTAAGGTTTAACATTGACTTCACGTTTATCTGTATCTTGCATTTTCATTTAATTCCAGACAGCTTTCTCACCATAAATTTGTCTCCTTTTCGTTGTCTCACTCATTTGCCATACAAAACCTCAGAGTCCTCCTGGGAACTGCAATTGCAAAACCATTTAGGTCTCTCAGTTTTCTTATGACAAAAGGGCCTCACACAAGTCTCTTCCTGCCACCAACCTGGCCATCCTGTCTTATTTTCCATCCCAGAAAAACACTTTTTCTTTGCCTTGATAAACACAGCTTCCGAGTTTCCTCATTTTGGTATATCAAATTCTCTGTTTGATTTTTCAACACTTATTGGATTGATACATTTCACTGACTTTTTTTCAGCCCAGGCCAACTGGATTAGTGTTTTTGTAAGTTTATAGTGTGTGTGAGATTTAACTACTTTCATTTCCAGCTGATTGATCACAAATGGTAGATTTTGGAGATGATTTTTAATGCATCTTAGAACTGTAATGAAGTGGGTGGTGGATATGGTGGTGGTTTATGCATCAACGTGATTTTACAACTGGATTTGTTTTCTATCCAAACTAACATACGGTTCCTTGTGAACTTCATTCACGCTGATGCATGTGCAGGTTCCTGCAGTTTATTGGTGGTACAGGACAGCAAGCCACGCAGCAGAGCTAACAGCAGGATACTATAATCCGACAAACCAGGATGGATATTCTCCAGTTTTTGAGGTTTTGAAGAAACACTCGGTGATCGTGAAGTTTGTCTGCTCAGGATTGCATGTTTCAGGTTTTGAGAATGATGAAGCACTTGTTGATCCAGAAGGTTTGAGTTGGCAGGTGATGTTTGTGGGATCCCATAATTTGGTTTATTCCTCGGGCTATTTTGTTTCTTAGATATTCTTAGCAACTTTTGGCACATGTTCATGAGCTACTTTAGATGTACGTGTTTGAAGGAGTTGATGAACTGTCATTTGTTCCCACAGGTTTTGAATTCTGCTTGGGACCGAGGATTAACAGTGGCTGGTGTAAATATGCTTGCCTGTTATGATAGAGATGGTTATAGGAGAGTGGTTGAGATGGCAAAGCCAAGGAATGATCCTGACCACCATCGCTTTTCATTTTTCGTGTATCAACAGCCATCAGCTTTATCTCAAGGAACAATTTGCTTTCCAGAGTTGGATTACTTTATCAAATGCATGCATGGTAAGAAGAGTAAAGCTGTCACTGTTGGTCAAAAACTTAGTCAATGGGTGGTCAGACTGCCCACTGCAAAAAAGTTGCCTCTCGTTATCTTCTGCCTACATCCATATAATTTGATTCCTGCATGGAAGAAGATCCGTGCATGTCTTGAAAGCTAATAAAGCTCAATCTCTCATGATTTGTCAGTAACTGGATCAACTTTTTATGAGAAACATCACATTGCTTAGTAATTAATTAAGAAGAGAAATGTCAGACCTTTAATATGAACACAACATGTCAATATTTACTCCCAGTTCATATGGAGATTTTTATTTTTCCATCTATTTTTTTCCAGTCCAATGTAATGTTAAATCCTAAGTCACTATCTGCAGGTGGGATAACGGGTGATCTAGTATCCTGACGGGGTGTGGATTTTACTCTTTAATAAAAGGGCAAGCACAGCAGCTAGCTTCAACTGCAGCAGGTCGGATGATGGTAGTATGCAGGGCATAGAAGCATAACTGCGATTCCAAGCGCAGTATTCTGTAAGATTCCTTCGAATTCTTTGTAAATTATGTTATCTTGGTCTGCCTGTGAAAGCAGGACAGAGTCAATTAGGCGGGCATGAGGATAATCTCAATTTAAGATTTAGCATTTTGTTCATGGAATCAGAAATGCAAGTAATGAGATCCCCCCCGATTCATCATCACCTTGTATTTTTCATGCTACCATGATTTCCATTTTTAAAGGCGCCTTTCTAAACACACGTGCTGTTTCCCCCCACATAACTGTGATTCCCATGTGATTAATATGGCTATAAACCCAGGGTAAAATCTAAAAGAAAAATGATAGATAAAGCAAAAGAAAAGGAGGTCGATGAATGAACTTGATTTGAAATCGAAAATAACAATATAGAGTTCTGCCTTTGAAATTCCAATAGTTTGAAAATATTTGGTACACGAGAAGTGAAACTGGAGCTGTCATTGTACAGTGGCATTGGGTGCAGTTTGAAGTGCCTGGAATTAAATAAACTTCCTTTTCTTTTCCTTCTTTTTTGTCTCTCAAAAACTCGATAAATAGACCAGGATTTTAATTGACTGGACCAGCATTAAGTGCTCCCCCTCCTCCATTATTTATAATTATATTACAAACCAAATCCACTTCCATTACTTAACTCGTACAAGTCAATAAGGGATTTGTAACTGTACTTTCGAAGCTTCGCTTGAATGATGGGCTTTCTCTCTGTATTGTAATTTTGATGGGAAAATTACTCTTAGCATTACTGTTATATTCTGTATAATGATTGCTGCGAAATAACGAAATTGCTACTAAAAAAACTCGTCTCTTTGCCAAATATAAAACCCTAGCCACATCGTTGCTGCGAGAGAGAAAAAAATCTGAATTTAGAATCGTCAAGAAGGACTTGTCTCTACGGGTGAAAAATAATACAAAAACAACCCGATTGCCTTCGACCTCAAATTGAAGGAGTAAAATATCCAATCAGGCAAACCCATCGGGAACGGGTAACAGAGGAAATCCACGATGTGATTTACAGCTTTCTATTCTCCAGCAGCCCCTCATTCCTGTATTCCCATGCTTCCTCGATCATGTTTAAATAATAATGGAGACAGAAGACAACGCTGGTGGGGCTGTTTTGTTGACCAGCCCTGTTTAATTTTTGTTGTACGGCGATATCAAGATGGTCTAGTTTTAGATGTGTTTTTTTAATATTGTCCGTTTTAGATTTTATTTATTTGTTATTTTTAAAATTATATAAATATTATTATGTCAATAAAATTTTCAATAAACTATCTTATTTAAAAACTAAAGATGTTAGATGAAGTTCTAAAATATGACTTTGATGTCATATCAAAAAATTATTTTATGATAGCAAGATGGATTAGCAATTGAGTACTACAAAAAAACCTCTATGAAGAAAAGTAAAAATAATAATAATGAGAGGACAATTTTAACATAAAAATATAAATTTTAAAAACTCAAATCACCATTTTTCTTGTCAATTTTAATTTTATTTTTTATATAAATAAAAATAAATTCTAAAAATGGACACACGGCAGCATGCTGGAACTGGCTAGCTATGATTAACAGTAAATGTTGTATCTGACTGTCGAACTCAGGGTTGGTGAAAAGAGAGGAGAGGAGCTCTGTTAAAAAGTGAAAATTTTCGAGATAAAACAGAGAGAAAGCAATCGCTACTCGCTAGTTCTCTCTCTCTCTCTCTCGTTATCAGATGATTCGATCTTCATTGTTCTTGACGATTTCCTCTCTCCTCTCTCTACAAGAGAGTCCTACCCTGGTGCTGTTCTGTTTCTTATAAATGCTAGTAGAATGTGCCCTGTTCACA
Source organism: Salix caprea (assembly GCA_964035475.1). NCBI lineage: Eukaryota > Viridiplantae > Streptophyta > Magnoliopsida > Malpighiales > Salicaceae > Salix > Salix caprea. The sequence goes on along the minus strand of OZ037759.1, from coordinate 6,995,122 downwards.
TATAATAAATGTGAAATTTCCTTGGTGGGCTCATATTTCAAGTGAAGTTACTCTCATTACTGTAATTCTACTCGTATTTTCAAGCAAGAAGCCTCCCTCCCAACACGTGCCATGTTTCATGTCTCTTCTCCAAATGCAGAAGAAGCTTTGAAGAATTGCAGCTACTCAGCCACATGAACGCTGTTCTTGAATGACTCACCTCTACAGAGGTACGTCTCTCTACCAACCATTTACCTTTCCTTCATTTTAATCGTCTTTTTTTAAATCCACACTAGTTTTTAAGAAAAGTTTTTATCTTTTCATCTTTCTCTTTCTGGATTATGTGACTGCTTCTTCTCTTCTTGTTTCATCCAAGGCATTGTCTGGCTCATATTTAGGAATTTTGGAGGACACCTGTTTTTCTCTTCTGCATAGGTGTACAAAAAGCAAGCAGAGTGTTTCCCAGATTGCAATTTGAAGATTTGAACTGAACTTTGATTTGGATTTGGGTCTTTCCTTTTCTATAACCAAAGACTCTTTTTTTCTTCTCACTTGCTGTTTTAAGATACTGGTAGTACAGTGCAATGAATCTAGCTTGAGTCATTCATGGCAGTTGTCTTTTTTTCTTCTTCAACTTTTTGACTGCCAATCCAAAAAAGCTTTCATAATCATCCAATACACAATCATCACTGCTTTACTCTTCAACCTCCATTGTAACCAGGTTTAATTTAATGGTTGCAACTTTTATTTCTCTCTCTGTGTCCTTTCCTTTTTTTTTATCCTTTACTCTCCTTTGTTTTTTCCCTTACCTTCCAGTCTACTTTCTAGCTAACAGTCTATACATAAAACTGAGGCTAAGAAGCTTCGTTTTTTTACGGTGAAATGAAACAAAGGAGGAAAAAGACGTCTCTCTCTCTCTCTCTCTCTCTCTCTAATTGAAAAGTGATTTAGAGATTACAATGTCGAAAGAGCAATTTCCATTTGCCATGGTGTGCAGCCAGAAAACAGTTTGAATGTTTATGATAGACCCTGCCGTGAATTTTGTAGCGGTGGGTGACAGTTTTCTTCTATAAAAAACAGAAAAATCAATAGTTGTATGGTGGCAATAACATGACAGTACAGACCATGAAATTTACTGGTGAGTAACAAAAGAAAACTGTTATTTTCCTACACCCCGTACATATTTATGACAACATTCTAGTCATGCTAATGGTTTGTAAACTTTTCTAGGCGGTCTTTACAATGAATTGGTTAGCATTTATTTACAAATTACTATTCCCACTTGCATTTTCCCACCTCCAAAAGTTTTTTGGTATCGACAGTGTGATCTAGTCGCACAATGCAGTGAAAATCCGCATCTTATTTTTTCCTTCTTTTTTATGGAAAAGTAAAAATTGGCATCTTGATAGTATCAGAGTTTGTTTTGTTTGTTATTATCACTTCTGTTTAAGTATAAATGTCTCTGACTGTGTTACAGCAACGTATTTGCTGTTTATTGTTTCAGGAACGGGCCTTGTTTGAAGCTTTTTGGATTGCGTCCTTGATCTTCCCGAGCTCTTTCAAAAGGGGCAGTTGTTGTTTTTCCATCCGACCCTGACAAAAGAAAAGTTGTTTCTTATCCAGAGGGATAAAGGGGAACGAGAAAGTTTACAGCGAGAAATGATGACGAGAAGATGGCTCGCTTGCTGCTCCAGGGACAGAGAGATTAGCCTCGACTTTGATGAACAGAAGAGTAAGATTTTCTCATGGTCCTTACAGTATTTTTTTTTTGGTAACACTAATAGTTTTTTAAAAATGAACTGTCTGATATTGACTGTTTTTTAATATATTTTTTATTTTTTAAAATTATTATTAACATTAACATATCTGAAAATATAAAAAAATAATTTTAAATATATAAAAATCTAAATTTTAACAAAATAAAAAAAAGTTAAGCAGCACAGCCAAACTCACCCGATTGATTGCATTACTGACACTTATTGATTAGATCTCGGCATCACTGTTAATTAGATCTCCCGTGATTTATTCACTTTAAGCTTCTTTTGTGGTTACATTTTTTTTTTTATCTTTTTTTTATAATGATGCACTGTAAGCTTAACTAGCTTCCAATCTTGTCTGTCATACCCACCACACGCGGTGAGTAATATGAAAATGAGACAACATCAGTAGGGCATAAACTTCGATCAGATTTAGGATTCATTTAAACTGTAGTTGTGTCGTGTTTTTAAAAGCAATAATTTTAAAAGTTTCTTTTTTTGATGTTTTTAAGTCTTTAGATATGTTATGTTATTTTTTTTTGATGTATTTATAAGAAAATAAAACACTTTAAAAAACTCACTTAAGAAACAAGCTCAGTTATTTTTCTTAATGAATTGGTCAATGAGGCTGCTTAATTTGTTTTCTTTTACTGGTTATTTTATTTTCCGTTGAGTTCTTGAAGATGGTGGTTTAAAAACTGTAAATAAAGGGCCAGGGTTTGTATAAGAAAATGAGTCGGCACCGTAAGGTAGCAGACTACGGAACCTGTGCAGCAGACCCCACTAGTGTTTTTAAGTTTGATAGATCGGTGGGGTTCTACACGCATCAATGGCGTTTCTATTTAATATTTAGCAGAACATTTATGGTGCCTTCTTAGCAAGGGAAGGAATGCTCGTTTCTCGGTTAGCAGCAGACATCACAGTATACACATTAAAAACTTCGTTTTTTGACCATTCATTGTCAGTACTTCCTGTAGATTTTTATTTTTATTTCACTAGAAAAAGCAAGATAATACATCTAACAAGTTGATGACATATGGGGTTATGCCATAATTTGTGGTTAAAGAGTGATGAGATATATGTGCAAAACCACATAGGTTATCTCATAATTTGAGCTTTTTTGAGTTTGCGTCCGTGACCTTTCTTGGGATGCCGAAGATGGTCTCGGAATATTGGTTATAAAGTGCACAATAATCATAGATATTATAAAAAGATGTGAAAGTAAGATATCGCTCTATGCTTCTGTGGAACTGGGCTCCAAAACTAAATATTTTGCTCATCATTATTATTTTCTTTGATCGATACAAAGAGTCCCAAATGGGAACCTTCTTGTTATTGGTTTCTGGGTGTATATATATGCTTGAATAATTGTATATTTATCTGTCTTATAGTGCACAGTGATCCTGTGAACCCATGACATCCACCATTCCACCACATTTTTGGTCTATATTGACAGATCGCTACCAAGAGCCTGTCCTCTTCTTCTTGATTTGTTCGTGGAAAGAAAAGTTGTTTGAATCTAGTGGTCCATTGGGTCTCATTCAAAGGATTTTCTGTGAAATTTCCTTTTATTGCGATCCATATAATGATTACAGAGGAAGCTTCTGCTTTGTGATGATGCATCTTTGTTGTCGGTAAAATTTGGAAAACCCTTGTTTGAAAAATCATATTCATAATTCCAATTTAAGTGTAATAATCACTTAGAAACTCATTCATCCTGTATAAGCTAAAATTGTCGCGCTACATTTGTTCCTTCTTGTCTTTTCTCAGAGCGGCATGCGCAATAGGCCCATGCTTCTTTCTTGTCGTCTTCTTCTCCCAACGCATCATCCAAATGCTAACATATATATGATGACAAATTTTATAGATGGACAAAAAAAAGTCCTTATAACTCTTTGGAAGCATATGCATTAACAGTGAAATTGGCTTGTGGTTAATGGATGAAATGGTCAACATCATCAAGCCACGTAGCTGATGCGTTTCTTATTACATACCGACAAAGTCCTGGTACATGAGGCCGGTGGAAGCTGAACCTTTGACTTGTAGCTGAGGAAAAATTCAAAAATAGGGACTGTAACCACTAATAAAAGCCCTTACTGCATGTGCTGAAACCTATATTTTCAACATTAGAGACAAACTTGGCATGTTACCTGCCCCACTCATATGCCTAGAGCTCTAGGTTTATTCCTACTAGATCTTTAGTGGTTGAGAGAGAGATATGGTGTATTTTTGTAGCACGCCGCTTGATTTTTAGTATAGCCACTTGTTTGGTAGCTATTCCAGCAGCAGCTTACAGTAATGGAGTGAGTAGTTAAGCCCTTTGAATTATGACAAGATAAAAAATGGAATAGCTTGGCAGAACTAGTAGTAGCAGCATCAGAATTTCATGTGACTTCTGATAAGAGACTTGACTTTAGTTAAAGCCTGGTATATAAATTTGTAAATCTGATTGATTGAAGCCTTATTCGGATAATACTATGAGTTGAAGAAATGGTTGATATTTTGGATCTTAAGATCAATCTTGTCAGTGGAATTTACTTAAGCTAGAAACCTCGGGCATTGTATATGTTGATTAAATATTTGAACGTATAGAAAATCCCATGACGAGACGCGTATTCATGTTTTTTTTTTTTTTTGTAAAAAAAGAAATTTCTATATAGTAGTAAATACTGGCATGTTTGTGGAAATTTTTATCCTTTGTACCACAGAACTCGTAAATCAGTAAGAGTTTATCATCTTGTTTGAACCATCAGATGTTGGGTGCATATTAACATGTTCAAATCCAAGAAGCTTGTACAACCCATGTTCCAAAAGTGCCGAATTTAAGAGTACCTCGCTTCATTTCTGTGTTTTTCTTATTGATCCAGGCGTTTTAATGGATAACTACATACTAAATTGCATTTCAGGGATATTGACATATAATGGCTTAGAGAGTTGCATTATAAACAACCAGTCTTATGAAAATGAAAGCGGAACAAGCAGAGGAGAGGGTTGTGTAAGCGACTCTTTCGATGATGATGGCTGTTCAAGCTGTTCTTCCAGCAAAGATGCTTTTGGATCATTTTCATCTAAATGGTTGAGAATGAAGAGGGATGAACATGGTTTGGATGATTGGGAGTTCGGTGGAGGCCCTCGTCACTTTTATGCTAAAGAGAAACCATGCTACTCCCTTCAATATTCAGATGTGGAGACAATGAAAGAGAAATTTGCAAAGCTGTTACTGGGTGAAGATATCACAGGAGGCCGTAATGGACTCAGCACCGCGTTGGCATTATCCAATGCTATAACAAATCTTGCAGGTAAACTATATCTCCATTTGTTCAAGCATTGATTATTTTGGCTTGCTTGCTTTCTGTAATCTTTTCACTTTATGATTTTATTTCACAATCGTTTTTTTTTCGTATAGGCCATTTAATGTTCAAGCATGCCATCTCGCTCTGTTCTACGACTGTGATGGACTAATTCATACTGATTTTCATTCATTGGGGTGATAGATATAGAGAAGTGGTAAAATAAGGTGTCAAAATTTCAATTCACACTGATTTCATTCATTGTAAGTCCTTAAATCGGCGAGGGAAAAAACGAGGAAGCAATAGTGGTGTTTTATGTATACATAAAGAGAGATACAATATTTAGTTTGAGTTCCATTATTCACTTAGATGGGATGAAATTGAAGCATGATGTAATGTTGGTGCTGTTGCTACACAATTAGTTGCATGGCGTACAGACATTCACTTCCGAGTCTGATTTAAATCTTATAATGTGGCGTGAATAATATTCGGTCGAACTTGATCAGATTTTGATTTTTGTTGATATAATCTTGGATCGTGTTTTCAGTATTATTTGTTTTTTATTATTAATCAATTCTTAAAATGTGTTGTAGCCACGGTTTTCGGGGAGTTGTGGAAATTGCAGCCATTGCCTGAAGAAAGAAAGACCAAGTGGCAAAGAGAAATGGACTGGCTGTTGTCCCCTGCAAACTACATGGTTGAGTTAGTTCCTGCTAAGCAAAATTGTGCCGATGGTCGAGCGCTAGAGGTACCCTTTGTTTTCGTCGAAAAATGAGGACTAAAATACTATGTTTTGTATTATTTGGTGAGATATATAATTAATCTCTTGATCTTGAAGCAGATAATGACACCAAAAACCCGTGCAGATATCCATGTGAATCTTCCAGCACTTCAAAAGTTGGACTCTATGCTTATTGTAGGCGATCCCTTTATTCTTAAAATTGAGATTCATTTGCAGAGAGATTGTTCTTGCCAAGTGCATTGAATTTTCAAATTTTAACAGGACACATTGAATTCAATGGTGAATACTGAGTTTTGGTACTCAGAGGTAGGCAGCCGAGCAGAAGGCAGAACCAAGAGCGCAAAGGAGAGCAAGAGATGGTGGCTCCCGCTGCCGCAAGTACCGACAAATGGACTTTCTGATTCCGGAAGAAAGAAACTGCTCAATCAGAGTAAGGTGGTCTATCAAGTATTCAAGGCTGCCAAATCCATCAACGAAACTATTTTGCTTGAAATGCCTGTGCCAACCATTATTAAGGAGGCACTGCCAAAGGTGAGATTGGTCTCTATTTCATCAAAAGTGTAACTTGAGCTTGTATAAACTTGTAGTTGGTGGAAAATAAAAATATCTCCTATCCAAGTTTAATGTCAGGCCATTTTAGCTGAAGAGAACCTGCCATTGTCACTAAATCTTGGATTGCCTTTCATGTAACTGATCAAGCATTTGCTTTTGATTATTTTTGGCTTTTAAACCATGCCATGAATGGCTTAGAAACATTAAGCAGAAGGGGAAAAGCAATAGCATTTTGGGACATATGTTTTGAGCTAGTCAACCTTTGACAAATAGAAGTTGCAGATTAAGTTTTTGAATGCTGTCATCCATGTTTTTTATAACTTCAGTTGTCCTTCATGCAGTCTGGAAAGGCAAACCTTGGCGAGGAACTGTACAAGGTGTTGACTTCAGAGTCAGACACAGCTGAGGAGATGCTCAATTCTCTTAATTTACAATCAGAACACTGTGCTCTTGAAACTATCAACAAGCTGGAAGCTGCCGTATTTGCATGCAAAGATAGAATGACTGCACAAGGCAGTGGTAAATCTCCTGTTCGAACATCATGGTCCTTTGTTAAGGATCCAATGTCAGAGTTTGAAAAGATGGAGTCACTGCTGGACAGAACAGAATCCCTTCTACAGAAACTAAAGAGCAGATATCCAAATCTTCCCCAAACATTTCTTGATTGTACAAAAATCCAATTTGGCAAGGTGAGCTCCACAGTTCAGACCTTCGATTAGAAAGTTCACTGATTCCTAAAAATAATCTGTATGATTGTGGTGTGGTTGCTAATTCTGCAGGACGTGGGACACGCAATCTTGGAAGCCTATTCACGGGTTCTTGGAAACTTGGCGTTCAGCATATTGTCTAGGATAGCAGACATCATGCAGGAAGATTCATTGACCAATCCCAGTTCTCCTGCGGCTACATGTTGCTTTCCAGGAATGAACTCATCAGGATATGTTGAGACTCCAGTTCATGCCCTGCATCTCCGACACTCACTCATCGATCAGATGAGTGGGGTGGATGTGAATTATCGAAAATCCGATGCTAGTCATGTTTCTGATCAGGAACTCTTTTGTAGTGAAGGCAGGACAAGCTCGGTAATTGCTACACCGAGTCGAGGCCGAGTATGGTGCGCTGGTGGAGATGCTTGTAGAAGTCTGCCCCCTACAGACTCCCCATAAGAGTAAAGCAAGAAGAAGCTTCGGTATTTATATGCAGGTTTCTGTAAATTGTGTTACTATAATGTTCACTGAGATAGTATGAGAGATGTTTGATTCTCCCTCATGCATTAACATGATTAATCATATGAATAAATCAATATTGGTCTGGCAGCCATGAGTGTACTCGGCGAAGAACATGAATTGCCAGGGAAAACTGTGGCGAATAATCTAGTTCTAGCCACACTGATCAATCTCTCTCTTCTTTTGAAGATCAAGACCTGTACTGAGGGGTTTGCTCCCATATGATCTCGGGTATCAAGTAATAATCTCATCTAAAAATTTAAACTGTTAGGTACTGTTAGGTGAGATCTTAGAATATAATTTATATTATTCTCTAACATCATGTTCGAGCCCAGTAGTTGCTAATATGATGGCCGCTAGATACTTACATGATCATTAACTTGAGGGTACGTATGACCAGTTAAGATACGCGTAAGTTTGTCAGATATCCATGATAATAAAAAAAATTCGAGACCAGGATTTGCTCAAGAAATGAATCAATACACAATTTTGTCCCGAACTTGGTTTAAATCCAGCATGGTTCAACCTCAAATATTTGAAGATTTTCCTGGCTAGGGGCCCTTTCCCTTCTATTTATGTGGTTACAATCTGAAGCCTATTCCGAAAACGCAAATCCATGAACATAATATTTATGGGTTGAGCCATTTCAAAGTAATAGAAGTCCGAACTGGTTTCCTCCTCGGCTATAAAATAATATTTTGAAACCGAGCAGTGGTAAGGGCAGAGTTAGAAGTCCCTAATTATTGAGTTAAATAAGAAAATAAAATTTTAACACGAGTTTTTTAAAATATATTAAACTCTGGTTGAGAAATTATTTGAAATAATTCAATCATTATTTTTTATAATCAGATATAACAACTAAAATAAACATTATATAAAAAGGAACCAAATAGGATTTTGTTTCAAATTCAAAGGACTGAAATAATGAAAAAAAACAAAGAAAACCTCTGCTAATTTCAGTAATCCACTGGTCTAACTGTCTAAGCCAGTGCATTAAGATAGTGTCGTGTCCATGTCAGTATCTGTTTTTAAAAATAGTTTTCATTTAAATATATATATATATTATATATATATATATATATTTATATTTAATATTAACATATAAAATAGCCAAAATAACTGCAAACAAATATATTGTGTGAAAAGACAAAAAAGCTCATCATTGAAAAAGAAACAATTTCTTTTCTATTTTTTGCCAAATGAATTTTCCTTCTCCTTGGCATCAGCTGGCCGAAACTGCCGTCTCCTCTTTCACCCGCCACCATAACATCCGCCGTCTCTCCAAACATGGGCGTCCCAAGATTCACACGGCCCAAAACACCGGCAGCCGATTCAACAAGTCCTTTTCTCTACGTAGCCAACTGTGGACCAGCGGTTGGGCTTTCTTATGACACAATAGCTTCCGTGTTTAACACCTTTGGAGAGGTTAAAGGAATTTACGCAGCAGATGAAAGCGGAACACGTGTTATAGTTTCATATTTTGAAGCTAATTCCGCCCAACAAGCTCTTACTGCACTGAATGGCAAATCTTGTGCTGATCTAGATGGCAGGTCCTTGCATATTCGGTATTCTGTTATTCAACCAAATAGTGAGGCTGAGAGCCAGCAGGTTAATGAGCATATTCCTGTTTCACTGATGGATTCGGAGGTTAATATTCCAGGGCTTTATTTGGTTCATGATTTTCTCAGTCCCCAGGAAGAAAAGGTTAGCAATGTTTCTGCCTTTTAGCTTTTCGGGCGGGCGTGGATGCCTGTCTGATGCAAAACTCTTAATTTTTATTTGTGGGGCGTATTTGCACTTATTGTTTTATCAGAGCTTGGTGTATAATTTGTGTTTTTCAGGAGTTACTGGCAGCAGTTGATGAAAGGCCTTGGATAAGTCTATCAAAAAGGAGGGTGCAGCATTATGGATATGAGTTTTGTTACGGTGTAAGCATACATTGCTGAACTTGATCAAACCCATTGTTATACTCTTAGTGATTTTTTGATAGCAGAAATGGCTAATTTACAATGCTTGAGTATAGCTGTCATATATGTTGTGAAGATACCTACTAGATGGACTTGAGGTCTGGGAACTTTGTTGATATATTTAGCTTGTCAGTTGCTTTGATTTCTAAAGGTGGGAGATTTTCTGAATATGATCTGTTAACTTACTACTACTGCTTCGGGAGCCTCTCAGTAACCGTACGGTATTGTCAGCAGAATTTTGTAATCTTTAGGTTTCTCAGTTTTTGGCATCAAGGATTGGTATATTCTGATTGACCCAACAGCCATTTTATTGATTTTCGCAAAGAAAGATCAAAGATATATGCATGGATGGGAAAGCACATCTGCATCAATAAAGTTTCTAGGTGTTCTTGTATGGTTCAAACAACTGTAACAGACTCAAGATGTTAAGATTTGTCAGTGCTTGTTAATTTGTACGAGCGATTCTTAAATAGTTCCCTGCTAATTCTTTTCACGTGAATTCTATATTAGCAAGATACCAATAGTAGTAAATCTGAATTCTTTTTTCTATAATTTGTTGTTACTGAGGGTGGCCGCCTGGTTATGAATTAAATGTGAGAGAGCTAAAAACTCATTAAACTTTTTCCTGTTCTGGTTCAGACAAGGAATGTTGATACAAAACTGCATCTGGGCGAACTTCCATCATTTGTTTCTTCGGTAGTTGAAAGGATTTCATCGTTTCCTGGCCTTAACAGCTCTACAAGCATACTCCTGGACCAACTCACAGTATGTCGTACTTTTCCTACTAACCATTTATTTTAGTTGTGATCCTGTGTAATCTTATGCACGAGTCCTGCTATGTTATTTTATCTTATGTAATAGAGGTGGAAACTCTGCATATTAAACTGAACGTGGAGTAGTTCTAAGGGCTCAATGGCTATGGCACTTGGATTTAATTTATGCTTTGCTTAATTATTTATTAATTGTTGATAATCAGTGATAATTTACAGGTAAACGAGTACCCACCAGGGGTGGGCTTGTCTCCACACATAGACACCCATTCTGCATTTGAGGGATTAATTTTTAGCCTTTCATTAGCAGGGCCTTGCATCATGGAGTTCAGGAGATATTTGGATGGTTCATGGGTTCCTGATGCTGCCTCTAGTGCTTATACAAAGGTGGAAAATGTTGAGAACTGCTCAAATCTAGTAAGGAGGTCTCTCTATCTTCCTCCCCGGTCCATTCTTCTGTTATCTGGGGAAGCACGCTATGCTTGGCAACATTACATTCCACACCATAAGGTAAATCATGTTGTTGATCATGGATGGAAATTAGTCCTGTATTGCAGCTTGCTCTTTATGAAGTTCAAGCATTTCCATTTCCAATGAATTTGGGATTAATTCTACTACCCACTGATATCAATGGAAATTTTCGGATCTACATATAGTTTCATTTTTTTGGTTCCAAATGGCAGTACAATTTTGATATGGATAGCAGCACCCTTCCTCTGCAACCCTCTTTGGAATTATGCAATATTGATTCTTTTTTTGATGTGATAGATTTTTCTCTCTCCTAGCCTCCTTTCTCTATGTGCTCTAGCATTGAATATCCTCATCCCTAAATACAAGGTTATATAATAATCCGATGCAGATTGACATGGTGAATCAAAATGTGATCAGGAGGGGTGCAAGAAGGGTATCGTTTACATTTCGTAAGGTGTGTGACTTTATTGTTTCTCCTTGTTCTACTTTTTTGACTGCATTGATTTTCAACAAATATGTTCTTTTGATATGCATGCAATGAATAACTTTACATGCCTTTGCTGGAAACAGTCACCCAGTTCATGTTTAGATATTCCAAAGCCCACTATACCGTTTTAGCTATCACTGTCATTGATATATCACTTAAATTCTTGTTGCTCTAAATGGTTGCTTATATTATCTGAAGGACTAAATGATGGAAACAAAACACAGTTACTACTTTTATCCATTTGCTATATAGTTTTGTAAGCGGCATGTTGGCCAAGATGATTGAGGCATCATTGTTGGTGTTAATGAAGACAAGGTTGGAGCTTCTAAAAACAAATGCTCATATATCATATTATGAGCACAGTACAAAGATAACTAACAAAAGGCTCACCAAAAGGAAAGAGAAAAAATCTCTCTACTTAACTTGTCCTTCTCTCACATGGAGGATTCAGCACTCATATTTTTTAGCACATATCAGAAGAGACCTAGCTTGGCTATGTATTCAGGACTAGTATTTTAGGTTGATTGCCAATGTTCACATTCTTAGGTCAGTATCAACTTGCAAGAGTTAGCTGGTTACAAAGAAAATCTGCCCTTGTAGTTAAACAAATCTTTGATATTATTAGTGAAAGCTTGCTGTGTGGTAAATTTTTCCACTAGATTCAAGATAGAAATCGCAGTTCTCGGCATTATGCTTAGATATTGATGCAGTAGTTTTTTAGTCAGGAGATTGACACAAATGCTTTCAAAATTAAGTTTGTTTTAAAGAAATTATGTTCATTTAGTTAGGTAGGTGTCATTGATTAGGATGTGACTTTTTAAAAAATTTCAGAGGTTAAGTTGTTACTTGGTGACGTAGAAGTTGTTTTTACAAGACTAATGAATCATTTTCCTACAAGGACTTGGGGCCACTTTACAAGCAAACCTTTGTTTCTCCTGATAGAAACCTTTTTGAATCTTAAACCTTACCATCTTGTTCAAACCTCAATTTTTTTCAAGTTCCAGACAGTATTCCTGCTGTTTGACATTGATTTCTCCTCCCCCTCAATGTCAACTAGTAAAGACAACTGTTATATAATATTTTATAACTTGACATTCTAATCACATGACTGCTACCGTATTTAATAAACATAATTTCTGAGCTAAAATAACACTAATTTAATTAATTTTAGAGAAAGCTTCTGCTTAGATCTTTTTCCTAAACTGCTAGCTATTGTTTGTATTCAACTCCCCCCTCCCCCGCCCCCCAACAACTTTCTTGTTATCCTTCAAAGTCTCGCCAAGAAAAACTCTGCAACTTGCTTTTATTGAAATGACATGAGACACTGTACATAAAAGGTGAGATGTTATTAGCCTATATGATATTCAAAGTTCAACCAAGGTGGTATATTAACCTTAGTTCAAGAACGGCTTCTTGGTGTAGGAAGAGACTACCAACATTTTTCTTATTGACTACTAGCACAAACAATGAGTAGACGCAGTGGTGCCATTGGAAAGTACGTGTTTAATACAACTTTTAAGGGATCTTTATCAATATGTTGGTTATATAATCCCTCTACATTGCACCTAACAAGAAGTCAACTATTTGTTTAGCTGAAAATCTTACATTTCATGCTAAAGCAAAGGATATGGAAGTGCATCAATCCTGTTTGAGCAAGTGGGTATTTTACAAGGAGAGTTAGATCTACAATAAATTGCCACAAAGAACAAAGTGGCTGGTAAATTCACTGAAGGACTCAATAGTAAGCAACAAGCTTGCGGAGTTTGGATTATGGCTCAGAATTACAATGAGAAAATCGTTTTTGAAGGGGTTTGTTGAGGATCAAGAACAAACTCTTGGTTGAAGAAGCAGCATTAAAGCTAGCTAGCAACAAGTAATTATGAAACCAAGGTCCAGTCTAGTAAGAGTTAGTTTTAAAAAATATTTATTGACCAACTTTCTCAGTATGTAGCTGTGCTTCAAAACAAGTTGCTCCCAGCTATAAGGGAAGTCTTCTCCAATGGTAATAAATACTTCTTTTTATTCAAGAGTGCAGCTCATTGATATAAAGCTTTATTTTTAACTGACCTAAAGAATGAACCAGGACTGTGTAGTGGTGTAAATAGGATACCTGGGTTCAGTTGTAGTATGTGCTAAAAAATGAAGTATTGTACAAGTGAGTGCTACAAAGACATGAACATTTATAAGAGTGTAGATCACGGGTTTTGAGTCAAGGGCATCTTGAGTTTGAGGAAACCTTTCCAAGTCACAACAGGCATTTTTCTGACAAAAAAATAACTTGTTTCTTTTGTTCTGAGAGTCTCCTGTGTTGTGTTTAAATGTGAAACTAGTTTGCTTGCTCTTGGAGGCTTGTATTTCTAAACAGTTGTTTCCTTAAATAAATGTACCTGTCTAGGTGTGCCTGTGCATGACCTAAAAACCGGATAAAAAATGCCATGGGAAATACCTGAAAGGAATATTGAACAAAATGTTGTAATCGGGATTTGACAAAACTGAGGTGTGGTGGTTCAATTTGTGCTTACACTAATGGATTGCAATTCAATTTCTTGTGGTTTTAAATGACTGCATATCAAATTACTTTGGACAAACTGTGGCTTCTGCTTATTCGTTGCTATCAATTGCCATCAATCAATGGACGGATTATGGATTTTTTTTTTATAATATTAAGTTTTGTGGAATGAACTCTTCTTACATGTATAGTAACCTGAAAAGGCTCAACTTGCTAGAAAACTGATTTCAGGACCTTGGTTTCCTTTAGAAACTGAATGGAAATGGAACAAGAATTCCTTTTGTCCATTACAAACAAGTTCAAAATGTTTTGACTGATAAGCTTTGACCTTACAGGTACTAAGAGGTCCTTGCCGATGTGAATTTCAACAGTACTGTGATTCAGAGAGATAGGAGAAGCAATTGGGTGTCATTTGAGGTAATTGATTGGACTTTTTGATGTAGAACATATTATAACTATATTTATGAACCAGATAGACAAAACCAAGCCTGAAGAGAAGAAGTACACGAAGAAATCTAAAAGCATCAAATATGAAGCTTGAAGTTGGTGCTCTAATTATTTTTCCTAGTTAATTTTGGATTTTAATAATTTGTTTTTAATTAGTATTTATGAATGATGAATAACATTAATGAGGTAAGTTTTAATTAGGAATTCTTTTCTAGAAAAGATTTTAGTTTTAATTAGGAATTCTTTCTCATCAAGGATTTATATAAGATACTGATGAAACAAAGGGTTGGTAGCAGTAATAGATTTAACAGGTCTGATTCTTCTAGAGGCTGTACTGCTGTTGTTGTTATACAGGAGACTCAATATATGTATAGATGCTGAAAGTCAGAACTCCCAAAGCATAAAGTTTCGCTGCTATATTCGTAGCCATTGAATTGAATTCAAGAGTTGCGTGCCTAGTTGATATGAAAAAACAAAAACAAAAAAGTCTCTGGGCCACGACCCGAAAGGACTGTAACATAAACCAGAAGCATGCGCAGCTTCTCTCCCCTTTGGAGAGAGAGAATGGGAAGCTCTGGTTTTAACACCCTCGATGTCAATGGCTCAAAATTTTGACGGTTGATTAAGATCCTTCCTGAAAGTTTTGTTAATAATTGTCTCCAAAAAAAATTTATGATTCCAATGTGTTTTATACATTCTAGGAATCACACACTTAAACAACATTTAGAAAAAACGAAAAAAGAAAAAAAGAGTAAATATTTTCTTATAAAATTCAAAGTTCAACCCATTAAAGTAAAAATGAAGGTGGGAGTTTTGAAGGAATGGATGGTGCATGGCCTCAGCTTCTTTGATATCAGGGTTAGATTCGAAGTTTGTGACACTATCATTCTTGTTACCGGAGCGTGAGCATTCTTTGTTGATTAGATTGATGCTCTCATTGGCGACAGATGGGTGGAAAAAAGGGGTTAGGCTGAAGGTTAAGGAAAACAGGAAGAAACTTGTAATGGCCTTCATTTTCTTTCCCTAGTTTTGTTCAAGGATTTTTTTGTGCTTTTAAATCAAGAAAAATGAGGTTAATTTGTTTCAAATTTGGTATATTGAACAGAATTATGTACCATTTCAAATTTGAGGTTGAAATTGAATTTATTATTTTTATAATCTTATTATATTTTTACATGAAGATAAATTGAAAATTAGAATTTTTAAATCAAAATATCATAAAATCTAGTTGGAATTTATTGCAATTAATAACATGTTATTTGCCTTAAAAGTGTTTTTTTAAGAACATTCACATGGATATATATTATTTTTTTATTATCAACTTTTTATATTATTTTCACAAATTAATTATTCTTTTATTTTTTATATTCTTACAAAGACAATCAATACATTATTTGCTATTTAAAAAAAAATAGTTCACATATAAGTTTTTATATGAAAAACTATATTTTTTTTTATTAAGAAAACAATTTTATCAAAACTAAAAACAAATAATTGAATAACACAAAAAGATATTTTGACTAAAGAAAACGTTTTTTCTCTAAATTTAAATCATTTAAATTCTTGTTATAGCTTTTATTTAAGAAATAATGTTGTGCGGCTTCGTCAAACAAAAAGAAAACTGCATAAATAACAAAAATATTTACTAAAAAAATTAAATAAAATTGATTTTGAGAATGGCTCCACATCATCTCAAAAACAAAACAAAAAACTTAACTAGTGGAGACTATAAATCCTAACCAGATTTGGTAAAATCACCACCCTGCATATAACACACTGGAGTACTTTGCCTGAAGCTTGTGGTCGTTATAATTTGAACTCCTTATTTATTGAGCTCAAAATACATGTATGTAAACATGTTCTGAGATCTGATCGGAGTTTACTCGCACCGACAACTCTTCAATGCCGAATGGTGATCAGCTGGTACTACCGGACATGTCTCCTGAAAGAGCACTTCCGTACGATACTGACCCTGTCTGTGAAGTGGTACCAGCTCGCGATTTCTGAATCTGCCGTATCCTGAAAACATCTCTAGGTAATGGTTGGCTATGAACGCTAACAGTCTCATCTTCTTCTTGCCCTGCAGTCACGGCATCCATCATAAGACACAAAAACAATTATTAAGTTTAAATTAGGAGGTGCAAAGCTTGGATGGACTTTTAAAATCTGAAGTCTGATACCAAGCAACACCTGAATCAATGGTCAAAGCCAAATTGCTATTCAAACAAAGTTATAAAATTTCATCTGCTTCAATACATGAAAAGGAGAAAACTAGAGAGAATTTTTGTGGTGCGAGTATATCTTTGAAGGCATGTGACATGCAGTGACAGATATGTGCAGTTAGTAACCAAAATGAATGAGATAGCAATAATCATAGTTTCAACAAAGTGTGAATGAGAAAACATAAACATACTGTCTCGGTCCTTCCGTTTCCCAGATTGTCTATCCCGTGTCTTGAAAGATGAACCGCTTGGGACGGGACGGGATCTGCTTGAACCAGAAAGATCACTTGTCGCAGGACCAGAAGACATTGGATTTTGGATTGCCCCTGACTTTCCTGTTTTCCCAACAGGTAAATCACTCTGCAAACAAATTGATAGCACGATATCTACATTTGGTGTAGGACCTAGAAACATTCAAGAAAAAAACATCAATAACCAAGTATAGCAAATAGATATCAGCAGCAGTAGTTGGAGATTTGGACTCTTCAAATTGACCATGTGAAGTACAAATCTGTACGGCACAAATGTACTATGCAATCAAATAAAACTTGGAGGTTGAAACCTACATAAGATTCAAGGAGCTATAAATCTGAAGTATAGAGCAACCACCAAGCACAATAAGCAAGAAATGTTTGCTCACACCCATCCTAGTTATTCCCGTATGGCAGGATCAGATTTCACAATTTACAGGAACTCTCCTCATGTCAAAACTGGGGGGGGGGGAAGTGTCATGGACATGAAATAAACAGTAATGATATACACAACTGCTCCCATATCATATCGACAAGCATGCAAGCAGTTTTAACAGAAATTTTCAGTGCAAAATCTTGGAAATTGAAATTTTTACTATGATATATGTGGTATTAAAATCTGAGTAATTACCTTCGACTATGGGCAAGTTTGCTAAAAAAGATATCAATGCAGGTGGTGTTGCTTTCAGCATCTCATCAAATACATTGGGTGCCAATCCAGTAGGATTTGACAATGGGTTAGAAGCAGCCTTGAACCCAGACGCTGTTGTGCTAGGTGGAATTCCAGCCTCTACATAAGAACACCACTTAGTATATGCCAAAATCAAAAGTCAAATATACATGATTAAATATGCATGCAAATCTCGTTGTTTGATTTTTAAAAGTGACATCTTACATTTACTTTTATCAACTTGTACTCAAACATCTTCCATTTTTATTTCATTTTTCTGGAGACTTAACAACTTTATACATGATTGAACTGTTTTTATCGGATCAATGGCATGGTCAGATGAGTAGCCAGGAGGAGAGTTTGGCAGAAAATGATGCCAGGTGACAAGATGTAGGTAAAAGGAATGTAGATCATAAGTTTGCAGTTGGTATAGAACTTTAAAGGCCAGACAACAAAAAATATTAGAAGATCGGCAGAAAGATGTCTGAATTTGTTTGAATGTTTGATGCAATGCCTAATAGTCATAATAATTCAGCCAATGTGAAACCTTGAATGACCAAGTCAATTAGATGACAAGAAGGTGGCCCTCTGTACCGGTTTGCTGACCCCCCACCCCACCCCCAAAAAAAATGTTGAGAATTGGGACCGTTTCTGAAGCACACATTTTCTCCCTATAGCTTTTCACTTTTCAGATATTTTTATGATGCATGAGAATAATTAACATGAGACAAGTGCTGCAATTATTGATTCCAAGAGGTAGCCATTTTCTCTGACATGGCATGAAAGACAATAATACAATTATTTATATTATTAAGCTGCCTAAAAGGCTCAAGTGGCCTTAGCAGACATTTTATCTAATGTCCTGTTAATTTGTGGGTTTTGTTCAAGCAATTCTAGCAGTTCAACGTTAACTCCGATGCCTATTCCTGAATTTTTATTGTAGACTACAGAGCCAGAGCTCCCTTGGGATTTGACAATAGTGTATAAATATTCAGCTTGCAACAAACAAACTACACTAAATACAAACCATGAAAAAAAATGATGTGTACCTAGCTTTTGCCTTGGGTCATATATTACTGATTGTGAAGTATCTGGATAAATTACTTTACCAAATACATTTGAATTACTTGCCAGAACAGCAGGAATCTTATCTGTATAATTATAAAGCAAAATTAACCAAGTGCAAAAAACAGAAAAAGGAGTAACTATGTCAGCAGACAAATGAAATTAGTACCTAAACTCGCAGGTCCATTACACACAGCAGACTTCTCTGCTTTCTTACTAATATTTTTAGCTAGCAACTGAAGAATCAAAGAAAAGTTTTCAGAACCAGAAATACAAACATAGAGAATTGTATCTTAGAAGGCACTAGCATAAAGTATATAATGTTTCAACCTAACTTAAATTGTGATTTCTAATTAAAAAATGCATGGATATCCTGTAAAATAAAAGCAAATCAGGGAAATAAGAGAATAATTTAATAGTTAGAAATTTTCCTGTCATTTAATATCAGTGGCATGCAATGTGTGTTGTCCTCAGAAAGTAAGATGTGATATAGGAACATGGACAAAGTTTTGTTCTCTGGAATAATACTTTGATGTATAGTCCAGAGGAGCAGCACATGCATTTAATTGAAAAAACCTCTTTTCATTACTGTTAACAACATTGCTTTCCTTTATAATGAATAATGTCAGACATCCAGCTCTCTGAGAATTCAAATATTTCTTTAGGGTTTTCTAGTTATGATTTGTTTAAAGGCCTCAAAAGTTCCCCTCCCAATTATTATCGTGAAAGCTTCAGCAGAAAACTATATGAAATTCTCTTCTACTACCGCAGATTTAACATGTTAGAGGACAGGCAATGATCATTTTCCATAGCAATATTCAGCATAGCAAGTAAGAAAAAACTTTCAATTGGTACCTCTTGCCGAGCTAAGTGATCCAAATCCTTAGAGGAGCATGGCCAAAGATCCATGAAACTATACCGTGACACAATATCCTGCAATGAACTCTCTAATGCTGATGCTCCCTCTTCACCTGTCCTCGAAAGAGCTTCTTTTCTCCTTTGCTCGACCTATACTAATCTACTAATAGTGAGGACTGAAAGTTTGTTAAAGAAAAATCAAAGTTTTTGAAGCATGAAAAAATATCTAAGAAATATTCCACATCCTTTGAATAAGAATCAGATGATTGGTGAGTAGCCAAGTTATATTTCGCATTTGCAGTTGTTTGGAGTTCAGACTCATTCCCATGTGATTTGGTGGAAAAGTGTGCTCTGAAACTCATTGCTCCCACATTATGTCAATTCCCTTCGAATCTTTTTCATTAATAATTTTCTCCTCGCCAAAAAACTCAATAGGATGGAACGGGCTCAAATCATCAAAAAAATTAAAAAGAATGAAGAATTCTAGTAGCATTCATCTATCAACTAGGCCAGTCAGATTACAAGGAATGAGCATGCCTCTCAACACAGGGTAAATATCAAGTTAAATATATCTTGCAAAGAGTTGTCTGGTCCATATTTAACTTGTTGGACAGTATGCATTTGTGCGTATTGGTGTACAAAATGAAGTTAGAGAAGCTAGAAGGATTTTGTTGCAGTGGTGCGAATTAATGCTTCATATGTGTTTGAAATTTCATAGCCATTATATTCAAATAAGCAACTACCAGATTAAAAATGTTATTTGAATGAGACCATGCATGGAATCCTGCAGAATAAATGTCATCATTCATGACACTCTTCCATTGGTAAGAACAGGGAGAAAGAAGGAATGAGAACTATGAAATGGAGAAGAGGATGTACAATATCTAGATGGTGGGGAGAGAGGAATTTTGGGATTATATGTAGGTTGGACGGCGCGTGCATGGTAGGAACTAGGAATGTAGTGTGTACGATATTGCAGGGAAAATAATTTGAAGGTTTCATAGAGACATCTTTCTATTTTTAGATAATTGGAGAAGTATAGATAAAAAGAAGGCTCGACATTAGCTGTTCTGTTTTATCATTGATCATTTTGTGCAACCATATTAATCTTGGCACATACTGTCAGAAGAATTACTAGTAACAGTTCCATTTGTTAAAATGTAAACCAAAAACAAAATATTACCTTCAACATGCTGGCAAGATCACCATATGTTTGCTCAAACTGGATATATCGTTTCCAGACCTGTAGAAGCATGTATGAGAATACAGTGCATTTAAGGTACTAGAATGCAGTTTGAAAATAAAAATTGTCAAGCCAAGATCGTACTAAAAGTTTAGGATGCTTTGACATTTGAACAATGGTCAAAAGGCAACAAAATCCAAGCCATGCCTCTAGCAAATGTTCACATCTTGCACTAGTTACACAAACTGTTCAAGGTGACAGGATCTTATAATTTTATATTAAACCATACCCAATGCTGTAATTACATGAAATGTTTAACATCCGTAATCAACCAAATAAATTGTGTTCATTTTTGTGTAAAAAATCAATGGAATTTATATAATTAAGGTTCCATTTGGTATAAATTTTGCAAATTGATTTTTGTTTTTTTAATTACAGCTTAAATCAAAAGGTTGTTACATAATTGAGTGAATTTTGCTTTAATCAAAGGTTAACCTTTTTAACTTTAAACTTGTTGATTCTAACTCATGCTACTTCCCCTCTTCAAAACTAGTTGTTTTCAATCATTTTTTTTCCAAACAATACCTCTAACTTCTTGTTCACATAAGTTAATTTGTGAAAAATAATTGTTTAAATGTGACTCCGAGTCAAAACATCACTCTATAACAGCCTAAAAAGGAGAAAAAAGAAAGAGCTTAATCTATTATGCTTATACAATGTTATAAAAATGAGATAGTGAAAACCTCAGCAGATTCCTCAGGTGGTAGCGAGCTCAATGCACGCTCAAATAAAGCTCGAATGTTTTTCTCATCATTCAAACGGGACAAGAAATCTGCATATCTGCAACATTCAGGGAAAAAATTGGCATTTGGAGGAACCATGTTAGCAGATAAAGCAACCATGAAACATCAGCCTTTTTTCATAACAGAACATAAAGATGCACCATCCAACTTTATTCAAGTCACCAGGTTGATCACACAATTTCCTACATCTGTGTCCCTCGCAACAGCCATAAATATCAAAAGTTACTAAGTATGGTACCCTGATTAAGTAACAACTTCAGAAATAGGAGTTTCAATAGCAATATGCCCATGGCCATCAGATAATGAAAGCAAGAGTTTCTTGCCATTAATGGCAAAACCTATTTCTCAATAGGCAAGATTCCATGAGATTTCCATATCACATATATTATACATTTCACTAGATTAGTTAAGCAATAATATGAGATTTGAGGGGGGGCGGGGGTTGGATGTGAAATTTGCACCTACTGCGCGCGCAGATCTCAACATGGGTCTGTGTGTGCATAAAGAACTCAATGATGGATTACCAAATATATGCCAAAACTCAGATTAAAAGAACAGCAGAACTCACTCCAGAATGTACACTGGTTCATGCATGAAGCGTTTCAATCCTGCTTCAAAAATATTGTGCGCAATCTGCAAGAATATACAGCATAAGAAGAATCAACTTAGATAATCTTGGTTGGCAGAAATTAAAAGATACTGCTCATTGCAAATCAATGTAGTGAAAAGCATGAAGCTTCCATAGAGAAGTTCCATTTTTTCCCTTTCCTTTCTTGCCAAGAGAAATACCTTTGGATCCTTGTCCAGACAAAATGCTATCAAAGCATAAGCAACAAAAACATGATAAGAGCAGTCTGGGGATTTCCGGGCATCTAAGAAGTACTTGCGAGCTGCTTCCACTCCTTCATTCCTTCTTAGAAAGCGAATAAACTGCAGCATGAAACACCATAAAAACAATCAATAAATCATTCAGAGTAGCATGACTGGATGAGCCATGAAGTATTTTATAGGTTTTTTTTTTTTTTGGAACATTCCAGTATTTTATAAGTTGGGATATGCAAGGAGTAAAAATTTTCTTTTAAAACCACAAATCAAGCAAAAAGACAAACCAACCAACCAACCGAACAAAGTAAGAAAAAAAAACATGTTTACAGTAGTTTCACTAAATATGCAAGGAACTTAATCTTTTTGAAACTTATGGGAACCTTCCCTATCACCATTTCGACAAGTCAATTAACTCTATAACATGCTGTGGTTTTACAATTTTGCCCATGTCTTGTGCGGTGAATGGGGAAATCTTGAGATGTAAAAAGAAAATAGAGCTTTATTATTTCATAATACTCTAGTTTCACTGCCTGTGAACTCAAAGACAGGCATGGCTTGGCTAGATGGATGTGCCATCAACCACATTTGCAAGCTGCCTGAAAACCCAATTCTTAACATCATCAAAAGCCATAACTCTCTACCTGTTGGTCATTTCCACTACACTACACCTCTACATTTTATCTCATTTATGCTTATGTGGAGTTGTGGACTGCCACTTGTTTAAAGTCTTGAATCAATAAAACCACAAATCTGTCTACAACTCCAAACCTCAACATTTATTCCCCTTCCTTGTTGTCTGGATTTTCAACATTTAATCAATAAGTAAATCAATAGAGAAATCAAATTTATTTGAAAATTCAACATTGCCACAAATTCTTCATACACAACCACTACAACTAGCCTCCATTACTTTCAGTAATTCACCCACACCACTGACCATCTAAAATATACAGTTTAAATCTTCCAAAAAAGCTATGCTATCCCTACACTCATGTTTGTACATCAATATTCATTAGGTCCCCAAGATGCTATGACAAACACAACACATTCAAAAGAAAGAAATCAACAGCAGAGCCTGAGAGTTCCTTGCCTGTATATGTGCCAGTGCTGTTGCACTGACACCATCTCCCAAGAGGCTTTCGTAGATTTTCCTTGCAGGCTGCATGAAAGCAGAAGCATAATTGAAATATCAAGGATGAAGGCAGGGCCACTTGAAAAAAGAAGAATTTTCATACCTGGATTGCTCCACGAGATTCCTCCAACTCGGCATAAGCATACTTCAGTGTTTCTGAATCTGGTTACAAGAATAAAAATATATGACACGGAAAGAGAGATGCTTCAGTCCAGTCAAAGACAGACAACAGGAAATAATTGAAAAATATGCCTACTTAGACTCCAAGTATGGCATAAATGATAAAGAATATGGTAATATGTAGGTTACTTGGAATTTCAAAAACTTTATTTAGTAAAAAAAATAAAGAAAACCTGGAAGAGCCTTCAAAGCCCTCTGAAACACTTTGATTGCAGCATCTATAGAGCCACTTTTTGCATGCCAGGTAGCATAGTCATACCATACATCAGGATAGTGATACAAATACATCAGACACTGGAGACCAACACAGTGCAATGAGCAATTCATTGTTGAAACGTAAGGATAAAGAACCAAAAAACATGTTCCAACAAAAGTCAATGGCCTTAAAACTAGGATATGCATTAACTCTGTAGCAAGCATGAGAATTCAGACAAATTATTTGAATGTGATCAAACAAAATGAGAATGGAGGTTAAAGAAAAGACATTGTACTGTCTAAAAGATAACATAAAACCATTGCTACTTAGTACTAAAAAATTAAGACAGTATGCTCAAATGATTAGCCATCACTGCATCTCATTCTAACAGGAAAGCCAAAATTGTGTCAGTATTATCCGATTCTATGCAGCAACATGGTTTTTCAGAGGCTTTCTTAAACTCCAGAATAATTCCAATAAATAATAGAAACTTTTAATCTCCAACTGCAACATGTGATAAATGGAATGTATCACAACCATAAATTCTCTAACTGAAAGTTTTGTATTACCCTTTTCCTTTCCTTTTTTGAGTTTAGGTTTTATATCACCTTTAATAAGATGGTTGCAATGATAGAAAAAAGTTAACACAGAGATCCCATGAATTTAAGTGACAACTGGCAAAAAACTAAGGAGAAGATGCAAGTAATTCCAATAAAGTATATGGAATAAGTTTAACTTGAATAAAGAGCTAGGCAAGGAAAGAAAGAGGCAGAAATGGAGAGACAAGCAACCGATCTCATATTACCTGCTCATGGGTGAATATAATTCGTTTGTTGGAGGACGCGCTGTCTATCCTTTGGGGGTTTCCTCTGAAAATTCAGATATATGAAATTAATTAAAAATGCTCAAAAAAACTCTCATCTAAACTTATAGTTTAATATCAACATCCAAGTAATGAAAATGAAAGATGTGTTGGTGATGACTGGGACATGTAACATTAACAAGTTCATATAAACACGAATCACCTCATTCTATATGTCAATTGTCATTGATTTTCCTTTTATGGCATGGACTAAGGAAATAAGAATTTGATCAAATTTTCAAACTTAAGAGACTTGTAAGTTTATGAGATTTATGTTAAGTTTATCTCTCTTTTATTTGCATAACACCCATTTCTCTCTATTCCAGAGAGAGGGGTGATATGTCTAGGGACCTTATTTTTTCCAAGAATTCAAATGAAAGATGGATTCTGGATCTCCTCACTTCACTTCAAATTCTTGATTCCTTTTTCCTCCACACCTGATAGTGGGGTATGGACTTCAGATTTCAGAAGGGTGCCCTTGATTGTTCTGCAAAACCAGTTTTACTTATCTCACTAGGACCTAAATATTTTACACTTCCAATTAGATGTATATATTTGGAAAACCAAGGGGTCGCCCAAGGTTAAGGCTTTCAGTTGGACTATGGTTCCAAAAACATTAGCACCAATGATTTGTCGATGATTAGATGGCCATACCCACCGAAACCCCTATCATCTAATATTTGTGTTAAGGTTGAGACACAAGAGCTTCATCTTATTTATTTTGTTTCTGGAATTATATTTAATTAATTAATTAGTCATGTGAGTAGCACGTGATCTCTTAAAATATTTTCTTGCAGATTAAGTCTGTATACATTGGCAACCAAGACTAGTGAATTCTTTTCCTGCAAGAGTTGGGAGTGGGCTTTACATTTGTATAAATAGGCTACAATCTTTTGTTTCTTATCAATACATCCAAACTTGAGAGATTTTTCTACAAACTCTAAATCTTAACATCCTTTCCAATTCCTTCAAATTTATTCTAGTTTTAGCTAACACACTGCTTTGATTGTTGTCTTATATAGTTTCCCTATTCCCACCCTACACCAGCTTTTCGTATTAAAATGAGATAAGGAAAACTTCTGTTCCAAGTCTCATGAACAAACTAGGATATTTTAGTGCAAGCATGCTCATGCTTCTATTAATTCAAAACTACAATGACTGAGGACCAAAAGCTAACGGATAATTTTATCTACTATAAACATGCATTAATGTTGCCCATGTTGCAAGTGTAGATCACTCATGTTATTGTAAAAAAAATAAAAGAGCCATGCCTCTTACTTCTCAAACATCAAAAATCTCTTCCAAGCCATCCATTGTTGTTCTTCCTGTGACATGCACTTGTGTTACAGATTGCCCGAAAGATAAAATTAAAGTGGTGTGCATGCAGATAAGAACTTTTTTTCTTTTCTTTGTTCAAGAACTTTATAAAAGTATACTAACAAGCAGGTATTACATGTCACAGCACAGAAACTCTAGTCATATGTTGTTTCTTCCAAAACAACCTGATATGGTGGCAAGCCTCCTGCTTTAGTCTACCAAGCATAAGACTTTTCTAAATTTTAAAATGAATCTGGACTCATCCAATTTAGAAAACCTTCCTCTAATTCCTGCACTGGTTAGATGCCAAACAAAGTGCTTCAGACAGGGAGCAGACAGGCATCAGGCTTTGGATTTTACGGCCAATTCTCATGAGGATTCTTACATAGCCCACTCTTGCAGACAAGTCAGAGATGATGAGATGAGAGGCAGGGCTAAAAGTAAAAACTATTAAAGCAGAGAATAAGACACTTAGCTTAAAGGCTTCTAGTAATCTTTGCTCATTTACATACCACATTCGATGTGGACACCCATTTGAATGTTTAGACAACAGAAATTTGGAAAACCAAGTACTTCAGCATGCATTTGGGGAACAATAATTACAGAAAAAATGAAGCAAGTAGGAAATTACCTTGAAAGAACCAGTTGGTGGTACAGCTAGCATATTATAATCAATTTCATCAACATATTTCTTCTGCTCCCTATAGACAGCCCTGGCACTGTTATATTTTGGTTGATATTCAGATATGAGTCCTTTGGCCTGGTTGATAAAATGTCATAAGATAGCAAGCATCTAAACTGCACACGCATGTGTGTGTGTGTGTGAATAGGTATAAATTCATTTACATTTAACAAGTATATGGCTTAGATCACAAATGAAAGCCATAACTAAACATTACCAATTGCCGGCTGACAGAATTTTCAAAATTTTCGTATTCTCTCCAGAGTTGTTCAACATGATGAGTAGGAGTAATAATAGCTTTCTGGTATGTTTTACGTATCGCAGTCATCCGTATTGACTCTTCCTGTGCAGTTTGAGCCTGCATGTAAGACATTATAAGAACAAATAATGATAGATAAAAATATATTTGTGTCTGTGTGTGTTGAACAGAATAACCATCTCATAACAATCATCACTTTGAATCTGAAAATGAAAAGCGGAAAATATAGATAAGAAATTCAACAAACTGGTAGGGACTTCAGAAAGGTAATGTATTCCATCCATACAGGCCCAGATGCCATGTCTGCCCCTGGTAACACACGCATCAGAAATGAACACCGTTAGATCAATCCCACTTACTATCATTACACAATTACAATTTACTACCCTTATCAAACTCATTAATGTGTATCCACATATACATGTACATTCAATAACTTAGTTGCTTGTGTGTTTTGAAAAACCATCATTGCCTTTGTGCCTGTATAGGCAGATGGCATGTGCTCCCTACACAGGCAGTCAGTCACTGCACATGCAACAACACTTGCTTTAGATTATTGTGGAGCTAAAAACGCAATAATTTATGCCAGGCCAACCAAAAACACAAGGTACTATTTTAAGGAAAACAGCCAATCCAAGAGTATCAATGATCAGGCATCAAAACATGGCAGAAGTGAGAGGGAACAATGGCTCTGAAGCTCGAGGCACTGAAAATTTATATACATAGCATGTGCGAGTTTGTTGCATTTTGGTTAATTTTATATGAGCTTGTACATATAAATATGGAAAAAACAAAATCAGTTGAACTAGTAAGCTAAGGGAGATAACACACCAACATAACCAAGCATGAAGTCAAAAGCTTTTCTTATTTCATCCTGGCCTTCTGCACCCTTCTTCTCATTGACCTTTCTGATGAATCGAATGTAGCATCGCCTACAAAACAACAAAAGATTTTCAGGTCCATACTCCACTGAGATCCATGTAAAATAAAGTGAAGATGTTCTACAAAAGAGAGATATGAGTATAAAAGAGGAACACATACCAAAGAGGAACATGAAGACAATTCAATAAACACCGGCTAAATATCTGTTTTATAGCATCATCATTATTCACAGCCATATGTGCCTCCGCATATTGTTTCCAAAATTTTGACTAAAAAAGAAAGTGAAGTAACCTCAAAACATATACCAAGATATGTTCTAAAACGATATCCATAATCCATTTTACAACAGAAAACACATTATAATTCTTCTTTCAAGCGCAAAGTTCAAAATTATCGACAATTTGTAACTTGTAAAAAATGGAAAATATAAAAGTAAGAGACCAAAAGAAAAGCAAGTTAAAAAAAAAAAAAAACTCACAGCAGTGGGAAACAGTGAAAGGATTTGCTCATATATCGGTGCAGCTTGGGCAATTGGCATATGCTACAAATACAAGAACCAAACAACAGACAGTCAACTAGTAGATGGATAAAGCAAATTATTATACTTTAGCAGAAGAGAAATTAAATCCTTGAAATGCAAACCTGTGCACTACTAGCTAATATTTCTGCAGCTTCGACATTGTATGGATCAGTCGCGGCAGTAGTACTTGTTGTTGCTTGATCCTATAAAAAAAAACAATCCAGTTCAACAAAAATCTATAAAAGCAGCACAGAAAAATCAATTTACCTTCGTTTCAGATTGAGCTCCATTATCGACAGGTGCCATAATTACTTTTTCAAAAAGAATTTAAATAAAGTTTCGAAGTTTTCGCCGGAAAAGTCACCGGAGGTAAGTCCTCTGCAAGGGTGGGTTGATTTAGGGCTAGGTTTAAGTGAACCGTGCTCTTTCACTCTCGGTCGTGATACATTCAGACACGCGAAAGAATCCGTCAATAGCAAAAGAGAACTGCAATCGCCTCTTTCGTCTTTCCTTGATCCTTATGGTTTCAGTTTAAAAGTTTTAAGCCACGGGTTAAGTTGGGCCATGGGCTCTTTGTTGTGATAGATTGGGCCCCTTATTGAATGGAAAAATATAATTTACTAAAACGACTATAAATTAATTCAATCCTCTTGTGTTCATTTATAATTTTCGGCCTCTTAAAGTTTTCGAAATCGTATAAATTTTTGGGAATTTAATTGCTGTTTCTATAAAGCAAAACATAAATTTCAAGAAAACAAACTTTAACCTCAAATGCTATGTTCCTCGACAGCTTTGCGCTCCAAACGGCTACTGTTAAAGTATAAGATTACAAGACGTCGGTTTTTCTTATGGAAGATTGTACTGTTTATCCTCAAATATATTATTATGAATAAAATGTGATTTTATTTTTATTTTTAAATTTAATTTTTAATTTTTAATTTCTTCATGTAATTGTATTTTTTTTATATCAAATTCAAAAGCAATTAAATAGAAAGATTAGAAACCAAAATAGAAAAGACATCGTTTATAGCTCGTGCTATCAAAGTTTATCCATAAGTTTAATTTGATTCTCATATTTTAAAAACTATAAATGTTCGATATCTCAATATCTTATCAATTATATTTTTGTAGAAAAAATTATTTTTGTAATTTTTTTAGTTTATGAATTTTGAAATGAGAGAGAGAGGTCACCATATTTCAATATAAAAAGAGAAAATATCGCTAACATTGATTAAGGCCTTCAAACAATTAATTTTTGTGTTAAATTGTTCCATCTTATAATGAAAGTTCATATTAGGTGATTTTTTTTATTAAAATTGCCTAAAAACATATCTAAGCTCAAAAAAATTGTTTGAAGTTTATTTTAGATTTTTGGATGTTTGTTAAGTTTTTAGAGATCATAAATAGATTTATAGTGACTTTTCGAGATGCTTTCCAAGTGTTTTGGATCAAAAAGAGGTTGAAAATGGGGGTTTTGAGTCAAAGAACCATTTGTCCTATTTTCAAGCCACCATAATAACTAGATTTAAAAAAGATCAAATGACATATCATATGTTATTTATTAGCTTTTGAAAAGACAACATCGTTAACTTCTACCATCTTGGATTCACAACTAACTAGATCTTCAAATTCACCCGGTGCGAATGTGGATTAGTCTGGGGCAGCGCTTGGGACACCGCGTGGTTTATATCAAAAAAAAAAAAAAAACTAGATCTTCAAATTTTCAATTACAAGATGACATAATTTGCCACATGGTTCAGAACATATGTAAGCAATGCTTAATAATTATTATCTCTTTTAATGCATAATTTCACCAAACCTTTCTCTTTAACTATTAATAATTGTAATCCTGTAACTGTTTTATCAATTGATATGGAATGTTAATGGTAGTTTGAATTTATAATGTTAGAGTGATGAAAGAAAGATAAAGTTCTATAATAAGTATTTTTTTTCAATAAACATGCTTTTCATACTAAAAAGTATGGTCAAACTAGAAAGATATATAACAACAAATTTGTGTTAAAGGATCAACTTCTGACGAGCTTCAAGTTGATTATCATGGGAAGTTAGAAGAGGTGACTGAATTACAATATCATAGCAAGCATATGTCTTTTTTTTCAAATATTATTGGTATGATACCACCAATAAAAGAATCAATGTAGATCTTTATCATGGTTTGATCAAAATTAATACATAATCTAAACTTCGCAACATCGATGATATCTTTGTTCTTGTCAATACACACACTCCTTTTAGAAATGATTGTTATAGAGTGGATTGATTGTTCGTAGTGAAAGTCAAACATAAGATTTATGTTCAAGTTATCAAGGAAGATAACAACGAGTTAAATGATGTTTTGAATCGTCAAGCATCAATTCAACGAAGAAGATTATGATGGATATAATAATGATGAAATTGAAGATGAAGAAAACATCTCTAACAAAATTTTAAAACATTAACGTGTAATAAAATTGACTTTAATGTAATTACAAATGGAATTATTCCCGAACTAACTCGGCCAAAGAGTTCAAAAGAGTTGAAATTTTGTTTCATGACTTTGTCACTGACCTTCACATACAAAATCAATAACAAACTAAAAATTCACACGAGGGTTTCTCCATAAGACTTCAGGTTTAATTAAGAACTTCAAGTTGTAATTACTAATAAAAAAGTTTCATCGTACTTATTACAACATAATACATTTGTTTTATCATTCGAATACTTGTATATATTAGAAGAACTATAAATTTGCTTTCTATTTGAATGTCTGTTCTGTCACAGTACTATTCTGTATATTTAAATATTTGTAACCCAAATATAATATACGAGAAAGGGATAAGCTTCACGGCTTTGAATACTGTATACAGACTTTTATTGGAATTATTTCTATACGTGTGTGTGTGTGTGTATATATATATATATATATATATATATTATATTTTTTTGTATCCGTATATATATATAGGTTTAAGCTTGTGGAGTATTTGCGTGTAACCTGACTTTGCTTGCAGAGGCAGCATGACTGAGCCCTTCAACTCCTAACTCGATTTTTCGTTCTCAGCCTGAAGTTTGTTGAAGTAGGAGTAGGATGTTTTTTTACCAGACGATGAGGCCATGGGCACCGCTGAGAATCCTGTGTAGTTTCTCTTCGACTTGCTCAAGCATATTTTAGCAATATTTTTGAATGACTCGTGTTTCTGATTGTAAGGCTGGGCTATGTACTCTTCAATTGGCATCCACTGAGTTAAGAAAAAAATATGAATGAAATTATTACGATCCAAATAAACAATTATTGTGCAAGTAAATGTTGATTACAAGGACCAAATGCCGGTTTGGACTTCGATGATAGAATTTGTCAGTCTGCGTGTCAGCGGTTAAATCGTTGTTGGGCTAAATTTTGAAGAAAAAAAATCATTTTAAATGAAATGTTTTTGATATTTTTAGATTATTTTGATGTGCTGATGTTAAAAATATTTTTTAAAAAATAAAAAAAAAATATCATTTTGATGAATTTCTAAACGAAAAGTATTTTTAAAAGAAACCGCAACCACACTCCCAAACACCCTCTACACATGGCATCATCTGCAGCAGCAGTAGCCGCCAATGCATTTTGTATAAATGATAGTATAAATTATATTTGTCAGTCTACATATCATGCCGTTTGCATAATTCCCAAGTAAGAAATTGATTTTTAGATGTTATATTTAATTATTCCTAACCTGATAATTTAATTTAAGGGGAAAATTACATATACACAAGAATTACTAATGACCCTAAACTCGCAGTTCTTACACAAGGGGAAAAAAATGTCAGCTGCAATTCTTAAAGTAAAGAAGTACCTGAGCTGCCTCGATCTCTGAAGCTTGTTTGGTGATGTCAGAGGAGAGTGGCCGTAACATGCAAACGAAAAATAAATCCGATTTTCTACAAAATCCCTGGTGGGTTTGGCTATGCATGAAAAAAAAAAAGAATATTTTAATAGAAAAGGAATGTCATGTAAATATTAAATTCAAGTTATTTAATAATCCAAGATATTCATCTTACTAGCAGATATTTAAATGATATATATATATATATATATTACAAAGAAATTTTCATCTCATGTACGTTTCTTTAAAGAGAAGGAACTTCTAACCTGAAAGCTAAAATTTCCACGAATTCTGTGTCAATCTGAACCAAAACAAAGCTAGAATTATTATCAAACTTGCTGGAAGAAATCAATACGTAAAATTAAGGATATATATATATATATATATATATATATATATATATATATATATGCACGAGCTCTTCATTTTGCCTAGAACCATGAATTTGAACTTACATCAGTCTCTTCCTTCACCTCTCTAATTGCAGCTTTACAAATATCCTCGCCCTGTGAATGCAGAACTTGAGTGTGTAACACTAAAAACAATCACCAAATATAAACACACCTCTCCTCTCGCTTTAAAAAAAATTGAAATTTTTTTATTTTTATTTTAAATTAATTTTTTTATATTTTTATATCATTTTAATGTGCTGATATAAAAAATAATTTTTAAAAATATATTTTTAACAAAAAAACACATTAAAAAATAACTTTAAATACACTTCCAACATGCAGTACTCACTTGATTAGCAACACCCGTCGGGAACTTCCATACACCTTTTCCTCTGAATGCCCCGTTCTTTTCCTGAACAACCAGTACCTGCAGGCAAGTGGCATCATCGATATTTGACCTCTTATGCTGCGTTACCCCGCAATTTCAGCTCATATTATGCTGCGTTACCCAGCAATTGCAGCTCATATTATGCGTGGGTGTGCAGCTAGCCGCGTTATATACGTACGTACATGCCGAGAAAAACCCTAGCTAGTGCTATCCACGCACTCGCTCATTAATTAGTATAGCAACCATCTTAATTTCCCACTTCTGTATCTTTTTCAAACTCGCTTCAAGTTCCATCGTAATTTGATGTAGAATTTTTTGCCATTTCAGTAAGATTTTTTTGGTCCATGTTAGTAACCATAGTTATTAATTCCGTTCCGTTCCGTTAAAAAAACCAAGACAAAACGGCGTCGTTTTCGTCTCGGTTTTAATTCCGGTCCGTTCCGGAAATTCCGGCCGGAACGCCTCGGTCCCGTTCCGGGTTCAAAATTTATTTTTTTTTATTTTTTAAAAATTATTTTTGACATCTATACATCAAAATAATTTAAAAACACCAAAATATTTTAAATAAAAAAGAATTCAAAATTTAATTATGCTTGTTAAATTAATATTTTAATTTTTTCATATATATATATATATAATTAATTATATATGAACAGTACGACACCGAAACGGCACGCCGGAACGCTCCGAAACCGGAACGGCGACCGGAACGGAATTGACAACTAGTAACTATCTAGAACCTCTCTCTTTAAAAAGAATACACAGCATTAATATTTTTTAAAGCAATTTGATAATAATTAAAAATCTAAATTTGATATACAACGATAAAATAAAATAAACTATATTTTTAAAAATATTTTTTGTATATTTTCATTTTAGTTCCGGGATAGAATTTTTTAAAATTCAATTTCAATCAATAAAAAATTAAAAATTGATAACAGGGTGTACATGGAATCACTCCTTTTCTCCCCTTATCTCACTAATGATTTTTTTTTTAGATTAATGCGATATCCAAATTAGTTTGCACGTATCTCTACTAATCTCACGAATCCTAAAATTAATGACCATGTAAGTCTTTAGTCACTCGAATTAAAATCACATAAAGAACTAACCCCTTAATCTCATACTCTTACTACTAAAACACTTACCGGATATTTTTCATGATTGAATTTTGTTATAGCTAGTTACTGAACAGAAAATTTACGTTTACTATAAAAAAAACAAAGCGGAAGTATATCCTTCGTCCCAAAAGACGGCCGCCGGAGTAGTTGATGGCCACGGAAAAAAGAGGTTGAATTATGTTTGTGTAACGTGGAAAAATTACCTCTCCGGTATCATTTACGACGAAGGCACCAATACCAACAGTATGGGAGGCATTTGCAGGAAGCGTATCGGGAGTCTCGGGAATCCACTGGACCAGCATCAAGTAATCTGACTCTGCATGGTGGTACCTGAATCCCTCCTGCGCATTTTAGCAGTCGGTACTATATCACTCCCACGTCCAATTATCTATATGCGGCTTAATTTTGAGAACACGGCCGACAGTTCGTGTTTGATTACTTACCTTAACCGTAGGTTCGACAAGATTAGCAAGCTGAATAGGTAACTTGATCCAAACACCCTTTTTCCCCTAAATAAATAAATAAATAAAGAATTAATGATGCTGCTAATAATCAAGAACTTTTGTTTTCTAACAGTGCAGTCAATCAGGTCCCGGCTTGATTTACCTGCTTCCTCCATTGTGTTGTCGAAGCTCTGAGCAGATGAACATAAACGTTACAGTCCATGGATTCCTCCACGTCCACCTTAACTCCTCCGTATAAATCTTCGACAGCATTTAGCAGTCCAATCTGCTGAAATGTCTTTTCAGCATCTGGTTTTGGCTGCTTCATAGTTGGCAATGAACTCGTAAATGAGATTTCCATATCTTTTGTCAATGGAGCCTGATGAAATGAGGAGACAGGTGTCCTCTAAAATTTATATGCTGTGTCCAAAAACACACAGAAAAAAGCTCATTTATAGGCGGCGCTCTCGTGCATGGCGGGTCATGCAGCAGTTCGAAAAGAGATCATTAGTTATTATAAATTTTCCTGGTTTTTTCCTTCCTTGTAATCTCTGTATTGATTGATCAAACCTTGACCTGGGATGGATTGCGTGCAGACCAGGAAATGGAAAAATCAAGATTTTTTTTACAAGCTTTTAAAATACAAAAACAAAGACTGATATAAAATAATACAAAAACAAAGACTGATATAAAATAATACATACAGGCTGTTTGGGAGGGCGTTTGAAAAGCCGTTTCCTTTTTTTTTCATTTTAAATTAATTTTTTTGGGTGTTTTTAAATCATTTTGATGTGCTAATATCAAAAATGATTTTTTTTAAAAAAATATCATTTTGATGTATTTTTAAATGAAAAACACTTTCAAAAGCAACCGCAACCGCCCTTCCAAACAAGCCCATAGTATGTGGATGACTTGGTTGTCTTTTTACGTCTCTTTATTATTACTAGCTAAATGCCCCCGCGCGTTGCTGCGGGTATTCTTATGTATATAGTTTAACATAATTAAATCCACAATGATAAATTTATATGATATAAGTAAATAAAAGTTATACATTAGGAGATAAAATGTATAAAATTTTAAGTAGAGTTTGTTACGCAAGCATAGATTATATCTTTTAGAATGTAGGTATTGCGTCATAAAAGATCACAAAAGAACGTGAACTAACATTAAAAAAAATTAATCACTAAAATCATTATTGTGCAGATAGTAAAATTATAAAAATCATTTAATACAAAGAACAAATAAAAATAATAATAAAAAAAAATAAAGGGGAAAAGGAAGCAATATTAATTTAAAATATTATAGTAATAGCAACATCGGAGTCTTAACATCTAAAATTATTATTGCCATTACTATGAAAACAATAAAAATTATCAAATTATACTGAGGAAAAAAAATAAAAAACATGAACAAAATAGCAAGCAAGAAAAACAATTAAAATATTATTATTATTATTATTATTATTATTATTATTATTATTATTATTATTATTATTATTATTATTTTCGTGTTAATAATGAAAGGGAAAAAATGGAAGAAAAAAATCCTAAAAACTTCAACAAAAGATCAAACAAAAGAATAAAACAAAAACAAAAACTACTGTTGCTATCACTGCCAAAACAATAAAAATTATCAAATTATACCGAGGGAAAAAAATAAGAAGCATGAACAAAATAGCAAGCAAGAAAAACAATTAAAATATTATTATTATTATTATTATTATTATTATTATTATTATTATTATTATTATTATTATTATTATTATTATTATTATCATGAAAGAATAAATAAATGAATGAAAGATTAAAAAAATTATAAAAACTACAAAAAAAGATCAAACAAAAAAATACAATAAAAACTAAAAATTATCATTGTTATTGTTGTCAACACAATAAAAACTATCAAATTGTTCCGAGGGGAAAAAAACCCTCAAAAACATTAACAAAAGAGTAAGCAAGAAAAAAAATTAAATTATTATTATTGTTGTTGTTGTTGTTGTTGTTGTTATTATTATTATTATTATTATTATCATTTATTTATTTTATTTTTGTGTTAATAATGAAAGGGGAAAAATGGGAGGAAAAAAAATCCTAAAAACTTAAACAAAAGATCAAACAAAAGAATAAAACAAAAACAAAAATTATCGTTGCTATCACTGCCAAAACAATAAAAATTATAAAATTATCCCGAGGAAAAAAAAACCCTCTAAAACATTAACAAAAGAGTAAGCAAGAAAAACAATTAAATTATTATTATTATTATTATTATTATTATTATTATTATTATTATTATTATTATTATTATTGTGTTAATAATGAAAAAAATAAAATAAATGAAAGACAAAAAAAACCATAAAAACTTTAAGAAAATTTAAATCATAAAAAGAAATCAAGGGATTAAAAAAAAACATTAAAAGTATAAGGACCGAAAGGAAAATCAAATATTAAGGGATTAAAATCCAAAATTAAAAGTATAAGGACCGAAATGAAAATCAAATTTATTATCAATTTCAATCAAAGGACAAAATTGCAAAAAAGTAAACTACTATACCGAATTGATTGAGTTATTTAAACCCAATCCAGAAATTAAAAGGAGGATCGAAGTGAAATTTAAACATTCAATTAATTTCAATCGAATGATCCAATCAAACTAAATCAAAACTTATATAACAAAAATCAGGACCATAAATAAAATTAAAAGTACAGGGACCGAAACGAAAAGGCATGAAAATTGGGGGACTCCCCTGCACTTTGACGTGCAGGAGAGAGAGAAACGGTTGCCGCGGCTTTAACCGGCCACCGCCGCGTCCACGGACTTCGGAAGCCGAAACGCGCCGCACTGGGAGGAAGACCAGGCTGAGGTGCATCGACCGGGACGCCATTAGCTCATCTTCGGCAACGCCATCACCACGCACGCGCCACTCAGAGAGGGCGTGAGGCGGGATACTGTCGGCCGATCGTGACACACGCGCCGACAGTAAAAAGAAAAAAAAGAAAAAAAGAAAGGCTAATTACCGGTGTAGCCCTGTGCATAAGTCAGCTATTTTGTCTTATTAGGGGCTATACTGGTAATTAGCCATTTCCGGTTAAATATTAAAAAATGAAAAGGTAGGCGGACCGGACCGGACCGGTCCATTCCGAATTTGTGCAATTACCGCGGAGCCCCTCCACCCATAACCTGTTTTTTATCTTTTTCGAGGGTAAAAATGTTATTTCACTGTGCAAAAAACAATAAAAAAATGGGAAAACCGGGAATCCAACCGAACCGAGAACCGAACCGACCCAAAAATACACTATTACAATCAACAGTGCACACACTCACATGCTACAGTACCGGTGCTACAGGAAAAACACCACGCCTATTATATATTAGGTAATGTTCTTTATTATTATGTTCATTCAAAAGTTCTCGAATTCATTTGAATTTATATCTTTTTATGTCTTTTGAAATTATAAATATTTATATATATGTACCCCATAAATAGATGTATTAGGTAATAATGTACACACATATGTACTATTATAAAGTCATATGAAATAAAAAGGTTTTATTTATTCCCATAATTTTCATTGTTTTTTTTTATTCTATTAACTCTTTAATTGAGTATATTATATGTTTCTAAATATATAGTTTTATAAAACATTATCGACATAAATTGCTCTTTTTTTTCTCTTGAAGCAAATAATTATATTTGGTTTGTTGATAAGAAGTAGAAGGTATATTTATCTACTTATATATAAATTTAACTCATTTTCAATATGAAAAAAATAAGTAAGATTTTTTCGAATCTTATATATATATATATATATATATATATATATATATTACTGTTTAAATTCTCCATTTACACTTATGTATTTATATTTCTATAAATCATAAGTATGTTATGTGTTTGTTAGAGAATCTTGTCAATGTTGGACCTGTCTCTTCATTCAAATAAGAAATTTATGTTTTTCTATTATTGTTGTATGATTTAAATTTTGTTTTTAAGATCAAATATATAGGCTAGAAATGTGACAAGATCATTCTTAGGTGTAACATCGTCATGTATTGATTTGTATTTTATAAATATTGTATGTGTTTTATATTCTAGGATTTATATTAGTATTTCTAGATATGTATTTCTTCTAGCAATTGTTTTCTTAAAAAATAGATTGTATTATCGTAATTGATACACTTATATAAATTATTGTGTAGAAGTTCAAAAGATTGTGTAGTTAAAGTAGATATTAATAGACGAGACGTGCAAGTATTTGAATTGAGCTTCTCGTGATCAGGACTCAACTTAATGCCAACGCAAATCAACACAATGTTGCACCATTTGTTACGACAAGCTAAATAAATATTTGTTATTGTAATTTTTTTTAACGTTCTTCTATTAATCTACTTAATATATATATATGTGTGTGTGTGTGTGTGTGTGTGTGTTAGTGATGTAATGCATAGTATTTTTTTAAAAATATTTTTCCAACTCAAAATACATCAAAATAATATTATTTTGATATCAATACATCAAAACCATAAAAAAAATACATAAAATATTAATTTAATATGTTTACAATTTAAAAACAAATACTTTTGCACTGATGACAAATACTATTTGCATAGTTCTTACTCTCGTTTTTTAGGTTGTATTTGTCAAAGAGGGACGAAAGAAGTATGGATGAGAAGTAAAGAATTGAAGAGTATATATACTTTGAGTTTATATTTGATATATTTGTATAAAAAAAATGTAATTCTTAGAATTAATAAATTATGAAAAAATATAATTAATTTATTTCCCATAAATATAAACTTCTATGACATATGCTCCAACTATAGAAAATAAATAAATAACCATTTAATAACATATATTAACCATTAATCAAGTTTATATTTTATTCTCCAGCCACATTAACAAAATCTAGATTTTTTAGCTCTAAAATCACGTAATAATTTGGAAGCTAAACTCACAACCCTAATCAAACCAATTTAAATGTGTGTTTTAATAAGTTAGCTCAACTGTTTTTAAAAATAAGTTTGAATTGTCAATGTTTTAACAAATAAGCTCAAAACTGAACTCTTAGCGAGTAAATCTTTGAGAAAGCATGAATAACTCGACTCATTTATAATTTTAAACGAATATTTGAGAATGTAAAATCGGTTGCTTTTTATTTAAAAATAATAAATATTTTTTATATTAATATATCAAAATACTTTTAAAACACTAAAAAAATTAATAAAATATTTTATTCAAAATCATTTTTTAAATACAAAAATAAACAGCTATAATTTTCTCCGCAATCTATTCTGACTAACAAAGATATTACTGACAACGTCAATATACACGAGCTGACACGCTGCTGGTTGGTAAGGTGACCCCATTGTTTCTCAGTAAATCGTGTCCTCGTTCGCTATTTTGTTTTTAAAAAATAAAAATAGAGGAAACTTTGGTGGATTGGGGAATTTCAATCATTGAAAAATTGACATGTTCATTTTCTAGATAAATCACCGAGTTCTGTTTATTTTAAGAAAAGTATTTTTTTTTTAAATTATTTGTAAAATATTAATGTATTTCTGTATTATTATAAAATTTAATTAATAAAATACACTTGAAGAAAAATTTGACTTCGCTTTTAGGAAGTTTTTTTCTTTTACTTTAGACGAAAGACACCTTCTAGAAGCTATTATAAATTTAAAATTATCTTATTATTGGTTGATTATATCAAACTTGGTTTTTCATTCTTTAATTGTTATATTTGTTTTTCAGTTTCATTATTTAAAATTTGATTTAATTTAATTTCTACTTCTACTTTTATCTTTATTATTTTGATTGTTATTTTTTTTTCTATTTGATATTTGTTTTCCAAATTCCTCACATATGGTCTCTAT
Organism: Salix caprea; assembly: GCA_964035475.1. NCBI lineage: Eukaryota > Viridiplantae > Streptophyta > Magnoliopsida > Malpighiales > Salicaceae > Salix > Salix caprea. Next base: position 6,954,934 of record OZ037759.1, on the reverse strand, counting down.
TCTTTTAATTGTTATTTATTTTATTTGAAATAATTTATAAAATTATATATTTTTTAATTTAAGCATCTTTCAACTTTTTTATCATGTTATTTATTTTATTTAAAATAATTTATGACAATTTTAATTTAATTATCTTTCAACCTTTTTATCTGTCGGACTTGATATTTATTATTTTAATTGTTATTTATTTTATTTAAAATAATTTATGATTTTTTTTATTTCATCATATTTCAATCTTTTTATATGCTAGATTTATACCTTATATTTTTTTTTGGATAAACTTAAAAAATAATAATAAGTTATTTCTCAAATTATTTTCCATGACATAACCAAACACTAAAAAAAAATCCACTTATTTTTTATGACACTACCAAATATTAAAAAACAATCTCCTTTATAGAAATATATTGTAATTCACTCTTCAGAAGAAAAGGAAAACCACTTTCCAATAAATAAATACGTCGTTTAAGTCACGATCAAAGACTTTTGACTTCTTTCTACATTATATGAAAGTGTTCAATATCAAATTAATTAAATGAAGAATTGGAGAAATTTCTATCCATCCCTTTTTTGTCCAGGAACTGCGAGGATCATACCTTTTATGAATATATTCATAGAAATATTTGGAAAACGTATGCGTATAAGTTTGATTGATTTATCTGTAATAAATTATGAGAAAAAAAAGATATAAGGCCTATTTGGAAGGGCGATTACGATTGCTTTTAAAAGTACTTTTCATTTAGAAACACATCAAAATGATATTTTTTTTATTTTTTAAAAATCATTTTTGACATCAGCACATCAAAATAATTTAAAAACACTAAAAAAATTCATTAAAAAAAAAAAAGAAAACGGCGGTTGTACCACCCTCCCAAACAACTTCATAATCTTGATATGTACAATAGGCCTGTTTGGGAGGACCGTTGCGGTAGCTTTTCAAAGTCCTTTTCGTGTTGAAATATATCAAAATGATATTTTTTTAAAAAAATTATTTTTGATATCAGCACATCAAAATGATCTAAAAACACCAAACTATATTCATTTAAAATGAAAAAAAAAATGAATTTCTGCAGGACGGCGTGCCAAACGGGATCTAAGATTATTACGAAAATAACAATTCAATTCTTGCATTAAAAATTGAAAAAATTGACATAAAATTGTCACGAAATTCAGTGCACCACTAGCTTCTCATTTTAGGAAATTGTCAAGCGAATTAACAAACATAGATAGGCGAGAAAATATGGATGGAGTAGTTGCAAGAATTCTAATGGGAAACTCATTAGCAATTTACAGGCGTGGAAGCTCCTCAGCGTTTGTAATGGGAAACTCATTAGCAATTTACAGGCGTGGAAGTGGAAGCTAAGTCACAGAGACTCAGCATTTGTCCAAGACTTCCAGTCTCTCATTTTAGGGTTCACACAGTAACAACAAAAGTCTGCAAGGGACATACGTGATAGAGAGAGATTGCAATTATACAATAGTTAGTTTTCGAGTTCAAGTCAAAATATATATTTTTTTATAAAAACTTTAAATAATTAAAATTTTATTTACTCAACTAAATTTACAAAATATTTTTTCCAATAAACAAGATTTCTCCCATTCAGAAAAAAAAAAAAGAGTAACAACGAAATTAGGGGATCACGGAGATATAAGACCCTTGAAATTGGACTCGCAAAATTGAAATCCTTTAGCTTCCATTATATGATCATGGATCCAATGGTATGTATATGTATATGGGCCACAGTCTAGACTAATGCGTCCTACTAGCCCAGATGAATATAATATGGGTTTTGGGTTTTTATTTTCATAAGGGTGAGTCTCACCTCCAGGAAGTACCTGACAAGTGACTACTTTTCCTTTTCTCTAATCATTAAAACAAACACCTTGTGTGCGTAAATTGTTTTATATATGTGTGAGTGTGTGTAACTGAACTGAACCATGCTAAAATCCCTCTCATCACTTAACAGCCTACCTATTCCACGTATCTCCACCAGGTACATCTCTCTCTCTCTCTCTCACTGGCGAAGCTTTCTTTGGTTTTCAGAATTTTCAATGATTATATTTGATATGATTCTAATCTGGGTTTTATTTAGTCTAGCAGTAGCAGAATTTATCTGAGCAAAATGAGCACAGCAAAACCATCACCGGTATGCCCAAAATTTATTTCTGTTGAGGGAGATGACATTTACTCCAGAAGTAAACCTGATGGTAATAAGTTCTTGCTGTATTATTTATTCTCTTGCAGCAGTTTTTGTTTCTTCGTTTCTGTAATGCTTTTCCTTGTTTATGCAATTTTGTGATGATATTTCAGGTGTTAGATTCAGTCTTGTCTCCTATAACATTTTGGCTCAGGTATGAATGATTTAACTTTTTAATACTCAATAGGTGTTAATGGGTTCATTTCCCATTTTCTACTAATATTTCCTTTTCATTTACTTCTTAATATGGTATTTCAGACATTTTTCATTTCTTTTCTTTCCTGTATTATTGTTTTCATATATAAATAGGTGTTATTGTGTGTTTGTGCTGAATTGTTCAGTGGAATCTCGAACATGTGTTTGCTGTTTCTTGGCTGGCTTATATCAATATTTAGTATTGGAGAGCATAGCCACGAAACTTTTTAATAGCTACCACCAAACATTAAAGAATATAATCACATGTGTAAATAGATGTTTACTTCAATCTTAAAAAAAGGTTGTTTCCAAATGATGAAATTTATGCAACAATCATACACATGATTTGGGAATGCAACTACAACCATTGGATTTCATGCCCGAACACACGCGCACAACCTTCTATTGCAGCAGTTAGCTAAACAATTTCCCTGATTCTATTGCAGCGCGCGCACTCTCACAACCTTCTATTGCAGCATTTAGTCAAACAACTTCCCTAATTCATATTCTTAAAAGTTTCAAAACTAGTATGATATTCTTGTTCTGATTGTGGCTACTATGCATGATTCATGTCCGTGATATATGATTGATGCAGTTGGAACTTTGCTGCTTGTATGCGCTCATTAATTATAGCTCTGATTCTAACATCAAACTGGCATTCCTTTCTTTAGGTTTATGTGAAGAGTTCTGTTTTTCCGCACTCTCCATCTCCTTGTCGCAAGTAATATTATCTAATTTTTTATCCTTTATTGATAAGCCTTAAATTTTGCACATATATACTAGCATTCAGGTCAGGTTTCTTTGATGAACCTTGTCGTCCCCCCCCACCCCCCCCCAAAAAAAAAAAAAAAAAAAAAAAAAAAATCAATAGGAAAAGAGTTATGCTTTCTTCTCAAGAACCACCTACTACCCTATATATACTTAATAAGAGGAGAGATTATAAAAGTTAACAGAGAGATACAAGAGATACTTGTGTTATGAACTTCTAAGGACTCACATGAGTAACATTAACTTAAACCAGGGCATCCCGGCCATTGGCCTTGGACCATATTATGAATCATCTTAGGCCTGAGGGAATCAGATTCTAAGGGAAACTATAACTATTTCCTGACTAAACCTATCTTTGTTCTAGGCTTACAACAAACCTCCCAGCTAACCCGATAACACTTGTGTTCCCCCTTTCAAACTCAAAGTAGAAAATCCATCATTACCCATGCTAAAGGATTTGTTGAATCAATCTCATTAATAACAGGGGATCTATCTAATGACCAGTACACCAAGAAGCTTTAGAATTGGTAGAAAATATGAATTGCATTTATCCACCCGTATAGAGGTTATTAAGTTGCTACAGATATTCAACATTCGAACTAATTCTGCTGGTTTTCATTTTTCATTATTGCTTTACACAGGTGGAAAGCTCGCTCCGAGGCAATTTTAACTGTTCTCAAGAACCTTGGGACTGACTTCCTCTGCTTACAGGTGGTTTTTTGATTCTCTGTTTTGAGAAACAAATCCATCCTCTCTCATAATATGGAAAGCCAGAATTTACCTTTGTTCTTTCTTGTTTGTCTTTTCTGTTCTTTGGATATTTAGCATATGCAAGTATATACATGTAGTAATAGACATGCAATTTTAATTCTTCTTGTCTGATTCATTTAATAAACCTTGCCAGGAATTGGATGAGTATGATAGCTTTTACAAGAAAAATATTGAAAGTTATGGCTATTCCAGTATTTATATTCAGAGAAGTGGGCAGAAGCGTGATGGCTGTGGAATTTTTTATAAGCCTGACTGGTAAGCTGTATCTCCTCTTTTTTGTCCTCCTTTTGGGGTCCAAGTATATTGACTTTAGATTCCTGTTGACATTGTTTGCAAAAGGCAATGGTATCTATAATTTAGTTATAAAACTAATTTTAAACTAACCAATACTCCAATGTTACAAATATAACAAGCCTTTAAGCATTATGGTGTACAGTTTAATCTTAAAATATTAATTCATCCAAACTTAACTGAACCTCAATCCTAAAACTAAATGTATCGTTAGTTTGTTATTATTTTTAAACTAAACATTATTTGGAATCATCTGTTTTAAATGTTGTAACTGTGTTATGGCTTTCCTTTTTATCCTTTATCCACTTTCATCTTGGCAGCACCATCCGTTTTATTCAATGTTTTAAATTAGCAGTCTTAGTAATTACCCACTTATAGGAAGTCTTTGGTTTGTGGCCAATGGCAAAGGTTCCTTTACTATTACTTTTCAGTGGATGCAATCAGATACCTGCTTTTGGAACTTGATGGAAGTTTTGCCCCTCATTTTGCAAGGATGCTGAAATATGCCTTACTGATATATCACTTCTTTGCATCTTTTACATTATATTGTGTTGTGGATTGCTGTGATTTCAAGTTTACACAGCAATTCGTCCATTGAAATCATAAACCCTTTTAAAGTCCTATGGTCATATTACACTTTGAACAATTGAGGTCACGCATCCATTTAACCTCCCTGTTGTCTGTTTTCAGCGCAGATTTGCTGCTAGAGGAAAGAATAGAGTACAATGATCTTGTTGATGCAATTCAAGATGACTCAATTTTATATGATGACAAGCACGGTGATACCCAGTCAAATGGAGATGAAAACAGTGAAGCAAAGAATGGTAATGTTTCAGGCTGTTACTCATTATCCTTTTCCCTCTTTCTTCTTGTACTTTTAGCATTCTGTATGTATGTCCTACATCCTTTGGTAGTGTGAAAACCATATATGTTAAGAGTGGTTTCCACGCCTCTTCTGGTTACTAGTTTCACTGAGTGATTCATCATTACTTCGTCCTTGTTTAGTTTAAACTTATTGAAAAATAAGAAATTCTTGCAAAAGAAAAATGTGGTACATTATGACATTCATTTTTCACCATAGGGGGGCGGGGCTTGTGGGGTGATTATTGTGAACACAATGAAATAATCTGGGGAAGGCTTTGATTACTTCTTTAATGATCTGTCTTCAGGTTCATCATCAAAAAGTATTCTCAAAGATAGTGGAGATCCTAATGATCCTCGTGTAAGATTAAAGAGAGACTGTGTTGGAATTATGGCTGCTTTTAGACTCAAGGATACTTTCCATCATGTTATCGTGGCAAACACTCACATTTACTGGTAAATAGGTCTGTTTTTTATTTCCTGCAGGAGCATCATGTGTTTATAGCTTGGTTTCGTGGAGTAAGTATTTTATTTATGGTACATACCAGTGATTTTCTTTCAGGGATCCAGAATGGGCTGATGTCAAGCTTGCTCAAGCTAAATATCTTCTATCACGCTTAGCTCAATTCAAGGAACTAGTTTCTGAAAAATATGAATGCATGCCTTCAGTAATTCTTGCTGGCGACTTCAATTCAACCCCAGGGGATAAGGTTTGTGCTTTACTGTCCTTCTGTGAAGTAGTCGTCGCGCTTGTCATGATTCAAGAAGTGACATTTTGCAGTTAATGTCTAATGGGATACATCAGACAGGCAAAAATTTTGTTTTTCGACAATCTTGAATCTTAATTATTTACCATACTCGTGCTCTTATTTTTAGGTTTACGAGTTTCTTGTATCTGGGAACTCTTCATCAGCTTCACTAGTGGACTGTGTGGATGGGCTTCCGATTCCGCTGTGCAGTGTCTATGGCAGTACAAGGGGAGAACCACCGTTCACAAACTGCACGCCCGACTTCACCAACACGCTTGATTATATATTCTTCGTACCTGACGACCATATAAAACCACGCAGTTTCCTTGAACTTCCTGAAGCAAACTCATCCTCTGTTCTTGGTGGCTTACCAAACTATTACCACCCAAGTGATCATCTTCCGATTGGTGCTGAGTTTGAAATAACGAGGGAATAAAGTGAGTCAGATAGTAAGCTGCAATTGCATTTTGTCAGTGCACAGATCCACCCTTCTCATCTCTGCTCCCCACCAAAAAAAGAAGGAAAATAGGTTGAAAAGAACAAAATCCCTTCGGGTTCTTCCTCTTTTTTCTTGAGAATGTTATGGGTTTACATTTGCATTTGTTTATTGGCAACAAGGCTCAAAACAAACAATTCTGTGGTTCTTTTGTGTAATGAGCTTGAAATTGTTGGGGATCAATCATTTAGGACAGAGCGAGAAATATTATTAAACTACAGTCTGAGTATTTAAGGAGCTCACCATACTTTGCTAAGAAAGATTTATTTGGAAATTGGATGGGATTTCCTAAAGAACCGTATCAATCCAAAATATCAAGTTATCGGACGAGGCACCAAACACTGACCCTTCAACAGGAGCTGGCTCTTGACAGACCCAACATTTTACTGCCAGACTGTTACTTTCTGTAATAAACTAAACAAAATATGTTCAGCAATTAACTGTCTAATATTTTCAGACAGCAAACATACAATATCTAATCACATATTTATTACATGGTAAATGCCAGAAATAAAAAAAAAAGAAGTTGAATAAGCAGGGGCAAGCTCACACGGTAGAATTTATGCTTATACTTGGCATAATATAGCATCGATTAGGTTGGTTCTCTCCACCCCCCTTCCCCAGCACAGCCTTGATCAATGTAATTACACAATGGATTCGATCGTCGGGGGTGGAATCACTGGAAAGGAGAAATAAGGATCAGCCAACATCAATTCATGTCGCATGGCTGATGATGAATCATCGAAGTAATTATCACAGCAAAACTCGTTGTAAAATGCTCTCGACTTCCTGAGGATGTAGCTTATGGAGGATGACATGAACCACAAGCCCAGATACCGAGGAAGCTCTCGTCCCCGGCCACGATCCCTCTCTCTCTTCCGGAGTTTTTTCCGCCGCCCAGTCATTTCCTCGCCATCTCCAGCCCTCGGGCCATTTTCCATCTTGAAATCAGTCGCTTTGTGCTGCCTGTAATAACTTGAACTTTGGCGATCAGATGGAAGCGATTCTATTACTCTTTCTCCATGAGAAGCGCTTCGCGCAAGCTGCTTCTTGCCCTTGCGGAGTTGGAGCGAGGCAAGGCGGTCGGATTGGGTGGCCATGGAAGATAGCAGAGGCTAGCATGCACGTGGAAATTAAGGAAGTTTTGAAGAAGCAAATTTGCAGTGAAGTGAGATAGAAACTTGCATGCATTAAATAGCTGGATAAGCTGTGTTGTTTCTGTCAAAGCAATGGTCTATGGAACATTGCTCAAGTAATACGTGGGTCCTTAACCTCGCTGGCAAGATCGTGTTGTCATTTCAGCCTTGTACCTTTAGCTTTTGCTAAGAGAATTCGTGTAGTTTTGTTGTATAATACCGTTCCGGTCATCGTTTCGGTCGTTATTTTGATTTTTTGATTGAAATAGAATGTTTTGGTTTCGAAATGTTCCGGCATGCTGTTTCGGTGTTGTATTGTTCATATATAATTAATTATATATATATGAAAAAAATAAAATATTAATTTAACAAGCATAATTAAAATTTGAATTCTTTTTTATTTAAAATATTTTGATGTTTTTAAATTATTTTGATATATAGATGTCAAAAATAATTTTTAAAAAATAAAAAAAAATAGATTTTGAACCTGGAATGGCACGCCCGGAACGGCACGCCGTTTTGTCTCGGTTTTTTGAACGGAACGGAATGGAATTAACAACTATGGTTGCTATGCATGTTTTTTTTAGAAAAATATTTTTTTAAAAAAATATAAAAATTATTTTTAATATCAGCATAATCTAAAAATTATTTTAAAATAAAAAATTAAAGATGCAGTTAATATATTTGCCGTGATATATTAATCCTACATAGCTGGCAAGGGATGTATATAGAACTGTTGGTTTGGTGATATAGATTTCAGACATTAGGGTTTATAATTATAAATGCATGGGACCCACCTTTCTAATTTTAGGCTCGAGTTAAATGCATGGCCCTGGATGACTTACCCTGAACATTGAACATTAGCTTTCACTAGGGCAGCACACTAGGAGGAACGTACAGTGTGAGTGAGCCCGTCAAAGCAAATCCTATCGGCAGCCACACACCCATCGCCAAGCGGGTCGACCTCCACCGACCTTTTCTGAAGATTTTTGATGGATGGCATTCCTCGCAAGCATTCTCTCTTGCGTTGCTTTCAGCCAATAGGCAATCCAGAAACATCTCTGATGACAAGTGGGGGTAATTTTACCAAATTCCATTATACTATATTTATCATATTACAGTTACTGTAGCTTGGAAGTAAAATCGGATTATAATAGTGTTACTCAGCCCGTTCGGTTTATGGTTCGGTTTGGTTGGATTACTGGTTTATTGATTTTTTATATTTCTTTGCACATTAAATTAACTATTTTGTCCTTCAAAAAAGATAAAAAAAAAAAAAAAAAAAACAGATGCTGTCGGGAGGGATGCCACGATAATTACACATTTTCAGTTCGGTTCGTTTGAGTTACCAGTTTATTGATTTTTTTAATATTTTTTTACACAGTAAAATGATCATTTTATCTCTCGATAAAGACAAAAGGCACCACCAAAACAATTTTTTTTTTTTATAAAGAAAAAATACTTAGACTCGTCCTGGCCTACTAGGTTGACCCGTGAGTAGCTGACCCGAGACCAAAACTTTGTTAGGCTTAAAAAAACAAACAAGGGAATGCAAAAACTTGGATTACCCTATCAATAACATGAGTTGTCCTGATCAAAAGAAATCTTGGTGAGAGTACAATATTTTTTTTAAAAAAGCTTTTTTGATCATTTGGAGTAGCTTGTATTGATGGTTTCAAGTATTGTAAACCACTAATTACAATAGGCGATACGTTATGCGGTTATGGATTGCAATTAATTTTGATGTAAATAATAGGATATCCAGGTTGGCTTTTACTGTTGTTGATGAAAAAATATTTTTAATTAGAGATGATTTTTACTTTGATTACAGAAATACATTTTTTTGGCGATAAAACATGTATATGTAAATATCTGGTAGACATTCAAACTTCAAATATAAAGAATAGAGTAATAGAAATTTGGAGTGAACCCATTTATGAACCTTCAAGGTATAAATTTAATATAACACATGAAAAAATATGGAAGCTAAACCCAACATATAAAAAAATAGCTTGAACAAGAACCAAAAGAAAAACAAGTTGTGGTCACCAACATGGTCATTTAATCATGCTCTTAAATATGCTCGTGCAATGCCAATTTTTGGTCGAGTGCAATTGATATTTTACAAGTATAATAGTTACTAGGCAAAATAGAGAGGTGAAGCAAATGAGGTTATTCAATATGGAAAATAAAAAGATCATACTACAATGTTATTCGACTCCAAGCAACAAGTTTTCCAGGTCAACACTTCTATCAGACCATTTGTTCATGTTCAAGCTTCCTCCTAGAACTCGAGGGCGGGCTACCATGATGTGCAGTTTAGATTCAAATGGAATTTCTTCGAACAAAGAATATCCTCTCTTGCTGAGAAAATGGAGTAAAACAGAAAGACATGGAACCAGTCATACAATCACTATGAGTAAGGCAGCTGCAAGGAAATACCGAAAGCAGATAAAACAGAGCAAATACTGACCCGAATCCCACTCGTATCTCTTGTCCTTTTCAATGACCACATTGCCTTTCGCAATTCATAGCAACGAATAGAATCGATCCTCAAGAGTGTCAGAATTAGACCTTGGAGCTATAATGCTGTCGGGGCAAGACGTGAAAGGAAGCCTCCAGGATAAATGGATAATATTGTTCCAGTATAGTCTTCCTGTCTCCTCACCGATGGTGCTGATAAAATTCTTTGAAAATTTAACAAGGTAAAAACCATGGAGTGTGGCTAGATAATGAATCCGAACATGACTGAAATTATTCGCTTTCATTCAGAAAGTATGGTAGACCTCATCACATCTCCTTCCTGATGATCTATTCCAGAAGCACACCTTGTTTTAACACTAGTCTATTGCAACTTCTCCTGTCTAATTGTCTTCATGAACATAGTTATGGGCCTGGCAATTTAAACAAGAAAAGATTTCAAAAAGAAGGTAACATAAAGGAGGCAAGGAACAGACTCTTCAATGCATAACCAGGTTCCAGCACAAGATTGACCTGGTTAGGAAATGAGATATTTCTCCTTAGCAAAGACTAGCGTTGCAAAGAAGTGGCCCAGACATCGTTGAATAGTGTACTTCACCATCAAGCAATAGGACTTTGCATTTCTCTAAAAATTTGCACCTGCAGTCACCATCTATGCTCAGACAATCTTTTATTGATTACAAAACAAGATGGGTGAGGGAAATAAAAAAGATGGATAAATGCAGCAAGCTCTAACTGACTAAGCAAGCAATAATGACATAATTTTTAAGATGATATGGTATTAGATATCATCTCAATGACACTACTCTTTAACATAAGCTCAATTGGAAATTAGTTATGAGGAACCCTTTCTACCATGCCCCCTTTTGCTTGTTTTAATTCTTTACTATGACAATACCCATGAGAGTGAATTGTGAACTAAATAATACTAGAGATATTATTATTATGAATTGAAAACGAAATACGTGTATACAGGGGCACAATATCACCTAGGAGGAGTAAAGGTAATTGAAAGTTAACAGGAGTTTTATATTCAAAAAAACCCAACTTGACCAAAATGACAATGCAGCATGGTAAGTAGCAATGCAAGCTAAATTAGAGAACCAACAAATGCATCCATAAAAAAATGAGTATGGAACCAGGTAAGAAAAAGAAGAGGAAAAAGGGTAGCATTGGACCATCAATCCTTCCCAGGAGTGTTATAGATGAGGACTTCACATTGCACGAAGTGGAAACCCATGCTTGTTTATGTCCTATTGTTGATGTTTCCAATTTTTTGCTTCCATGGTTAACATCATGTTTTTAATAATTATAAATGACTGTCAATAGCATAACTACTTCTTTGGTACTCTTATATGACTAGGAAAACTGTTGCTGCTACCCGCTATTACTTTAAAACAGGTCACAACCACTTGTCACTCATAAAAATTATCAAAATAAAATATTCTAGAACAATTTACAGTGAAACAAAATAAACTCGAGCTAAGAGAAAATTGAACGGAGAAGGGAATGACTGTAAATCAAGAGGAAATTTAGAAAGAAAAAAAAAAAAAGAGATCATTACCATGGAAAGCGAAAAAAAAGCTTTCAAGATAACTCCTTTCGAAACCATGCATCCATCACAAAAGCAGGTAAAATAGCATATGCAATTGAAACTGTCAAAATGCATATAGTCAACCTGAATAGAGGAGGATGCAATCAAAAAAAGAGATATACAGAGACGTGACAGGAATGACAATTTTGTTAGAAAGTAACTTAAGACAAACCCATTGATGCAAGTGAGCTACTGCTGCCTCATTATCTATGACCAGCTTCCCCTCACATCTATATAGCAAAGCACTCCTACAATTCACAAATTGGTTTTAGAAATAATCATAAAGACTTTAGAAGCAATACAACAAATAGAATGGGTGACAAGAAGAAGGATAAATGAGATGACAACAATGATGTCAAAGCGGAAACAAGAATTGATTGTAGATGGATTAAGACACAAACCTTCAAATGCAATGATTTATCTTAAATTCATAAGAAGTGCTCTCCATGGCAAGCAATTGGATTCTCTGAAGAACAGATTTTAGAAACATAAATCAAGCTTGGGAAAGTTGCAACCTTCATAACATGAATACTTGAAAATTCAAACTCATACTCACACGTTCATCCAGGATAAAACCCGTAGCAATTTTAGAGGGCATGCGATATCAAGAGAGTTTTTGGTCATTCTTGATTTGTGGCTGTTGATGGCTGATGGCACCCATCAATCAATGTAGTGTATGTAATCTCATCTAAACATACTGCTCCACTGGACATTTCATCACATACTTTAAATGCTTCTTCTACCTTACCTTCTTTGCATAACCCATTTGTGAAGGCATTGTAAGTGACAGCATCAGGAAGGATTCCATTTTCTTTCATCTCATTCAGAAGCTTAGCTGCTTCTTTTGTTTTGCCCAGTTTGCAAAACCCATCTATCATGATTGTGTAGGTGAATTTATTAGGATGTATGTTATGTGAATACATTTCTTGCAAGACATTATTGACTTTATTCATCTGGCCTAGCATACTATAACCACCAATGATTGTAGTGTAGCAGACAACATTTGGCAACAAGCCCTCCTTTCTCATTTCATCAAGGAGGTGTTTCGCATCATCAACAAGGCCGATATTGCACAGTCCGTGCATCAGACAAGAGTATGTGGCACAGCTTAGTGGGACGCCCCTGCTTCTCATGTCATCACGAAGTCTAAAAGCTGAATTCATATTCCCATTGACGCAGTATGCTCTGATTAGAGGATTATAAACAACAGAATTTAGCTCCAGTTTCTTGGAAACTAACTCGTTTAATAGATTTTCACCCTCTTCAACTTTATTGGCTTTACAGTATCCATCAATCATAACACCATATGTGTAAACATTAGGAACATAACCATTTTTTTTACACTCATACCATAGCCTACTGGCTTCGTCAATCTTATCCACATTAAAAAGACCATGTAGCAATAAATTATAAGTGTACATGTCAGGCTGAATTCCCTTCTTGACCATCTCTTCCTTAAGTTTAAAGCCTTCCTCGACTTTCCCCTCCTTACAGCACCCTGATATGAGCGTGTTGTATGTTATCCTGTCAAATACTAAACCCCTCTCTAGCATATCTCTGAGGAGGTTAAGAGTTTCTTGCATGTTTCCTGCTTTACATAGCCCATGAATAAGGGCATTTGAAGTCACTATGTTGGGTACAAAACCTTTCCCCAACAACCTAAACCAGAGTTCAACTGCTTCTCCTTGCTTTCCAGTCTTACATAACCCACTAACCAATGCAGTAAGCAGCCCATCATTTGGCCTCAGATTTCTTAACAGCATCTCTCTTATAAAATGTAGTGCAGAAACAAACCTAAACTTCAAGCACAACAAATTGATTACCATAGAAAATGAGCCTTGGTTTATTGGTAAACCTCTTGCCATCATCTCCTCTAAAACATTTTCAGCTTGTCCTATTAGATCACTCTTGCAAAATCCTTGTATAAGTGAATTCAAAGTAACTGAATTGGGAAATATCCCCTTCGATAACATGTCATCTCTTATTTTAAGTGCTTCACTAATATTTCCCATCTTACAGTACCCATCAATCAGTGTGTTATATACAACCTCATTTGGCACAAAACCCAACTCATACATTTCCTTCAAAACACATTTTGCTTCGTCAATTTTCTCCAACTTAATCAAACCATTAATGAAAACACTATATGTTATAAGGCTTGGACTCACTTTCTCTTTTACCATCTTTTCTTTAAATCTGTATGCCTCATCTAATCTCCCACTCTTACACAAGCCATGGATGATATTATTATACGTAACGACATTTGGAGCAACACCCAACTTTTCCATTTTTGAAAACAATCCGATAGCATCCTCCTCTCTGTGTCCCTTGCAAAACGCATTAATCATTGTGCTAAACAAGTGAACATCCGGAATGATACCACCAAGACAGATGAAATCATACACTTCATAGCTCATTTTTAGCTCATTAGCCTTCACTAAAGAGCTCAACAAAAAAGTGCAAGTCTTTAGTGAGGGAAGCAAACCCTTTTTCGCCAATAATCTAAAGACATCGGCAGCAAAACCAAAACCCAAATGTTTAAACTGTGTACTATAAACATGTACCAATAAATCAGCAATTTTAACCCCAATAACAGGCTCAAACACCAAATTCAAATCAGCCATTATCTGTGCAATCTCAAAATGTCTACTCTCAAAATTCCCCGCAAAAAAGGCTGGAACTTTTCCATCAATCAAACGAATTAAAAGCAATCTTGCAGGAGACAAAAGATCATTACCAACAAGCAAACGAATCAAAACACAATAGGATCGAGCTGTGAAACGAAACTTACAATTCTCAGATACAAAATGAAAGAAATTCAAAGCTGTTTTTGGATTCACATTTGATTTAAGAGCTAAAAAACAGCTATCAAACTCTAGAGGAGACAAATGGGGGGCTAATTCTTTACATTTAGCGAAATCCAAAGATGGGTTAGAAAGAATAGAGGATACCCTTTTGAGTAAACTCTCATTTAAAGCTTTTGGATTTGTCTGTGGCTGCAATACTGGAGAAGGAGGAGGAGCTTGTGGGTGTATTTGGTGCTGTTTTTGAAGCATGCCTGTGATACAAGTTAAAGGACGTTTGAGTGGCGATTGAATAAAGATGGGCTTGGTGATTGTTAGCCTTCTCATATCCATTAGGGATTGCATTCACTGAGCAAAAGAATCCAATCTTTACTTTTTGTGTGGATTGGCAAGGGTTTTAGAATGGTGGACAGCAAGAGGCCATGAGTTTCTTTTTTGATGGAGGTTGAGAGGATGTGAAAGAGAAACAGACACGACAGTAGGTATAAAGGGTGTTTAATGTTTCAGGAGAGTTTGATCCACTGTAATGGCTAATCAGGCGATGCCGCCACCCATGGCAGTTACGGGGCTAATGATATCAGGGTTAGTTGAGTCGAGATTTGAGAGGAAGAGGGGAGTTCGACGTCTTTTGGGCTACATGTTTGGTTCATGGGCCTGTAGAGGATTGGAATACTAATTGGAACAGTTTGGGCTACAGAACTCTAAAATCTTTATTGGGCCTGGGTTTTAGGGGTTGAACATTGGGCCTTTGGGGTTTTTTGATGGGCTGTGTTCATGTGACAAGTGTAAAATCAGATATGTCCTCTCCTATCATTCCCTTTTTATTAAATGAAAAACATGTATTTCGTGTTTTTTCGAGGTTTATTATGTAGCGTACCTAGTAAATAAATATATTATCGTTCGAGCAAGTATAAAATTTAATTTATTCTAAAAATAATATTAATTACATGATGTTATTTATAATATGATGAAATAAATTTAATTTAATTTAATTGCCAGATTTCCTGATAACTTTTTTTTAAAAAAAAAAGTAGTACACAGAGTATTCGTATATTCAAAAGGAACTTCTTCCATGTGATAATTGCTAAAAAAAGCAAACGTCCATGATGCCATTAATCACATTTAAAGGGTAGATTTCAATTCAGTTGACCCACAGGTGATTATCTTCCTTGGTGACTGGTTGGTACGGGGCATTAATTAGATACTTTTTATTATTGTTTTTTTTAAATGTTTTTTTTTATTATTTTAAATTAAATATTTTTGATATTTTTATATTATTTTCACTTGCAGTTATTAAAAATATTTTTTAAAAAATAATAAATATATTATTTTAATATATTTCTAAGTGAAAAACACTTTAAAAAACAATCTCATCTCCATTTTCAAACAATCAGTCAGTAATGTTTGTGATTATATTTTAAGGAAATATCGTTAAAGTTGTTTTTTAATATATATATATATATATATATATATATATATAAAAGAGTTTCGGTTGTCTCGCTCCTAGTAATTTAACTTTTCGGTGTGCTAGCATCATTTAACTTGAACAAATTGAACTGTCTTCTGAAGACAGATGAGGGTTAGCTTGCTTGCTTGCTTGCTTGCTTGCTTGGTAGATATGTCTTCCCCCACCCTGATCTTTTGTCTCGGCAAGATGACACCGACTTACTGTTCCTGGATTTTTGTCCTCAGCTTTCTGTCACTTTCTTTCCAGTTGGTTCGAAAGCACGCAACCCTTGCTGATGACACTGGAACACAAAACCTTAGGCTTTTATTTATTGATATTAAACAAATTTAAATTTCACATACAAGATATTAAACAATTTAAACTACAGTAATCCATTAATTAATCTAGTTAAACACACAATGTTCTTGCTACTTTTAATGGCCCCAATCGATAGGAGCTCTATTTGAGTCTCGGGTGTTTGGATGAGCTTCATAGTTTGTCATGGTTTTGAGTTTTTGTCTTATGTGATTCTATTGTAAGGTCTAGATTATGTTTTTGATCTTTTTTTAAAATAATCAGGTTTGCCAGATGGGCCAAAATATATGCCAACCCATAAATAAAGGCCTGATATGCAGATCAATCCTTTTATTTTCTTAGCATTAAAAAAATCGATATATATGACGCAACATCAACACCCATATTTTCCTGTAATTTTATATCATGCTCAAAATGTTATTTTAACCTATTTCAACCTAACACACCAAAAAAAAACACCCTATAAACCTTGAATAAACCTATTTATGGTATAAAATAACCTAATAAATTGTTCAAACACCCAAAATTAACATGAGCTCAAAAGCTTTCCATGTGTCATATTTACAAACTATCTATTTTCATGGTTGAAATGAGTATCAACCTATATTTTTTTCTCTCTACAATAAAAGTCTGATGATTTTATCTTTCCACTCTCGGATCAAGGGCTGGAGAATAAAGTAAATTAAGTTATAGATAAAAATGTTTTTTCTTAAATTAAAAGGACCAATAAGATATATTATTAAAAGTACAAGGACTAAAGTTAACTTCTTGTGTTGATTTTGAAACAATCATATATTTTAGGTGCCTTTTTCACTTTAATCCTTAAGTTTTATTTTAGTTCTTGATTAACAAATCAAAAGTGATGATAATCAATTTGGGCTTAAAAGAATTTAATCAAGGAGAAAAAAAGTTTGAGAACCAAAATAAAAAAAATAAAATTCAATGCTTACAATCCACAATAAAATATAATAATTAAGTTATGCCCTCTAATTTACAAAAGAAAATAAAAGATGACAATGCCCTCTAAAATGTAAATAAGATAAAAACATTAGTTCATTGGCCCGCACCATGACGTGAGTCAGACCATTTTTTAAAAATAAAAAATAAAAGAGAATGTCAAAAGCAAGAGGAACTATTTGGTAGTTTCTTTAAACCCAACCAAGTTGGCTAGTCATGAAACATCATAACCCGATTATCACCTAGCTCAAGTTTCCAATTAAACCATGTGAAATCTAACTTGAAGTGAATCAATCAATTTTATAGGTTCAAAAACAACTTAGCTTCTCAGTAAAAACATGACTTGGTTTTTAAAAAACCTTTAAGAATATGATAACTTTTTTTTAAGAAATATTACGAAGATGCTAAACTAGTTTGACCTTGGTCACTATACAATTCAAGTTACGAGCTCCACTGGTTTTAATAACTATTTTTTTTTTTGTAAAATAATTTTTGTATAATTACATGACAAGAAAGATAGATGCTTGAAAAATTGAGCATTAACCCTAAAATAAATATTTATATTTGAAATCATGATAATCATATAAAAAACAAACAAAAATAAATTATGAAATATATTTCTCAACCAATCTAATATTGAAGAATAAAATAAAAAAATCAATTAAAAAACTCAATACCAAAAAATAAAAAAACAAAACAATTTTGGTGGGTAAACCACAAAACCAGTCAATCAGGTCCCGATCAACACATCAAACTTGTTAGCCAAATCATGGATTTCACCAAGATTAATAACTTACTTTTTAAAATTTATTTTAATTTAATTATATGATAACAAAAATAGACAATCACAAAATCTAAAACCATCATAATACCATATATTTTTTAAAAATTGCAACAATCTCATAGAAAGCCAAATTAAAATATTGTGAAACTCAATTCACAACAATCCAATAATAAAGGATAAAATAAATTTAACAAAAAAAAATTAATTTGCCAAACTCATGAACCGAGTCATGGACTTTACTAGGATGTTTAACTTATTTTTTAAACCATTACTTATTTATATGATATCATAAATAAATATTCGCGCTTCAACCTTATACCAAGATGTTTTTTTAGACCATACTAATCTCATAGAAAACAGGATAAAATAAATTATAAAACTTAATTTTTGATCAACTAATATTGAAGTACAAAATAAAAAATGATTTTTTCTTGTTTAAAAAAATGTCAAACTTGTCATACCTACAAAACAAGTCAACATGCGAAACAAGTACATGGATTTTCTAAAGTTTAATACCCTAGTTTATTTTTTCAATAGTATATATGATAGAAATTATTAACAGTCTCAAAATCAAGTTTAATTAAAAAAAATACTCTGCTAAACACACAAGTTTAGACAACCCATGATACCTAATCAAACTTACAAGCTAGGTCATTGACTCCACAAAGTTTAATAACTTGTTTTTTTTTTTTTAAAAAAAAAACAAATATATAACTAAATCTTTAAAATATTTTTCAAAACTTTTTTTATTTAACTAAATATTTTAAAAAACAGACGATATCGTAATACCAGGATATTTTCTAATATCAACACGATGTCAATATTTTTTTTAAATATCAAATTAACCATGTAAAAAACAAGTTAAAATAAATAATTAACTATAAAATATACAATAATTAAAACAAAACAAAAAAATTGAAATGCTGAAAAATACAAAATACTGCAGATGTAATCCACGGTGTGTATGAGTGTGGGGAATATTGCTTTCATTAAAAAAAATAAAATAAATTGCATTGCTATGCATATGTATTTTCCCTGTATCCTTTAAAAAGATATTTGATATTGTTGTTTTTTTGTAAAAACTATTTTTTTAATATTTTAGAATCATTATTTTAATGTATTTTTAAATAAGAAATATTTTAAAAAACAACAAAGTGACTCTTTAGTTGAGTTGCGCTGTCATTACTGTACGACAATGACATGAGCAACGAAAAGCCACCAGTGCTCGCTGTTGAGCAAAAAATGAAAAGAACAGAAAAACGATCATATATAAATGAGGCCACGTAGAGATAAGAGAGACGCAAATTTTCTAACAACTGCCAACATTCGACGACAAGGCCTCTAACTGCCACAGCCACCGGAGGCTGTTATCGCCGGCGAACTTATATTATTAGCTAAAAGAGTGTTCATGGCAGGACAGTCAAGGAAATGGATGATACTGGTGGCAACTATATGGATTCAAGCATTTACAGGGACAAATTTTGATTTCTCTGCTTATTCATCGGATTTAAAATCCGTTCTTGGGATTTCTCAGGTGCAACTGAACTACTTGGCTGTGGCCTCTGATCTTGGAAAGCTTTTTGGATGGTCTTCAGGATTGGCTCTCATGTATTTTCCACTATGGGTGGTTCTTTTCATGGCTGCTTTCATGGGGTTCGTCGGTTATGGTCTTCAGTGGCTTGTTATAAGGAGCACAATCTCAATGCCTTATATCCTGGTATGTCCTCTTTTCTTCTTTATCTAACATGGCATCTATTTAAGGCAATATAATTTGTGTTTCTACTGAGTCGATTTTGAAATCAATTCTTGTATATGTGTTATTAGGGTCATGATTTCTTCTATAATTCTTGAATTTGCGTTATTTTCTTCTGGTTCTCTCAGATTGATTGGTGGTATGATTATTGGGTTTGCGAGTATAGTCACTCTAGTGTTTGTTTTTTGAATTTTTCATTTCTGGGTTTCGAAGATAAGTTTCCATTAATTTTTCATGACTCTTCTGTTGTTTGCTATTCGAGGGGAGACAAATGCTTTTCTCCTGCCGCTCTTCTGTACCGTCTTCCGAGATGTTGGTCACCTAATTTTTTGTTTGTCAAATCCCAAAACTACTAAAAATCTATTTATATTTAATTTAATGGCAATTAAAATAAATATTTTTAAGATTTTTAATGATTTGATTTTAAAAAAGACATATCTTCTTAGTCAAAACTCTTTTTTTCTTATTCAGTTTTTTTTTTAATTTTAAAAAAAACATATATTTTTTTATCACCGACATTATTTTTAAAATAAAAAAATTTATAATTTAAAAACCAAGTTTCAGTAAAAAAAAATCATATCTATATATATATAACCTCATAAAATATTAACAGAATCATCAAGAACAACGTCGGAAATAGAAACAGATCATTGAAATGTTAATGATCAAATACTTCTTTTAAGAAATAGATTGTTGACAAAAAATTAATAAATATGTACTGCTAAATTCAATAACTTGAAGGCCACAATAAAATAATTATTTATAAACACGTTACATTAGTTTAGATCATAGATAATAGGCTCGAAATCTAGCTGATAAAAAATAGATCTCTTTATCAGAAGTTCTTAGCCAGAAAATGTAATTAGTGGCTAGCATGTCACTTCCTTTAACACTCTCGTACCTTCTTACTTTTGGGGGAGTTGTTGGTAATTAACTAATCACGAGCCAGAAGAATTGAAAAGAGGAATCTCATTAGCTTAACCACGTTCAAAGCTACATAAAGTAATTTAGTCCTGTTTGCCTTTGAAATTATGCAAGTCTTCTGTTATTGTCATCAAGTAATAGCTGGAGATTCGTGTGGCCACAGATAGATGAGCTATCTACTAGATATTTAGAGATAAAACTTGGTAGTTATTCATAATACGTAGCCATCCATTCTGGAATTTGAACCACCCGTTTATAAATTACAAGTGCTGTAAGAAAAGTAAAGAAGTTTGAACTTCCAGGTTTGATTATTGCTGAAAGTCCTATCTGATGTCCATATAACTAGACCTCAATTGGCTGTGGCTATTTTATAATATTCAGTCATGGTACATAAATTTTCCCATCAGACGTCCCGGTCTCCTAATTAAGATCTTTCGAAAAATATCACATTTGTTCTGATAAAATAGAAATCGATTTGAAAAGAAAGAAAATTGTGGAAAAAGCATGGCAGAATGCTCTGTGTTTCCCTCCTGCATTGTTTGTTAATATACGAATCCATGAACTTTCTCAACTGTTGATGTTGGACAGGATAATATAGTTTACATCCTCCATTTTAGTTGTGGAAACATTCTAGTACCTCTTTAGTCCTTCCTTCCTGTGTATTTAGTATAACCACAAACTCTCTGTCACATACTGCTGATGAGAATAGTGCAAATCTAGTGGTTTTATGATCGCCAATTGCCAAACTACCATAGGTGCTATGTGGATTGTTTGTTGGCTGCTTTAATTAATTTTGTCTTTATGTTTCCAACCCTTTTGTTTCTTTCCAATCCTTTCCTTTGGCCATGGTTGACAGGGATGGTAGATTTTTTTCTCCATTTGTCTTTGATTTCCTTCCCTCTCCTTGCCTGTGCTAAAACATGCAAAATATGTGTTTGCTTATATGATTTTTTATACTAATGGGGTGACACATAAATTGGATTATCAAACTAGAACAGCTCAGTTTCTCACTGGGCTTGAAAACACTGCATGTGATGAGTCAAGGTTGTTTCCCCATTAGCATATCGTATGTTTCCTGGATTGTGTTCTGAAAAGAAAAAATGTTACTCCTCTGTGATTATTCTTCAAGATTCTGAAATTCTACATCATTAAGATCCAGAGTCCTCTGAATATATACTTGGAGTGCTCTTTGCTAGAAAAAGTGTTGGGGAAAAACATTTTTCTGTCAAAATAATATAGAGAAGCAGCATAAGCAAATCTGTTGTGGACAAAAAACAATGTCAAGTAAAATGTTTAGGCTTCACATGCTATTCTCACTGCAAAGCAGAAGGAAGTATCTGATGAAATATACTCGAGTGTGCTTACATTTTCCTACTTTTTCATTTTTTTATCCTCACATCATCAAGACAACAATATTTTTAATGATATTTTTTTTTTGCAGGTGTTTCTTCTTTGTCTGTTGGCTGGATGTAGCATTTGTTGGTTCAACACTGTATGCTTTGTCCTGTGCATAAAAAATTTCTCTGCTAACCGTCCCCTAGCTTTATCCCTCACGATAGCCTTCAATGGTGTGAGTGCAGCCCTATACACTCTCGCTGGCAATGCAATAGATTCATCGTCAAATTCAATATATCTTCTTTTAAATGCTTTTATTCCCCTTATCGCTTCCATTGCAGCATTGATCCCAATTCTTCGTCAACCATCTTTAGAACCCCTTCCTCCAGATGGAGTCAGCCGTGATTCCATTATATTTCTCATATTGAATTTCTTATCCATCCTCACTGGAATTTATCTTCTTCTCTTTGGTTCAAGTTCATATGATGGAACGAGAGCTCGTCTTCTCTTTGGTGGAGCAATTTTTCTACTAATTTTCCCATTATGTATCCCTGGTATTGTCTATGCTAGAGATTGGTTTCACCGGACCATCCATTCTAGTTTCAGACTTCATGGCTCTGGCTTTATGCTTGTGGATGTTGAAGATCTTGAACTTCACAAAGAGCTACTTTCCCGTGAGTCAAGTTATCATGAAATTAGAGATGAAACTGTAGATGTAAATACACGACAGAAAAGCAGTGGTGAAAAAGATGGGTGCTGCGATACAATGGTCAAGAAAGATCAATTAGCAATGCTTGGAGAAGAGCACCCTGCATGGTTACTGGTACGCAGGTTGGATTTTTGGCTATATTACATTGCATATTTCTGTGGGGGAACCATTGGCCTTGTATACAGCAACAATTTAGGCCAAATAGCAGAGTCACTCGGACAAAGTTCAAACACTACAACTCTTGTAACTCTCTATTCATCTTTCTCCTTTTTCGGCCGCTTGCTTTCAGCAGCACCGGACTACATTCGCGCGTAAGTGATCTTACCAAGTTTTTTTTTCTTGACTTCTAATTTCAGCAGCATCAGAATGAATTGGATATGGTTCCCTTACCTTCAACTGATTTCCAGTCTTTCTTTCTTGAACACTAAATAAAATGCTGCAAAATCCTCCAGATATTTCAGCCTTGACATTATGCTATGCTAAAGAGTCACGATGTCTTCTGCAGGAAGGTCTACTTTGCAAGGACTGGATGGCTTGCCATTGCCCTTGTGCCAACCCCAATAGCCTTCTTCTTGCTTGTTGCATCAAGCAATGGTGTGGCATTGCATATAGGCACTGCCTTAGTTGGATTGAGCTCTGGATTCATCTTTGCCGCAGCAGTTTCAATAACATCTGAGCTATTTGGGCCAAACAGCATAGGCGTCAATCACAACATTCTCATCACAAATATCCCAATAGGGTCGCTCGTATATGGTGTTCTAGCAGCTGTAGTGTATGATTCCAATGTAAGCTCTAGCCTAAACATCATTACTGACTCGGCAGTTTGCATGGGAAGGAAGTGCTATCACCTGACGTTTTTGTGGTGGGGATGCCTATCAGTGCTGGGCTTAACTTCTAGTCTGTTGTTATTCTTGAGGACCAGACATGCCTATGATCAGTTCGAAGCTAAACGTATATCTACACAACTGTATTAAGAGGCAGCCAAGATTATGGCGCAGTAAGGTTCAAGTAGACAAAGGGAGGTAGAAGATGTTTATATGTACTTGCTACCTGGGCCAAAACTTTTTTAATTATACGGGAGAGTAAGCTCTTTGTATCAAGGATTTTGATCTGAAATGAAATAAACGAAAATCCATTTTTGAATTTGTCTGTCAATAAGATCATGAAGATGATTATTACCTCACAGTCTGATCGTTTTATTTCATTTGAAGGTTTACTGAATCTTAAAGTACATGGAGGAATTATTATATTTTTAAAACCTTTCCTGTCACATGAAATGATCCTAATCATTCTATGAAGCAAACAAACTGAAGAAACATTGTATATTTTTTCCTGTAAAAATTAAATAAAAAAGTAAAACAAAAAAAAGAGCCTGTATTCTACCTAGTGATAAGTACAAAATGTTTCGTTTTTGATACAGAGAAACAACCTTTCATATGCCAATGCCATCTTACTGGCAGTGAACATGGAAGCAGCATACTGCTGGCATGCCTTCCCTCTTTGAGCTAGTCTTCTTGATCCCTCCATCACCGCCGCTTCCAACGCCTCCAGTAACGCCGCCGTGTTCGGAGAAAACATGAATCCAAACTCATCCTCAACAACAATAGTACCTTTAATACTAGGAAACCTCGACGCCATAACTGGTTTTCCACTCATCATTGCCTCCATGAGTGTAAGATCCAGCCCTTGAGGCCTAAGGGTTGGGTTCACAAAGATATCAATCGAGTTATAGAATGCCTTCAACTCAGATGGACTCATAGAACCCAGAACCAGGACTCTTGAGCCTAGTTCTTTGTATCTTTGCTGCCATGGACCAGACCCTGCCACAATTAAGTAGACATCAGGGTATTTTGTCATGAGCTCGGAAAATGCTTCATAAAGAAGAGGATGCCCTTTATCTTTCACCAGTCTTCCAGCAACACCAAGGACTAAACTAGCATTAATTGGGACACCAATTTTGGATCTAAACTCATGGCCTAATCTCACATCTACTCCAAAACCATTCTCATCTACACCATTGACAATCACATGAACCCTCCTGCTAGGAATCTGATACACATCCCTTAGCATCTCGCCGCAACTATCACTGATTGCAACATGATGTTCATAGTTCTTGAAAAACCTTATCTCGTTTAGCACTTTCGGGACAACTCCGTGGAGACTTCTATTAAAATCAGGAGAGATGGGCTCGTTTGGTTTTCGTGTCAAGTCCTGGTAGATACTTGACTGTAAGCTTTCAAGAGCTATACCATGCCAGGAAACTGCAAGATTCTGAACATCCCGAGCTAGCCAATGAGGCAAAGCCACACTCTCCGAGTGAACAACATCAAATGGTCTTTCACGCTGATTCTCCTTATCAAATTGCTCCCATGCCTTGTTATACCTCCACCTGCCCGGTTCCCCTTCATGAAAATGAATTTGTGGGGTTGAAATCGCACCACCATGAGAGACAGAGGGGTTATCTCCATCCACAGGGGAGGTGAAGATGTGCACTTGGTGACCGCGTTGAGCTAGAGCAGTGTGTAAAGTGTAGGCATGGCGTTCCATGCCACCAGGGGTTGTGCCAATAGGCCATTTGCGAGAGAAAACAGCAATCTTGAGCTTGACCGGAGGAGTTTTCTTCTCGATGAAAACAAGACGGTTCCATGCAAAGTCCGCGTTTCTTAGATCACCTGACCAGGGCTTACTGGCATGGTTGGCGATGAAGGTGGTGCAAATGGAGGTGGTGGGGGCACGGAGGAGGAAAAGGGCAGGGATAGTGAAGAGAACAACGAAGAAAAGTGTGGTGCACAGACTGGATTTAGATTGAGAAGTGATGGCATGGGGTTTCTTGGGTTTGCTGTTGAAGGCCATTTTTTGAGTTGGGGTAATGTTAGAATGTTGTGATCTGGGACTTGCTAATAAGATGTCTGTTTTGCTTTCGGTGCCTGATAATTTGCAGAGTTTTGTTGACTTTTAAATTTGCAAGCTGAGAAAAGTGACGGAAAGTGGGGAGGTGATCACGCACTTGAAGCAAGTGCATTTTGTCTTAGTGCGTTTCTCACGCATCCACCAATATACAGACAATTCTTTTTTGTGACTCCATAACAGTGCAGTGATCTGTGATGCTGACTTTTTTTTTTTTTTTTTATGAAACCTATATTTTAAAAATATATTTTATGGATTCAATTTAGAAATTTTGATTATTTTAAATTTTTATAAAAAATAAATAATTTGACTTAAACTCGAGATCTTCTATACAAATTACAAATTTTTTGCCATCACGTCAACCTCTTTGGAACTATTCTGACTTGTTCATGAGAAATTCATATAATATTTGAAGGGCCTGATCATAGTTTGATGAACACATTTACTCCATGTGCTGCTTTTTGTAACGTTGAAGCCTCCCCTCGCCCATGAATCTCTTGCCATCTTTATTTTGTTGCCGCCGGTAATTACCATGCACGCTTGGTGGGTTCATGTGACTTTCAACAACATGATTATTGCTTGATAAAGTTAACTTTCCATGCTTTTCTCGTAATGTGATTGTATTGAAAATAAAATATCTTATTCTTAAATGTTTTTCATTAAATGAGATTCTCGGATTAGTGTCTAAGTAACCACAATAGATTCTGGTTAGATTCCAATTTTTTTTATTAATATGGATGTCTGAATCAATTTGTATACACTTCAATTAATTATAGGAGTTGTGAGGTTAATGACTATATAGACCTCCAATAAACATCATATTAGCAACCACAGGACTCGAATCTAATACATATACAAAAAAAATTAATCCTAAACTCTTCCTATTAAACACATATTAGATGGTTGATCGACTTTAATTTTGATTCCATGTTTGCTTTAAGAAAAATGCATTCAATCCCCTTAGTTTTTATTTTACTTTTTTATTCTTTTATTAATTCTTACCCAATTTCCTTCGCCAGCGCACAGGTCAACTTGGCTATGTGAATGTTAGGCAATCGACGGAAAACGGGTCTAATTATTTTACAAAAAGTCAACCATTTTGGCTGGTTTGAAGTAGAAGCATTTCCATCTCAACTTTGACCAGAACAAGCTAGCTAGTCACAGTTTCTCCAGCACGATATTTCGTATTTGTTATGCCGTGCGTTTTGGACTTGAAGAGAGATAGATCTTCATTATTTTATATGTTAATGCTAAACGTCAGCAGTTTACGGCACGTGCGTTTGATTTTGCTTGGACTTGAAGCACTTTATTTTCAACTTCTGCTTTCTTTGCCAGAACCGCTGCTCGTAACCTTGATGGTTTATGTTTCAAGGCTGTTCAGCCCACTTGATGCTTGCCCAGAGAGCCCATATTTAGGCCCAAAATTAACCCACTTAAAGTGGCCTAAGATTTTTAGGCCCGGGTCATAATATCATTATAACTTAAAGTGGCCTTGAAAAGCTGTCCAGCCCACCAAACCCAAAAATATAGAGGCTTAAAGATGGACCATCATAAAATTAGCGCGCGAACGACACAAATGGGCCTGTACAGAAATAAATAGCATATCTTGGTCGTGGATGATCATTTTGAAGCTTGGTTTTGAACAGACTGCCTCTTTTAAGTTCAAAATCGTTATCCTCAAACCATATAATATATGATTGGGACCGTGAAATTTGTTTTTTATATGGTATTAAGTTTAAACTATATGATTGTTAATACAATGACTATTTAAAACTTAAATGATTGTTAATTTTAAAACTCGTGAGATTAGTTAAAATACACACAAGTTTACTCGGACAATCCACGAATAAAAAAACAAAAGCTTCATCCTGAGCCGTGGAATTAATGCAGTTTATTAGTAAATTACTATATTGTAACCACATTTTCTCTGTTCGTCTCAAAATATTGATAGTGACATTAATTTTGACAGAGGACCGTTTTGTGGAAAAGAAAGTCGTCTTCTTCTTTTTTTTATTCTCTTCCTTGTTTACCGATAAAGGAATTCCTACCCTCATCAATCCACTAAGAAAATCATCACAAACACATCGATTTTCATTGTCGAAGGCTTTGGTCACTAAAATTCGTCAGCAAAAGTGGCCCTCCTCAAAACCTGCAGTGAGAAAATACTAGCCAAATTCTGTCAAACCTGATCATCGATTTCGTGGCGACTCATATTAGACCCAATACGACACAGATTACATTGTTTTCTTCCTCGTTTTGCAATGCAATTGATAACTGGTTCTACGTCACACGAGATAGAATGCATCTGCATTTCGGCCGTGGAGATATACCATTTGGATGCTCAATATTTACTTTCACATTTGCATTAACGAACTCACACATACTGCTTACACTTAGCCTTCTACTGCATTATTATAAATGATTAATTACGTTTTCTTGATGCAACTGGAGCTGATTTCCTATAACTCGCGCCTCTGCTTTCCAACCTTCCTCTAGGGGAAACTCCATTTCTCGCGGTGGATTTTGATGATGCCTGCCATTGCCCACAAGCCACGGCCATGTCCTTGTAATGTTGGAAGCCTTCAAGAGTTTCGACGATGGATGGCATCTTAGGCCTGTCTCTGGGGTTCAAACTTATGCACTGTAATGCTAATAGGGCCATATGCTTTGCTCCCTTGACAGAATACTGGCCTGCAAGTCTTGGATCCATAATACAGCGCAACCTGCGGCTGCTGGTCAGATAAGGTTTTGCCCAGTTAATGATGTTTTGCTCACTCTTCGGTCTTGATCTATCTGTTGCTCTCCTTCCTGTAAGCAGCTCCAGTAAGACCACTCCAAAGCTATAAACATCACTTTGGGTTGTCAGATGCCCTGAAATGCATGCATTGTCAGATGAGCCACTGTCAACGATCAGAGTTCACAGAAATTGCAGCATATCATATTACATTTTCGTAATATAGTTTATCAGTTCAGAAACCTATGCAGGATAATGTTCAAAAGAGTCGTAGCCAGGTAGTTTTCAGTTTGCTCAAGACAGTCACAAAACAAAATATGTTTTGCTCAAACCTGTCGAAACATATTCGGGGGCAGCGTATCCATAGGTACCCATCACTCGAGTGGTGACATGTGTCTCCGATCCTTCAGGTCCCATCTTTGCGAGCCCAAAATCTGATAATTTAGCCGTAAAATCCTGACAGGATAACCAAATAGAACAAAACCTGACATGTCAAGTTCTGGCATGCATCTACTAATCTGATTGAGAAAAGAATGAGATGGTTTACGCACAGAGTCTAGCAACACATTGGAAGTTTTGAAGTCACGGTATATGACAGGTTTCTCAGCACCATGCAGAAAGGCTAGCCCCTTCGCTGCTCCTGTCGCTATTTTTAACCTTGTGCCCCATGGCAGGGACACTGAAAGCCCTGTGATCATCAATTAAATGAAACAAAACCCAGTTAGTAACTGTTTCCTTCCATCATCTTAGATTTTGGAAGGTTATGTAAATCATAATCCGAAGTATAAAAAAGATTCTGTAATATAGAATTAACCAACTTACTTTTGAATAAGTGATTTTCTAAGCTGCCTCGAGACATGAACTCATAAACAAGAAGTCTTTCTTCTTCCTCGCAACAATAGCCAATCAGTTTTACTAAATTCGAGTGTCTAAGTTGCCCCAAGAATATTACTTCTGCCTGCAATAAAGAAGAAAGTATTCAAGTAATCCCCAGATACTGGAAGTTACAAAATTAACAATTAAATTATTACTTAAGATGAGTTTGGATACAAGTATACAAAACATAACAAAGATTGTGCATTGAAAAGAAATAAAACATATATCTATTACTGCACACGACACCATAGAATAACTGTTTCTCATCGTATTCTCATCGTCTTGTCCTGTTTTATAAATCCCAATCTGAAAGACGAAATGCTACCCTAGCTACATACAAGTGAAGATCTAGAGAATATTGAAAACTAGAAAACCTCCGAGGAGATAACGAGAGGAATTTTTGACGTCAGGAGTCATAAGAAACATGGTGAAACGGGGCCGACATCCCAAGTGAAGGGCCACCATGCATGGAAAATACCATCCATAAAAAGGGTTACATTTAGCCAGAAATCAAGATTTGTAAGGATTAAAACCTACCAATGATCATAGAAATAACGGAAATAACAGTGCTATTCATGAAACAGTAATGGAAAAAAATAGTGGTGGTTACCAGCCATTCACGGTGACCTTGCAGGCCTTCAATGTCAAGAAGCTTAACAGCAACAGCCTGGGCCTTCAAACCTTGCCTCAAATTATCATCCACGTAACCCTTATGCACAGTTCCAAACCCACCCTCTCCGAGCAAGAAATCGCTAGAAAAGTTGTGCGTTATAGCACGCAACTCGCTCAGTTGAAAGTCAAACAAGTCAGGCCCGAAAGACTGTGCCAGATCCTCGTTGATACGAGTTGATGAAGAACGGCTGAGATCAGAGAATGATAATCTTCTAAACGATGGCAACGGAGCAATG
This sequence comes from Salix caprea, assembly GCA_964035475.1. Taxonomy (NCBI): domain Eukaryota; kingdom Viridiplantae; phylum Streptophyta; class Magnoliopsida; order Malpighiales; family Salicaceae; genus Salix; species Salix caprea. The sequence continues at coordinate 6,924,941 of OZ037759.1, read as the reverse complement.
TCCTTGGAAACGTCTGATTTCGACGTCCGACATCTGCTAAAGTTGCCGAGGAATGTTTGATCCTCGACTGAGCAGCAATTAGCTGTGAATGGTCTCCATGGCTTCGAGGATTCTCTCATTGTTAGTGCAAGACAGCCAGGATAGAGCTGGTTGTGTGTGTATAATTATGGAGTGTTTGCTCTGTGATATAAACAAACTGGGTTTTATTATCTAAAAGCTGGAGCTGATTAAAGAGATTTTAGAGAGGCCATTCTTTCTTCAACTGCTCTAACTACTCAACTAGACTGGCCATTTTCACATGACTGCCCTCAAAATTTCAAAAATAAAAAACATTGATTGATTCATGATTGAGTTTTTTTTTAAAGTATTTTTGATTTATAAATGTATTAAAATGATATTTTTTTTATTTTTAATATTATGCAAATAAATTTTAAAAAATTAATTGAAGCGCAATTTAATAATTTTTGTTGCTGCTAACAGCATAACTCATTAAAAATATGCTATTTTCATAGTCTTTTTTTCCAAAAAAAAATCGAATTATCCATAGAAATTGGACAAGGAAAAAAAGTTAAGGATAATTAAAAGGAAATATCCTGACCACACCTGACCGAATGTTAGCAGCTGAAGTGGTCGAGTTATGAGATATGCAATTTTGTTTCTAAGCACGAAACATAACTGGAGCAGTTGAATGATGATGTTTGCTTTTCTTATTTCTGCTCCACTGCAATAACCAATCATGTACTTCTACTTTTTTAGCTCTCCATTTACAATTGGTGTAGGTAAAACTTAAAAGTGGGGTAGATATTCTTTTTTAAAATGATTTTTAATATTAGAATATTAAAAAAATAAATATAATTTCCTTAACATTTTGACAAACACCTCCGATGTCCACTTTGGGTTACGGTGCTTCTTGACTTTTTTTTAGCTTTACGATAAATTACAACCAAATTCTTGTTTTTTTTTGTATTGCTTGTATGTGCGCGAGCATGTCCATGTTGTTATGATATGGGAATTAACTCAAAGAGTAGAGCCGCGGATGAGATTCTGTCTTCCTATATATTTAAAATAAGAGAGGTTTTAAGAGCAAAAAAAATAATCAGAAATTGAAACTAGTTGGACAAAAGGTCTCCCACATTTTTATCAAAATCACGAGATAACTCGTAAAATCGTATGATTTTATGAGTTAATATGTATTTATCTGTAAAATCGGATTAAAAAATCGATACTAGTAAAATTAAACTTGACTCGTGCAAAATTTTTAAAATCAGTAAAATCGGTCCAATTTTACAAGTTTACTAGATTTTTTATAAGCAAAATTGAATTTGATCTTAAAATATTTGTTAATCAGTTTTGTGAGATTGGTCGTATCTTTCTATATATTGGATCTAACTTAAATTTTATAGGACAATACTAGACACATGAAAATATATTGTGGTAAATTTTCAAGTTATACGGAGTTCAGAAACATATTATTTTAGAGAGTCAAAGTCATTAGACAAATCTTGTCAAATCTGTCAAGGTAGATCTCGATATATTGTTTTAGACACATTCAAGGTTACAAGTTGGAACTTTGTTACGATTCTAGTTGGGGAAAAAACTACACATCACAATATTTTCAAAAATATATTGTAATTTCAGTAATTCATCCAGACAAGAGAGAACGATATGTTTGAAATCACGACTGAAATCTATTAGAAATTTATGAAAATTGGAGATTTGGACTACATGGAGAAATTTGAGCAAATTTTATTAATTGATTATAATGTTGTTGACTCTCTTTATCAGGTTTTAATATAATTTAATTTATTGTCTGAAATTATCAATATATAATTAGTTAAAAACATTTACTTATGATTTTACGATCCAAGTTTTTATTATGTTTTTCATGTCGTATCATTGGTCTCCCTTTTGGCACTGCGTTTTGAAAGTACTCTAGAAGAAAAATTGAAAAAAATTTATTTTTATTTTTTATTTTAAATTAATTTTTATAGTGTTTTTAGATAATTTTCATGTGCTGATATCAAAAATGATTTAAAAAAATTAAAAAAAAAACTATTTTAATGTATTTCTGAATGAAAAACACTTTCAAAAACATCTGCAACCACACTCCCAAGCAAACACACTTACTTTTAAAATTTGGATAAAAAGTGCTCTAATATATAAGAACAACAAAACTATCATAAAGGGTAAAGCAAAGTGGTATCCCACTTTATTATGTTTATGTTTGTTTTCCCTTTTTTTTTTTTTTTGCCTTGATCTTTCAGTACCATTCTTGTAAGGCAATATCATTTGCCAGTTTTACTTTGTTAATTCACACAATTGTTTCGGGCTTGGATCAAGAGGTGCCAATCCAAAATGGTCTTTTAGTGCTAGAATTCTGGCCTTCATCCTCACCTATTTTCTGGGCGATTTGGGAAACTGGAATCATATGTGGGTTTTCTTGGCAGACAATTTGAAGGCTTGATTATGACCATCATAAATGACTAATGTAACCATATAGTATCAACAAAATCAACGTCTAATCCATGAAAACAATATAAACTCAAAAAAGTAAATTGAGAAAGAAAGAAAACTAAACATAAAAAACAATTAAATTATTAAAGAATAAAATAAAAAACTGAAAACAAACATAACATATTATTTCTATGAATAATGGTTGTTACTTGTTACAACTATAATTTTTTTTGGATACGAGGAAACTCCATCATCCGGAAAGAGTATTTATGGATCCAGATAAACGAATAAAACACTGGTTATCTCAGACTCTTAAAAAAGATGCACGTTCTAACTTGAACTCGAAATATACTATACAAATTGCAAGCCTTCTAATATCACGGTACATCATGGAACGACAGCAATAATTTAGCAACATTGTTTAGTGTGTTTTGTTTATTTATAATCCTTTCTATCAGCCATTTCATCTGCTTTGGCTCCATGAAGGGAAAAAATATTTAACGAGGAGCTATTCTCTAGAAAGAGCATGAGTGCTTAATTCACGCAAAAAATGTAACTCCTGAGAAAGTCTTTAGGCCTCCCCTCGACATCAACATTTTTAATTAATCCCCTGTTCACATGCCCTCTAATCATGGAAAACGTAAAAACATAAACTCCATGCAGAAAGCCGCCAATCCATTAATTTTCATAATTTCGTAGTAATATTTTTGTTAATTAGCTTTAACGGGATATATATATATATATATATATATAGCAATTATGAAAGCAGTAATTCATCACTTCCATGATCTCCTTCACCTTTCATATACCCCCTTGATCATTTCAGTAACTCCCGTTTAGATGACCTTTCTATGACCCTCTGTTTCCATTCCTGGTTTCCTATAAATTGTTCTGCCATGCCAATCCAATCTTCAATCCCCCTTCTCAAATGGCCACCTCCATTTTTAGTTTCGTCACCATTGTGATCATATGTTTCATTAGTCTATCGCCATTTCCACTCTTAGCCAGCCCTGAGCCAGGGTTCACTCTAAATCTTATTCATCGTGACTCTCCTCTTTCCCCACTTTACAACCCAAATCATACCGATTTCGATCGCTTGCGCAACGCTTTTTATCGTTCCATATCGCGTGCCAATGTCTTCAAGACCAAGGCAGTTGATATAGATTCATTTCAAAATGACCTGGTTCCAAATGGCGGTGAATACTTCATGAAAATGTCCATTGGAACACCATTAGTTGAGGTTCTTGTAATAGCTGATACCGGCAGTGACCTAACCTGGGTTCAGTGTCTGCCTTGCGATCCATGTTACAGGCAAAAATCCCCTCTCTTCGATCCATCACGATCTTCATCGTACCGTCGCATGTTATGTGGGAGTAGGTTTTGCAGTGCATTGGATGTTTCTGAGCAAACCTGTGCCATGGATACAAATGTTTGCGAGTATCATTACTCATATGGAGACAAGTCCTACACTAATGGGAATCTTGCTACTGAAAAGTTTACCATCGGCTCCACTACCAGCCGTCCAGTTCACCTATCGCCGGTTGTGTTTGGCTGCGGAACTGGAAATGGTGGCACGTTCGACGAGCTAGGTTCTGGCATAGTTGGCCTTGGCGGTGGCGCTCTCTCCCTAGTGTCCCAACTGAGTTCAAAAATCAAAGGCAAATTCTCGTACTGTTTGGTGCCATTATCTGAACAATCGAATGTTACCAGCAAGATCAAATTCGGCACCGATAGCGTCATCTCCGGCCACCATGTAATTTCCACTCCTTTGGTTTCTAAACAACCTGAAACCTACTATTACGTAACACTTGAGGCCATTAGCGTCGGAAACAGGAGATTGCCTTATACTAATGGCTTGTTGAATGGTAATGTTGAAGAGGGCAACGTTATCATCGACTCAGGGACAACTTTAACTTTTCTTGATTCCGAGTTCTTCACCAAATTGGAAGGAGTGGTAGAGGAAACAGTGAAGGCAGAACGTGTCAGCGATCCCAGAGGGCTTTTCAGCGTTTGTTTCAAAAGTGCAGACGATCTTGATCTTCCTTTCATAACAGTTCATTTCACTGATGCGGATGTGAAGTTGCAGCCACTGAATACATTTGTCAAAGCCGATGAGAATTTACTGTGCTTCACTATGATACCATCCAATCAAATAGGAATATTTGGGAACCTTGCTCAAATGGATTTTCTAGTAGGCTACGACCTTCAGAAGAGGACTGTGTCCTTCAAACCCACTGATTGTACCAAGCACTAGTGGAAATTAAGCACTTTACGGATCATGTTGACGCAATTTATTTGAATAATATCATGATCTGTTATTGAATAATTTCGGGGAAGATGTCCATAGTGAAAGCTAAACAGCTAGCCAAAGCTACCATTTGAAATTGCTGTTGTTTCAGGAACAGATGATTTTTTCGTTGAACTCATCTAGAGTTTCGATTTCCCATTCAACACAATTGTTTGGCTGGCTCGTAAAGGGGAAACTGCAATCAATAACAGGTCCACTGCAATTGTTTGTGCAATAACACGTTTAGAGAATAATACAAATTATATTTTAGAATTTACTAATAATTTAGGTGAGATGATTTCTTAACATGATATTAGAGTATTATAGACCTAACGATCACGAGTTCAAATTTCACCACTCTCATTCTATTTGATAACAATTAAGCATAAGATAGTATAGTCTTTGCAAGTTTCAAGCCCAAAAATTTTCAATTGAGAGAGTGTGTTATAATATTATAAATTATATTCTAGGATTTTACCTAATAATCTAAATTTTTAGGTGAAATAATTTTTTAGCACGGTATACGGTAGAAATAAAGTATAGCTGTTATAGGAAAAAATTGTGAAGCTAAACATATTATTAATATTTACTAATATAATCACGCACGCACCTGTAAATTGTAATTTAACTGAAGCAACATGTTCTCTACGTATCATACCTATATCGAACTCTTGCACCCTAGGTCCCAACACAGATTGCAATAGATTGCAATGCTGGTCCGCTAGGGACAAGCAGGGCTTCAGGGCACAGAAATATAAATCATATTATAAGATTTTATTTATAAAATTAAATTTTTAAATGAGATAATTCCTTAACAAAATTCAAATTATGAAATACGTGAACCGAGGTAAAACAGTGGACTCAATTAGTTACAAATATTTATGGTAACCTTTGTCAAGGGAATAATTATAGAAGTCGTCAAGAGAGACTTAGTGCAAGCTCACAACTTCATGCATAAGAGAAATGGCCAAAAAGCCATGATGAATGCGGCGGCAACCAGAAAACAAGAAAAGTAACTTAGATGAGCCATATTAATTTCAGCAAATATACAGTTTAAGCAGTAAAAAACTCTAATTGTGTGAGCTCTACAGTAGCAACTCAATAATTTGTTGTTTTTGTTTTTTAGTCAGCACCAAAGTTGCTGAATGGAGAGAGTTCTGATGAAAAACATACACAAATCAAGGGGTGGTAGGGCTAGGGAGAAGACTTTGTCCGATCAATTAGACGCTGATCAGCGGAGAATGGCTACGAGAGAAAGTCATAGTGTGAATGGATGGACCTAAGCAAGGATTCTTCTACTACAAGTGTGAATGGATGGACTTAAGCAAGGATTCTTCTACTACAAAGACCATTATTTCATTCAAAAATTTAATTTTTTTTTAGATTTGAGGAAACCACATCCCTAGAAAGCATCTTTTATGGACCGGGTGAACAAGTAAAATTCTGGCTATCTTAAGTTCTTACAAGAGCTACACGTCCTGATTCGAATTCAAGATCTTATGTGCATATCTCAAGCCCTTCAACTATTAAGTGATGAATACATAAAACTTAAGCTCACATCATTGAAAAAACAATTCCACTTGCTTGCCACACTGCAAAATTCCACTTGCTTGCCACGCTGCCATACCTGATGTGGATGAAGAAAAAAGGAAGATTTCATAGGAGGAGAAACTGGCTTTGAACTCTACAAAAGAGCTCAAACAAGCATTAATACTCGATCCAAAGACTAGGAGGAAAGTTGAAAGGGTGCATACAATTCTGAATGTTTTGGAGTTTAACAGTGCGAGAAAGTGGGATGCCAGGATGTCTGTGATAGCAAGAAATGAGAAAAGTGCAACAACTACGGCAAGATGATCGATCCTCCAACACATTTTGAGTTTCTAAGAGTTTTGAGACTTTTTTAAATTAAATTAAGTTAAATTTAAATTTAATATATTTTTTAGTTCTCCTATAATTATTATTAAAGATGTGGATTCACCATGCTACATTACATGGAAGATTTATTTTTATCATTTTTTTTTTGAATTCGAGTAAATTCTATCTCTTTTTAAATATTCTTTGTAAGTCCAAATTACATGAGTAAAATCCTGGTTATCCCAAACTATCATAAGAAAACACGTCGTAACCCGACATATCTCAAGCCCTTCAAGTATTTTCACCATACTTCTCTAGATTGGTGAGTCCATGGATTAATCTGGACAGAAATGAGTTTCAGAACAAGATTACCAAAATAATTGAAGTACTGTTCCTTGAAACTCTTATCAAACTCTCGGAAGATTTCCTTTCTGCTTCTACCCTTCCCTCTTCTTTTTTTATCATTCTATAAGTAGAAACATGAGAACTCTCTTTATTTTCATCTTCCCAGTTCCATCTCTCATTTTGTCCAGCAAAACAAAACCTTTTTTATGAAAGAAAGAACTCAGGGATTTATTCGAAACATGACAAACTAATGAGATCACAATAAACATGTCGGTGAGCACTTGCATAACCCGAAGACCGACCCGATCAGCACAGCTTCCAGCACGTGCATCTGGAGTACTCTCTCATTCTTACCCGACAGCCGGTTTCCACTTTCTCTGTTTTCTATCTCTGCTCTTCTTTCCTTTCCCATTTGCCTTTCACCTTTCTGTATCCTGTAAAGAAAGCTCACCACGAACAAGTAGATAAGAAATTCTCTTTCCAAAAATCTAAGTAACTTTCTTCTTCCTTGATAGCCTCCTCCATTTTCAAATATTTTAGCAGCCTGAGGCGACCTAAGTTTTCTCCATCACAAACTTTGGTCTTGTAACTGTTTTAACTGCCCACATAGTAGCTGTAGAGTGAGTAGTTGATAGAGTAGTAAGAGGTTTTCATTTACATGGAAGCCTTCAAAAAGCAAGCTACCAGGCTTCGAGAGCAAGTTGCAAAGCAACAGCAAGTGATTCAACTTCTCTCTTCTCAACTGTTTCTTTCTTCTTGTTTTTTATTTATTTTTCGGATTTTTTGTTTTTTTCTTATTATTTTGTTTGGCAGGAAATTTTGAAGCACCTGGGACGTTTCAGCAATGAAGGAATTATTGTTGATGAAGCTGAATTACAATGCAATCAACACCTTCAAAATCTCTACAATTCCACTAGAACTGCTAAGGTGCAGTTACTGACTACGATCTTCTTCTTTTTCCCTTTTTTTGTGAAGCTTCATTTCATTTCATATCTTTATAGAGGCGAATTTATTTTGTGTTAAATTAACAGCATTTTCAAAAGAATATTGTTCGCGGTGTTGAAGGTTTTGTATCTATTAGTTCAAAGGAAATGGAAATATGTGAGTGTGGATTCTGCTTTGTGACTACTTTGTTTGTTATGATTTGTTTTCTTTACGAGGCTGATATGTGAAATTCTTCGCTCTGGGATTTATTCTAGTGAGTAAACTGGCTGATGAATGTTGTAAATACGGAGCTGAGAATCAGAACGAGAATAATTATGTTGCGAGGGCTGCTCTCCAGTTCGGTGCCTCGCATAATTGCATGGAAAACGAGAAGGAAACTTTGGTCGGGATTCTTAATGATCAGGTAATTTTATTTATAGATGGTAAGAGTTCTTGTAGTTCCTGCCAAAATTAGTAACTCTTCACCGAATAAGTGGCCATCCGCTTGTTACTACCATCATGTTAATGAAAGCATGAGAGAAATGTTATTACAATGCATAGATTGATATATGAATGATGTGTTCATGAACAATGTGCTGATAGAAGTTATATTGTTATTATTATTTTGTAATCCCTGGGAAGTGTAGGGCCAAAAATGAATGATGGATTTCTTGGGATTTTTGGCTTGAGCTGTCATTTCAGAGTTCTTAAGGTTTTGCCATCTCTTTTTATGTTCCTAATTGAGTTGCAGGTTTTTTATATTTAGGTTTCCAAGCCACTTCGGGAATTAATAACAGGAGCTCCTTTGGAGGATGCTCGCCACATGACTCACCATTATGACAAACTCCGCCAAGTGATTGAAGTACAGGTAAACTTTCACGTCTCATGGGTGTAATGGTTCTGGGAATTGTGGTGGAGTCATGGTGGAATGTTCTTGTCAGGCAGCTGAAGTATTGAGGCATCGGTCAAAAACCAGGGATTCTGAAATATCTGCTGAGAGTTGCGTGAAGCTTCGAGCCGCAGAGGCAAGGTTGACTGAGCTTAAATCTACAATTATGTCACTTGGGAGAGAAGCGACTGCTGCTATGTCTGCAGTTGAAAATCAACAGCAACAGATTACTGTTCAGCGACTGTTTAGTATGGTATTGCATGCTATTCTTCTTTCTCCCTTATGTGTGAGTGCGAGTGAGGATAAATCATATTCTGGACTCATTAACAGTTTAAGGTTTTAGGTGATAAGTTTCTTAACATGGTATCAGAGTCTTGTTGACCTAGTGGTCACGGGTTCGAATTCACTAATCTCATTATATTTGATAAAAATCAAGCATAAGATAGTGTGGGTCTGTAAGTTTCAAAACTAAAAGGCTTTCACTTGAGAGGAGATGTTAGAGAATAATACAAATTATATTCTGGTGTCTTAGCTGACAGCTTAAACTTTTAAGTGAAATTGTTGCTTAATATGCTTGACTTTCTCTGCTTATGCTGATCTCTCTGCTTCTCAGATCATGACCTGTTGTCGTTGACAACTTTGACCATCTAAACATCTGTTGTTGCCTCATCTACTCTTTACCTCTTTGGGAAAAGTTTTTTCTTATGGTTCATCTTCCTTGTCAGGGAATTCAATTTGGCAGTTGCTTCTGCATAAATGTCTTTGTGGCTAGCATTGTATCCTTCCATTTACCCTTTTTTTTCCATTTTTTTCTTGTCCTGATAGTGATCTCCTCTCGTTTGTCTTATAAATATCTTGATTATTTTCACAAATGTCAACATTGGTTAACCGTCTTTAAATTTTGTGCTGCTTGTTCAAATTTGGCTTAGGTAAGGATTATTTGTGTTCTGTTTATTGATCTGAAACAAAATCGTTTTCCAGGTAGATGCTGAGAGATGCTATCATCAACATGTTCTTACTATTTTGGATAAGCTACATGCTGAGGTTTGTTCTCTGGAACTCTGTACCTGGCATGTTTATGTGCAGTCGTGCACTTATATCATTTATTGTCTTTTGAAAATCATATTTCTCTTCTACCACTCCCTGCTAGCTTTCTTCACTGATCAGGTGCTCAAACATTGCCTTGCTATAATCCTGATTTTATGTCTGAGATAGATTATGGCTGATGCAATCCCAAAATGTTTTTTATTGATTTAGATGATTCTTGAGGAGCAATTAAATGATTCATCACCACAATCGGCAACCACGCAGAGAGATATGATTGTCCCACCTGTACATGAGAATAATACGTCAAATGGATCCCGGAATCTCATGGACAATAATCAAAAGGACTGGCTTTTCATAGCAAAAGTAAGACGTTTCATCACTTCGAATATTCCTATCTCTTCTTTCAAACCTGGCCACACAGCACAGAAAAGTGATAGATATTATAGAACATTCTTTCTTTTCTCCCATCTTTTCTATTCTTGCACAGCTCATAACTCCAAAATGGGAATCTGCCTACACATCTCATGTATGTATGTATGTATGTATGTATGTATGTATGTATGTAGAGAGAGAGAGAGAAGGTTGTGGGACCTCCATCATGCAGCCATATGTTCAGTGGATAGCATGTCATGCTGCATTACTAGGGTCAAATACCATGCAAACAGTTTGTTTGCTCAACTGCGTCACTCCGACAAGATAATAATCAATTTGTTTGGTCAACTACTCAAAGAGGGAATTGTATTTTTAATGATGATAAATATATAATTTGCTTAATGCAAATTGTGGCAGTTGTGATGGAATGAAGTAGAGAGGCATACTGGCTGCAATAGCCATTGGTCTTGCAAGTGGGAATGGGTCGGTGGTAATGGTGCTGGGAGCCATGGCAGTGATGTTTTTATTGTGCATAGGTGATCATGTGGCAGAGATGGTTGTGGTCCTGAACTAGAAGTGATTTGTAGAATAATGCAAACTTTCCCCATCCACTGCAATTCTCATGGTTGTGGTCCTGAACTACAAATAATGCAAAATTCCTTTCTTTTTTTTTTGTCAAAATAAAGCTGTGATTTTAGAAGTGATGCTTTCTTTTGCCAGCAAAAGAATACCCGTTGCCTCCCCCCTCCAAATTGCAGCTATAGTGATGGGTTTTGTTGGGAAAAAACGTGCACAAATTCCAGTTACAAGAAGTTTGAAGAGAGATTTATGCCATACTTCATCGTGGGAAGTACATGAGGTTTTTTGTTTTTGTTTTGTGGGTTGTAAGAGTTTGTATGTGCTTAACTAATAGTAAAACTAGGATGCTGAAGAAGAGGAAGTAAAGACCAGAACTTTCAGAAATTGGAAAACCTGAGATTTAGTGTCTAAAAAGACCTGAAAGCTACTGCCAACGATGCAAGCGAGCATCAGTAAACTAATTAACCTGTTGCATAAACATGTTAAACAATTTGTTTTGGGAGATTAAGTATTCCTTAATGTTGAGCCAAAATTATATTCTGAACGTCTACTCAGAGGTGAGTTACCCTTGAAAGTATTTTGTCATCTCACTGATTTATTTGTCTGCTCTCTTTTTCAAGATTCACTGTTTTCTTGTCCTTGTTGGTCTTAATTTCATTTTATTCTTCAATTTTAAGGTCATACACTCATTTGATGCGCAAGCTGAAGGGGAGCTGAGTATTTCCGTTGATGATTTTGTTGTGGTCCGGCAGGTACTTTCTCCACCGATCATGTCTTTGATGACCTGCAGACTGTTATATGTTACGCTATCATTCAAGCCAAAACTTAGAAAAGTTTCAGAACGGGCAACAGCTTTCCCTCTCCTCTAACATCCCCTTTCTTTACTTTTTGTTGATGATATCAAGGTGGCTCAGACAGGTTGGTCGGAAGGAGAACGCAGAGGCGAGGCTGGATGGTTTCCTTCTGCCTACATAGAAAAGCACGAAAACTCACCAGCAAGCAAGATAATGGAAGAAATCTCAACTTCTTGATCCAAAATTCCAAATTGTTTATGCACAGAAGCTGTATATCTCCTGCTTATATTACAGTCCACCTCTTTGCCGGAGCTGGCTGCCTCGTTCAGCGAGTTATTGAACGCCATTTCTTCCCGGCGTTTATCTCTTGCATGTCTTTAACTGCTTTTATCTTCAAGGAAATACGGCCAGTGAGCAGGGGCAGCCTGTAATGTTGTGTAGTAACTGTGTGTACCTGCCTGTTCATCTGTCGTAAATTTTGTTGGGTGATAAAACGTGCCCGTTTAGGTTAAGCTATCTTTTCAATTCAAGCAAGTGATCGCAGGTTCATCACCCTTTCAGACAATGAACAAGCTTGACAAGAAAACGTCAATTTATCGTTTTAGTGTAATAAATAATTAATATTTCTGGAATAAGTGTCTATGATCTTCAATTTATTAGTAATTTGTTCCAAATTTTCCTTCCTCGATTACAAATTTCTCCGTCCTGCGTAAAAATCATTCCTTGTTTTCGTTGAAAAATAAATAATTAATTAAATTGATGAAAGGTTTAATAATTTATAAATGATTGTTTTTTTTCCCGATAATAATGATTAATTACAGTTATAGAGATATTTCGAATTTCTTAAGAACATAATAAATAATATTGTTACAATGTTAATTAATTTTTTTCTGATGCTTAATTAGTTTTATTAGCTCTAGAATTAATAATTATATAAATTTTTAATATTTATTATATTAATATCTATAAAATTTAAACTTAAAACCATAAAAAAAAAATCTTAAATTACGAATTAATGTTAATTAATTTTAGTTCGGGTGATTGAAGGTATTGCATCTGACCTCATATATCTCTATCGGATTTGAGTTGGCCCTCACCTCACCAACGGTCACTCTTTCACTCCCTCTACTGCACGCATGTCGTTCCTCTGCCCTACGAATCTCTCACTACACCCCCATCCCCAATTTCTATATCGTAGCCCTAACACTAAATTCCCAGATTTTCTCCTCCAGTTCCCCACAAAACCCTCGATCCTCAAGTTCTCCGGGCACCGGACCATCTCATTACATTCCCCGGCGAGACCAACAAAATCCAGCCAACATCCTTTCACATGGCTTAAAATCGCAGCCACCTCCGCCGTTCTCTTCTTCGGCCTCAATATCCAGGTCTGCCTTGCAGCTTCCTCTCCTTCACTACCTGCTAACACCATAGTAGCAGCACAGGAGGAAAGTACAGTAACTCAAGGTAGTGACTTTTAGTATTTACAGTAACTAAGTTGTTAGGACTTGTTTTCTTTCTTTTCTTAATAAATCAATTGCTGTTGTTGTTGATGACGACGACGACTAAACAGATGATGATCGTGGTGTAGAGAGAAATGCTGATAATGTGCAAATGAGTGAAGATAAGGAATTGAAGGTTGCTGAATTTGAGAATTGGAAGTTGAAAACTTTCGCGTTGTCTGTTCCTCTTAGAATTGTTGCTTTGCGTGGCTCTGTACCTCCTTCATGGATCAAGGTGCCCAATTTATATAGCAATTGAATTTCTTTTGCTGTTTACACTTCTGGGTAGTTTTATAACTTGATATACGTAGAGAAAGTTCAAGACTTTATTGCATTAATGTGCTGGTTTTAAGAATGATTTTAGTGCATGCTTTTTCCCGATGAAGACTAGAAGAAGTAAAAGGGTTATTGTTTAGCAGAAAACATGCAGGAATTGCTATTTATTGTACTTTAACTTTTTGAACGTATGTGGATTTATGAATGGGTGGTTAAAATCTTGCAGGATTTTATTCAGTCTCAAGGAAAAAGATTGAGGTTTCGTGTGAAGTACCTTGGAAGTCTGGAAAACATTTTTTCTGACATATCTACGTCCTTTAACAAACATAATATCAGTCCCGTGTCAACTGTGGCTTCTGATATTGTTAGTGTTGGTGATTCGTGGCTCAGTTTTGCAATTAAAAATGCTTTAATTGAGCCCATCAGAGGGGTAGAAGAGCAAGATTGGTTTAAAGGCTTAAGTGACAAATGGAAGGTAAGAATGCCACCGGTCTTTGTTCTTACTATTAGAATGTTTTTTTTTTTCTTGTTTGAAGAGATTCTTTATAGTTTGTAAATCCTTTAGGCATCATGATAGTTGAGTTACACTAATGATAGTGGAGTTACACTAATTCTTTTATTGATTAACTGTACAACTGGCTCACAGCAACCGGTGGCTGTATTAAAACAACAGAAATTCAGTTAAGTTATCCCTGGGAAGAAAGCAGAAGGAGAGGTTATAAAAAGAAGCTAATTTAATGAAAGTTGTTCATTGGGGAATGGCCTGCTCTAATTAGATTTTACTTTAGTGTTTTTTTGTTTTTCAATATTCAATGTCGACGCACTCTATCTATGTCAAGAAATGCTATTACCCTAAGTTGCAATGTTGGTGTAGCTTGCCCTTGAAATTTTAAGATAGCATAATTATTGTTAATATGCTGCTTCTCCATGGGTTTCCTAGATATTCTACTAATCATGTCCCAGGTATACCTGCGCAGGAACCATGAGGGAGAAATAGATCCTGAAGGTGAAATATGGGCTGCTCCATATCGATGGGGCAGCATGGTCATCGCCTACAACAAAAGTAAATTTCAAAAGCATAAATTGGCTCCTATAGAGGTATTCTTTCTGACATTTTCCCCTCTTCATGGGGCAAGACCTAAGCATCAAAATGTGGCATAAGCTTCTTAAACAGGAAGAGTAGTTTTTGGTCTAGATTTTCCTTAGGTGCCTATAGATTCCTTTAAACCATTCTTGTCTTCATTCCCTTTTTCTCTATTGTAATTGAAGATAATGTTGTAAATTTTATAAGTTATATGTATGAAAGTAATAATGGGCAGGGATCACAAGATATTCCAACATGAGAGGTGGATGACAATTTGGATGGGGAAATTTGGCATTATGTCATCTCCTGGCTGTTGTTCTACTTTAAATTTGTGCTCCTATAGTTTTATCTAGCTAGTTCATTGAGAGATTGACCTTGTATACCACATTCTATTAATATAGCCACTGTTGTAGGATTGGGCAGATTTGTGGCGGCCTGAGCTTGCAGGGAGGATTTCAATGGTTGATTCTCCTAGAGAAGTTGTTGGTTCAGTTTTAAAGTATATGGGGGCATCGTACAATACAAAGAATATCGATTTGCAAGTTTCTGGTGGGAAGAATGCTGTCCAGCAGAATCTGGCATTGCTTAGGAAACAGGTAGCTAAGAGTTGATTACTGCTTCTCATGCTTCCCTCGTTTAAATAAAAATGGAATTTGCAGGGGATTCCTTACTGATAGGAAAACTAAGAGTTTTGTATGTATGATTCTATGGAAACTCATCATTGAAAAAGGGAAAAGTAGCTCTTAGATTCTTCAATATGGTCATCGTATTCAATAATGGGTTGAACTATGTCCTAGTTTTGCTGTGGCTGCTTCTGTTAAGGAAAATGTAAGTTTTTATTTTGATCTCTGATGTCTCAGTGTGGATGTGAAGTAAAGTGTGATTTTCTGAATAGGTTAACCAGAATTGTATCATGCTAGGTAGTGTACCTTTATAATTCAGATTTGTATGTTATGATCTGCAGTACTCTTTTTTTTCATTTGTTTTTTCATTTGTTTTTTCCATTAGTTTAGTAACCCAACCTTGTAATAACATCTGATTGCAAGCAGGTAAAAGCTGTGTAATGAGCAATTTATACAAATAAGCAATTAGGTTTAAAATGAAGAAATAATTAAAATATGAACTAAGTTGTCATAAATGAGGGTTGACTTGGCTTAATGTACCTTATAGTTAAAGGTTTTACTGTGGGAGCGTGAATTTTTTATATAAGAAATGTTGCTACCTGAAAAGTAATACTCCTAATACTCATATTTATTGGCTTAATATAGGTTCGGCTATTCGACAGTTTGCACTATCTGAAAACATTTAGCATGGGAGATGCATGGATTGCTGTTGGGTGGAGTAGTGATGTTCTTCCCATTGCCAAGCGCATGTCTAATGTTGCAGTTGTAGTCCCCAAGTCCGGAACTAGCTTATGGGCTGATCTATGGGTATTTTCCAATTCATCTCATTGTGCATTAGATATTCACTTTTCAATGTTTCTTGGATTTAGATTGAAATGTCATTTTCTAATTTAATCATGGCGATATAATATATGATCCTGCCATGCCCTGCTGGTGCATTTGATGGTTAAGATAGGTCATGAATTGATGGTTAAGATAGGCCATGATGATTGACCCTTTACCAACTCTGAACAATTGCAGTTGTCGTCCATGCTTTATTCAGAAGTTTTTATTCATTTTGCAGGCAATCCCAGCTGCCACTAAACTTGAAACTAACCAGATCGGGGGGCGAATCAGAGGACCATCTCCTCTTATCCATCAATGGATAGAGTTCTGCTTACAAGCTGCTAGAGCACTGCCTTTTAAGCAGGAAATAATCCCTGGTGCAAGTCCCTCTGCCATCGATAGCTCTGTCATTGAAGTCCCAAAAGAGCTCACCAAGGGTAAGCCAAAACTGGACACGAATCTTATTGATGGAGTGCTGCCTCCACCTGAAATCTTGACTAGGTGTGAGTTCTTGGAGCCATTGCCTGAGGCAACTTTGTCAGACTACAAGTTGCTTATCCGTACTATGCAAATTCCTGATCCTGGCTTAATCCACAGGATACAGCAGTATATCTTGTCAACAATTCAAATTTTTAGATCAAAGCAGCACCCAAAGGTAGCATAAACTAAGTACATCTCTTTGAAGACACTGTACATTTATTTGATACAACAGAAACAGCTTTAAACTGCTAATACGTGGTTTTAAATCACAGATCATATAATTTAATAATTAAATTCTTATACAATTTGTCTATAAGGTTTTAATCAGACAGTTGCAGATATTCGAGCAGTCTGTATCAAGGTCTGGCATTGTTTTTTCCACTTAGTTTTCTGTTGGAAAATAATCAACGTAATTTTGCAATTCCGCCTTTTCTGCTGCAGGGATGGACTGAATTATAATGAATGGTTAGGATGAGACCTAAAATTTCAATAGGATTTGTCTGGGGCTGAACTGGTTAAGGGGAAAAAAGCGTTTTGCATCTCTTTCATGTATTCTTTCTATAACATTGCTGATTGGAGCTGCAGATTGTAGCAGTGCTCCCCTTGGCCGGCACAGCAACCACTGGTAGGGTTTTTGCACAGTTAAGAAATTATTATTTTTGCAGTTGCATAAAAAGAAAAATCAAGAGTGACGAAAAATGAAGTCACGATCACCTTAGCAGTATCATTGTCATCCGCTTTTCATGTCCATAGAACTGGAACTGAAAAGTACTTGGGGAAACAGCTCGGGAATTGGCGCACCATCCCCACAGAAATTAGTGTTTGGTTTACACCAGCTAGAGAAGAGAGTATTCACTGCCGATGATCTATCAAAGAACTGCATCTCACCGTGCAAAACCAAAACTCCAGCTGAAAGATAGATTAGCTCAGTATGTGTCTAGTTATCTCCAGAAAAATAAAATCTTGTTAAAAAGTCTTACAAGAGAAATTATTTACAAACATGCTTTCTAAAATTCATCTTTGTATTATATTTATGTTGTGCTGCCAGCCAGTATTCTGGAACGGAAGTAAAAGGGAACAATAGTTGCGCTATTGTAGATTCATCCCATGGTTAAAACTAAAGGTCTACCAAAAAGAAACAAAAGTTTTTTCGAGAAGCGAATACGAGTTTTTCAGCCAGCATTTCTGCCTCCTATTTGTCTTCAGGTTCTTGTTTATTCCTGTTTTTAATGCATCCACCAGGCAAGACTCCCTAATTTCAGCCTCCATGCAGGAAGTAATAATGGCACCGCTCAATGCCAGATTGCCGGTAGAAGAATTGAATACATTCCAAGGTACAAAAAGAAGAAGCAATTAGACTGATGCCTTGAATGGTGGACATTGCGAAATGCTAAATTCACTCAAGGAACTGATTATTGCGATTAATTATATTTTACAAAAATGGTGAACACAAGAATCCTTTTGCGAAGCAAAATGTTATCAATTTATACAAATTTCATATACAGTTAAATTTGGGAGAACAAATGCAAGAAGGGGACTACAACAAGGGGAGGCAAAGCAGAGAGCCCAAAATAGGACTTCTGATGAATAACAGGCCCGTGCCACAAGTGGAAACTCCATTCTCGTCGACACAAGCTTCTGGCACAGCCACGCAAAATGAGGACATGAAAATTCCAGTCGATTGAGTGTAATCAATTTGCTACCAAGAGAACCAGATGAAATCGTGTATCTTCTAATTGTGATAAATCTGCAGAAAGAATGGACAAATAAAATGAAGACAAAAAACCGCTGCGGATTCCATGCCACCCTTTCCTGCTTGCATTGCTTCTTTAATTTTCCAGAAGCTGCACTAATAGATGCGGACTCAAAACATGTCTTCACTGTCACAGTATGAGTTTTCAATCAGAGTTGGAATCGTAAAAGTCACTTGGGCATGGGGTCATGACTTCAGATTCAAGAACTTGAACCACCCTGTGCATGGTGGGTCTATCCTCTGGGCTCGAAGAAACACATTGGATGGCAATTGAAAGCAGGGCATCAAGGCTTTCTACCTGCAACCCCTCACAGTTTGGATGGACAATTTCCCGTGGTCGATTCTCTGTGATCAAAAAATTTAACTGCAAAACAAAAAAATAGTCAGAAGACCAACTTGTATACTCTCATTAGCTGTGACAGAACTACAAATCTTTTAAAAATTAAACAGAGGATCTAACCCATGGGATAACAACCATCACAAGACATGGATAAAAACTAGAGACCGGTCCATCATAGAAAGAGATCACATAGGAGGCAGTTAACATTTTCTATTCTCATGTATATATTCATTGAAAAAGCCACTCTTAATTTATATCATAACATGGAGAAAAAGAAAACCCATTACTGTCAAGAGGCAGAAAAAAAGAAACTAACCTAACTGAAACCAAAATTTCATCAAGAAAGAAACATACCCATCCAACAATGTTCAGGCCCTTCTCGATGAATGATGCATCCGTTGGCCGCTTTCCACTTAGCACTTCAAGCACCAGGACCCCAAAACTATAAACATCAGTCTTTTCAGTTGCCCTGCCACTTTGCATGTATTCTGCCAATGTAGTCAAACAGGCTCATGATACATGATAATGGAAATATACAGTGAAAATAATCCATGATAGAACACATACAAAGATCAAGCAGCAAAAGAACCATCAGATCTCATTAGGTCATGGCCAGAAGAGATTAACAGATAGTTTGGATGCTATACATCTTATGTGAAAGATGTTTTCAACTACATCACAGGTAGCAAGGGTGGTCAAAGAGATATCAAGCAGGTATCCTAGTTATTGGACTAAGCATAAATACTCTTATTTAATTTATGATTTCCCTCAGAGCAAATAACATATCCTCTGACAATAGAGCAGGAAAGAAACAGGTAAAGCCATAACAAAACCCAATTTACAAGATAAATGGAAAAAACTTCTGCCTGCACCTGCAGTATCACACATCCACAATGCTTACCAGGAGCTAGATAACCAAATGTTCCAGCAACAATTGTTGTAATATGTGATTCTTCATCCCCTAACAATTTGGCCAGTCCAAAATCAGTAACTCGAGCCTCCAAGTTGCCATCAAGCAAAATGTTGCTCGACTTTATGTCACGATGGATGATCCTAGGGGAACAATCGTGATGCAAGTAGGCCAGTCCTTTGGCTGCCCCCATTATAATAGTCAGGCGCGCATCCCAATCCAGTTGCTCAGATCTTTCTGTAAAATCCATTAAAAAAAACATATCATGGTTCCTTGTTTAGTCCTTGCACATGAAACTTAATAGATAGAATGCTAGGCCTTAAATGTAAGACTTGAAAAGAAAAGAAAAAAGAAGTATAGCAAAAAAAAATTGAAAATTTATAACAAATGCTATAAAAATCAAAACTTCATTGTAGATGTCTTCGGATCTAACACTTGAGGCATCTCTGTCACTGCTTATGTCAATGAATAGGATTTTAATTTCCAAATAGAAATCATTGTACAAAAAATCATCAACCTAGAAAAAAGAAACAGAATGTAGATAGCACTACACTGACTTGTCAAGAACTGTTCACAGTAAAAAGTTTAAGGTCTTTGTAGCAGATAAACTAGATGAAAAAGAAAACATCAATCTTACCATGGAGTGCTTCATCAAGGCTGCCACCAGATAGGAAATCATACATCAACAGTTTCGATGTAGGGGAATTGCAATAACCACGTAAATTAACCAGGTAGCGATGTTTTATGCTTCCAAGAATTTCAAGCTCCCTCTCAAAGAATCGATCAAAACCATCATCCATCTTTACAATTCTCTTCAAGGCAAATATACTGCCATCATCCATTTCAAGCTTGTACACAGTTCCAAAACCACCAGAGCCTATGATATGTTCCTCAGTCAAAGTCTCTAGTTTTTTTATGATTTCTTTTGAAGAGTATGGCAAATCCCCGTGAAACATTACAATTGATGCACCTGGAAAAACAAGAAAGATAACATTAGGTGCTAGAGTTTAAGAACTTACAAGACAGTTATCCAGTTACAATAAAAGTTCGGACAGATAATCCAAGTAATAGTTAAGAGCATTACCTCCACTAACATCCATTGCAATACTACTACTCTCATTTTTACCGAATTTCTTATATAGAAAGCAGCCCCAAAAACACATAAGTGCCACTAGAAGTAGTGCACCAATGGTTGCTGAAGTGCTGATAAGCAGTCTGCCAGAGTATTTTTTCTTTCCTCCTTGATTTTGGCCTGCAGTGAAGAAATAATGATTATTAAGCCACAACCATAAAGAGAGAACAGAAAATGATCAAAGCATTGTCAGAAGATTATAGGTTCTCTCTGAACAATTCAATCCATTTTCCATTGTGACTTCGACAACTCCCAGGGGTCAGATTCTAGTCATGAGAAAGGTGAAGTTTTCAATGAGTAAATCATTCATCCAGCACATAAATAGTAAATCATTCATCATCCTAATTCGTGATACTGCATTACATCCAGCATGTTATACCTGGTAAGATGAAATATAAGAGGATCAACACAATATGTGAACAATTTACCTGTAGGAGGCTGCCCATCAGTTCCAGACCCACCACTATCATCTCTGCAGGTTCTATTGATCTGTTTTCCACACAAATCACGATTTCCAGTGAACCTACAAGATATTATTTTCAGTTCATTAGTTTAGAATCTTCTTTGGCGTCTAAAGGAGTAAATTAGTAAATAGCAGAATTTGCTTTTAGCTAACTTATCAAGGCACATCTAACTTACTAGATCAGCACTGATGCAAAATCAATTAAATATGACACATAAGGGAAATTTAGACTTACGAATTATCGGCAAAGTTGATGAGCACACCATCAGATGGTATTGGTCCAATGAGAAAATTGTTTGATACATTGCTTCAAAATTTAAAAAGGTGATCATAATAATTATCAGATTCAAATGTACCAATATAACTGCTGAATTATTGTAACATCATTCTATAAGAATAAACTCAATTTGAAGCAAATGTGGCTACTCACAAAGTGATGAGTTTATTTAATTTCCCAAGCGATGAAGGGATTGACCCACTGAGAGAGTTACTCGAGATATCTCTGTGAAAGTGGTTGACAAAATACCCGATTAGTTCTGTCCAACACAATTATAGCATCTAAAACTGGTGTTTTTCATTCATAGCACATTAAAGCACACAAGTGCCTGTCAATATTCTTTAAAGATCTTATATCATAAACATCTCAGAATTAAGATGAGGCTACAGGAATATAGACCACAAAGGCCATAAAGAGTGCTAGTCTCTGGATGCTGATTGCCTAGAGTCAGGCTTAAGGCAATGAAAAGTTCACCCTATCAACTCATATTTGGTCCTTTTCCAAATCAGCACTCCCATAATTCATAGCAATCTGCTATTTCATATACAGGAATCAAGAAGTAATTTTAAAAAAAAATCAAATTTATTCTGCTCTTGATAACTTATGAATCATATGGGAAGATATCAAAATATGCTAATAAAATCACATTTCCAGAGGATACTTCATACAACCTTTGATGGTATGCATAAATGACAGGAGTTTCACTGCTCATATAAATGATTGTGCATATTGGTTTATGTTGAAAACAAAATAACATGTATAGCACTGAAATTTATCACTAGAAAATAACTAACAGATTTTGAAGCACAGTTAGGTTTCCCAATTCGCCTGGAATTGGTCCACTGATGTAGTTGCTCTGCAAGTATCTGAAGAGAGAAGAAAACATTAATAATAAGCTTCCAGTTAGAAACACAAGTGAGGATAGGATACTAGTACCAAAGTCAAAAATATATTCTAAGGCGGCAACTCTAACCCTAATTTGAATTAAGTTGAATGGCAAATGTCATGGATTATAAAACAAAACAGGAGGGAGCAAATGCTGCACATATCACATGAGCCATAATTTCTAGCATCATTTGTTTTTTTTAGTAAGTGAAAATGAAATAGAACCACAAATATAGGCACCACGCAGTTGCATCAATTTACAGAAAAAACAACCAACAACTGAGATTCATAAGCAACTTAGAAAACAAGCACCTAACAATGCTGAAAGAAACGCTTCACTGTTGAGATGCCCTGAATTGTACACTCAAATGAAAGGCAATATGCTAACTGATCTCTCTAACATTTATAATTCCAAACTCATAAGAGATGCTAACTTTTTAGGCTGAGAAGTGGCTCTTGTACCATGTGGCAAGGGTTAAATATATTATCTCTCTTAGTTGGTTTCAGAAGCTCTCATTTGGATTCCTAGCAAAATGTTTGTTCCCAAGAGGCAATCCTCTAGAGTCAGAGCTAGTGTTGCTATTCAGAGACATTGGAAATTCATTTTGTATATTTTTGTAATTTGTCTTCACAGGCAAAGTATAAGGTTGGTGACCATATAATTCCCAAACCACTGAGTGAAATCAGAATGCTTTACTTCATTCAGAATGAGCAATTTTCATTCATCATTGGAAAAGGAGGTCCTAGTTCTTACGTAGATGAGATTAAGCACACTTGATCAGTGAAAAAATTTAACATCAGTCATTTACAAATGAGTATTACAAGAGCAATTGACAAGCAGATGAGTTTCTTAGTTGGCTATGTTGATACAACTTAGATAGGGGAAAGGGTTGAATCTTACAAATTTCAAAAGCAAAAAGACATCATCAAAGCTTTTACTTTGGGAGAGAAAATACTTTTCAGTAAAATTGCTGTATCAATTTTATCCATCATTAGTAATTATGCCAGAATTCTATGCTAAATGATACAAAGTAATATTTAAACAAGTGGTCGCTACTCATGCACTCTGGTCATAGTTTCAATTTAACCAATACAAAGGCAACAGAAATTATTCCATAGGATAAAAATACACCACAACGTTAAGTAATGACAAGAAATTTTTTGTTACTGGAAATAGATGCGCTTACATTCCCTGCAACTCTGTGCAATTTCCCAACTCTGAAGGAATTGTTCCATAGAAGTTGTTGTTGTATAGAGCTCTGTAACAAATCATTCGTGTTAAAAAAACATGAAAGTAGCATCATGCCTGAAAAACAGAAAACATCTGACAATTTTAAATAAAAAAAAGTAAAGTCCCGGAAACACATACAGAACTCTCAAGTGCTCTAACTTCCCAAGGTCAGGTGATATAGGTCCACTTAATTTGTGGTTTTTCAGACTCCTGGAAGATAACAAACAATCAACAAAAGGTCACATGCCACCTCATATTGCATTGTGCGCTAACAAATACACTTTAATTGAAACACGTGTTTGTGAGGCCCAAATCAAAGTCAAGAGAAGATATATGTGTGGCTACTTTGAATGTCCATGGCTCCATGCTTATTCACTGGGAACAAGTTGTTCACGGGAGGAAAAGAGAAAATATGAGTTTTAAATTTGAAAATAATTTGTGAACTCACAAATATATTACTCTCTTAGTTTTCAGATCACATGTCACGCCTCTCCAATTACATGGGTCAGTATCCTCTGGCCTCCACAAAGGAAGAATACCATCTGAGCTGATAATTGCATTCCTGAATCGCAATAGTGCTTCACCTACAAAAACACAAAAATGATTTTCAAGATTCCAATATATCATGACTGGACTTAAGCATGCATACTCCTATAGACACTAACAACAAAATAAAGGCAAAACGATTCTTGAGTATGAGCAGTTAGTGTGCACAAGCATTCATGTTGGGAAGAAACACCTACTTCATACCACCAAAAGAACTCGGTGGTCCATCTTGTAGGGGCTTACAATCATCAGTTAGATTCTTAATCAAGCTAAATTTCTCGTTTCAAAAACAAGCTTTGAGATGAAAGCAAAAGTATCCCAGTTTTATGTTCAGATTAATGGAATTCCTGTGTGAGTTAGACAGATCATAACTCACAATATATATTACATTTCCGGCAAAGTTTACACGCATCTAAGAAAATCATATGATATTCAAGTATTTTCCTTGAAGCATATGCATTGGACCATAGATTTCTTTGTGCCAGATTCACTACTTTGACATAGCTTATGATAATGTTGAGCATATATGCAAGTACTCGGATACCACCATACCATCAGGAGAGATAGCTCCGTTTTTGTTTACAAGAATATACAGGTGTAGAATGTAAAGAAGCCAGGGCCTTTGAAATCTCATTGGACAGGTGGCCATGAGAGAACTGGTCAAGCATAATATAGCAGCTATAATTCATCTGATAGAACAAGTTCCTGAATGCTTTGCCTGTAACATGTGGTTATCTGGTTGATTAAGCCATATAGCAGCCACAGAGACAGGGAAAGATTGCCTGTAAAAAGAGAGAGCAAAATTAAAACTGACAAAAAAAATGCCATAAAAAAGGAGCAAACTGCATTGAGAATAAAATTTCCAAAATTCCAACCTAAACTCGTTAGTCTCAACCACAAATATCTTTAGTACACATGAATGTGCTAGAAAAACGGATACAACAATTTAAAGAGTTAATTTCCAGTTCATTGAAAGAGTTTCTACAACTTCAACAGCATAGACACTAAAATCCACATCCACTTCATCTTCCTCTCTTTGCTGACAGCACTGGTATTTTAACAACACAATTATAAGGCAATAAACCTTTTTTTTTTACTTTCTGGGCTATAAAAAGATAGTGAAATTTAGAACTTCACCATATTCGAGTAACAAGCAAAAACATTCCCAAGAAAATGCAAAACAAATAATTAAAAAAACCACCACATTCTTATGAGCAACAGCACCCACCAAGAAACGACGGTTTAAGCAAATAATCCACACAAAAAAAAGAAAAACTGAAAATTGCAAAGTTTACCAGACATGAAACTGTAAGCAGAACTAGCCAATCTATGACAAAACTTGAGTGCCGTCCATCCAGCCGAAACAACCTGAAAAAAATTGAGTTTGAGCAAGAGGAAGATCTTAAGCACAACACACTACTATGCACCAATCTTATTTCATAGACTTTGGCCAAAAAAGTATGATAATTTACCGTTTTACACAGCTGCAGAACACTAAGAATGAGAACTTTGCTAAGAGCCCTAGGTTGAAATGAAGAAAAAAACAAGAACCCGCTAAATATTTAGTGAAGCTTGACGGAATTGAAGTGGCACAAACACACACACCCCTTAGATTTGATCTAGTGAATAAGAAGAAGAATGTAGAGTATGAGCTGTAAAGAGCCACTATATAAGGAAAAAAAAACAAAACAAAACAAATTTATATAAATTATAAAACCCAAAAACTAAAAAAATAATCTCTCAAGGGCGATTTGTGTGATTGGGTCGTAGAGAGAGATTTTTCTTTTTTGTTGTTTTATAGAGAGAGAGAAAGAGGAGAAGAGTGTGTGTGTGTGGCCTTTAGTGAACAGGAACTTGGAATTAAGAGGAGCATTTATCTCAGCCAATCAGAGTGAAGTCCATTGGCACGTGTGATGTATACCTCCATACGTGCCAGCCGACGCTCTTTTACATTTGTTTTTCCTATTTCACTTCTGTGTTTTGCTGGACGGTGCATGGAAGCGGATGGGACATCTTTATACGTCAATGATTGGGGTGAGATAACTTTTATTTTTGGAGGTTAAAAAGATATGTATAATTGTAATTCAAAAAAAAATAGAGTAATTAATTTAATTTTCACAAGGTTTGGTTAAACAGTGTAATATTCATACCCTATATAAACTTGGCTTATATATATTTTTACTTTTGAGTATTATCTAAACCCAAACATAAAAAAATTATATATATATATTCATTCTGATCGGTTCATGGCATTCTATGGAATCAATTCATTTAAATCTTAATATTTTGCTTAATCAGGGCTCATTGTTATTTGAGCCGAGGAGGTGAAAGCGTCAGAAATTATTTTCAAGACTTCTAGATGAAGCAAAATTTTCCATTGTATTTTAAAAGTGTTTTTACAAAAATTAAAAAATTCTTTGTTTTTATTTTTTACTTTAAATAAAAAATAATATTTTTATATTATTTTCATATTCTAATGTCAAAAATAATTTTTAAAATATAAAAAAATATCATTTTAATATTTTTCTGAACAAAAATCATTTTTAAAATCAACTTCAATCATCCTCCCAAGTAAGCATGAAATTACCTTAATTTTTTTATTTTAATTCTTAATTTTTTTATTTTAGCTTTATTTACTTTCAACGTCATTCTCAACTAGTCAAATATTATTTTTTCTAATTTTATCCTTGTTTTTTTTCCTTTTCAATTCTACTCTTAAATCAAAAAATTACAATTGCCTCTATTTACTTTTTACTTTTATTGTTTAAGGTTAGAAAAGATTTATCCAGCCCGGGGACGCGGGTCACTGGAATGATTCAAAGTGACTAGCGGTTAAAAATTGGAATCTTAAAGAGAGAAACAACACGGTGAATGAGATGAGCCATTCATCGCAGCATGTTTTCCTCCCCACCGGAAAAACTTTGATCCGAGCAACTGCCTTTGCCACATATTAGACAATCCTGTCTTATCCTGGTTTTACTGCTTTCCTCTAGCTGTCTACCTGTTCAAGAAAACTCAGAGAGGGCAGGGTGGAACTTCAATGGTGGTTCCAGCTTGAATCATACCCCACCCAATGAGCCGCCAGTGCTTCTCCACTCGGCGGCTCAACGCAATCTTCTCACCCTTGCTGGTGCAGACTGGAGAAGTCAGTTGTAACTTTGCCAAATCATTCTTCACAGCAATAACTCGAGCCCCAGATGACATGGACCCGATGTTCAACATAAGAATCTCTCCCTTTGTTAGTTTTGATACCTTTCCCTGCTTCTCCGAGCCCTTTGTCCTGACACCAATAAGCCGTCTCAAAAGGAAGAAATTCACCTGCACAAAAAGAACAGAGAAGGGCACAACATTAGCATCAGAGGTGTGTCTGTATCCTGCATCGCAATAAGAAGCACCCATATACCAATGGCTTAAATGAAACATTTCTGTAACTCTTGACGGGGGTACCGCCTGATATAATAAAATCAGACCAAAAGGGACAAGGAGACTTGCTGAAACCGATGAAAAAAATCGCAACTTCCACAGGCATTTTCACTGCAAGATTCCATGTTGGAAAGCAAAAGGGGTCTCTAATATTTCCTGCCGATGCCAAGAACAGAACTCCACCTAGCTACCAAATTCAACCCCACAGGGTAGGACTTCATACAAATTGCGTAAGAACACATGCCTATAGATTACATAACTTGCTCATTTATGAATTGGACTTGAAAAGAGATTTGATTGAATACAGAAGGTATCAATTAAAGTATCAAACTACAAGACATTATCGAGATTAGTTCCTTACCTCAAGTTCACCAAAAACTTCAGGGAGAGATCCAACATCACCAAGAACCTGACCCACCAACCTATCGGCACGTGTCAAAGTGGGGTCCATGGTTGTGCCAACACCAATGAGACCTCCAGGCACAGCAAATTGTAGCTCATTCTGCTCCGCGTACAATGATACTATTCTAGTATATATTGGGGTGCATTTCATGTTCCCAGCCTCATCTTTAACAATGATCCCGGGACGGACCTCAATAAATTGATTGACCTTCAAAACACCCTGCATGGACAAGATAATCAAAAATAACAATACTCTTGAACCAAAGATTCTCATAAAGACTAAATTCATAAATTAATCTCTCAGGACCATAGCATCTTCATGGAAACAGCAAGCTTCAACAACCTAAATCAAGGGCTCATAAGTCTCAATGGCTAAAGTCAGTTCTAATTGTCATAAAGTCAGTTCTAATTGTCAGTCCACAAGACCTCAAACAAGTAAAGCTCTAACTCCAAGCAGACACAATTATGCTACAAATACAAGCATGACTCCATTTCCACAGGCTCAGGGCACTAGCCTAACGTAGAACGCAGGACAGCATTGAATAGAATAAGAAAAAATGCAAGGCAACCCAGCACAAAGTATACAAGATCTTGCACCAAGTATAGACATCATGTCAGTAAGAACTGCATAGCAATACTAACCAACCACACATTAAAAACATACCCTGAGGATGCTTCCTCCAGCCACACCCCCTCTTATCTCATCAACCTCATATCCAGGTTTGTTGACATCAAAAGATCGAATCACAATCATGTTAGGTGGTGAGATAAAGTTCCTCTCTGGAATTGGGATCTTTTTTATGATATACTCGCACACAACATCTATGTTATACTTTAGCTGAGCAGAAATTGGAACTACCGATGCACCATCAGCAACAGTTCCCTGGAAAACAAATTAACAAGGAATCAGCAGGGCATGGGTCTCTGTTTTGTTTTTGTTTTTTTTAAAAAAAAAAAAAAAAATAAGGAAAAAACACAAACAATGCACATAAACATAACCAATGAGATGTGTAAAAATAGCATAGGGGTAGCAAACCTGAATAAATTTCTGAATGGCTTCATGCTGGTTTATAGCTGCATTTTCCTGAATAAGATCCACTTTATTTTGAAGAATTATAATATGTTGGAGACGCATAATTTCAACAGCAGCAAGGTGTTCAGAAGTCTGTGGTTGAGGACAGCTCTCGTTAGCAGCAATGAGCAGTAAAGCTCCATCCATAATCGCTGCTCCATTGAGCATAGTAGCCATGAGAATGTCATGACCCTAAAGGAGAGGTAGAAAACAAGTAATATGGATGAGTCTAGACACATAAAAGCATTTAAGTACACTAAGCATTGCAGCTAAAAGGTTTTATTTAGCAATGCCAGTTAAATATGAGACCATGTGTTTAGCCAAGTTTTTCTTGCTAATATCTAAGAAGTACAATGGGAAAAGTAAACAATCTACCAACACCGGATCTCCATTATATTTGGAGGAAGAGACTTTTGGGTCCAAAACTTCATGTGTCACAATCAAAATATGAAAAGTGCACACAGCGCATCAACCATAATTCAATAAAGCAGCTGGTTCGACCACTTACTGGTCAGCCTTAATATCAAACAATCAATGTATGAAAAGTTACACTCTAGAAAACCATTATTAAATAGAGCACCTGGATCCCTTACCGGGCAATCAACAAAAGAGACATGTCTGAACAAATTCATCCTGCAGTGTTTGGGATCTACATCACACACAGGATTATCTTCCTTTCCACTTCCATATGCCCTACAAGAACATGTCTCACATTAAGAGCAAAATGACAGTCCGTAACCTAAATAATGGTGCTTCGCCAATGCATTTTCTCACTTGTAGCACTTTGGCCGAGGGCACCGCTCATCTTCGCACTTGTATATCTTTGCGTTTGCATATCCAAGCTTTATTGTAATATTACGCTCCAGCTCATTTTTAAAACGAACTGTCTGCACATGAATAGCGAACCACCAAATTAGCACCCCTCAAACTCATGAACAATATGCCTGATTCTTATGTATGAATTGGCAGAGTGTATGAACTCCCATAATCATATCCATGGAACAAAATTTGAAGAAAAAAAAGTGTAAATACCACAACTCCTAAAACTAATTTATCCATATGTGATGATATAAAATACTGTGGGAGGATTTCTTGCCATGAAAAAGCTAAATCCCCCTTAATCAGAAATTGGACCAATCATAAAAGCACCCAATTCAGCAATAGTTAATCACTTAGTAGCCAGCAGTATAATTATTATGTTATATTCCAAGTGGTGAGGTCATTTTGCATTACATATCAAATGAACCAAGTCCAAATCCTCTTTACACTAAAAATGAAGGGGATTGGAGAGATGAGGAGAGACCACCCTTATCAACCTCAGGCTTGGAAGGCTTCCCATTACATAAGGAAAAAGAAGAGAGGAGAAGAGACTAAGATGTTTTCCACTGGGTTTTAAATGAGACTCACCGGCTCCAATACCTATACCTGTAGCAATTACTGTCACATAACATGACCACAGCAAACTCCCGACAGCAAATAGATTAAAGATTCAAGCACCATAACACAGAGATAGCAAAATCACCTGAACACCAGAAATTGCTTTCACAACAGTAGACTTCCCATGCGCCACATGGCCAATAGTACCTAAACAAACAAATTAAGGAGAAGAAGAAGAAGAATTATCAGTTTCGACTACAGCTATCAACAAATGAGCTTGTAAAGCCTACTAACAAATTCAAAAAATCACCTATATTAATAGTGGCCTGACGCGATATAACTTCCGGAGAGAGTGGATGCAACTTCGTCACATCCAATTTACTCAAGTCTTGTTCCATCAAGCCTTTCCGCGCCATCATGATTCCCCCTACTTCAACTTTTTCCTCAAACGAATCGCAAAACCTCTTTTCTGCGACTCTGTTTGCTGTAGAGATAGAACACGCGGCGATGTGGATACCAAGGGCTTCAATGGGCGCGGTGATGTGGATGCCAAGGGTTTCGCTCTCTTTTTTAATTTCGTGTTAGAGTGGGTGGTTTTTCAGTTATTTTGGATCGGATGTAAGGGCAATTTTGACGCTCCGGTGGTTTAATAGATCGGTGTGGGACCATGGTTGGGTAATGTTCAGTTAATGAAAAGAACGGATATGATCATTGATAACAATTAAATGTAGCAAATGTTATGAAATTATACATTGAATATGAATGTTTATTTACTTCTTTCATGTTTTTATTTTTATTTCCAAGTTCATTTAAATTCTACATTTCATGTTCAACATGTATTGGATTATTGCAGCAAAATTTACGATTAAAAATGTTTTTTTATTTTAAAATATATTAAGATACTATTTTTTTATTTAATGTCAGTATATCAAAATAAATATTTAAAACAATTTATTTTTTCTTAGATAGAATTAACAAATGATAGTTTAACCACAATAATAAAGAGACAATTAATCTCTTGAAATTTAAACTCTAGAATTTTATTTATTTATTTTATAAGTTGACACTTCCGGTTCAAAACCTATGCATGGAAAGATTTAGTCCATATAGAAAATTGACCTACCTATACTTTAAACATTAAAAAAGAAAGCATCATTATTCAACCCAATGAAATATAATAACAACCCGATAAATTAAAAAACATTACTAAAATATAATAAAAAACACAACTAAAATTGATTTTTTCATTCCGTTCATGTGACTATATATAGAAATTATTTCCTTACCTTAATTAATTGATTGATTGATAATAATAATAATAATAATAATAATAAAGTACCAAGATCAACGAAAAAGACAACCTATATAACACAAAATAACAAAAATGACAACCTAGGTGGTCGCCTAGATTTCAATTTTAACCTCCATTGAGAACATATACAGTCAGTTCACTTCTCTTTTTTTAATTACGATTTTTAAAATTATTAAAACACGAGAATAAAATAAAAATAAAAATAAAAATCAGAAAAAAAGCTGCCCAAAACGATCCCTTCACCACACCAGTAAAAACGGCTCCTTCATAACTTTGCCTAAACACAACCAAAACTGAGCAGTTTCCACCACCAAAAAATGCCGTAGCCTAACCAGGTGATTTCCATCTTCCTTCGTGTTTGTTGCCGTGGTTATAAGAAGCCAGGAGACACAACAAAGGTGTGCCTTTTGATTCCTCTTTTTCTCATCTCTTTTGTATTTTCTGTCTCTCCAGTTACCAGCTTGTTGGTTGACTTAATAAGTTCATCACCAAAAGAGAGATACAGAGGGAAAGGAAGTATCAGACATGCATCCACACGGACCAAGATCAACAGGACGCCGCAGAAAGGTCTTATTTTTTTTCCTCACTTTCTTTCTCGTATTAGAATCCTCTCTCATTCTTCTTTTCCTTCCTTTTTCAGAGGCTTACAAGGATGGATGCTGCCGTAGATGCAATGAGGAGCTATGGTTTCTCTGACGGGTTGATTGTTTCAACTGTTAAAGGGCTCTTGAAAGTGGGTTTGTTTTGCTTTTAATGTTTTCAATGTGTTAGGCATTTAGGGGTCTTACAGGATTAATTTTTTTATCCAGGTATATGGTGAGGAAGGTTGGCCCTTTATTGAAGAGAGTTCATATAAGGTCTTGCTCGAGGCGATTCTCGAGGATCTTGAAAAAGAGGAACAGGAAAAGGTCAATATTTTTTAATTCATTTTGCCTTTATTTTTTAAATGTATATTTGTTTTTTTGTGTAGAAACTGTATATTTTACATCATTTTCATTGGTGTTGTGGCCTATGTCGGAAAGAGAAGACTGAAAATGGTTTTCAATTTGACTAGGACCCCACTTGAATTCCGGCAGAACTGGGTAGTGGTTTTCTTTAACCAATTGTTTAGTGAAAAGTTGCAACTCACCTCTCTTTGTTCACTTTTGGTTTAATGAGAGGCTTAACAAAAATCAACTGAACTAGTTGGATCGGTCACATATGGCTTAATTGAGAGAGAATCTCCAGTTCGTCGTAAAACGGAAAAAATCATTAGAATAAGTTGCAGCTTTATTATATCCTTGAGATTGTAGATTAATTGGCTAGAGCACATACATGTCGGAAGCTGTGGGTTTGAGTCACATCAATCTCATTTTATTTAAAACATTTCAGCTAAAAAGAAATAAAATTTCCTTATAGAATAACATTTTCATGTCACTGTCCATATCCTGTAAGGTGGTTTGTTCCCGACGGACCTTTTCTTTTCTTGCATTTGTTTGTTAAACTTATCTGGTTTGTCATGAGAAAAGGGTCTTACTCTGCTCGACAAAATGAGGGTAACTATAGACACCACTACATTCAGTTTTAGAATTATGACCACAATCTTGTGGTCTATTAACACGTAAAATCAGCCAAAATATTAGATCCTGCATGTATGGAACCTTTTTTATTTTTTGTGCATGCTTTACTTTATGTTTCTTGTCTTTCAATCTACTTTAAACCATTAAACTTCTTCATGTTAAGCTCTCGGTTTGTTGTTTATTTACTGTTCTCTCTCTCTCAAACATGAGCTCACAAAGATGCCCAAACTATATGAATAAATGATGCTGGTTATATTCTCCTCTTACCTCTTCTAACTTTTAAATTGTTAAAGAATAATATAATTTATATCTTGAGAACTTACCTAACAACTTGAGCTATTAAGTTGAGATGGTTCTTTAAAATAGCATCAGAATGTTGTTGACCAAGTAAACACGAGTTTGAATCTCACTAACCCATTCAATGTGATAAAAATTAAGCACAATATAGTGTTGACATGTGCAAGTTTCAAGCCTAAAGAGCTTTCACTTGAGAGACGAGTTATCTTCAATTATGTTTTTCCCCTCTTTTTATGTAGAATTGTGACATCACTATTTTGAAGCATGACACATATTTTTTAACTGCTCATATATTTTTTGACCAACAATATCATTTCTCATGCACATTGTTGTAAACTACTGGGGCAATATGCTTTCATAAAATATGTGTCATGCTTCAAAGACACTTGGTTTGGCTAGTTTGTTTATATTGGTTTGACAACAAGTATGTGGTGGTTCAAGCTTTATGTTATTAGCTCCTTGTGAAAAGAGTTTGTTCTTCACCCACATGATGAGACCTTTATCTTAATTCTTAAAAGAAGCTCAACCATAAGCATGGTCATTGAATTGAGTATTTGCATATTTATTCTTCTTAAAACAAGTCTAAAGTTGAGAACAAGGCAACAAATGCTTTGAATTGTCGAGTTATGTTGCAATTTATGATAAGTGTTCAAGTAACTGGGTTTGAGAGACTTGAAAAGAAATATGAATCATGTTTGAAGTTGGAGATGTATGCATAGTCTTAAGAGATACATTACTCTGTCATAAATGGCTATTACCTCCAAAACAAGTATTTGTTTTGGGATAACAAATTTTGTATCCCATAAACATCAATGCATGATTTCTTGATTTGGGAGACTCGTGCGGCAGATGTTTCAGGATATTTTGGAAGAAATTGATTATAGAAATGATGGAACATTAATTTGTTTGGTCTAGTTAAAGAGGGGCATTGCCAAGTTGGTTAATGTCGAATATGTTAGTTAGCCAAGCATGGAAAGATGTCTTTAAACCTCTTTTTTTGTGCATGGTTATTGGCAAGATGTGAGTATATAGATTTTGTGCTTAGTAATTTCATTTATCTTAAAGAAGCATGATTTTATATTTTTTATTGATTGTTTTCCCAAGATGATCCACTTCATTCCTTGCACTAAGATTGTAAATGTTTCTAGAGTTGCAAAATTTTTATTTGATGGAATGTATAGTATTTTAAAACCATAGATTTTGACACGGATGTGTGATTAATGAGTTACTTTTAAAAGACCTTTTGACATGTAGTTAGTACAAAGTTGAAACTCTCCAATGTCCACCCCAAACATATTATCAAAAGTAAGATGGTTAAACAAGCTTAGGCAAGCTTTTGAGATGTTTGGTAAGTGAGTATAATAGAAATTGAGATTTGATTCTCCTTTTGGCCTATGGTGAATAAGTCTATACGCATGAGTCTATTTGAAGTTGTCAATGGTTACAAGCTTAGAAAGTTTATAGGCCTTCTTCCCATCTCTTTTAATTCTAAGGTGTCTACATCAGTTGAGTTTTTTACACATAAAGTTCATGATTTGCATGTTGAGATCACAAAACAAATACAAACTTCAATTTGATTTACTTAAGCATCACAATGCATCTAATGTCAAGAGATATGTTATGACATGGATTAGACCTGGACAATATCCTATTGGAGCCAATCAAAAATTGTAAGTGTGTAATATTGAACCATTCAAAGTCTTATAAAAGGTTATGCCATTGACCTACAAACCCATCCTAGATGATCCTTTTGAGATCTCTTGAAATTCTAATCTTGATAACCCTTTAGAGACCTTATCATATTATCCTTTTCATCAGCACAAAAGGAACATATGGATATTATTCTAGATGAATAAATTGTTTTTACTAGGGATTAGGATCACGAGAGTTAGTAATTCTTAGTTTGTTGGGCAAGGTGACCTAATTCAAATGGTATTTGGATCACTGACAAAATCAAGTTTTTAAAACTCCAAGAGAGTTATGGGGACACCACACCCATGTAACAGATCAAACACATGTATGGTCAAAGACAAGAGAGGATAGTCCAGCCCATTACTTTTTGATTGGGAGATTGAGCATATTCAAGTTCATGTTATTAGACTTTTATTTAGTTTTATTATTGGACTTAGTTTTATCCTATTTTGGACTTATTTTGTTTTAGTGAACCGTTATCCAATTATTAATCATGTTTAATGCTTTGATTAGGGTTTGCTTTGGATTGTGTAAGTGTATTTTTCTGCAGGATTGGCACTTTTTGATGATTGATTAAACAAATTGCAGACGTACCTTTCTCCTCTTGTATCTTCGGCTTCTTCTTCTCTTATCCTCTTCAATTCATTTGTGCTGCATCACAGTTTGACTACCTTCTGCTTATGATTCTTTCCTTTCCATCTATTTTGAAGAGTAATAAGCTGCAAGAGAATGAGAGGTGTGGAAACAATATAGAGATATCAGCTGGCAGTACATCAAATGGTGTTTCCGTATCGACTGGCCACAGCACAGAAGCTGTGGCCCCTGCATCTCAGCGTGACGAAACTCTACTCACCGTATCACAGGCTGCAAATCTGGACATAGCATTACTCGGTAAAGCATCTCGTAATCAGTTTTCCATTCTGTTCTCAAAGTATTGCCATGAAACAAAAGAAAGTAACCTTTAGATTTTAAAATCAAGAATAGCCAACTTTTGAAGTTTTCTTCTCCAAATTTCTTCTACTCAACTTGACAACATTGAATAAACTTTCCTTATAATAATCAGTGAACTTGGAAGGAAGCCATTTCTTTTATCTTTTTAAATGGAATTGCCTCCAAACATATTTGTGGACTGTGGTGTTATTATCATAACATCACCGTTGTTTTCTAGATGGAACCCCTGCATCCAAAGCAGGAAGCAGCTGGACAGATATAAATATGGATGAGAATTGCATTGAAAAGCAAATTAACAGTGACAACAGAGTAGGTGTTATGAATTTTGGCGGTGCTCAACTACCTGGCAACATTAGCTCCCCTACACAACCAACACACTGTGCGCCACCACGCAGGCGCAGACCCTGCTATGGATGGATTAGTAGTGATGAAGATGATGATGTGGATGTCGTTGAACTTACACCGGCTCCATTACCAGCAGTGGTAGCAAAGTTGCTTTCTGGGATTGACGCGCCTAGGACACGCAAGAGAAGGTGGGATGTAAGACCTGAGGATATGTAGGCGTTTACCTTTTGTATCTCTATGTAAATATCCACAGGATTCTGACTCTTTTCTTTCAACTATGGAAGTGCAAGCTTTTGGACAATTTAGGACGTTATTATTGATTAAGGGTTGATGTGTACTAACTAACCCTTATTTCTTGCACTAAAATAATTACGTGTTTTATTCCTGTCTTTCCTGGGAAAGAAAAATAACTCAACTCATAAGAAAAAAAAAAAAAAAAAAAGCAAAAGCAAATGATAGACCTAACTCTCTGATTTGCTACAATAATCTCTTTTCAATTCCCCTTTCCTTCCTTCTAAAAACCACATCTACATAGTACATAATGCTAGTTACCTCATCAACCGCCCTCAAAAGCAAGACAAATAAAAGATGAGGAAAAAAGTTCACATGTTTGATGATGATGTATTTCTTCCCTTGCATTTATAAAGATCTGACGGGGTTGTGGCCTCACTTCATTTGTGATAATGTATTTCTGATTCTGTTAGTCATCTCCCAATTTTAACTATCAACGGTAGCCACTGGCGGTTGCATCAGCAATGCTCCTGTCTTCTAAGACTTAGTTTTCATTGTCATCGAATATTTAGAGCTCTAGATGGTTGTAGAATCTCATCACAAATAAATGTTTTTTTTTTAAAAAAAAAAAAAACAAATATTTTTGTAAACAATTAACCTTTTTTAGAGTGCTTATATTTTATATCATTTTAGATAAATAAGTGTCCTTGTAATTGACCCGTATTCTAGCTATTTAAATTGACCTATCATTGTTTTTTATTAAAAAAATTATAAATGTTTACTTATTTTTTTTATGTAAAAGAATTATAGATAAATTATAATAATTTTCCCACACACTAAATACACGATACCATTAAAAAAGTAAAAATAAAAGCTAAATACGAAAATAATATCACAAAAAAAGAGGTTAATTAAACGATAGTTTCAAAAATTATTTAATAAAAAAACATTCAAAAAGCAAAATTAAAAAAAAAATAGCCCACGGATATTGTGGCTTAGCTCATCACATGTATTCTGTAACATAAAATCAGTTTCTTATAATAATAATAATAAAAAAAAAAAAAAAAAACTCCCTAGAAAACGCATTCCAGAGTCCATTTCTTGGAAGTGAGAATGTGGACATTTACAAACGGTAGTGAAGTTTCTTCGATAAAATGCTGACGAGGAAATTCTTCTAACTTGATAATGACATTACAAGGAACATGATAGCATTGATTACCCACACTGTTACACCTGCGAAAACATGATTCTAATGGAAAGGACTACCAGCTCAGGGAACTTTTTGATTGCTGCAGTTTTGCATTGTAGGAGCTCTCCATCTCCTCCTGCGATATCATGATTCTGCTTAGGCAGGGATTTTCATAAGCCATAGATATATGACCGATTAGGGTTGGATGTACCTTGCAGGATTTTAGAAGAGGTTGCAGAAATGATGATCTGAAGAAACTGATGGACTGTCCAAGTGAGGTTCTATCCCATTCTGCCATAAGAAATAACATTTTTTACGCAATTAGTAATTACCGATGCTGTGAAGAAGAAATTCCAAAAAAATATAGACATAACTCAACAACAGTTTTATCCTAAACAAAATGTCAAGCTAATCTCACATCTTTGAAACAACCTAAGAATGCATAAATGCGTAAAGAGTTACATTCATTTACCGTTGTCATCATATGCTTTCGTTCCTCCGATGTTAAGTTCTTCAAATAGCTGTAAATCCAGTGCAATTATTCAAGTAATCACGGAAAGGAGAGATTATTTCACTGTATCAGATAACCTCCCAAAGCCTATGCATAGAACTGGTACATCATTTACCTGGGAAAGAGTTGGCACTGCAGTCGGATCAAATTCATCACAGTGGTTTGGATCAATAGGCACACAAACACGTCCTGGAGCAAAGAAAACAAATTATTGTAACAAACTGGACAATGACTAGCAGAAAATTCAAAAAGGATGGCTGTGAACGCTTCGATAAAGAGGTGATTTTATCTTCCATGTCTTAGGACATTTGATAATTTTAGTTCAAGTTTTCACACCCATGGCATTGATCAGGAACCAGCAGAAGTTCCAGGTTTCCACCTGTTTTTGGATGTACGCAGAAAGGTGCCTTCAGCAAATGGTTCATGTGTCTTGAGACCTAACAAGCACACAGCAGTCCAATGTGAAGATACAAATGTATAATCATGTAAGAGTTTATGCTTGATAAAAGTTTATAATCCACTATCTCCATAACTTGTTTTAAAGGGGATAGAAAGAAAAAATCAGCAAACAAGGATGGATATTGCTCATACCTCCATATCAAGTCTCGGATAGGTGAAGGAAAACACGATCTCTTCAACACACCTCCGCAGCCCTTGTCCCTGAAACAAGGAATGAAGTAAAATGAACATAAAGGGAATATGCTGTTTACAAGAGCAAAAGGCTGTTTCAAGCATGGCCGACAAGAGTTCTTGCCCTAGAGTCAACAAAAATTATAAATGATTGAACTTTCAAATGTCAAAAAGCAGGGTAAAAACGAAATAAAAATGGAAGGCATTTATTACAAGAACCGGAATGATTGAAAAGCAAAGGTTTCAGCATTCAAGTGATCCATGCTTTACACATGCAAATGTGATGAAACTTAAATATTATGATAGAAGAAATGAGAAATGGGTCTTGGGTTGATCAGAAACTTTTTTTCAGGCATTTCAGCTTCCAAAACAGTATTGTTCGTAATAATATTTGCACCTCTTAAATCTGACTGCACTCAATTGTCTTCAACAGCAGTTTGATTTCTTCTCTATCTGTCTTCAGCCAGTAACAATCTCCATCATGCACGGACAATATCCTTCAATCAATTTCCATTATGTTTCACAAAATCAGATGAACACACTAGAAGCGTTCCAGTAAGGAGTTTGTTTCTTTCCTTTTGTTCCAAAGAATCCATCATTGATTCTTTTCTTCAACTATTTTCATCTTGCACATAATTTCTCTTCCTACTTTCATCTCCTAAATACTTCAACTATCACTCAAGCATTGCATCAGGGACCATTGTTTGGTGCAATAAAACAAGTCTTAACCTGCCATTCCAAAGTGGCAGGTTCAAGCATTGAGAGTTGATACATCATTCAAGCAGTTTGAGCAGTAGGATAGGAGTTTTTCTTGTCTCCCTTCTATGATCCCTGGTCTAAGGGACCAGTACTGGGTAAAGACCAAATTGTTGTGAATGGAACATCTAAATCTTTGCAAACAACGTCGGGCATAATTACATCATTGATAACCTCACATTTTTTTTATTAGATAAACACTTTTCAATGAGAAACCGCTGACCTCAATTAGGAAAAGGAAAAATTATTCGGCACTAATATTCACCAAATGTAACAAAGTCACAATAACCTCTAGTTCAATGCTAGACAATGAGAAAATTATATAAAATGATAAAATAATCAGAACTGACAAGAAATGCAACAATTTTCCAGTGATAAGGTGTTAGACAATGCTAAGTCAGAAAAATACTAATTTAACCTATGACAAATGAGAAACATATGATTATCCATTGTTAATCATGAGGTCATTGATTTTACAAAAAGAACAAATATTCTCTTACCTTGTATTTTGCAGATTGCAGTGTATTCTTTAGCTGCTCCCATCGAACAACATTAATGTCTTCTTTTGAACCTCTCTTAGTTTGCCACTTTCCCCGTAGATCAGAAGTAGCAGCTGGAAGGATTGCATGTGTTAAAATAAAAATGGCAGGACAACATGGAAGTGGCTGTATATGGAAGAATAGTCATGAAATTTATATACATTTGTCTGGAATCATCTCCAGAATCTTCTCATATCTATCCTCAGTTGAAAATATATTCTGAGATAAAAGCAATCTGGTCTCAAAAAAGCACTCGAGAACTTCAGAATACGATCTCCTGCATACCAAATTGCCTTAGTATTAGAGTAATTGATCCAGAAGTATGACAGGAAACAGAATTAACAGTATGATGAGAACTTACACGAGAAAAGGATGAAGGGCAGGACCAGTCAATGAAACCTTTTTGCTGCTATTTTCATTTCCCTAAA
Source organism: Salix caprea (assembly GCA_964035475.1). NCBI lineage: Eukaryota > Viridiplantae > Streptophyta > Magnoliopsida > Malpighiales > Salicaceae > Salix > Salix caprea. The sequence continues at coordinate 6,884,358 of OZ037759.1, read as the reverse complement.
TGGAGTACAGAATAAACTTCTTCCATTAAATTCTTATCTGTATGAAAACAAATTTAATACAAGTATACACCTTAAATATACCTTGTATACTCGAAAATATTCAGCAATGGCTGCCCTCTGTTCATTTGTCATCCTGCAGGAGTAACAGTAAAACATTTAAAACCATTGAAACATATCATAGGCAACAAAAAACAAATTAGCTTACAGCTTACAAGATGCTTTACCTTCTTGCTTTCCCATCACAGACCCAGCAATGCACACCACGCCGGCCACTATAAACCCATAGAATGTGTTTAAAGCCAAAGTCATCTGCATGACAAAACATAATTAAGTTCCATAAATACATAACTTTAGGCTCTATATTTTGAGTTTCGAGTATTGGCGAGGCATGAAGATAGTTCTACTCCCCTCCTCTGAACTTTATGCCTATAAATAGAACCGTGCGAGGGGGGGGGGGGGGGGAACCGTTACTGGATGAAACATCGCTGCAACTGGAGGTTAAGCAGACAGAAGGAGAATCATAATGCTCATAGTGGCTTTTATTGTGGACAAAAGTGAAACTTTTGCATTAGCCATTACTCTATATGGCGTTCATGTAAGAGTTCCAGCACTAGTCACTGTTCCATGGCATGTATAGCAATTTGGTTAAGAGAACCAGATTTCAGTAAGAGCTAATACCAAGAAACTACAATGATATTACAAAGCCCTTCTGACTTGGTTATTTTTGTTCCCTTTTTGCTTCAGAGGATAGCTTGTCCTCGTGATACTGTATTCACTCCCTCTCAATAAACTAGTCTTTCATCCACAACAGAAGAAGCAGGAATTTTGAATGAAGGCCATAGGAACTCCTACCTCTAAGCGCAGTATCAATCACTTTAATAGCAACTGTCATTAAAGGCCAGCATTCCAAGCAAACATCAGCTCCAGAGCAGCAATATCTAACATCATCATAGTCTGATATATCCTGAAGAATTGGAGCTTAAGCAAGTCAACGACCCATTTAGTAAAAATAAAATGTTAAACTAGGCTGTGATAATTCAGTGTCTTCAGCAGTGCAAATGACTTACAATGTCAAATATTAGCTCTCTCTCCACTGGAGTAAAAACATTATCACCACTTTGGGCATAGGCATTCTTCTTAGCAGGCTGCCAAGTAACAGTAAAACACAAAGCATGTTTGAGAAGAAAGGGACCAGAAAATTGCATGGACAAAGACATGTATAACAAAAAAAATAAACCAAATAACATAATTGACTTATATCCCTCCTATGCTTAAGAGCACCAGCTTCCAAAATCCAGCCAGTGTTGCAAAAATGGATGGTCACTCAGTTAAAAGATCATACTTTGACAGTGTATTAACAGCACATTGGTGTTCGATGTAGGTCCAGAAATTAAAACCATGATGAAACTAATTGGCTTTAAATGCCATTTTGAGCCCGAGAAACACATTACCCAAGTAACCACGAGTGAAAAGTACAAAAAACCCACTTACATCTACACTGTAAACAGGACCGATATCGATTTTAAAGGGGCACTTCTCTTTGATTGAATTTTCAAATTGAACCACATTGTTGAAAGACTGATACCGAACGTAAATATCATTTTCCAGTGTAAAAGAAAACTCTCTCCGACCGATGTAATACTTGTCACAAGCCGGATGCTTCCCATCTACAAATAGTAAGCATCAATTAGGCATAAAAAAGTATGCGCGCACACACCAACAACAACACCCCTCCCCCTCCAGAAAAAAAAAAAAAAAAAGTACCGTTTCCGTAGGACATCCATTTGAACATATCAGCATAAGGAAAAAGCTTTGCTGCCATTCATCCAAGAAGAAATGGTAAAATAATTTAAAATCATAAGCCATGTAAAAAGAAATTAAATACTTATTAGGGTTTAGTTTAATTACCATAGTAAAGTTTGAGGTAATTAACATTAAATTCGTCAGGGACAGCAACATTTCCGTGCTTCTGTCCATCGATCAACATGTCTTCCCTTCCATTCTCGCTTTCTTCTATAGCCATGCTTGCTTAGTCAGAGAGAGAGAGAGAGTCTGTTTTCAAACTACAACAGCAGAATCAGCAGTGAAGCCAGATCTTGAAATTAATTACTTCAAAAGCTTTGTATTTGTTGAGATTAGCTAGCTACTTTCTCTCTCTCTCTCTCCCGGTTTCGCTCGATTTTTTGCTCGAACTGCTCTTCTCTGTTTGCCTTTCTTCAATAGAAGTACATGAACCACAGAACTGGATCAGACGGCGTCGTTTGTACACCAGAAATAAGATTTCCACAATTTAGCGGGAAATTTGGGGACTCCTGGGGTTTTTGGCGGGAATAGACAGGGTGGACAATAAAGAGTCGGGTCTTGAAATATATATACGATTTGTGTACCCGCGCTTCCCGCTACACATAATCATTTTTGTTTTCCAATTAAAAAAAATATGCTCTCGCGACGCTAGAATGTTTAAAAAAAGTACCCAAAAAAAAAAAAACACGATTATAGACATGACTAAATAAAAAGAATTGATATAATCTAATTAAATATTAGAAAAACATGTAACAACAATAGTTTTAGTGATGGAATAATATAAATAAAACTAATAAGATAGACAATGTGTCATTATTCCATTCAAATTATAGCTATTTTTTCTATTAATATGAGTGTTCGGACTAACTTACGTATATCTTAACTAATTCCACAAGTTCTAAAATTAATAAACATACAATATAGTGAATATTTGACAACAAGCTTAAACACTTATAATTCTTCTTTTGATTTTTTCAAACTTTTTCGTTCGAGTTTTTCAACAAAAAAAAAGAGTAAATGATATTTACTTTGTTATTAGATCTAGAAAATCACAATATAGCTTCATACTCTATGCCATTAAATTTAATACTTTATAATTGCATGTGTTTATGTACATGCTAGTAAATTGAATATATTCAGTTACAAGTTTTAAAATCTATCCTGCTTCTTTAATTTGCAAGAAATATAATTTTTTAATATATTAAATGGATCTAAAATTCTAAACTTGTCAGCAATATACATTGTGTTCATATAAAAACCGAACTAAACAATTTTATTTTAGTCAATGCCAATAACAAGATCAATCACGCAACATCTTAGGACGCTCCGAAACCAGGCCTGGCTCTGAAGGTGACGAGTGCCTTTCACGGTAGAGTAGCCGGGCGGGGCATTCCATGCTAGGAATGGCCGGAAAAGTTTGAACATCTTGAACAGCATGTTCTTGGTGTTAAGAATAATCTTCAACGTGTTCTTGGAGAAACATGCACGCGAAGTGGGATCTTCATGACCATGGTGAAATCCTGTTTCTCTGACAAATCAATGTCACCGCCATTTTCAGCAGTCCATGCAAACTCTCTGACCAGATTTGCGACGAAGTATTCTTGGTGAAGCAACGCCATGGTAATAGCAGGGCAAGCTCTCCGACCAGCACCAAAAGGCATCATTTTGATCTCCTTTATACCTTTCAGATCAAAAACCACCTCCTGATCACCATCGCCATTTTTTAAGAATCTCTCTGGTCTGAATTCCATTGGATCTTCCCACACATTCGCATCCCATCCCATGTCTGCTACCGTGAAATTAATTATCGAATTTCTGGGAACATCATAACCTTCTAATTTCGTATCGTCCGTCACCCCATGCGGCAGAATAAAGTGTCCCGGTGGGTGGCGCCGAAGAGTTTCCAAAATAACAGACTTCAGATAAGGCATTCTCTTCAAATCCTCTTCTGTTATCTCTTCTCCTGGTTTCACTGCAGCGTTGATTTCTTCAAGCAGCTTTTCTTGGATGTGCTGGTGCTTCACTATATTAGCCATGGCCCATTGCAATGTAGTTATTGAAGTGTCCGTCCCGCCATGAAAAAACTCTGAGCACAGACTCACCAGTTCTTCATCCGAATACTTTCTACCACTATCCGGTAACTGAAAATCTATCAAGGTATCAACATAGGACGTCAGAATGCTTTCTCCTCCTCCTCCGTCCATTGATTTCCTACGTTTTTTCTCTCGCCGTGCATTAACAAGAGGCAGCAGGACATTTTCCAGTTCCCGGCGAGTCTCCAGAAGTTCTTTCCACAGCTTGTGAAATATAATTTTTCCCAGCTTAGGCATAAAATTAAGCAAATTAAACCTCACAAATTTTGTTATGATAGCACGTTGCACTGCTGTAATCCGTCTGATAACACTCTCTTCATATTTCTCACCAAAACACAGGTAAACTAGCAAGCAAAACACAGCATGTTGAAAATGATCAACGACAACAATTGCTCCGTGGCTCGGTCCCGCTTCTTCCAAGAGTTTGCTCCTAAGTATGTCCAGTGCCCATTTCCGGCCATCGGAATACGAATGTAAGCGTGAAGGATGAAACGCAGACATGAAATTTTGACGGAGCCGGAGCCATAGCGGTCCGTAAGGTGCGGTAGTCACGGTGGTTTCGTTGCTTAACATGATTCGGGTGGTCTCAAGAGCTGGTGGGCGGCTCGCAAAGATCGAGCCACTCTGTACAAGTGCCTTGTGGGCAGCTTCGTGAGTGGTTATGAAAATGGAAGGCTCGGATCCCAGGTGTAAGGTCACGATTGGGCCGTATCGCTCACGTAGTTGGCGGAGAACAGGCTCCAATGAAGAAAAATTATTAGAATATCTCAGAAGCCATAAAAAATTTCCGAGGACGGGCAAGGTAGGGGGGCCAGGTGGCAACTTTTTGTTGTTTTTACGGGAGAGAGACAGAAGAAGAACATACAGGCAAAGAAAAGCAATCAGTAACGACCAGAACTCCATTGATGCAAGCAATCGAAGAGAGATAAATGGATCTACCAAGAGAGATTTATATATATATATTATTTGGTAAAGGGGGGAGTGAGCAGAGTTTTATAAACGCAAAAAAGAATACCAGCTCATTAACACCCATTAATGAAGCTTGGCAAAGGAGTTTATCATTTAAATTGAACACAGTTTCAACTCATTTAATGTGATTCTAGAAATGATCGGTGACTCATCTCAAATCAAAAGTAACACATGTCAGATGAATTGAGTTATGAGCATGATATGTTAGAGATGCAGAATTTTATAGATGCAGAAAAGAATAGCAGCTTATTAACACCCATTAATGAAGCTTGGCAAAGGAGTTTGCCATTAAACTGAACTCAGTTTCAACTCATTTAATGCGATTCTAGAAATGATCAGTAACACGTCTCAAATAAAAAATAACGCATATCGAATGAATTGAGTTATGAGAGAGATTTGGTATGTTACATACAAATTGCCTTTTCATTTTCATCTCTAAATTTAAGAGAAAAGACAGAGAGTCGTCCAATTACAATGAAAAAAAGAGAAGCTTGACAACCACTTAATTTTTAACCATGAGACTCGTCATTATTGGTGCTAATAAGTTTCATTTTCTAATAAGGGTTTTATTTAGATCTTATTTTTTATATATCTTTCCCGGGAAAAAAAAACTGGATTAGGCCTTGAAATTTTATTTCAACTATGGTTGCTATATATTATCTTTCAAGTGATTTAATACCAAAATAGGTTTTCTAAGATCCCTAATGTTTCAAGCAAAAACAACGAGTCAAAATAGTTGTTAACTCATAATGATCCACCTTATTTTTTACTTCTTGATGATGGTTTAGAACTGCAAAACATGCGACTTGTTGTCTGCCTCAAAAATATAAGGAAAATAATGGTACTAGGAACATGGGTTGCCCTAGGTCAACATGCTTATTTTGTGGTATTTTTTAAAGGTTTGATTTTGTGTTTAGAACGCTACCATGTCAAGGATCTGAGGCCTTAAAAATCACGATGCTAGAGGAGAGCCTGTTTGGTAGAGCTATTGCGGTAGTTTTTCAAAGTATTTTTTGTGCTGAAATACATTAAAATGATGTTTTTTTATTTTTTAAAAATTATTTTTAACATTAACATATCAAAATAATCTAAGGATTCCGTCTGCATCGAAATCTGCTCTTTGACAACTCAACCACAATCCCTATCATGGAGTAGCTGAACGAAGTGTGTTCTTGTCTAGAAATGTCTGCCTATCTCTCGTTTTGGTTTATATAAAACTAGCCATGGTACCCGCGCCTCGTCGCGGCCAGAACTATATTTTTTAACGTAAAAAATATTAATTATATATAATTTTTTTTATTATAATATAAATTTAGATAAAATAATAAATATGTGCAGAAATTTTGTGAAGTGCAATTTTTTTTTATAAAATATATGAATTTTAAATGAATATAAATCTATCTGTTTGGTAGGTTTCAATTAAATAACCAGTATAAAATTATCATTATCATTAAAAAAAGCAAGAATAATCGGATATCTTAATTATTGAATATATTGTATTAAGATTAATTCATTTTAGAATTCAATTAAAATTAAACACAACAAACAAAATATAAATTGTGAAAGAACCTGCATTAATCAAAAAACATAATAAGTAGTTAATTTTCTATCTCCAAAAAGAAGAAATATATAAATTGAAAATCCATCCCCACGTTACTGTCATTATCATCACTATAACAGTTAAAATTATTATCAATATTACTGCCTAAATAGTGGAAATCATTAAATTGACCCGAATAATTAAAAAAAGTAGAATATTTTGTTAAAAAACAATAAAAAATATAATTATTAAAATTATATTATTATTGTGCAAACAATAAAATCATAAAATCGTTCGATCCAAAAATTAGATAAAAATAATAGAAAACCAAAAAAAAAGAACAAAGAGAAAAATAGAGCAATATTAATTTTAAAATAATCACCAATATAAATTAAAATTTCAGAATTGAACTGAATAAAAATAAAACGCCAATAAAAAACTAAAATGACAAAAATTCAAAACAAAAATCAAAAGTTTAAATGAATGCATATGGACAAAAAATAAACACTCTTCAAGAAAGATAGGAAAAAAAAAGGAATCAATACTAAATAAAAAATAAAAAGAATAAGTGCCAAAATAAAAATGAATATATATAATTAATTCTAATTAAATGACAAAACTGCAACAAATCAAAATCTTGGGATCGAAAAATAATAAAGAAATTTTTAAAAATAAAATGCAGTGTAACCGATATAGCTTAAAATTTGAGAAAAGTACGTATAAAAAATAAAATTACAAAAAAAATAATAATGTAAAAACACAAATACATAAAATAAGGACATTTTTTGTCCAAAAAGAAACAAAAACACGAAAAGAATATATATATATATATATATATATATATATATTTCTTTTTGTCAATGGCGCAGGAAGTATCAACCCGTTTCCCTTTGTCATGGCGTGGGAAAACACTGTGGATAATCTACAGTGTTTTTCCCACGCCTTTTATATTATAGTTAATTAATCTGTCACGTTTACTCAATAATTTGTGTTTGAGGAGGGGTCATGGTGGTAGGTCCCTTTACTCCCGCCGCAATGTAATGAGAATTGCGGGTGGGAAATGGCCGGTGCGCATTATTGGCCGTATCTTCGACGGAGATGATAAGAAATCTAGTCAAGATTAGCGTCGGACATGTAGTTTTTTGGAGTTCATGGTCAGTGATCAACCTGATGAGATTGTGTTTGGGTCAGATATGAGAGAGTTTTTATGAGAATAATTCTTTTTTGCATCGATCCTTTCCAAATTTCTTTATTAAATGCGATTTCTAAGGATATAACAAGTATTTTACTGAAGTTTAGCATGTATTTATATATAGGCTTTTTTTTAGCACATTTGTTTTAAATTTTTTAGTAAAATAATAACATAGTTTGTATATATTTCAATTAGAGAAAAAGTTAAATTCAAAAGCTACATTTAAAAAAAAAATCAAGGGAGTTTACAAATTACAAAAATAAGGAAGAAATAGAAAGAAAAAAAAAGAAGTATTACATACATACATACAAAAACTCGATTATGATATTATTAATACCATCAAAAAAAGTTTTGTGGAGACAAGTTTAATAATACCAAAAAAATATAAAGTCATGTTTGCTATCAAAAACAAGTTAGTCAACTGCCACCATTTTTGGGCAGCAAGTGATGTACATTAATGTCTTATTTTTTTATTATTTAAATGCTGTTTTGAATTCTAATAAACTTAATTTTTCAAGGTTCGATATGTATACTATTTTTTAAAATTGTTTTATTTTAATAGTTTTTTTATAAAAAAAACACCATTTTTTTTTAAAAAAAATATCAATAACTTTTGCTTAGTAATTTCAAGGATGTTTAGAAATATGATACCAGCTGTTTTTTACAATAAATTTTACTATAAAATACATTAAAATAATATTTTTTAAAATTATTTTTAATATAAAAAAATAGTTTTAAAATATATATAAAAAATAATTTTTATATAATATTACTCAGAAAGTAATTCCAAATGGCACCCAAATCAAGGACTTTTACCGCGACAAGATTGAGTTTACCTGGAAGTCAGAAACACTCAGGTCGCGTAGCCAGCAGGCTGCAGCAGCAATTTAAGAAAAAAGAAAAAGCAAACAGGCTGTTTTTCCTCCTCATGCTAGCTTTTGTGCAATCAGAAATACACGCCACTCTTAAAAAAAGAAAAACAGTAACAGTAGAACTTCAAAAGTGAGAGCTCACGCAACGAAAACTGATCGAGAGGGAGAGAGGAGAGAAATCTTTTGAAAAAACCATTAGTGCAGCTCATACCTGAAACAAATAGGTTAAAATAGAGCTTAAAGCTATTATTGGCAGCTGCATAAAGCTCTTGTTTTTTTGAAGCAAACCCATTTCTCCAGCTATAAAGCATGCACGACTTTCATTTCAAGTTTCAATAAATGATAGCCTTTCTTGTCTCGTCTTGTCAAAGAAGGAAAAGTACCAAACAATAATTCACACGCTTTCCCCTTTCGGCTTTCGCTGAGAAAAGGTAGATTCGGATTAATACACGAGCTTTCTTTCTTTATATAACCCTAGCACGATTCCGTAAAGATGAGGTTTCGTAGTGGAGGAGGGGAAGGAGGCGCTGGGCTAGGGCCGATTAACATGATGCCAACAGAGGCGATGCTGAGTCCAAAGGCGGAGATCTCGCCGAGGGGTCCGCCACTGTTACAGCCGCAGTGGGGGCTGAGAGAAACGAAGGAGTTTATTGGTATTAGAGCGGAGTTGAAGAAGGACTTTACAGTGACAAAGAGGAACAGGACGTTATGGGAAATGGTGAGTGCTATAATGGGAGAGAAAGGGTACCGAAGGACACCTGAACAGTGTAAGTGCAAGTGGGAAAACCTCGCCAATCTTTACAAGGTATTGCTTTCACTTGCCTTTGAATGTAGTGAGAAATGGGTTGTAAAAAAGCTGTGTCCTTTTCTCTTGCTGCTCTTTCTCTTGGTAAAGGTAGGATTTGCTAGGTTTAATAGGGTTTTAAAATGAATGTAATTAGTTCGATAAGAGATGACTATGACCCATAATAGATGTCGTAATTTGTTAATCAGTTTAGTGTGTCGTGCATAGTAATGATGCAAAAAGTTAACTTAGGATATTATTTTTAAATAAATAAATATAATATAATATATATATAGTTGCACAATGAATATTTATATGTATACATTAAATAAGATATGAATATCTAGTTTTTTTAATTGATAGATAATGAGAGTTGGATATGTAAATAAAAAAAAACTCAGTGAGTATATCCATCAACATCCCTGCATAAAAGAGGAAATGAGCTTAGAACACGGAAAATGCTAGCAGGGGGACAAAAGGGGAATAAAAGGAATGGAGAAGGAAGATCGTTAGAAGCTGAAGACTCTGAATTTAGGAACTGAGCAAGCTTTGTGAATTAAATCTGATTTGTGCCCAGATTGCAGTAGTGTAGTTGTTGACATCATTATGTTTTAGTGTGAAAGATGAAGGTTCTTTCGAAGCCAAGATTTATATGGAATGGTTCGCATTGGATGATAGAATGTTTACTGATTTTGCCATTTGAATGGTTAAACAAACCCTTGCTGTTACGCGACTGATCTTTTCTTGGATTGTAAAATATCAGGGCGTCTGGAAAAAAAAAGCTTGAAATGATTTTCAATGCCAGGTTTCAAATTTTGAAAGCAATGGAGAGAAAAAAGATGTTTTTCTATGGAATAACTCGACAGGGAAGGGTAATATACGTATATTACTACGTACGTAGCAAACAGGCATGCAGTCTGTAAGAAAATTCTTTATTTTGCAGCAGTCTTCTCTAGAAAAGGTTGTAACAGTCTTCTCTTTAGGTTATTCGTGGTAGTTGAGTGTGTTAAATTGAAAGTTCATTGCTAGAGTTGCCTGCACGCCCTCGACCTATCTCATCCCCTCATGCTAGCTAGGTTTTCAACTTCTCTTTATTTTCTAATTCTCAGTTTTTAAATCTTGGTAGGATTTTCTGCCTTTTAAGCTTCTTTTTCATGTACTGATTATTTTCTGATTGGCGAGTTTTGTATTGGTAGCCGAATATGTTTATATTGGCATACAGGTTGACCAAAACCAGCTGCAGCGAAGTTCTATCTGATTAAACTCTTAAGCTGCATCTTTTGTTCTAAAACTAGAATATTAACGAGTAACTTCTACTGTATCTTCGAAATAGTTCCAGTATTGTAGTCTCTTAAGGTCTTCTGAGCTTTTCACCCCGTGTGTGATTGATATATGAATTGGTGTGTTCATCCATTTTGTGCACCGTTTTCCCCCCCCTTAATCAATACTGTCGATGACGATTAATCAGGGAAAGGAGACACCTGATCCTGAGACTGGCCGGCAATGCCTGTTCTTTGAGGAACTGCATGAAGTGTTCACTGGCAGAGCTAAGAACGGGCAGCGAGTACTTCTTGAATCCGAGGCAGGTTCCACCCGGTCAAGGAAGAAGGCGAGAAGAATCGATGGCGATCGATCCTCTGATGAATTCTCAGACGAGGATGAGGATGAAAGTGAGGAGGAGAAGCCAGCTAGAAGCAATTCTAGGAAAAGAAAGGGTGGAAAAAATGTGGTGGAGAAGTCTAGTTCTGCTGGTGGCGGTGTTCAAGAGATGCTCAAGGAGTTCTTCCAGCAGCAACTGGTGATGGAGATGCAGTGGAGGGAGCTGATGGAAAAGCGCGCTCATGAGCGGCAGATGTCTGAGCAGGAATGGCGACGGTCAATGGATAAGCTCGAGAGGGAGAGGTTAACGATCGAGCAGGCCTGGAGGGAGAGAGAAGAACAGAGGAGGATAAGAGGAGAGAGCAGGGCTGAGCGAAGAGATGCCCTGCTGACAACCCTTTTGAACAAACTCATCGATGAAAATGATCATATGTAAGACTGGCTAACAGGTCGAACTACATTCATCAAAGATTCAACTTCCAGTTGCTTTTACTTTTATGAATCGTTCAGGGTAGCCAGGATTCATCAAAGATTCAAATTCTCTGATGCCTGTTCATCATGTCTGCAGCTCTTTGCAAAGAAATGTTTTTAAGGAGCTGTACCTCTATATAATTTTCTTCTTTTGGGAAAGATTGAAATGAAAATGACTGCAACAGTGTTTATTATTTCTTTTTTGGCTGGAAGTTGTTTTATTTCATCCAATCCTGTTTGTCGTTTCATATTATTTATTTTTTTGTAAAAAATAAAAAAATTAGTATTTTTAGATTATTTTCAATGTAAAATTTATTTTTAAAAAATAAAAAATATCATTTTAATATATTTTTAAATAATAAACACTTTTAAAAATAATATCAACTGTATTTTAAACAAACATGAAATTTTGTTTTTTATTCCATCGTATATAGCAAAATCTGCCTTCGTGCGTCCATATTTTCTTAGTGCTCGGATGATAAAGAAAAATGAAAAAATAAAATCAAGCAATCTAATTTTTACACTAAGATGCTGTTTGAAAATATAATAGATGCTATTTTTTAAAATTATATATCAATTTAATATTTTTAAAAAATTTAAAATTATTTTTATATCTAACTTATCAAAATATCTAAATATATATAATTAAAATATTTTTTCATGAAAATCAGTTAAATAGCACCAAACAGGGCACAAATACCAGAGAAACCATTCGGTAAGGGTAAGGACCCACTAAGCCCAAATTTTGGGATGGTAACTCTGATGGGGGCAATTTTTTTTTTCATTAATGCTTTGTAACATTTTTAAAAAATCAATGAATTGATTTGTTTTCTTGAAAATTATAATTTTAAAGTATTTTTTCGATGTAATAAAATAATATTTTAAAATTAATTTTAATATCATCATTTTAAAATAATATAAAAATACTGAAAATTTTTATTTTAAAACAAAAAACAAAATACAAAATACAAAATACAAATTAAATTGCTTTAAAAGTACTTTTAAAACATACTACCAAATAAGCTTTTAAAGGGTTGGGGTAAGTCCATGGGGTATAAACACACCCTATGATTTTTATTCATATGACAGGTGCGCTATTAAAATCTAAAGAAGATTTTGGGGGTGTTTAGGAATTAAAAAAATGTTTAGAAAATTGATTTTTTTTGTTTTAAATTATTTTATTTTATATTTTTATATTATTTCGATGTGCTGATGTCAAAATATTTTTTTAATATATTTCTGAACGAATTATATTTTGAAAATATTTTCAACTAAACTTTTGAACGTACACTGAATGTAGCTCAATGAGAAAGCTGGTCGGATAATACCTACAGGAAAATTGTTTTTTTTCTTTTAAAACCATAATATTTTGAGTTCTTAGGTGAGTTGGCTAAGATTACAAGGGTGTTTGTACGTATAATTGTAATTATTTTTAAAGTGATTTTTATTTAATAATTATCACGCGCCTAGGTTTTTTATATTATTTTTTATCATTTTTTTTTATTTGATGCTGAGTTTTTGTTTAGATATTATCATGTAATAAATTGGGGTGATTAAGATTTATTTTCTATATTTTGATCATAAAATAAAAAAATATTTTAACCCAACAGAGCTCTTACCTAAATTGCAAGTTTAGCATACTACGCAGGATGAAAATAATTTGTTTTTTTCTTTGATTTTTTTTATCACCTACTCGGTCAACAAATTTATTTTAAGACAATTCTTTCATATTTTAATCTAAAATTCAAATTAAACAAAAAAAACAATATTAAAATATTTTAAATTCCAATCATTGCACAAAGTTTAATAAAGATGGTAAAAAATATTAGATTAATTTTTAACATTCCAAAGATCCGAGTCCAATAACCCTATATCCTCGACCTTTTTTTTGCAGTCTTTAAAACAATTAAAATTTTGTAGCAATACGCAGCGTTTTTAGTTGAGGACGCGTGCATTAGAAGCTAAGCCTCAAGCAGTTAGTAATAAAAACAGGCGATTTGTGACTCGATGTCATTTCAGGATCACCATCCGTGGCCAAAAACAAACAGCAAAGCGCCTCCTCCTCCTCCCCCTCCCCTCTGGCTCGTAAATTAGGGTTTGGTTTTGGGTGGTGAAAGAAAACAAAATTCCTTCATGTCCCGTTCAAAAAATCATCTCCAAATCACGCTGGGATTCATCATCTAATAAAACACCTCTTAAATACCAATCAAAACCCAATTTCTTACTATGATTATTATATTGTCTTCCCCCCTCGCGTTTCTCACCTGTGAAAATCTTCGTGTTTTCTTCGGTCCCGGCCTCAATCCCTTCTCTCCCTATTGCGTTGCCCATCACTCCACTTCTCGCTAAATCGGTTTTTTTTTTTTGGAAACTGAACATGTAAATCTGTCGTCTGCCCTTCTTGTTCATCTTTTTAATTAATTATATCTTACAGAGAACTTGATTAAAATCAAATTAATTGCTGGATCTTCGAGGACTGTGTGCTCGTGTGCCTACATATTATTGTCCAATTGAAGTATGCCACAGGAAGCTTCTGTTGCGGTTTCGTTGAGGCGTAACTTGTCGAGAAGACGGTCGTTTAGGTCAGTCGGGGGTGTGGATAGAGATGATAGAGGTTGGACTTTGCTTCATATTGGTGCTAGAAAAGGTGATCTCAAACAGGTATTTTTATTTTTATTTTTTTGGGGTGGCGGGGTTATTTTAATCTCTCCCCTTACTAATTTGATTGAATTAGGAACCTTTCTTTCTCTCTATGCCCTGGTGTTTGTTAAGTTACTGGTTGATTTTGCTCTTAATGGATGCCTTAAAAGATTCATGGAATTCTTGTTTGTTTAAAGCATAACAAAGCTTGTAAATTTCTGTGTTCGGTAAATGGGAAATTCTTTAGAAGATTCAGAGCAGTACATTCTTTAGAAATTCTTTCGGTACATTAGATATTACTCAACCTGCTACATGCATAAGCTTTTCTGTAGCTGTTGGGGCTATAATCTGGTCTATTTTCTATGTTTCAGTTGTGAAAAATTATAAATTGTATGTACTTGCTAGTGGAGAATGGGTTCCTTGAAAGCCAGTTTCCTTTTCGTTTTATTTAAACGTGTTTGGTTTGAATCATCATGTTTATGTATATTTCACTTATGTAAGCTTCTATGTAAATATCAAGAGAAAGGTCCTTCTTTTGTACTGATGGAAGCCGTGCAAAGAATTATACTGCTGCTTTGGTTTGTTGATTGAGGATGTTTTGTGACAGGTGAAACGTTTACTTGACGAGGGAATGGATGTCAATGTGCCTGCATGGGGCCCAAAATCAAAAGGCCTGACTCCTCTCCACCTTGCTGCTCAGGGGGGTCACCTTGAGATTATGGCTGAACTGCTCGAGCGTGGGGCTAATATCGATGCTAGAACCTTGGGTGCTTGTGGTTGTAAGCATCTTCCACTCTTTGGAGATAGTTTTCTCGTTTCAAGCTCCCAACACCCTCTCCAGCCCTTTTCGTCGTTCTTCTCAATTTTTTGTTTTGACCGTTTGCTGATACGTATCTCTTTGCATTTCACAGGGACACCACTTCACAGTGCTGCCAAGGAGAGGAAGAAAGAAGCAGTCAAATTTCTCATAGAAAATGGTGCGTTCTTGCCAGATGATATTAATGATAGCAGATTCAACCCACCACTCCATTACTGCCCTGGTCTTGAATGGGCATACGAGGAGATGAAGCGTCATCATAAAGAGAACTTATCGGCAGGCGAAGCATCTTATAGCTCTGAAAGCTAATGCCTTTCACCGTGCTGCTTTCTGTATTGCACTAAAATGTTATGTGATTTCCAGGTGTGTTGTATTCCCGTGTTCTCCTGGGAGTCTGGAATGTTTTGCTTTTATAAAATGTAAAACTTCTCCATTACACTGCATCTGGATTGCTTCATTTAGCTTGTGCTTGTCTGTTGACTATTTGCTTTAATTTTGTTGTATGGCCATTTTTTTCCCAGAATGGCTAGAGATAATTTGTTCTTTGAGAAGTTAATTGGTGTTAAGGGTTATTTCTGTATTTTTATGCAGTCTTTTTTTGTTATTATAATATTAGTCGATGAGTAATTGTTATTTGATTAAATATGAAAATAAAAAAACATCATGAAACAACCAAGATGCTCTTTAAAACAAAAATTCTAAAACTGGAGATTTTTGTTTTGTTTTTTCACAATGGTTTTTCTGTTGTTTTAAACTAGTTTATGGATAATTTGGTATTTGAGTGTCTTGTGTGGTGTCTTTTAGCATCTGAAAGGGGTATTAGGCATTGTATATTTTTCTTTGAAATTGTATTTTTTATATATATTTTTAAATTATTTTAATGTTTTTTAAATTATTTTAATGTGCTATATTTTAAAAAAAAATATTTTCAAAAAAAAATCTCAAACAAATACAAAATATCATTTTCAATGTATGTCGTCATTGGTAATATGTTTTGTCACGAATGAATCCCCACCTGCTTCTCTCTTACCATAAGCTATAACTAGAAACTTTTTAGTATTAGTATTTCAAATTCAGATGATTTTTTTTTTAATTTCTACTTTTAATTCTTTATCCTTTTATATAGGTGTGAGTTTGTGAAGACAACTATTATTCTTCTCATTACTGGAGGAATTTTTGGTATATAGGGATTGACAATTAATATAGTTGACTAGAGGGAATACAAATTATATATACATTAATTAGCTATAATTAAGGATGCTCTCTAACGCTCCCTTGTATAATTGACGAAGCAGACGATACGAGATTTAAACGAAGGAGACGAAAATGATTAGTAGAAAAACTCATGATAAAAATGTCAGCAAGTTGATCAGAAGATAAACAAATTGAACACAGTGAGAGTAAAAAAGAATGTGCTCACAAACATGAGCTAGAGAGTGATGTTCAACCTTCACAAAGACGAGAAACTCTTGTCTGTTTCTTAGCACATCAAGAAATTAAGGTTGGGACCAAGAAACACACAAATAAGTTTTATTTATTTTTATTTCTATCATTTCATTGTGATTTGCAGTATTTTTTATATTTGATGTCTGTTCTTTTGATCTGTAGTTTCTTTATTGGCTCTTTTGTAAAAGGTTAAGTGCTTTTTAATTATTTCTTTCAATCCTATTTGATGTTTTTATGTTTTTCAATTTGACACTCTCTCTCTCTTATTTTTATCATTCAGTATTTAATTGATTGAGAGTTACACTTTATATTTTTTTTTAATATAGGATGTTATGAGTAATGATTTCAGTCATAAGTTTAAAAAGTTAATATATATATATATATATTTTTTAAAAGATTTTATAATTCTATATGTTTTTTTATTGAGTTATTTTAATCTTATGATCCGAGTCATGAGTTTGACATGATATCTTTTTCCTCAATCCTGATTATAAAGTTAACTCGAGTTGAGCAAGATGAATCTCTTTTATATAATTTTCTTACTCCATTTTATTTTTATGTATTTAATGAATTTTTAATTGAGATATATTTTTTATTTTCTATTCAAGAAATATTTTTTTCCAATGTTATTCTAACCACTTTTCTTTTTAAAATTGATCCATCTAATTATTTTTTTATCAAATTGAAATAGAAGTAGAACTAGCTTATTACACTAAAATAGGTTCGCGACTCAAATCATACACTAATTTTTTTTAATAACTTCTAAACATCATTTTTTTATATATATATAAAAGATTCCATTCTCATAACAAAGCGCGGGCAATGAAGCGTGTTAATTTCTAAAATAATAAAACAAAAAAGCCCACCCATTAAGCTCATCATTGAATAATGGGTCGGGCTTTCACAATGACGCACAAAAACAGCTCGGCTTAACCCGTTTGGGATTCTGCCCACACCATACGAAGGACCTCTTCCCTGCCCCCCCGCCCTGTTGTCTCTGTTACAAAACCAAATTTATTTGTTAACTAGATCTTTCTGACAAAGAAGCAAGCAATGGAAACTGAAGGGGATGCATTAGAAGAGCTACTCAATATAGAGACAGAGATTGAAGATGTTCAAGACCAGATAAAGTTTCTACTAGAAAGACAAGAGAAGTTGCACGAGAGACAATCTGAATTGAAGTTTTTGTTGGAAGCATATAAAGCATCTGGAACTGGGAATTCTGCAAATGAAAATGCTTCTCGATCTTCTTCTTTGGAAGACTGGTCAGGCTCATTTGAGTGGGATTCTCAAGCTGATGATGTCAGGCTTAATATTTTTGGCATACCCTCTTATCGTCAAAATCAGAAGGAGGTTAGCTACCTATTCAAGTTTATCCTTTTCGAGTGTAATGTTTCAGTTTCCTTTTCTTTTGAAAAGAGTTTGCACTGTTTGTAAATCACCCCTTTTAATGCTCTCGTTGCGTGCTTATCAATATCATAGCACGAACTGGCTGTTGCTCTTTTTCTTCCTTCCTTTCTTTAGGAAAGGTGGGCACTTTTTTGTTTTCATAAATGCTCAAACGGAAATTTGATCAGGGTAAGGGTTTGAGAGGAGTCTAGGTGCTTTGTGTTAATGGATTATGAATATGTTTGTTTATCACTAACAAAATTTGCTAATGCAAAGGAATGCCTGGTTTCAGTCTCATGATTAACTTCTTTTTATGATTTTGCTAATAAAAAGCTTAAACTCAACCAGATCATAAATGCTATCATGAGCGGAAGAGATGTTCTAGTGATTATGGCTGCAGGTGGTGGTAAGAGCCTTTGTTACCAGCTCCCAGCAATTCTTCGTGATGGCGTGGCCCTCGTTATTAGTCCTTTACTTTCTTTGATCCAAGATCAGGTTCTCTCTTTCTTTTGCACTGTTCTGTTATTTATTTATCAAATTGAACAATGTGCTTTCTATATGTTTTTTCTGTAACTTGAATTGGCTTCTGTGGACAACAATTGATGATTCAGGTTATGGGTTTGACTGCTTTAGGCATTCCGGCGTACATGTTGACATCGACCACTAGCAAGGAAAATGAGAAGTTTATTTACAAGGCCCTCGAAAAGGGTGAGGGTGAGCTTAAGATCTTGTATGTCACACCAGAAAAGATATCAAAGAGCAAAAGATTCATGTCAAAACTTGAAAAATGCCATAATGCAGGACGTCTCTCGCTAATTTCAATTGATGTGAGTTTATCATTTTTTGCTTTTACTTTGACTTCCATAAGACATGACCATTTTAACCAGTACCCTATTGAACAGCAGCAGAGGATTGCTGATTCCTAAACTTAGTTTTGTCGATACAAAAATTGGATTTAATTATTTATTCAAAATGTTTGATTTGAAAATGTGACCTGGATGCTGAAGTTTTCGATAAGTGCGTGTACATGAGAACATGTTTGGTGATTCACTTTCCTTTCCTTGCAACACGATTATAGAAGTGCCATGTCCTTTGCAACCCCAGTGCTTGCTTCAATGGAAGCTTTCTCAGTGCCTGGAAGCAGGACCCAAGTGGTCCAAGGAATAAAGGAACTGCTTCGCCGAGAAAACTTTACTAAACTTTTGTTGAATCTGTCAGTATTTAACAAGTTCTTATAAAAAATTAAAATAAGAAATCATCCATCCATCTAATCAGACTACATATAATATATATATATATATTTAACTAAACTTTTGTCTTTGATTATTTGACATACTTTGCAGGAGGCGCATTGCTGCAGTCAGTGGGGCCATGACTTTCGCCCTGACTATAAGAGCCTTAGTATCCTCAAGACTCAATTTTCCAATGTTCCTGTGGTGGCTTTGACTGTATGTTTTCATCATCTTTACTAATAAGAAATTTTTTTTGGAACATGTCATATTATAGTTTACAATGTAAAATTAATCACAGTTACTTTGGTATCTGGTTTTCAGGCAACTGCCACACAGAAAGTTCAGTATGATGTAATGGAGATGCTGCGCATTCCAAAATGTGTTAAATTTGTCAGCACAGTCAATAGGCCAAACCTTTTCTACACTGTATAGTTGATGCTTAACTTCATCTATACTCTTAATGGCTTAAGAATAGGAGCAAAAATAACAACTCCGTACTTTTTAGGTACGGAGCAAGTCATCTATTGGTAAGGTGGTTGTTGATGAAATTGCTGAATTCATTCAAGAATCTTATCCAAACAGTGAATCCGGGATAGTGTACTGCTTCTCCAGAAAAGAATGTGAACAGGTCTGCTTTTTGTATTCAGTGCTCCTTGTTTTGGTGGTGTAAATATTGTTTGGGAGTTATTCTGTGGGTAGTGGAGTTGGAATGATCTATGCTGCTAATTTAACTGTGTTTGTTGTTGTGTTGTTGTTGTTGCTGTTGTTATTATATCATTTGTTACACAACGCTGAAAGAAGTGAATCTCCAGAAAACACGTAGAAACAAAGAAACTATTGGAGTCTTTGCTCAAAAGAAACTTTTGATGTAAATCATAAGATTGTTAGCAACCTATCTTCTGCATGCTTTTAAAGTTTGTCATCACTTGAATTAAATGCATGGGGAATTTATGCATTGGAATTTCTTCTTTATTTTTCGTATTGTCTCACTTCTATTCATAGGCACTGATCCCTTCTATCATTCAGCTGTACTTTTTTATCAGAACATGGTAAAGCCCTGTTTGTCAGAATGATATTGTTATGTAAACCTCTGTGAAAAAAAAAATAATACTAATGGTGAATAACATGCTAGCTTCTCTTCCCTGGAATTACTATAAAAATTTATCCCTTACATCATGTCAAGAACTGCAGGTTGCAGCAGAGTTACGTGCGAGGGGAATTGCAGCTGATTATTACCATGCAGATATGGATGTAAATGCTCGTGAGAAAGTTCATATGCGGTAAAATCATTGTCCTGATGTTATTAGTCACTGGTATTGTGTGAAATGGCACTAGCTTGTTTCCTTTCACTATGCCTTAATATTTGTGAAGAAGAATTTTTACTTTTCTGGGTTTCATGACTTATACTTGCTTCTACTTTTTTTCTTGTTTCTTAAGTTTTTTCCTGTGGAGAGATATTTTATGAAGAAATAGACAATTAATACAAACTGTGAGGATGAAACATACTTCAAGATGTAGGGGGTGTTTGGCACTGCGTTTATAAGTGTTTTTGAAAAAAAATGAAAAATTAATTTTTTTATTTTAATTTTTTACTTTAAATTAAAAAAAATTGGTGTTAATATCATTTTCATGTGCTGATGTCAAAAATAATTTTTTAAAAATATTTTATTTTTATTCTGATGCATTTCTCAACAAAAACACTTTCAAAAGCAACTTCAACCACTCTCAAACAGACACGAAGGCAAAAAAATTCTAATGTTGTAGTTTCCTGTCCTGCTACTTTTAACCGAAGAAGTCTCTTGGAAACTCTAGATATAGAATACTATATCAGTCTACACTTATTATAAAAATAGCGGCATATCTTGCTATTTTTTCTCATAAATAATTTTTTTTTTAAATTATCAGGGCATTTCTTTCAAACAAAAGCAATCAGATTACTGTAGACTTCGTTCATCTTCCCAAGGTCTTACTGTCTATTCTCTATTTTCATTTTATTGAGTGTTCATGTGGTTTCATGTCACAGGTGGAGCAAAAACAAGCTGCAAGTCATAGTTGGTACAGTATGTGTCATTGCAGTTATCATTCTCTTATTGGTACAATACCTGCACTTTCTTTTAAATTTTATTACTTTGCTCGTGATTCAGGTGGCATTTGGAATGGGAATCAACAAACCAGATGGTTATTATTATATTTCAACAATTTTACCTGTTTTGTCTTTGTGTTCTGATGTCTACTTTTGCAACTATAGGTAGAGATATACATACACATTACATTTGATACACAATACCTTCTTGTAGTTAGGTTTGTCATCCATCACAGCCTGAGTAAATCAATGGAAACATATTACCAGGTTTGTTCTCTTACCTGGCAAGCCAGTCTTTCTTCCTCAAAGTGCTCTTCTATAACTTCCATTACTGCAGGAAAGTGGTCGAGCTGGACGAGATGGGCTGCCTTCTGAATGTGTACTCTTTTATAGGCCTGCTGATGTTCCCAGGCAGGTTGTTTTTTTATTCATTTCCCCTCTTACAATGCTAATATCTATAGCATTTCAACATACAATAATGCAAAAGTGAAATCTGGTACTTTCTGAGCAGAGTTCGATGGTTTTCTATGAGAATTCTGGATTGCAGAATTTATATGACATAGTAAGATACTGTCAGGTATGTCATTGCTATTATTTTTTTTGGTTGATAGAGGAAAATATTTATCTTGAAAGTAATAGTGTTCGAAGAAAAGGAGGGCATCCGCTTGGATGAAACAGGTTAATTAAAGTGAAAATCTAGAAGTGCTCACCAACTCCCTTAATGGAGACACTTCTAAAAGCACCAAAAGTAGAAACCCTCAAAGCAGTAAAAGGTATCATTATCACTCTAGCTGATGGAGAACAAATCGGTGATGAACTAATTCTTGAAAGTTTTATAGCATTCCACTCCAGCCAAACACAAGTCTTGATTGACTACCATCATAACACATCTTCACAGAAGTTTTTAGTCTTTTCTTTCCAAATCCTGTGAATTAAATGAGCAATAAATCCTCCTTAATTGTTGAAGCAATCCATTGCTCACTAGAAACACTGAAATGAATATTCTGCATGCTCCTAGCAATAGAACAATGTGAAAAAGCTGCATGTGCTTCAACTACTAATAGGCCATGTTAAATTGCACAAGGAGGTCTGAATAGATGGTAACTAGGCATTAAGCATTTGTCTTGACACTCACATTATTTAGTGCGTACATCTAAAATGCATTGACATTCACAAGATATTTTGAATTGATGTCATCATACATAAAATTTGCTATTGCAATGTGCTTCACATCTGAACTTGTATTGACATTTTCAATTTTTGCAGTCTAAAAGACAATGTCGTCGAAATGCATTTTTCCGACATTTTGCTGAGCCTTTACAAGACTGCAATGGTATTGATTGCTGTTGTTGTTTGTGACTAATATCATCATGTTCTGCTCTTGATTTTTTTTTGTGACTTTGATTCTTCAACTTTGTGCTTTTCAGGGATGTGCAATAACTGTGCTTTTTTTAGTGAAGTTAGTGAAGTTGATGTATCTCGTAAGTTTCTTTGATTATTGTTGAATTGAATTTTGTTGTTTGATAAAATCGTTCACCTGAATTTTATCTACTAGTTATTTTCTACCACTTTCCTTGGATAGTTTCTAATACGGTTCCTTCTCATGTTGTTTATGTCCCTTTTATATTACATTTTAACTTATATGACATTAGATGCTGTGCCTCAGATGATTTTACTTGGCACTGAAGGACCGAGCTCATACAGCTCCAGTTCAATGCATTACCTGGTTATTGAAATCTAATACTTGGCTTCTTGAGGCCAATGCCAATGTGCTTAACTTGAACTGTAGTTACTTTCAAACATGAACATACACTTATACAAGTCAATTTCTCTATTTTTATTGTTTACCATGTTGTTGGAATCTATTTATGGTCTTTGAGTCCAATTCTAATGAGTTTTGGAGAATAAAAAAGTTAGTGGGGACCTTCTGGAGTTAATTTACTACGAGTTGATGGGAAGAGTCTACTGCTAAATATTTACTTTTCAAGATGGATCAAGGTAGGTTGGTTTATTTTGGCCTTGTATTTATATGGGGGCAAGGAATTCTTGCCGTGTTTTGAGATTGAGTATTGATTGGCAAAACATGGAACTCTTAAGGTATTTTGGAGTTGCACTGGCTCTTAAATAAACAAAAGTGCAGCTAATGCCTCTTAACACCTGAAGAGTTGGGTGACCCTCTGAGTTAGAATGGAGAAAAAAGAAGTGAGCGAGCTTGTAGAGTTAATTTACTACCTAGAATGGTTTGGAAGAGTTCACTACTCAAACTATAATTTTCAAGGTAGATCATGTTATGCCTGGTTCTATTCTACATGTGTGTGTGGGGTGGGGTAGGGTGGACTTGAGGTATTTTTGGAGTTGCACTTCTCTTAAATAAACAAAAGTTCAGCTGTTGCCTGTTATATTTATGGCACTGGAATCTGGAGTTAATGGAGTTGCTGAAGATCAGAAGTAACAGGCATTTGGTGCGTATTAATAAGCTTAGTATGAATGCATTGAAGGAAGTTGCCAATTAGAAAGGCCTTTGAGGTAAGGACCTTCTTTGATGCATCGGTAGTAGATTAATGCTATGTTCGTTCAGAGTACTGTTTAGAAGTCTGGCTTCCTGCTGCCATAGCTTACGTGAGTGCTGGGTACTCACTCTTATATATAACCTGAGAGGATTTGATTAAGAGGGTTAGGTTATTACTAGTTGGTTTACCTGTTCTGGGTTAGGATTTCGAGGGATGCAAGGGGAAACAGTAAGAGAATGTTTGGAAAGAGCTACACTAAAGATAATTCCAAATAGGTTCTCATCTTCATGTTACTAATACAGATAATATGGAAATCAGTTATTGACCCAACGACTTGGCTGAATCGCCATATTTCAAAACCTTTGAAACATAAAAAATAATTTGGAAGAGAAATTTTTGCAGTTAAGATTCTGGTTTGAAATTAGTTGAGTTTCACCCATTATCTCCAATTATCATAAGATTTAGTCTGCAGTTTTTATCATCAATGATTATGCAATACAATCAGTTAATTATGGGGTACTTTTTTTCAACTTGTTCCCCTGGACCTTACTTGTGTCAGGTTTCGTCACTAAAAGGGTATTAATATGGCCTATTATTGTCAGAAAATGGATATCTTGTTTTGCCATCATTCTGTTTAGCTTTCGTCATTGATTATAACATATTTAATAGATCAATTAACTTCTTTTGGTAACCAAATGTACCAAACAACTAATTTATTGACTGTGACTACTTCTGCACAGGTCATGCCAAAGTTATGGTTTCATTGCTTCAAGCTATGCAAGAGAATGATCAGAGGCTGACAATGTTGCAATTAGTGGACAAAATGAAAAATAAGAAAAAGGAACTAGGTTTGTCCTATGGAATTTATTTTCAGTAAAAATGATTTCAACAAGCTTAACGCATCTAATTTTACCAGCAGAATATTTTCAGAGATATGATATTGTGTTTATCTCACGCTAATGATTAAGTCATTGATTTACAGTATTGAAAATGCCCTAATCCAATAGCTAAAATCTTTGAAAGATAATTAATGCTGAAATTCTTTAGAATTTCTCCCTTGTTAACATGAATGTGACTTCATCATCAGGCTTGGTGCCCTGCCATATTGAGTTCTCTACACATTAATGTATCCACAAGCGCACATATGTTTGCACTCACATTATGATGGTTTGAGTGTGATGGATATGAGAAATATGCTGGAATTCAGTTTAAGTGTAATCATTGAAAATGCTTAAATTGAGCAAATCATGATCCCTAGCTCAAGTTTATCTGCCTACAAAGTAATGCTAAAGTAACTTTTGTATGTACTTTATTAAGCTCCCATGACAATAGCCATGTGTTGCATGCACCTCATGTGACTGCTTTTCTGGCACCTGATGGATGAAGCAAGGTGTGTGGAAGGGGCAGGTGGACAATCTGTAAACTATCATATAGCTGTGGCAGAAATGTCCAGGCATAAAATTATCGACAACAAACTATCATAAACTGTCCTTGAAACTGTCACTTGAGGCAAATTAACACATCCACCAATGAAATAAATCTTTTAGTTTTTAAATTTTGTTGTCGGAATCTGGACATGTATCAAAATTTTGAATTTGGGGCCTTCTGTTTCATATAAATTCCCCTTTATTTAATAACAGGCCCTAAACAGTGTGTATATGACAAAGATACAGCATCGTTGTAGAATCATCAGCTTGTTGATATCATCCATCATCCCTTATCTACATATTTATGTACTTTCCAAGAACCTTGATCAGTGTATGTTGTTTAAAGGGGCATCAAGTGTATTGTTGGAAATTTTAGGTTTGGATTGCAGAAATAAAAAAGGTCCAAGAAGGAAAAGTAAAAATGATTTTAAAATCAGAGCCTGATTCTACAAAAACAAGTCAGATTTTAGGAAATCAAAGCCTGATGTATTTACCTCTTGTTACAGCTTGAAAGTGAAAAATCGCTTAATGGAAAAATAAGATGCAACTGTTGTAGTGATGTATGATGCTCAGGCATTAAAAACAATTAGAATCTACCTTTCTTATTTGGCTTAATAATTATTGCAATTGTTTCTTACTTGTTACGACATCTGACACTGCTCCAAATTTTGTGTTTATTCTTCAAGTGCATTTGAAATCTGATAAACAGAATGCATTGTACATAAACTTATTTTGATTTTTGTATGAATTTATCCCCAGGTTCTGACATAAAGAAGGAGGAAATGGAACAGCTTGTCATACAGCTTATACTTGACCATGTTTTTGTAAGCACCCGTATGCTTTAAGTTTGAGTACGTGAAGCAAGCTGGTGCATAATAATATTGTTTGAATTGGTTGCCGAGTCCCTTGTGACACTGAAAATACGTGTACTGTCTGGATTGCCAGGTGAAAAGTAAATATGCTCACAAAAAGAAAAAGCAAAAAAGAAATATCATTTGTTTGAGTGATTAGTTCATATCTTGGATTGTTATTGAAGTTTATGTCATTGAACACAGATATCAATGGCATGATTTCATGTCTTCTATTGTTTTAATGCTATATCAACCTTAATAGGCTTTGCCAATTTGTATCTTTGTCTTTGTTTATGTAGAAAGAAGAATTTCAACATACAGCCTATGCTACAAATGCTTACGTGACAATAGGTCCACTGGCAAATCAGGTGTTGCAAGGTATGATTCTAAATCAAATACTTAACTATATAATCTGGCCTGCATATTTCTGGAGCCTAGTTCTATAAAGTCACTACCTGTTCAATACAAGTGTTGAGAAATTTTGGAATTCCATGTAGGCATTTACAGTCTCCCTCAGCAGTAAGGCTGTCTGTATGTAATTGACGTAATGTTGATTCCTGTCATTTTGCAAACAGACAAGAAGATAGTTAAGCTTGAGATCTCTAGCAAACAGAAGAACAAGGATGACAGCATGAAATCAGCAAATCACAGCCTTACATTTTCAGGTTTGGAGTTGAAACTCGATGAGTTGCGGGAGGAGCTCTCTTCAGGTCATGGTGGAATATTCCCCCATTGTGTCTTGTCTAGTCAGCAGATAAGTACGATAAGTTCCCAGAAACCAAGTTCAGCACAAGAGGCAAGTTCCTACCATGTTGATATGTTACTGTTGAGTAGTTACTCTTGGCATGGAGCTGGTTGGAATATCATTCCAGTTTGTCATTCCTCATAGTGATTCACCTGCAGTGCTACATTGATTACAAAACTTTAATTATATATTGGAAAAAACTGATCTTGTTTGCTTACGAGAGCTAGCACTCTCTAATTGGATGTATGATCATATTAACCAGTAATCCACTGTATGATCCAACCAGTCATGAACTATTCATTTTAAGCAGCCTTAAAGGAACTTCAGGCAAAATCTATAACAAATCTTGTGCCTGCGATGGCTTGTCATTCTCAGAATAGTCCAAAAGAATTGCAACTTTCTAATTGATCAATGCTTGCACAACGTTTCAATCGTAGCACAGCCTAAGCAAACCTCATCAACCTGATAAGTTTATTGTATCTGTTCTTGTTTGCAGTTGGAGAAGATAATTGGAAAGCTGAAGACAGATAAGTATGGGAGTAAAATACTAGATGAGATCAAGAAGTACACCGGCTCCGAGCCGTCTGATAATGGCAATGAGGAAGAAGGAAGCGAGAATAGAGCTAGCAAGAGGCTAAAGACGAAAAAGGGTGTTGTTGTTATCGAGAGCAGTGACGAGAATAGAGCGAACGCTGATGCTTCTTGAAGTACTCCTAACTTTCGCAATGAATCCTTCAGAAAGACCACCCTAACCATGCAGACTTGTTTCAATATTTTGCTTGGTCGATGAAGTTGCCCAGGGATTTTTCTCTACTCTTATGATGCTCGGAGTGGTCAGGGAAAAAAAGATGGGGTTGCAGAAAATTTCTTATTCATACGCAATTTTGAAGCTGTTCAATTTTTAGGAGAACTAGATAGTGGCTACACTTCTCTCTAGCAGTTCAAACACTTTGATTTAGTTAATTGCTAAGGAACGGCTAATTGCAAGTGCGTGATCACCACAGGGATGGTGATTTTATTTAGATTCTGCTAAAGAAGTGAAAGTATCTAGTAAAAGCTAGGGCAGGTGTTGTATCTATTGTAATTCTTGAAGATTTGGCTTTACAAGACATGAAATTTAGTTCTCTAACATGTTTTCAATCAAGTCCCTACAAGTAAAATATTAAACTTGGTTAAGTTGTGATTTGTGCCTGTTTGGGGTATGATTGAGATTGTTTTTGAAAGTGTTTTGTTTAGAAATACATTAAAATAATATTTGTGTTTTTTTAAAAAAAATTATTATTGATATTTGTTTTTGAAAGTTTTTTGTTCAGAAATACATTAAAATAATATTTGTTTTTTTTTTAAAAAATTATTATTGATATTAACACATAAAAATGATCTAAAAATACTAAAAAAGTTTAATTTAAAATAAATAAATAAAAAATTAAATCTTTTCAAAAATGTTTTTGAAACACAATGTTAAATATATGTGACATTATAGGAAACAAAAGATTTTCTTTTTTATGGGTATCTATTTAAATTTATCTAGTTGAAATCTTTGTGAAAATTTATTTTGTCTAAAAAAATATTTTATTTATTTCTAGTTCTTGGGTTTGAGAAATGAAAAAGAAACTAGTCAAAAAATGGTGAAGAAGAGAGAGTTGTTGGTGAGAAAAAACTCGGCTATAAAAAAATGATGAATTCTTTTATTGAGAGGATTTCATCGAAGGTTTTTCCCCTGTAAACGCTATAGGAAAAGCATAAAAAAGAGTACATTTATCTTTTAAATACACAAACAAGAGTAGTGACGGGGCACATTATTAACCCAAATTCTGTAAGTGGGCCTTTGCATCTTCAAGCCCATACCCACATCATGTTTTGAAAGATGAGCCCAAAGGTGAAACAATCCGGCCCAAGATGATTTTTTTCTCTCTCAATAATTTCTCTTATTTATAGATTGAACCTTCCAGGAACAGGAATAAAGACTACCCAGGGTCAAGGCATTCGATCTCTTTGTCTGCGTCCTCCTCCACCACCACGACCACCACCACGACCACCACCAATAGTGTCTAATATTACTAATAATAATAATTGGAGAAGCATGAAGAAGCTATCCTTCTCAATTCCATCAAAATCCAAATCAAAACCAAAACCAGTCTCAGAGCAATCAGACAATGACAACTCCAAACAATATCTCACCGAATTCGATCCCTCGAAAACCCAACTCCCTCAAAACAATCAAACCCCAACTATCCTACCTATTCAAAACGATTACCATCCCCACAAGAAAATGAAAAACATCCAGCTTCCTCTCCAACCTGATGATTCCACCGACCTCCGTTTCGAAGTCGAAACCCTTTCCTCCGATCATGCCGCCGCCTCCGATTCCATTTCCTTCGGCCTCAATCTCCGCCACTCGGCCGCCACGCAAACACCAGACGCCAGAACCGAGGACGTGCTGTTGGAGAAATTGAGGTATGATTTGAAGAGGTTGCCTGATGATCGAGGGTTTGAGGAGTTTGAAGAAATGCCGGTTGAGGATTTCGCGAAAGCGTTGCTTAAGGGTTATGGTTGGCATGAAGGGAGAGGAGTTGGTAAGAATACTAAGGAAGATGTTGAAGTCAAGCAGTACACGAAAAGGACTGACAAAGAAGGTCTGGGCTTTCTTGCTGCCTCGCATGATTCTAAAAATAGTAAAAGTAGCAGAAGCAATGGTAATATTAATGGTAGCAGTGTTATTGTTCAAGAGAAACAAAGAGAAGGGAGTAAAGATTTTTTTTTGGGTAAAGAAGTTAGAGTGATTGGTGGCAAAAAGGAAAATTTGGGGTTAAAAGGTACGGTTGTGGAGAGATTGGGTTCGGATTCAATTGCTTTGAGGGTAGAAAAGAGTGAGGAGAGAGTGAAAGTCCGGGTTTCTGATGTTGCGGAATTGGGGTCGAGAGAAGAGGAGAAGTGTTTGAAGGAGTTAAAGATCATAGAAGAGAAGAAATCGAGTGACGGGGATAGGGAACAACGACGTGCCAATAAGCGGAATGTAGAGAGTAGAGAGAGTTTAAAAATGGGGAATGGTGATGCTGGTAAAAAGAGAGGAGCTCAGTGGCTCAGGAGTCATATTCGGGTTAGGATAATAAGTAAGGACTTGAAAGGGGGGAAATTGTATTTGAAGAAAGGGGAGGTGGTAGATGTGGTTGGGCCTTACAAGTGTGATATAAGTATGGATGAGAGTAGAGAGTTGGTGCAAAGTGTGGATCAGGATGTTCTTGAGACTGCATTGCCACGTCGTGGGGGTCCAGTTCTTGTTCTTTATGGAAAGCATAAAGGAGCTTATGGGAGTTTGGTTCAAAGGGACATGGATAGAGAGGTTGGTGTTGTGCAGGATTCTGGTAGCCATGAGTTGCTTAATGTCAAACTCGAGCAAATTGCTGAGTATGTTGGAGATCCCAGCTACATTGGTTATTGATTCTCTTGGTAGGTATTGCAGACCCGTTTACATGAGCAGTTATC
This sequence comes from Salix caprea, assembly GCA_964035475.1. Classification (NCBI taxonomy): domain Eukaryota; kingdom Viridiplantae; phylum Streptophyta; class Magnoliopsida; order Malpighiales; family Salicaceae; genus Salix; species Salix caprea. The sequence goes on along the minus strand of OZ037759.1, from coordinate 6,854,409 downwards.
TTGGGATATGTTGTCTTGATTGCTTTTGATGATTTGATGATAAAATGTGTATCTATTCAGATTTTCTAAGGAATTTTATGGGTCCAATGTTATTTGAATTGATAATGTTGCTCCAGTTGATACTTGAGGTAATAAATCATTTTTCAGTCGTGTTTCACTATTTTCACATGCTGATGGTTCATGTTGAAGCGTGATGAATTTGGACATGAAATAAAAAAATCATCATATGTGAATAAAACTGCTTTTTAGACAAACTCTTGCTAGTCTAGATGCTTTCGAATCTCAAGTTTGAAGATCATTATTTACTTTTTAGACAAACTCTTGTTTGTGAATTAACTTCAGCTTCTTAGTTTGTATTACTTATTGATCAGATATTGAATCCTTGTAGTGTTCATTGGGGCCATCTTTAGTTTTTTTATTGGTCTCACTTAATTATTCAGCCAAATGCATTTTTCTTGCTCATGTTTCAAAGTTTGTGCAAAACTGATGAGATCAGGCCTTAGAATTATTCTCAGCTTTTAATCATATAGGTCAAGCCACTGCAAATTATTATTAGAGCAGGATAATTTCAGACAAGATAAGATGTTAGGGGATTTGCAAATTATCCAGAATAGTATACCTCACTAAAAAGGAGAGGGGCTACTTGTGTCTGATATCCTTTACTATTGGGGTTTAATAGGCTGGGTCTCTCTACTACTAATCTGATTTTTTGGATCCCTCTATTCCTGTCCATAATCATTTGTGGCCATTATCTTATGAAATTGGTAAAGGATGTGTATTGTCATGATGGTAGCGTGGCACATGTCCATATTGGACATGAATAGCATGCTATCTTTTTTTATTTTTTAAAACAAAATTCTGTATATAGGAAAAAGAAAAGGAAATTGATTATGTCTTTGTTCCTCCTCAATATTCGCAGCTTCTTCCACTTGAGCTTTCACTGCTTCTTCCAAGTGAGCTTCCTCTACCTTAAAAATAATAATTCTGTATATAGGAAAAAGAAAAAGAAAAGGAAATTGATTATGTCTTTGTTCCTCATATTTGCTGCTTCTTCTATTTGAGCTTCCTCTACCTTTCCTTGTATTGTCACACTCTCTCTCTCTCTCTTCTTGTTCTTCTTCTCATTTTCTTTCCTTGTATTGCTGCTTGCACCTAATGAGGTTCATGGTGTGTCTCTTGTTTTTGGTAGAGTTCATGGCACCTTTTATTCAAGCCAGAGGATCCTCTTCTCTTCCTTGTTGTCCCTCACCTTCTATGACACAAAATGAAAAAAACATAAGAAAAAAAACAAGCACAAAACAACACGTAATTCTACCGAATAGAGTCACCACACCAAAAACCCTAAATCTAAATTTTATTTCTCAATATTTTTTATAACCAAAACTCAATAGTATAACTTGTCTAGTCTGTTTAGATACTTGAAAAAATGTCATAAACAAAGCTAGAAAAATAATAAAAAAGTTTGAAATCAAATAAGAAAAGAATCCTAAATCAATTAGGAAAATATTACAAATCTTGAACAGTAATTTCGGGTTTTATTTGAAGGCCTTCCAGACCTTAGATGGCTATGAAATTTTAACCCAGGGCCTCTAGCTTTTGGAATCAATTAATAAAATTTCAGCCCAATTCAACGGTCAAATAGAAATTAAATTTATGCTCGATAACAAGAAGTTTCTCTTTAGAGAAATTTTTTCTCCATCACTCTTAGTGTCCTCTTTTTTGTTCCAGCCCTCTCCCTACTTGATTGCCTCTTCACAGCGTTGCCTACACTGTTGCCTCTTCTTTAACAACACAGTTGGCTGTGTTTGATCTTCCATCAAGGACTCTTTGAGTCCTTTGATCACTCTCCTTCCCTGCTGCCTCTGCTTTTTCCCCTTTTTTGCACTTCATATTTCTGCTTGCATTGGCTTTGCCATTAGATTAGTCGTTAAAACTCCATATCATGATAATGTTCTATACACCTTTCAAGGGTATTTTTGGATTTTTATTTTTCCTATATACAAAGAATTTATAAATTAGGGACATGTGTTGTGGTACCATCTTGACAGCACATATCCTTTACTAGTCTCAAAGGTTAAGGGTCTCAGATGATTATGGATGGATGAAATAGTGGAGGGAACGAACTAATCAAACCCCAATAGTAGAGGTACATTGGACACAATTAACCTAGAAGGAGAGTTTGCCCAGCCTTCCCTCTTTTTTTTTATTTCCTCATGCAGCTTTCCTAACTCTTTTAATCACTCAAAAGGATGCAGCTGGGCTGTATCCTTGAGATTCTATTCAGCAATTGAGATTAGATGAAAAAATAAAACAAGCAAACAATGAGACAGATAGGTGTATCACCATAATAGCCCTCTTGGCTCTGTGGTATTAATTTGCTTGTAGTTCATGGTGTCATGTCTATTAAAAAGGATACACCATGTCACCGTTGAGGCGCCAAAGCTGAAAATTGCTAATCAAACTGTAGTTAGTGAAGGAACTTTATTCGTTTTCCTGTAACAAAACCTCCAATCACATCCCCCCCCTCATTATGGAATCTATTGTTTGTGTTTTAGCTAAAGCTTGGTTTGATTTCCGACCTTATGATTGCTGTGTATCATCATGACTTAACAATCTCGCCTCTGACTTGTTGCAGGATGGCTTCTGATTCATTACTGATCACGAGCATGTTCTGATAATTCTAATATTTGATCTCAAGTTTGCACATTTGTGCACACAATTTGCCTCCAGATGTCCTGTGATTGCTTATTTAGTTCGATGTGGTTGCAAGATATTCTGAAATGGGATCCAAATCACATCCAGATGGAGAGATCTTCCCCAATTTGAAGATCTGGAGCAACATATAATCAGTCATCTTCCATCATAGAGAAAATTAAAATAGTGAAGATCACGAGTTTAATTACTGTAATTGCCTGATTGGTTGCCTGAAAGCATTTTGAATGGTGATGGCAACTTGAATGTTAACTGCTAATGGTTCCTTGACTTGTTTGTACTGTACAACAATAGCAGTCATAACACTAGTTGGTAAATTAATGCAGTAAAAGGTCATAGTGACTCTGTGTGCAACTGCTTACTCGCATTGACTATATATCTCTTGAATAGTCAATCTGCGTGAAACAAGCCAGTTCACAAGATCTCTGATTAGTCCACTTTGAATTTGGAACGTTTTTCAGGAATGGAGTTGTTCGAAATTATTTTTTCACCAGACCCAGCAGCATCATTTCTTCTTTAATCTTATTTAATAAGTGATTGAATTTCGTCGAGGTATTCTCGTGGATTTTTCTCTCTTTCGTAGAGACCAAACAAATCTCGTTCGTTCAAGTACTTCATTTATGGCAATTGTGTTTCGAGGGTGAAGAAAAGGGAGCATCTTGCACGTTCTTTCATACGTGGTGTCGAAAAGCAAATTCTTTGCCGCGATCATGATGATGCAGCAACGACCAAAGAGAGTTAGCAAAAGGGTAAAGTGCCAGTTACAAGTGTTCCCTTTCTTCTCGTACCAAATCAAAAACCACTTCGGTCCTGTCTTGCTATAATAATCGATTCATACACGTAATAGTACTGGTGCAATATAACACAATAATGGAACAAGTACTGGGGGTAGTTGTTTAAATTATTCAACAATCCCTTTATCCTTGAACAGCTTGACACGTGGGGCATGGATGGAGATGTCCTGAAAATAAATATGCCTACAGAAGCTGAAGTTTCTATATTAGGTATTGTTGCTTCATTTGTGCTGTCAATATCCTCTAATTTCTGCATTTTTGTGGATTTTTACTCATTAGTTGACTGGTGCATATACTATTGTTTGATCATATAGGCTCATATTTCTTGATCGTTAAGAACTGCATTTTTCTTCTCTATTTTGGTTTTCATCAAGAAAAGATTTACTTTAATCAGGGCATGTGCATTCAACATGTGGATCATAATATAATATTCTCCTTTGCTCTTCCATTTCAACTGAAAATGTCTTTTGGAACTCCAATCTTGCTTATAAATTGTCTGCTATTATGCAGTTCAATTAATAGATTTCTGAATCATCATTTCATGTGACTGGTGAACACACTTGAAATTTAAATTTTATACAAAGAAATCACACGGGTGCTAGTTGAAGCCACTAGCGATAGACTGTCTTTATTTACACAAGAAACTTTGACTTTAATATTTGCCCATGCATTTGTACATCAAAGCGTTCGCATGGAGCTAAAGGGATCATCTGTATGTGTGGTAGGACCCCGGAGCATGCTAGGCCAAGTGCTCAGTTTCTTCCTTTTTCTTGGCCTTCTCTTTCTCGAGGAAATAAATGCTCTCTGCTTCAGGAATAGCCAACAGAATTGTATGTAGCCTGATATTCATCTCCTCCACCTTTTCCATCAGCCTGTCATTAGTAAACATGCCGAGGCAGACACTTTGGATGGTCTCCCAGCTTTCCATCAATGGCAGAGCAATAATCACTGCCGATCCAACGGTACCCCATACTATAGCTATCACTGCCCAGAATGTGAAGTAGCCTAAACCGAATTCACCTGCAAAATAACCGCAGCTAAGTACAAACCAATATTCCCTACCAAATCGAAAGGCAAGTGAACAAAAACATTAGGCAGTTTCTTTCTTTCTTTCTAAGAATTCTGACCTTTTCTTGTTCAGACACGTTACAGTATCAAAAATTTCGAAGAGGATGAAATTACCTGCAGGAAGAGTGAGGAGAGGCCATAATATAACAATCACCACAGTAAAACCAACACCCCATTTAATAATCCAGGCTTTCGCTTTGGTGAGTTTCTCCTCCTTGAACTCATCTGCTGGCAACTCACTGCTTTCCTTTTCGACCATTGTGATCTTCTTGGTCGTATCCCAATCATAATCTTGTGGCCTTAAAAAGCTACAGACAGCATGAATTGCTCCGCCAGTAAGTATTGACACAAGGTTGCCCGCGAGCATTGGTGCATTTCGCCCAGTTGTGTCGAGGTTTATCCGACCATACTCGACCTTCGTAACTACTAGCCAAGTGATAACCCCAAGAACACATCCGATGATTGCTCCAAGAATGGCACCTATTGCATTTGCTTTCCTCCATAGAAGCATAAAGGCTATAGGAAGGACAGCAGAACCGATAAGAATTCCCATGGCAAGATACATCCAGCCCAATGAAACTCCTGCTTTGTTTAATATGACCGCTAACAATCCCATGAAACATCCGAAGCCTAGGACAACAGCCCTTGAAACTTTGAGGATTTTTTTCCCACTTGCATCTGGATTTATGTAGGTACGGTATATATCGTATGTGCATAGTGAAGAAACGGCAATCAGCTCAGATGACCCAGCAGATGTCACAGCCCTGATCATTACATGTATACAACTGCTAAGATTGTCCCCATGAAGTATGACTAGAAAGATGAGTGCAGAAAAGTTCAAGATAAGAATAGAATGTTCTTACATAAAAAGCATTGTTAGAAGAAGTATGGATCCTCCCTTCCCCATCAAAGCTATAGCAGTAGCAGGAGGAACTAGTCCATGGCTTGCCTCACTCTCTGTTATCGGTAGATCAAGGGCAAGCGCTCCTAGACCCAGAGATGTTGCCAGAGAGAACGGTACAGCAAACCACACCAGCCCACCCAACAAGTAGCCCTTGTGAGTTGACGAGGGTCTAGCAGCTATCGCGCTAACCCAATATCCCTGAAACAGTTTGAACATCAGCAAAGGTTAGGTGAAACAGCCTTGGAAATTCTGAAAACCACTGTGAAGAAGATGCTGTTGCTAAATCATGAAGCTTACGTTGTCAACGAAAACTGTGCCGAAGTTGCCTACAATGTTTATAATTCCAAACACAAGCCCACCTGAACTCAACATTGTTAGGTAAGACCCTTTGTAATTTCCACTAACGGGACCACAGGATTGTCCATCATGGGAAATTGGCTCCAGACACACTCTTGATTTGCTTCCGACCTCTAACAGACGGTGGAATACGACCTTGGGACTACCTAGTTCGCTGCTTGCAGTGTAAACTAGATACACAAAAATAACCAGAACCACATGCACTGAAACGCAAAGCAGTAAGAACAAAAAAAACCAGATCAAAATCATGAATCTAAGTTATCATATCAGGAAACTTTCAAGATTATGAGTAGAAATACCTATAACAGAATGTATGTAACTCGCCAAGAAAGTTGCCTTAAGTCCTCCGGCGAGAGTGTAAACAATGACTCCAAGCGGTATCAGAAAGCTAGCAGCATAAATGTTCACTCCGGTAAGTGCATTTACAACAGCAGAACCACCAAGAAGTAGCATAGCCGTGACAATGATGTTTGTCATAAAGCAAAATGCAAGGAAAACTATATGTGCAGGAGTCCCCCACCTGAAGCAAAAAAAAATCGTAGATTATAAGTAAATTTTAGGGGTAACAAACGAGCTTCTTAAAATCTGTTGCAAGTAGTGTATCTTACCGGGCTTTTACAATTTCACAAACTGTATGAGCATGAGGAGCCTTTCTTTTAATCTCTATAGCCATTACACCAAACAAAAGTACCTGTTCATTGCTAGCTGTGTTAAATTCAGATGCAAAATGTTCTTTTCTGGAAATTCGTGAGGAAAAGAAAACTAGGGAACATGCCTGGATAGTAGCCCCACTAGCATACCAAAAAGGCCCACTGATTCCATACTGCCAGGCAACATTGGAGCTTTGCAGGATGGTCGCAGCCCATGTCCACTGTATAAATTGGCAGCTAATTCAATTCAACACACAAGATGAAAATCCAGTTCAAGAAATAAAGCAAGAAGCAAATGTTACCTGGGACACAATCACACTGGCAATAAGACCTGTTTTTACATTCCTGCCTGCTGTATTGAACCATTCTGAAGTGTGGCGAGACCCAACATATCGTTTCTCCAGCCATACCTGAACCACACAAAATAGCTTGACAGTTGAGGTTTCTGAGGTTTAATAATGGCGTAGAAAACACGAGGGGAGGGGGTGTACCAGGAAAGAGGTGAAGACGGCAAAGAAGGCTCCGAAACCAAGAATAACAGAATACCCAACACCTTGATTGAGCACAGTTTTTCCTTCAAAGAAACTGGTCTGCCTGACGCAGCTTCCACCCTCTGACGAGTAATATTTGGCTGAGAATCCAAATGGCGGACACTGTACCTGCCCAGAAGCCATCAAGCATGAAACAGCTAGCTAATGCTAATGCTATTACAGTATCAGTAACTTCTCTTCCTCCACACACCACATGATTTCTTGATTGAACTTGAACGTGGGCTATATATAGACGAATAATCAAGTGGCAGGCGTCGCGATCAGATACATTTTCACACCAGTAAGCATCTATTTTTCTTAGATACAAAATATAATTTTGAAATTATATGAAAAAACTATAAAAAAACCACCACTGGCTTTTTGTAGACGTGTACGGATACTGCCACGGACAAGGTCCACGGATATACGGCGGCTTTTGCTCTTGTTGAAAGAACCAAACTCCAGAGCTACAATGTAAAATAGTATCTTATCTGGTGGGATGAGGAGAATCTTTTGGACAGCATTGTAACCCCTCGTCGTCTTTTTGGAGCTTTGATTGAAGTTGTATGGTGGGCTCAGGGAGATTTATGTAATTTGGTTTTGGTATCTGTCAATTGTCAGCAAAGACTTTGGAATCAGCCTAGCCTGTCATTGGCGGATTCTTCTGACTTTAGTTCCGATTATCTAAGCAACATTCTGTTTTCAACTTGTGATCTGGATTTAGATGATTGCATGATTATTTTATTTTTTTAGGGTATTAATATAAATTTTAATTTATAGAAAATTAAAAAAAAAAGTCAAATTAATTCATTACATTAATCTATTTTGAAATTAAATATTATAAAAATACTTACATGTTAACCCCCCATTTTTATTTTTCCTCCACCGTGAACTTTCATGCGTTTCTTTCTTTTCTTTTCCTGAAAACATTTTTAGGCAACACAATATTTTTACTGCTTGGCATCAATTTTCATCACATATCTTTGTAGCTCATAAAATATATTATTATTTTTTTTCTTTCTTTTCCTTTTCCTTTTTCTGCTTCTCAATGATAATTGACTGATGCATGAAGAAGTATAAATTAGAAATACTTTATATAACAAAAAAGTAATTCTAGATTAGTGCATGTTTAGGAGTGTGGTTGAAGTTGTTTTTGAAAATCTTTTTTCATTTAGAAATGCATCAAAATAATTTTTTTTATTTTTGATATCAGCACATGAAAATAATCTAAAAATACCAAAAAATAATTTAAAGTACAAAACAAAAATAATTTTTTTTAATTTTTTTCAAAAGAGCTTTAAAATACAGTGTCAAACACCCTAAAAGTAAAATAATTAAGATTGTTAGTTCAATTTCTTTCGGTATATATATTTTTAAATAATAAAATTGAATTCTATTATACAATTTAGCATTTTATTTTAAACATAAAAAGAATTCAAACTTAATAACTAACATTTACTTGTAAAATCATAAAAACATAGACTAAACTATAATTTATTCTAATTGTCATCTCCTAAGGCCTCTTAACTTAAAAATAGAACTACTCAAGTGGGTTTTAAAAAAAAAAAACAATAATGAGATATAATGCATTTCATCATCATCATCATCATCATCATCATCATCATCATCATCATAACAATAATAAGTAAATCATCATCATAACAATAATATTTACTTATAAAATCATAAAAACAGACTAAATTATAATTTTCTCTAATTGTCATCTCTCAAGACCTCTTAACTTAAAAATAGAACTACTCAAGTGGGTTTTTTTTATTTCCAAAAAAAATACTGATATATTATGCATTTCATCATCATAACAATAACAACAATTAATTGTTTGTTTTTTATTTTAATTGCTAACGTGGCCCATCAAACAAGTTGAAGAGTGGTGATTATTGCAAATTCACTAAAAAACAAAAATTAATTCAATATGCCAAAAACTAACGATATCATAATTTCACTCATCATTGAAAACAAAAGCTACAAATTTTTCACAATATTTTAATGATAAACTACATGTAAGAATATAGATTAAGAATATATATGTGTAAGATTTAATTGATTTCTTACCTAAAACTAATCTAGTTTTATTTGATTTCTTACCTAGTCAAGATTTAATTTGATTTTAAAATTAAATTATATAGGAGTTGACTTAGTTAATTTGAAGATATACCAAGAGACTGGTAAAAAATATTTGAAAGTGAAATTAAGAAAACAAAAGGATAAAATTAACATAAGAAAATCTCTTTTTTCAACTTCTTGTTTGTTTCGGGTTTGAAGTTAGAGTGTGCGAAGGATGTCTCGATGATGTGACCTAGTAAGGAAACTAAGAAGGAAAATGATAAGTTGAAATAAAAAAAAAGGTGATCTTATTTACTTATTAGGTCTATAAAAATCAACTCAATATTAAATAATAAATTAAATAAAAATATTATATTAAATAATGGAGTTGGAAAAAAAACACAAAAAAAAGTTAAAACAATATATTAATCTAATGAACTCTTCATATGAATAGTTAAACCAACCATTATTGATAACAAGTAATTCTACTGGTTGTGGGAATTTTAATACTCCTAAATAAGAGTTTTTTGACACTTGTTATATACTACATCTCAGGAATATTATTAAATATTCTACCGGGGAAAAAATAAAATTATATATTAAGATAATCTTTAAGCCGGCCCATAAAGAAATATCAGATCGAGAGGCCCAATGCATCAGACTCCAAACCAGGCCCGCGACACCTTCATGTTTTTTAATCAGTTTAACAGACTGAAAACAAATCCCAAAGTGATTTCAATCATGGACACATTGTTTTTGATATTAAGTGTTTATTCGAGAGAGTGACTGCGGTTATTTTTAAAAATATATTTTGTTTATAAATATATTAAAATAATATATTTTTTTATTTTTAAAAAAATTAATTTTGATATCAGCATATCAAAATGATATAAAAACACTAAATTATTTTAATTCAAAATATAAATAATTTCAATTTTTTTTCAAAAGCGTTTTCTAAAAACACTCTCAAACACCCCCTAAGTTTTTTTTTTTGCCTTGTGTTTCAAAAAATATTTTTGAAAAAAAATTAAATTTTTATTTTTATTTTTTGTTATATATTATTTTTAATAATTTTATATTATTTTAATATGCTGATATAAAAAATAATTTTTAAAAATAAAAAATATTATTTTAATATATTTATATACAAAAATCATGACTTTCAAAAAGGCACTAACTACTCGTTTTGATTCCCCAGTTATGCTGTTGATGGAATCTTAGCAAGGGTATTTTTAATTGTTTTTATCATCAAGAAAAACTCCATTTGTAAACTAAAAAAATATTTATTTATTCAATAAAATAAATAAAGAATTATATATATCAATAAATAGTAATAAATTTATACATTTCAACCAAAAATTAAGTCGAAAAGCTTATATAAAACATTGTTTCTTAAAATATTGAGATAATTTTTCAATTTTAAATTCATGTCAAATTAGATTGCAGCTTACTCGATTTTTGAATTAACCTACTGGTTTAAGTCAAGTCACCAAATTAATTATTAAAAAATCTATGAATTGTACCATGCAAGCTATGATGAAATTTTACTATTCTTGAATCCCTAGATAGTGTAGTTTTTTTGTCTTTGTAATTTTATTTTTATTTTTACTTTTTCATCTTTAATCTTGTAATTTTAGAGAAGATTAGGTATTTTTATGATAATATAAACAATTACTTTATAAATAACTATATACAAACTTAATGTGCAGTTTTTTTAATAAATCTCTCATTAATAGTCCATGGAAATAAAATATTTATTTTGTTTTTTTATTGTAAATTTTTATATAGCTTTATCAAATTAGTTGCTCTTTATTTTTCCATAAAGTTGCTTAAAAATTATTTTATAAATTATGATTTTTATTTCTTTTATTGAAGTTGCTTCTTCTTAGATCATGATATTTTTGTTTTGTTTTAAAAAGCATGCTTCTGTCATTATAAAAAAGAAATACATGAATAAAGAATTGCGGGTTTTGATTAAAGAAATACAATTTTTGTTTCTCTTTAATTTAAATCATTGAAATTCTTGTGAATATTTGTTTTAATCGTCTTAAGATTTTATGTAAAAACAGATCCAAAAAATATACAATACCTTAAACAAGAGAGAGAGCATTTTCTATGTCATGGCCTCTCTCGGGCATGATTGGTGTCGTCGGCTTTCAGAAACAGGTCGTTTCAAGATACTTTCCACCTTAGATTCCAGACCAGACCATCCTGCTCGTCTCGGGCCATCTGAACGTGGTTCATCCTGCCCGGTAAGCCCCCCAGGATTGACCGTTGACTATGAAGTTTCCCGTGTCATGACGTGCCTCCCAAACAAAGTTAGACATCCGGGGTAACTGGAAACGGTCAATTTCAACACAGAAAAATCAAATATCTAGTTTTTGCTGCTGCTGCTGCTTCTTGTGGTGGTTCTCCTTTTACATCCTCCCCTCCTTTAAACAGAGACCATGAATTTCAACTCTGTTTCCAACAGATGGCTGCGCCATATTCAAGAAGCACATGCGAGATTACTTAGCCCATCCAAACATAACTCCAAGAAAATGGACCGAGTCAAACCAGGCTCCTTTGTTGTTATTATCAGCCTATCTTTCGTGCCTTTCCTCCTCACTTCCGATTTCTCATGAGATTGCAAATATAATATTGTAAACATAGACCTGCACAGCTACCTATATAAACACACTTGTAAAGGCTAACCTCCACCATACACAGCAATAACGATAATAAAGCAAGACTACAGCGTTGTTTCCCACTTTTCTTTTCATCTTCGATCATGAGTCAGAGCACAGCAACGAAGGTTTCCAGGCTGGTTCTGGGGCAACTTGGCCCTCGTTTCCTGTCAAACACAACCGGGTTTTCCAGGCCGGCGACCACAGGCATGAGCTCGGCCAAGTTTGCCTCCTATGGGGTCCGAGGTTGGAGTGCTTCAGCACCATCTGTTAAGCCAAGTGAAGAGGAGAAACCAAAGGCATTCGCTACAGAAGATGGTAAGCTCATTGTGAGCTACTGGGGAGTGGCTCCCCCCAAGATCACCAAGGAGGACGGCACAGCCTGGAAGTGGAACTGCTTCAGGGTATGTTCTTCTATATCAATCCACCGCTGAAATTGTCAAATCCACGAAGTTACTGAACAAAGCTTGTTTATCTGCTTTAATAATTGAACCATTTTCGTTTTCTGACTTGCAGCCATGGGAGTCCTACAAACCTGATGTCTCAATTGATGTGAAGAAGCACCATAAGCCTGAAACAACCATGGACAAGTTTGCCTACTGGACCGTGCAGGTCCTCAAATACCCCACTCACTTATTCTTCCAGGTAGCTATCCTATACAATCTTTTCCTCTGCCGAAGTTTATAAACAGAATTCCCATATGAATTCTCTGAGCTGAATTTTCATCAATCATGACAGAGACGGCATATGTGCCATGCCGTGCTGCTAGAGACAGTAGCTGCTGTTCCAGGCATGGTTGGAGGGATGCTCTTGCACTGCAAATCACTGAGACGATTCGAGCAGAGTGGTGGCTGGATAAAAGCGCTTTTGGAAGAAGCTGAAAACGAGCGGATGCATCTTATGACCTTCATCGAAATAGCTAAGCCCAAGTGGTACGAGCGAGCCCTAGTATTTGCTGTCCAGGGTGGCTTCTTCAATGCTTATTTTCTAGCATATTTGGCCTCTCCGAAGCTTGCACACCGTATAGTGGGGTACTTGGAAGAGGAAGCAGTGAACTCCTACTCAGAATTCCTCAAGGACTTGGACAATGGAAGTTTTGAGAACGCCCCTGCCCCTGCCATCGCCATTGATTACTGGCGCTTGCCTCCCAACTCCACGCTTCGTGATGTTGTGTTTGTTATAAGAGCTGATGAAGCACATCACCGAGACCTTAACCACTACGCTTCGGTAAGAGTTTAAACTTGCTGCAGTGAAAATTACCGTCCCTGTAAGTGGCATTTGTTGTCTAATTTATCTGATCTGATTGAATTTTCTGAATTGCAGGACATTCAATGTCAGGGACAGGAGTTGAAGGATACACGTGCTCCAATTGGATATCATTAATTCTGTATTTATGAAGATGCGTGTCGCGTTGACATGCTACCAAAGTCATTAGATTCATTTCAAGTACTACGTTATTCTTAAAACTGGATTTGTAGCCTTTACAGTTCTTACTTGTAATCTAAGACAAGAATGACCTTGTTCTTGTACTGCTGTAAAATCAACCAAGTGAATCTTTTTACATCACGAAGAGGGCCATGAAAACTTTCAATAATGCTATTGACTGCATGAGAATTTACCACAAAAGAGCCGATACCAGATTTCAGTGTAAGCAAAACTAAATCTCCGGGGAACTACAGCCACGGCCACAAAATTTTGATTCTCTACAGTGATATATTATCATAAATATCATCATCACTTTGGGATGACAAGAGAGATGGGAACGACGTGATTTCATATGTGCTATATACAGCTTCGGATGCAGTTTGTTGGGGGTGGGGGTATATAATTTCCAAGGCATCTGTGGGGATTGAGTCCGTCCATGACCGGAAAAAGGGTTTGTGCCGGAGAAGGGAAACCCGCCATGAAATTCCTGGTTCTAAGCAAGTAAAACTTAACACAATGCTAAGTTGCATTTGGCTCAGCAAAGCACTACTCTATTTCTTTTAACGTTGACATTGAGGTACAATGATCTGAGGTACAATGAACTTGTGGATGCTGCCATTAGCATGCAAGACTAACCTCCTCCAAGAATCTCTTCTGGTTGTCGTGTGATTAGAAGCCTGATTAAGGAGCGTCTTTCTGAATTTGAAAGCCAAGTATTGCCTTATCGGTATCAACACCATCTTTCTTGGCAGAAAAATGAGTGGTTGCCTTTTCTTTCATAGCTTCCTTTTCCAGCTTCTTCTTTTCAACATCAGCCTGTCTTTCATTCTCCTCTCGTGACTTTTTGAACAATTTAACAAAAACAACCAAGATTTGTGTCACTGCAAAATGCAAGCATGACAAAAGGAACATCCGTTAACACCATTGACACTATAAAACTAATTTCTATTAGATTAGATTGCAAAAACAGCCTCCAGATCCACAAAATGACAAATAAGAAATTTGATTTTGGTAGCCTGTTCGTTTTTTTATGATTCATTATAGAAGAATCAACAATGATCCAATCAATCAGAAATTTGAAAAAATCAGAACATGCCAAATCATATACCTATTAATGCACAAGTGCCAAAAACAACATCGAGTGAACTATACCGCATCATATGAAAAGAAGAAATAAACAAAAAGCATTGGCACTAACCTTGTTCAAAGGGACAACGAGCCGGATCCTCTCCAAAGTACTGCGACAAGGAATCTGCATTTCTTCCCTGAAAGATACAGAATGAGGAATTTAGGGATAAAAACCAATAACTGCATGTAGCAACAGCACGGTACAGACATTTAAAGTTTTTTGAGGCCTTACCACTTCAGAATATAATGAGATAAGTGACCTAACTTCAGATTCAGCAGTGTCGAGGAAAGAATTCAAGACCTGTGAATGGGGAAAATGTTAGTTCAAGAGAGATAAATGAAAGTATCAATACTAAGAAAATCGTACTCAAGGTTATCTTTGTGAGCTTAAGAAAGTAGCCAAGCATCTCTATCCATGCTAACCTTTTGAAAGCCAGCGGAGATGGCACCATCATTTACTGAAGTGGTAAGTTCTTGTTCAACCTTTTCAAGGCCTTTACTCACAGCTTGCATTTCTTCAGCCAGAGTTTTCAATTGAATCTGGTAAACCAAAGCAGGAGGACACAATAGATAAAAAAACATATCCGCTTCAGTGGCTATCAGCAAGTTACAGGTAATCAAGGTAGAAGCTAGTGCTTAGAATCTGTTAAGGATACCTTAGAGGCAGCTTCTAAATGAACAAGGTCCTTATCAAAGTCTAGTAACTCCGGCATTTTCTCAGCTAGTAGCTAAAATCAAGACAGCAGAACAATTAAGGCATCCCATGAATGTCCATACCGTGGAAAATTTACAACAGTGGGACACATGTAAACTCATAAGAATAAATTAAACACGGCATAAAGGTCAATCAGTTATAAAATACAACATGAAACAGTAAGAAAAGCAACACGCTAAGAGTATAATCTAAACCTATATATGAAGATATAGCCATCAAACAAGTTGAAGACTGGTGGCAATCATATTTTCTGTTCTTTTGTTAGTAAGCAAGTTCTTCAAGAAAATGACAAAAAGATAAGAATATCAAGCATTAAATGTTGTACCACTCACTCAGCTAACAATATGATAATTTGAAGTTTACGCTTATCTACCTTGCACAAGTAGTGCATTAATGTCATTTTATTGTTTCTTGCACGAGTATCTGATAATTTAAGAAGGCTGTCCAATTTGAATCCTACAGCAGATCCTGCAATAAAGAGGAGTAATATGAATTGAGAAGGTGCAATACAAGAAGAGGTATAAGGCCAACAAATCTAAACAAAAGAAACTACAACTTTCACAAGCAGAGTGATAGAGTGATACCTCGTGCAGTGCCCTGGTTCAGAGCATTTCCAAGAGTGAGAATTGTTTGCATTATCTGACGCAATTTTGCAGATTCTTTTACCTGAAAGTATATTGTGCATTAAAGATGTAGAGCAAACTAACATTCATCTTCGTACTTCATAACCAGTTATTTTTAAAGATACCTCTCTAGTAGCATCATTTATACTATTCAGATTTCGTCTTAAGTCATCCACCTGAGAAAAGCATGTGATGAATGCCAAGTTATCCCTCAATGATAGCATTCTGAATCAAATGTGAGTAATCCAGAAATATACCTGACTAGAAAAGGTAATTCTGAACGCAAACACTCGCAACTTAGCTTCAACTCGTGGAACCTTCATCAGCTCCAGGAAAAACTGAACAACAAAATCTTGTAAGCTATCTAGGTATGAGCAGTGTGTGCATTCAAGGTAACAGCATTGGAATTTACCCGTTCACACTTTCCAAGCATTTCCTTTTCACCTGTATAATTCTGCAAATATTAACAAGAGCATGTAAGTAAAAGCAAATAAATACACATTGCCTTTGTGCTGTGAATGAGCATAACAAATTTACATGACTCAAACTGTCACCTAAGGGTTTGTTTTGTTGATTAAATTACAATATTTAAAGGATTAATTTTATGTTAAGAAAACTTGGGTTTTGATTCATAACCGTTACCTACAATTAGTCATCATGCATCCCTATAGCATATCTCACACCATCCATGCATTTGACAGCACTCCACATTTGCATTTCACCATACCAAAAGAAAAACAAAATAAACTAGCATGTATTTTCTCTCTGATAGAATAAAGGATGTGCTAACTTAAGCTCCGAGCCTGATAATAAAAAAGAGCCAAGGCTCCCTTTAAACTGCAGGAATTAATTGTAACCACTATCAACATCTGAAACATCAAAGCAGCAAGATCTCACATCAGACATGCATTGCAAGTGTGCTCCAGAAACTGGAGCCTAAGAAATCTGTAACGTAGTAAAAGAGATAATATTATTATGACTTACAAATATTTGGTGTACTACCACAACACTTTTATACTGAATTATGCAAATATTTGCAAGCTGGAGTCATAAGTTTTAATATGACTCACAGAAGACCAACAAATCATTGTAATTTGCACATCAAATGAATGATTATATTGCTCATTTTTCTCATTCTTTTCTTTATAGTATTTTCTTTTTTCTAATTTAGTTGCTCTATATTTAACTCCCTACTCTTT
This sequence comes from Salix caprea, assembly GCA_964035475.1. Classification (NCBI taxonomy): domain Eukaryota; kingdom Viridiplantae; phylum Streptophyta; class Magnoliopsida; order Malpighiales; family Salicaceae; genus Salix; species Salix caprea. The sequence goes on along the minus strand of OZ037759.1, from coordinate 6,837,574 downwards.
AAAAATATATTTTGGTTATATAGAAAACACCATAGTTGGCACATTTTACTTATTTGAATTTCTTGTCAATATTCTCTTCTTTTTTTCAAAGTCACAAGTTAGACAAAAGAATCAAGTGCAACAAAGTAGCATGTATAAGCATATGTGATATATTGTCAGGTGATAAGAGAATAGGTTACCCTCAGCGTTTCCATTTCTTCCTTGGTAGGACAAAATTTGATGAGGTTCTCGACCTGGTCAATGTCTAAAGCTGAGGAATCCAAAGCTAGAACTGCTTTCTGAGCATACAGATGAAGATAAAAATTAGGAAAGCTAAATTCACAGTCTAAGCAAACTGAATGATACAAGTTGTAAGGTAGCTAACAAGAAAGATGGACTTACAATCATGTCTGGCAAAGGAATTTTAATTTTTGTGAGCATTATTTCACAATTATAGGCTCTGCGCAAGTCTACCTGCAGAAAGAAATTCAACCAAAACCTTGAATCATGATACAGATAACTCTTTGTACTTCTGAATTCAAAGAGATATTTCTTGATCAAAGTGGGAAGAGTTAAAAGCACTTCCTTTTACCAGTTATGTTCAGTAGATGGTGAATTTTAAAATCAGTGAGAAAATGAGTATTTGAGACATCATTGTATCTATTTGTTGCACAGAAGTAGAGTAGCTCTTTTTCAATTTTGAAATGATCAATCCCACAATTGGCATGGTACAGGTAAATCATATGTCAAATTTTAATTGTCATAAGTGTCAATAAGTAAAACACACATGATTTATATGAAAAGACCTCGCTGCTTTGTTATTTTGATAATGATGACAGTAAAAATAGCTGCAGAAGAAGAAAAATAACTCTAACGCACATGCACATGCACAAAAAGAAGAAGATTTCTTGGCGGTTGTGATTATATCACTGGCTTTGAAGCACTGGCTCGCTTATTTGAAGGATTCAATGCCACTTCTTTTATGTGACAATGTGGAAAGCTATGGCACAAAAGGAGCAAAATGGTTAAGAAAGTCAGTTAATGGAAGGTGTATCGTGAGATCACTCAATTTCAAGCATTCAAGTCCTTGAGATTCTTCAAGTGGCTCCAGAGCTCCATACATTATTGTTATTTTCTTTATCACTTACTTGTTTCTAGTGTTGTTGCTTCTTACTTTCACGTACTTGACAATATAGATTTTGGTGTTCATCATACTTAAGAAATTGGGAGTTCATTGCACAGCAATCAGCCAATTGATGCTAGATTCATTTATGATTTAATTCAAGCACAAAAACCTTGAGTTCAATCTGAGGGGAAATGTTGTGATCAACAAAAATTATGGCTTGCCCGTAATACACAACAGCACGGGGAACATTGAATTGTTACTTCTAAACTCTATGAAAGTGTCAATTTTGCTCCATCATAATGGACATTTTTTCAACTAATTTCGAACTTCATCCATAAATGTAGAGCTTGGATTCCAAATCCTATCTACAAGGCACTATAAACTAGGTTCCTTAGAATCAGCCTTAACCTCCTATCATACAGCCTTCCGCTTTGACATGAAATTTATTTACTGTTAATTCTCCAGGTTAAACTACTGATATTATTCGAATTAAAAGCTTAGCCCTCATTTTGAAAAGAAAAATTAATGCTTTTAATTCTAAAAGAAGACTTATTGTTTAAAGTAGCAAGTTATCTCATTGATTCTCTCTTCTTGAATATATATATTGCTGAAAAGTAAAGAGAATCTGAACAGATACAATGCAATAAGTGCACCCACTCAAGCAAATAAAACACCTTACCAATTGCACTTTCTCAGGTTTGTTGATGTGAGAACCACGACCTCCAGCTTTAATACTGCCTCTCCCATCTGAAACAGAGGCTGCTGAGAACAAACTTTCAAGTTCCGATATATCAATCTCAGGAGCCCTGCTATCATCATTCATCAGGTGAGATCACTAATGCAAGCAGGATACATGCTATAACATATGGAAAGCAGGAAACATAAAATGAGTAATTGAATTGCTAGAGAATTTCAAAGTTCATTCTGTTAGTTCCAAGTAAAATTTGTCAAAGTTATTCTGTATAAAGGATATAAGTGCATCTAAATGAGCTATCAAGCAGGTAATGTAATGTTGAACTTTAAACATAAGCACAAACCTTGATTGGTTTTCCTGTTTTTGCGAGTCAGCCCACAAACTCCCTTGCATTGCTCGAGTAACTTTCACCCAATGCAGGGGCTTTAGAGAAGTTTTCTTTGGGGCATTACCAGACCCACCAGCACTTCGACCTCTTCCATGGCTACTTGCCCCTAAAGAAGCTTTTCCTCTTCCTGCAGATGGAGGTGGAGGTGGTGGCACGTTAGAGCCCTTTCCTCCAGGAGGTGGAGGTGGACCTGGGACTGAGGCACGACCAGGTGGTGGTGGGGGAGCTGCAGGAGGCTTGGGTGCTGGTGGCGGGGGTGGTGCTGCAGAAGTGGGATGTGGAGGTCCTGGTGGAGGAGGAGGTGGCCTTGGGGCATTAGTAGGGTTGTGACCAAAAGGAGGAGGAGGAGGAGGAGGTGGTGGCCTTGGGGCATTAACAGGGTTGCGACCAAAAGGAGGAGGAGGAGGAGGTGGGGGTGGTGCCCCACCAATAGAGCTAGCAGTAGATTTTGAACTTGAAGACAGTGTTAAAGGAGGAGGTGGTGGTGGTGGTGGTGTTTTAAGATTATTAATTGTACTAATTGAGGATGGAGGTGGTGGTGGTGGTGTTTTAAGATTATTAGTTGTACTAATTGAGGATGGAGGTGGAGGTGGAGGTGGAGGAGGTGGAGGCGGTGGAGGAGGTGGCACTGTCAGTAGCTGTGGCACAGAGGATTGTCTATTTTTAGAAGAAATAAGAGGTGGTGGGCCTTTAGAAGAACTCAAGGGGGGAGGTGGAGGAGGTGGTGGTGGTGGTGGGCCTCTGCTGGTGGGAGGAGGTGGTGGTGTACAAGAATCATTACTGGAGAAGTAAGGAGGAGGAGGAGGAGGAGGTGGTGATGGTTGCAGACATGTATTATGTGAGGGAGGTGGTAAAAAAGGATCTTTATTGAAGAAGTTGGGAGGGGGGGGTGGACAAGGAGGTGGTGGAATATCTTTCCTACTTGTGGGAACTGAAGCTGTTGATAAATTTACACTTGAGACATTGGGAAAGGGAGGAGGTGGTGGAGGTCTGCTAATGCTAGTGTCAGTAAGGGGATGTGGAGGAGGTGGTGGTGGTGGTGGTGGAGGTCTGCTAATGCTAGTGTCAGTAAGGGGATGTGGAGGAGGTGGTGGTGGTGGTGGTGGAGATTTACTATTGATAGTAGTAGTAGGGGGATGTGGAGGAGGTGATGGTGATAGAGAGGGAGGAGGGTATGGGGCTGGTGGAGCAGCCACTGACTGAGGACTTTGGTTATTAGTAGGTGGAGGAGGCGGTGGTGGTGGTGTGCGAGCAAAAGGAGGTGGTGGAGGGGGTTGAGGGGGACATGGAGAAGTTGGAGTTCCTACACCTGCAACTGATAATTGTTGATGAAGAGAGGATGGTACACCCATGACTGAAACTTGAGGTGGAGGGTCTGTAGTTAGATCCAAATCCTGTTGATCATTACTTTCAACAGATAAGGGAACTGGATCAACGGTATCTGGCATCAATGGTTTCGTTCCTTCAGCTGAAGACTTGGAAACATAATCAAATGCTTCATCGGAACTATCAGCAGTGCTAGATGCATTATTTTCATCTTCAGAATCAATAGGTGATGCATACGAACTCACTTGATTTTGCATTCTTGAAAATTCTCTGGCATCACTAATGACTGAAAGCTGTTTAAGCAACCATAATGCAGCATCGTCACTGCTATCAACCCACTCAACACCACTAAATAGCTCTTGAACTCTTGAAAAGGCTTCAATCGGCAATCCACCTTTTTCCTCGCCGTTTAAAATTGTAGTTGGGGCTTTCGGAGAGGAGATGCTCTCAACCTCCCCAAACAGAACCTGTACTTAGACATGTAATATAATCAAATGGAATGCCAAATTGAGAAAGAAAAGAAACAGTTTGTTTGAGAATTAATTTACCTCTGCACGAAAGCCTTTTGGGAACCGATCTTTAGAATCCCAAAGGATGTCCAAATTGTCAGAATTGAGCATCAATATATTGGACCGAATAAAAGCTGTATTAAACATTACACGAAACATCATAACTTCCCTTTCAGAATCCAAGTCCAAATGCAGACACTCCAAGACAACATCTCCTTGCACCAAACATTGAATGTCAATCTTAATCACATCACAGTCCGCCTACGAAGAAAGAACAGTCAATTTCACATAGCCTCGGGAAAGAGAAATTGAATATAAAGTAATATGAAATAGCATAGAACAGCAAGCCTCTCACCTGGCAGTAGTGCCGAAGGGCAGCTTTCTTCTTCTTAGACAAAGAGAATAGCATCTGCGTAGAAAGTCCACCCTTTGTGTGTAAGTTCCTACCAAAAATACGAATGATTGGCCTGCACCCATTTCCAGCATCAAAACTGGGGATGGCACGAAAAATGACACAATCCAAAGAAAGAGCTCGTTCAGGAGGCGGCCACTCAGGTGCTATATTTCTCCTTGCTACATACTGAAGATAACGAAGTTGAGATGGAAAGGGATTGAGTGGCGACAAGAGCTGCAGGAACCCTTTAGGAGCCTCTTTATGAACAATCTCAAGAGTCCTCTTCTCACCACTATGCAACTTCCTAAAAATCAAGAAACTGGCCAAAAGAAATGCCAACAATGGCCAACTCCCTCTCTCACAGTGAAAAAGGATAACATTCTGATGGTTCCCAAGCGAAAGCCAACTCTCACAAACACGAAGAAAATGCTGAATCAAAGACAATGGCAGCAATGGACAGCCCTCATACTGCCGCGGATAATCCATTACAGTAACATCATACTGACAAAGAATTTCTGCAAGCTGACTCCGTTTCTCACCTTCCCGAAAATTAAAGGCCAGAAACGAGGAGTCCGGAAATTCCTCATATAATTCAGTTATTATTTCGCGTAGGTAAATTTGGTACATTCCATCCGGTAATACATCAGTGGAAAAACAAGAATCAAACACTGCAAAACACACATAATCAACAAAAACACCCAGAATTAACACACAGAATGCCACACATTGCGAAAATTAAATGAATCGAGGATTAATTACCGTAAACTCTATCAACAAATTCGAGTAAGCCGTCAGGGGGTCTTCGGTAAAAGAATCTACTAAGGAGGGACATTTCTGCCAAAATAAATTTACATGTGTTTGTTTGTTTGTTCTAACCTGAAGAAGGAAGAAAAAAAAACTCAGAACTTTTTTGATTAAGCTACAAAGAAAAATAAATTAATTGAAATGAAAAGATGAAATTGAAATTTGAACAATTTCAGACTTGGTTAAACTTTCTTAGCTGCCAAACAGAAAGAGGAGTGAAGTGAGAAAGAAAACAACCTGAAGGAGATGAAAATTGCGTATTTCCTTTTTGATTTGAGTGTTGTGCTGCTTTACCTTTTTCCGTTTTTTCAGTTTTTTGAATTTTCAATTTGGGAACGGGAAGGCAAGGAGGCAGGACTGGAGAAATTGTCTTTTACTCTCCTCTCGGTTGCTTGTTTTTTGAAAATCAAATAATTATGGAACCCAGATACGTGTCCTGGCCCATTTCTTGCTAAGAAGCCCATTGCAAGGTGGCCTTTATTTGAAAAGACGATAAAAGGCCCCAGTTTTAGGATCGAATTGGTGAGGTTGGATATAGAAGTGCCTTTGAGAGGTTATTTATGTCTTTTACTTGTCGAGCAATAATTGAGTATTTCCTATCCCAAGCCTCATCAAGTATTGCTTGCTTGTTTACTATCGTAGCATAAGGTATTATGCAAAAATAAAAACATTTTAAGAATATATTAGATTTTTTGTTTTTAATTTTCATATTAAAAAAAATTAATTTAATATCTTTTAAAATAAATATTCTTTTAAAATATATACAAACACAATTGGAATCCCGATATCAAACAATCACTTGGAGTTTGTTTGGTATTTGTATTGATAGTATATTTTAAAAGTTTTTTATTTAAAAACATATTTTAATAATATTTTTTAAAAAAATATTTTTAATATTTGTACATCAAAATTATTTAAAAATAATTTGAAATGAGAAAAAAAATAAAATGTTTTTATTAAATGCTTTCAAAACACAAACAAACGCTCTTAATATTAGCTTTATAGTGAAGTTCAAACAACATCAATTTGATAAAAAAAAAAAAAAGAGAGGAAAAAACAGCTTTATATTTTCAAGTTTTCAAGGTTGAATTTATTGACTGTTTGATAGTGTAGTTTGATAGTGTAGTTGAAATTGTTTTTGAAAATATTTTTTTTTGTTTAAAAATACATCAAAATAATATATTTTTAAAAAAAATAATTTTTGATATTATATTAAAATAATCTAAAAACACTAAAAAAAACTTAATTTAAAATAAAAAATAAAAATATATATTTATATTTTTAAAAAAATATTTTTGAAACACAATGTAAAACAACTCCTAATTTTATGCCTTTCAAGATGTTCCGTTTCAATTTTATTGTCAAACCAAATACTAGATAGTGTTTGAATAACTAATCAGAATAAGAAAAAATAAGGACAGTTGAGATGAAAAAAAAAATTTATCCAAAATTATTATTTTTAAAAAGCAAAAACAGATTTATTCAGTATTTATGTTTATATCTTTCTAGAAAGATATATTTCATTTTTTTCTATGCACATCACTATGGATGGATCGTATATGTACGGATTTTTTATTAAAAAAATTTGCTATTTGATGCTTGCTGGGGTGTGCCGGGGAGTGTTGCTGTTGGGGGTTGCGGCTGGGTGGACGATCATGAAACGTGAAAAGCTTGATTAAAGAATATTGGTAATTTTGATTTTTAAATTGATTTTTATTTATAAATATATTAAAATAATATTTTTTATTTTTTAAATGTTATTTTTGACATTAACTTTTAAAATAATCTAAAAATATCAAAAACAATTAATTTAAAATAAAAAATAAAAGTAAAAAAAAATCTTTTTTTTTCAAAACTACGTTTAAAATAAAATGCTAAACATTTTGATATTATGTTTCAAAAATATTTTTAAAAAAATTTAGTTTTTATTTTTTTAATTTAAATTAATAAATTTAGTATTTTTAGATTATTTTGACATGTTAATGTCAAAAATAATTTTAAAAAATAAAATTATATTATTTTAATATATTTATAAATAAAAAACAACCTCAAATAAACTATACTCTCAAATAATATCTTAGTTGCTATCTTGATCTTAATGATGCTGTCAGTCACCGCCGATAAGTAGTTATCTATCCTTTCATTATCTCTTCATCGACATTTTACTATTACAACCAAAATTTATAAAATGGGTTGGGTGATAGATATAGGTGGAAGAAATTGAAATAAAATTTATAAAATGGGAAAACAAAATTGAAGAACAATGTGAATGGACAAGCCCTAATTAAAAACCAGAATTGAAAGAATAATGTGAATTGATAAACCCTAACTAATTCTTTAGGCAACTTCGAGAGAGCCGAGGGCTCTTGGATGAATGTGATTTGCTTCAAAGCAATTTCCTACTCACTGCAATCCTTCCTCCCATTTTTAATGAAACTCGGTTTCATTGGTTTCTTATGGCAGTCCAGAAAGGATCAGGCAATGTTAAGACATTAACTAGAAAGCATCCCAGCATAGTTCCAAACCAGTTTTAATGAAAGCACACGCTAAACAAAACTAATTCAAGGGGCAGAATTCAGAGAAAAGTTTTCAATACAACAAATTATTAACCTGTGTTCCAACTATTTCAAACACAAGGAAACATGGAGCATAAATATATGGCCAATTCACTAGGCAGAAGCAGCAGCTTCTTCCAGCAACTGCTTAACCTTGGTGATATAGTCACTCATTGCTTCGTCCTTGGATTTCCCTGAAAGAAAAGAAAAAAGGAATCAGTTGTATCCAAGAGTTTGAAAAGATATCTAGCAATGGCATCCCCATTAGCAAATACAACTTGAGCAAGAAAATAAACCAATTTCCTGCAACCATGGATTTCAAAACCAGTACCTTCAACAGCCTTCCATGCATCCCACTTTGCCCTGTCCCTCATGTTGAAAATTCCAGGGCGGCCTGCAAATTGCCATTAACAGTATGAGTCAATGAATAGACAGTCGGGAGAGAAAGATGTTGACTTCAACAAAGCTGCACTTTTGATCAAGAAATTCACAAGGGAAAACCATTTGATCATGGGAGCAAAGCACTCACTGGTGTTCACTGGTCCAACAGTGGCTTGCTTGAACAGCCCGTAAAGAATAAGCTTGTTCTCATTTGTTGTGTTTTCTGGCAGTGTCTTAGCTTTCTCAGCGTGCTCCTCAAATTCCTCCTGCAGAGACCAAACCCAATTTGTGACGACAATAAAAAACTTAAAACGTCAAGCATGCCAAATAACTTAACCCCACTAGCTGGAGCAAAGTTCCTTGTATTTCACATCTATCTGAAAATAAATTGTATAGATCTCGTGTCTTGGAAAACTAGAGAAGGAAATGCATCATATAAAGAGAGAATTGATTGCCTAGATATGTGTAGCCCTGATCTCAGATTTGGCTAAAAAATAAAAAAGTTGACAAATAGATGCCCTGATCTAACAAGCAAAACCACAAGATTGAAAATTTGATATATCCAGGCATAGATCTTCAACAAAACTAAATAAAAAACAATCAAGAAGAAGAAACAGATCTGAAAACCAGAGAATCTAGATTCATATTAAAACAGAGCAGCCAATTTTTTTCATGAACTTACACTGGGATACACTAATAACCATGAAAAATAACACTGCCCATTCGTATAAAAATCCAAGAGGACCAGACATTACCTAATTCTAATGCATAATCCAAACTGAAATGAGCAATCAAACAGTCAAATCCCATGCCAGATCCAATCAATAAAGGTTGATTTTCAATAACCATTCAAGACATGAGATCAATTTACATGATGGATAAATTAAATAGGATTACAGTACCTGTAAACCCATTGCGCTTCTTGAAGTGGAGGAGGAGGAGGAGGAGGAGGCGTGTTTTATAGCGTAGGAGTGGTTTCAGAGTTCATCACTTCGTTGATTGAGGAGCATATTCGTTGAACGTTTGTACGAAGTTTCTACGCGTGGCTTGTTTGGGTTGGTTAGCGTGACTGTTGTGGGCCAGGGCGTTACAACCAAAGATGGACGAAGCCTGTCGAGTTTTGTAACTGCCACCACACACGCTCACCCACCTTCATCTTCTCGAGAAGATCATTAAATTTCTTGTTGCCAAGAAATAATGATGCAATGAAAATAATAATAAAAAAAATGTAGCTGCATGGAGCTGTTAGTAAAAAAGAAATAAAAATCTAGCTTGTTGGAACTGAAGCTATGCCGTGTTTTTCAATAATTTTTATTTTTATTTTATTTTTAAATTATTTTACTATATAAATTTTAAAGAAAAATATATTATTGTAATTTATTTTCAATTAAAAAAATAAAAAAATAATCACTACAACAATAAATATTTCTATAAAATTAGGGATAATTTTATGTTGACCATTTCAGACTCCCCAAAACCTCACCAAAAATATGAGAAATAGGGAGAGACCCTTTCTTATTTTTTTTTTTTTTTCAATTCGGTGGATAATGTCTTTGTCCTCTGGAATCTGGACAGTGTATCTCTCTAGATTTGCAGTCATCATTAGTTGATTGCTATCTTGACTTTGACTTTGTCATGTTAAAGTGTAAACTGCTTCAACTTCTTCAAGTAGTTTCTCCGTAAATATGATTTTATACCCCCACACAAAAAAACAACACATAAAAAAATATAATCATTAATATGTTTTTTTGGAAGAAGTTTTTTTTTTTAAATTCTATTAGAATTGATTTGATATGATCTGGTTGACTTGATGTGTTCAAAATAAACTTGAACGATTGAAAAAATATATATAATTTTACTATCAAGAAATAAAAAAAAATGAGTTGAGTGTCAAAAAAAATATTGTGGTAGAGATTATGATGGAACAACTTGCATAAAAGTGATCGAGATGCACAGTGAAGTGACTCGTGCACTAAAAAATAATGTTTAACTAAAAACTAAACTCAATGACAAATTCTTTCCAACTCGAAAAAACTAGTGCATAAACTTTTTAGGAGAATAAGTATTTTTTTTATTCTTTACCGCGATGCTTTTTTAGTTTTTTATATTTGAAGGAAATACTTTTCTAGTTTATTTTGTATATTCAATATTATTAGGGTTAATATTTATTTATATTTTTATATAAAAGGGTTGCAATAACCTTTTGATTAGTAGAGACCTATATGGATAAAATTTAAATATCATGGTAATCTTCCCACACATATAATGTTTTTGGTATTTGTGAGTTTTGACTTTTGACAAACTTTTTAACGTTATCTCTCGCTACATGCATATACATCAATCAACTACTAAAAATTATTAAATTTTGATACCAATTGACGCATACAAAAATAATACAAGAAAGACAAACAACACAATAAACACGTGATTTTGCTAAATAAAGTCACCAAGCAAAAACTATAATTTAAATTTTCATTACTGAATAACTTATTATTAAGAAGTCTCCCAAAACAAATAATTATAAAGCTACTTTAAGGATTCTCAAATAAAAAAAAATAGAATTATCAATTACAATATTTGATTTTCAAAACTAAATAGGTAAAAATAAAAACACCATTAAAAACAGTGTTATATTCCAGTTTTGTTTTCTCGTGACCCAAGTCTTCAATTTTTTTAGGTTAATGCTCAGTCGAGTTTTAAAATCATAAGAATATTAATTTTTATCCTCGCATTTATTCTGGTCAATAATTAACTCCATTTATGATCTAAATCTTGTCTTAGATTAATTACTATATCATATTTTAAACACAATAATAATAATAATTATATTTATCTCATCTTGACCCACTAAAAATATTATATTGATGAATTTGATCTCTAGTCGACTCACGAGGCAAATCACTAATAATGGAGATTTAAGTTCAAAAAAATTAGAGAAATAGTTGACCCAACTTGACAAAAACAAAACTTGAGTGGATCCTAAACCAGTTAAAATCTAATTGATTTTTTTTGTTGTATGTGTTTTTTTAAGATGATTTTATTTGAAGGGTAGTATAGTCATTTGATAAATCATAACTTTTTGCATATAAATAAACAAATTTATCCTACCTACCCCTTTTAACAGGATAAAATATCCTTTAGTGGCAGAACAAGAACACTATATTCTGCTTCATTGCATGTGAAGTACACTTCTGCACATGGAATCCATAAAAGATGTAAATTTAGGAGTGCTTGTTTCGTCATCAGTGTCATAGTGGCCTGTATTCGAGCCTGTTTTTAATGGAAATATGTTCCTATTATTTTTAAAAATATATTAAAATATTATTTTTTTAAAATAAATTATATTAGATATTAAAATAATCTAAAATTATTAATTTAAAATAAGTATTTTTTTTTAAATACTTTTAAAACATGGTGCATTCTAACTCCTCTCTTTCCTCAAAAGAATCTAATCACTTGTCTCATTTGGCACCGAATTCCATTACAATATTTGTTCTTCTTTTGATGCTGATGTTACCAAGCATTTTTTTTAGATGCTGTTTTTGAATGTTTTTATATATTTATGTTAAAATAAAAAAAATTTAAATAATTTTTTTAATATATTTAAAAAAATACTAAAAACAACAAGAAATACGAAAACATTATTTATCCGTTAAGAGTTCTTGCTACTTATTAACAATCACGTATAGTTTCCCTTTTTTAGAATATAATATCAAATAAGCATCCTGAAAATATCATTCATGTTAGATTTGAAAAAATAAAAATGATTTTAAAACTATATTGCCGGATGCCAATTATGGATTTTCACTTTATTTATGAAACTGATTTTGAGACATATATATAAAACTTCACTTATTTCAAAAATAAAAATAAATATTACAATCACTGATTCACTGCTCTATTTTTTTTTTTTTTTAAATCCGCAAGAATGAAATGAAAAGAAAAATATATTTTGACCTCTTGTTTTGCCACAAAGAAGGAATACACAAGGAAAAGACGCACCCTATCTCCAAAAGAAAACGCTGCTGAAAAGTGATTATCAATGCATTTTTGAGTCTTACAGAGCTTCTCTACCCAATTTCATCCGCGATGTCTTTTCTTCATGGTATGTTTTTATACCCCCCTTCTCCATACTCTCCCTCTACCGCTCTCCTTACGACTGTCCTCCTTTTGTTTCTCGTTAGTCCTTTTATTTAGTATTATCTACTTGAAAAGGTCGAGCTTCTTTTTCTGTTATGTTTGGTTTTATGGATTTGATTGGGTATATTTCATGCCAGGAAACCCTTTTTCGTGTTTTCTTGAACGATGCTCATTTCGTTGCTCAGTTTTGAAACTTTGTGCTTATCTTTTGTCATTATTTAGCTGCGATGATTAGCCAGTTTCGTCTTGCGTTGATTAACTACTTGATAAATCGTAAAGATCCCAACTTTTTTCTTAATGAAGTTAGAACCCTATGTTAAGTGCAGAAATTGAGGAACACAGCAAATAAGCAACAACCTTCTATTGCAATGGGAGAATACGATGGTGTTGCATATGTGGATATGAATGAAGCACCCTCTTCACCTAAATTAGACAACTTCAAGAAAGTTTCAGTTCTGCACCTCATTTTTCTCATCTTCTATGAGGTTTCCGGCGGCCCTTTTGGAATGGAGGATAGTGTTCAGGCAGCTGGTCCGCTCCTTGCACTTCTTGGGTTCTTGGTATTTCCATTAATATGGAGTGTTCCCGAGGCATTGATTACAGCCGAGATGGGTACCATGTTCCCCGAAAATGGAGGTTATGTTGTTTGGGTTTCAACTGCATTGGGTCCTTACTGGGGTTTCCAGCAAGGATGGATGAAGTGGCTTAGCGGGGTGATTGATAATGCTCTGTACCCAGTTCTTTTTCTTGACTATTTGAAGTCGGGAATCCCAGGTTTGGCTGGTGGTTTACCAAGAGCTGCAGCTGCTCTGGCTTTGACATTCCTCCTCACTTACATGAATTACAAGGGTTTAGTTATTGTGGGACGGGTTGCAGTTCTTCTGGGGATCTTTTCAATCCTTCCTTTTGTCGTTATGGGGTTAGTGGCAATTCCAAAGTTGGAGCCTGCAAGATGGTTTGTGATGAATTTGCATGACGTGGATTGGAGTTTGTATTTGAACACTCTGTTTTGGAATTTAAACTATTGGGACTCAGTAAGTACTCTTGCTGGAGAGGTGGATAACCCGAAGAAAAACCTACCTAAAGCACTCTTTTATGCTATGATCTTGGTTGTTCTTAGTTATTTCCTCCCTCTTTTGGCTGCCACTGGCGCTATCCCACTCAACCGTGATTTGTGGACTGACGGGTATTTCTCAGATATTGCTAAAATTCTTGGTGGTGTGTGGTTGAGATGGTGGATCCAAGGGGCTGCAGCAATGTCAAATATGGGAATGTTTGTGGCTGAAATGAGCAGTGACTCATTCCAGCTTTTGGGGATGGCAGAGCGAGGAATGCTTCCAGAGTTCTTTGCCAAGCGGTCTCGGCATGGCACGCCTTTGATTGGGATTTTATTTTCTGCATCTGGTGTTATTTTGTTATCATGGCTAAGCTTTCAGGAGATCATAGCTGTAGAGAATTTTCTTTACTGCTTTGGAATGATATTGGAATTTATAGCATTTGTATTGCTAAGGATAAAATGTCCTGTTGCTTCACGGCCTTACAAGATTCCCGTGGGAACAGTTGGAGCCATTCTTATGTGTATTCCTCCAACCATACTGATTTGTGTTGTTCTAGCTCTTTCAACAGTCAAAGTGATGATTGTGAGCCTGTTTGCAGTGGCAGTTGGCCTTGTGATGCAACCCTGTCTCAAATATGCTGAGAAAAAGAGGTGGATGAAGTTTTCTGCCAGCGATGAACTCCCGGACCTTCATGAAGGTAATCATGAGAGAGTTGATTTCTCAGAAGACTAGTCAATAATTTTTGACACGATCGCACGATGTTTGGTGCGGTGCTCACATGCCGACACAAAACCGTCATGCTGTAGTGTTGAGCTCATAAAGATAGTCATCAGACAAGCAGGTGGTAGCTTGTGTCTTTTAAGTGCATTAGCTTTTTTAAAATGCTTAGGAATATATGCCTCTATACCTGTTTATCATCCTTGTGTTAAAGCATGGAAGATGAGAATGATGGTTGAAAAATGTAAGAAGCAAAGTTGGGGGAAGAAATGGTGCAAATCATGCTTTTCAGCATGTTGTAAATCTATCTTGGAAAATAAGCAATAGAGTTTGAATTTGTTTAACAGCATCAGTTTGATTTAGGACTTTTGATAATGATTGAATGGTTGGCAATCAACTTTATTGTGCTTGTTTTTGTGTTCACAAAACATTTTTGTATTTTTTATTTTTATAAATTTGTATTGTTTTGATATGTTATGTTAAAAATAAAAAAGATATTATTTTAATTTATTTCCAAACAAAAACATTTTAAAACACAATTGTCACCACAAATTCAAGCATCCTTGTCCAGGTTTACATATAAATTCTCAAGTGGCGTAGAGTCCCCTCTGTTTCTTTGCAAAAGTCCATCTCTTCCCCATAATAAGGCAATACAGTAAGTTTTTTTGACAAGATATGCTGGAAATTCTCATGCACAGGATTTAGAGTGCAGTTAATTTTTCTTTTTAAAATGTTTTCCCTGCTATTAGACGGTACACAGGTCCTGCGTCCTCAAGAGATCAGGAATGCTCAAACATGGAAGTGGCCTTGCCTAATCAGGGAAAAATAGAAAAATATTATCAGACTGTGAACATGGCAGCGGATTATAGGCCCTTTGATACTGCTAATATGATTGAAAACGTTGCCCGCAGGGTGAAACTGGGTCGAGTGTGCCCGGCGCCACTCCTGCCGGGATGTCTGTAAAATCAATATGATATCACTGAAAGTGACGTCATCATACCGTTTTCAGGTATATTAGACCGTGTCCTTTTACCTGCACCTGAAACAAGCTTAAATTTGCATTTCATGGTTTTCTATGTCATCTTCCCCCTTTCATTTTCATCCCTTTTGGCCATGGAGCAACATCATCTTGGCAGAAACAGGATAGGAAGTGAATTTTTTTTTACTATTTTGATTCACATTACATAACTTGAATTACGAGTTTAATCAGTTTATTTAAAAAACTAGAACACGCAAGCCTGATCTTTTTTTGTTTAGGTTAAGTGCGTTGACTGTTTTTTTCTTTTAGACTTAACTAATGGACTTGAGCTTTTTTATTTTAGGTTAAGCGTGCCTGGAACATCCCTTAAAGCATTTGATTATGTTAGCCCATCCTTTATACCTTTGGCCACCATTACTCCACCACCACCACCAATAAAAACTGATTTTGTTGATGACTATTTCAAAAGCTTCCACCTGGATATAGGTTTTGCCCTTTTGATGGTGAACTGGTGGTGCATTACTTGGCGAATAAGGTCAATGGGCTACCTTTGCCGTGGAACAAGATTGCCGATGTTACACTCTATGAACACAATCCTGAGTATCTTGCAGGTTCTTTTATAGGAAACCCTTTCCTTTTCTCTTGATCATGCACGTTATTACTAGTTTGAATAAATTGAAAGTGTTCTGTGGTAATCTTGCATGTTTGTAATAATGTTTTGATTATCTATATATCTCTGTTCCATTGGCTCTATATAATAATTTCTTGCACTTGTCTGTTCCATTGGCTTTAATTTTATTCCTGGGATATTATATATATGATGATGAAAAGTTTACTGCATTGTTTAATTCATCACTCCGATCCCTCGAAGAAAAAGCTTTGAATAAACTTTTCTGTTTATATTAGTACTATGGAAGATATATTGTTAGAGAATAATATAAATCATATTAAGGGGCCTCACTTATATGCTTAAGCTTTTAGGTGAGATGGTTCCTTAACATGGTATCAGAGCCTTGTTGACCCAGCGGTCACAAGTTCGAATCTCACCACCCCCATTCTATTTGATAAAAACCAAGCACAAGGTGATGTGGGTCTGTGCAAGTTTCAAGCCCAAAGGGCTTTCACTTGAGGGGGTGTGTTAGAGAATAATATAAATCATATTAAGGGGCCTCACTTATATGCTTAAGCTTTTAGGTGAGATGGTTCCTTAACATATATGAGCGCCATGGAGACGAGGAAATGTACCTTTTCACACCAAGGAATAGAAAGTACAGGAATGGAAGTAGACCTAGTCGAGCTGCTGACGGTGGATACTGGAAAGCCACTGGAAAAGATAAGCCAGTCAAATACAGGGGCACTCTTGTTGGATATAGGAAGACACTGGATTTCTATACTGGAAAGGCTCCACAGGGTGAAAAAACCAACTGGAAAATGCATGAGTTTACAGTGAATGATCCAGCTCCTAATCATCAAGTCAGAAATACTAGAGATTACATGAGGGTACTTGGATATGCATTCCTCCATTTGTTGCTGACACAGTATTTTGTTTAAATTTCTGTTTACTTGATTGAAGTACTGTTTTCCGATCCTTTTTGTTTGTTTTTGGTGGTGAAGCTGGATGACTGGGTTTTATGCAAGATTTACAAGAAAATAAAGAAGCCTAATGATGTCAGAAATAGACAAAGAGACGAGGAAAGTTCAGCACTTACTGCAATAGACGATTTTGTTCCGTAAATCATCATGGTGAAGATAGGACTGATCTGCCTGTTATGGATTCTGGCCATGCTAGGGAGATAGACAATGTTGGTGCCGATGACTATAGCCAACAAGAGATTGCTTCAAGTGAATTCCCTGCTGATTTTAACCTCCATGCTGCTTCATATTGCAGCATGTTTCCCAGTTTGGCCGAGACTTGTGGAGATCCTGCCTCAGTATTTTCCAATTCTGACAACTTGTCAGCCCAAGATGAGCTTTTTTGAATCCTGCATGCATACTTTCATTGGAACATCGATGATCCATTTTTTGACCTCCATACTTGTGAAATATAACAGTGGGATATAATGAATAACACTCAAAATGTATATTGAAGAAGAAATGGCTATATATAGCCTACAGAAACTCAACACACAAAACGTGTGTTAATAATGCAGCTACTAACAAATTCAGTTAGTAATAACAATTACTAACTGAGTCTGCTATTTAACAAGTAAAATGCAAATGCAAACAGAGCATCACAATGTAACGAAAGGCTGGACAATTAGACACTACTGGACTGGACACTTAGACACTACTGGACCCTTACTGGACCACATTACTGGACCCTTAAGAATGCTAAGAAGAATGCAGATATACTGCAAGCCCATTTACAATACTATCGTGCCGATTAACATTCCAGGAAATCTTGTTCCTGTCCCCGACAACCTAGCAAATCCTGCTTCTCCTTGCAACCTCACCACAGCTAATCATGTTCCTTCTTCGCACTATCTTCCTTCGGCAGATCGTGCTCCTTCTGGCCACCAAGTCCTGCAACCAGCCAGTCAATCAGCAGCAGATGTTGTGCCAAAAAACAGCCTGCCCTAATGAATAGATCGGGATTGAGAGATTGATTCGAATAGAGTTCTAGAATGGTTGCCATCCGCCTTCTGTTGTAGCTAACGCGCGTGTATGATTAATTACGTGAAAAGAACTAAAAGGTCTGCTGTTTGCATTGCAGCTCCCATGGTGTACTCTTCACTGTAACATTGAAATGTTTCTTCTTCTTCTTCTTCTTCTTGATCCTTTTAGCAATTTTTATTTTAGCCACTGATATTTTTTAGATGTTGATTTCAAGATATTTATATTTATTTTAATCCCATCACTTCCACGTAGTTATGTTCATGTAATTTAAAGCTTGATAATTCATTTTAATTCGTGCGATACATTGTATTTTCAATGTTGAAGAGGTAACTCCCTTTTCTTTTTGTATTGTTCACGAGGCACGTAAGACTATACTTTTCTGCCTTCAATCGATGCACGCAATTCAAGAACATGCTTTCATTAAAATAAAAAAGAGATGCATTAATAAGAAATTGTTGTTTAGATTAAAGTGATATATTTTCAACAAAAAACATATTCTTATTAATATTTATATATTTTTAAAAAACTATTGTATGTTTTTATATAATTTTAACTTAAATTTGTTCATATATATAAGAATAAAAATGATTGACTAGTTATTTTTTGATTTCTCATTCCATTGGAGATGAAACCCCGAAATGAGACATTCTAAAGCTTTAGTTCATCATCTTCAGACTGATACCAGCAGGAAGAGAAGCCCACCCAGTATAGGCTGCATGGTGTAATTATGCGGCCATGCTCAACGCGAGAAGTGTTCATGATTGTTAAGAGACAGGTTTCCCAGTAAGGGATTCACCCGGCTTATGCTACTTTGGAGGGAAGCTCAACAATGGAAGAATCAAAACACAAAGGAGCGCCATCAGAAGTGCAGAAAATCAGTATGAAGAAAACCCTAATGCATCATATGAGCTACTGAGCAAGAACATTAGCAATGGAAGCATAACTTCTGTAATTTAGTGACCGGGGAAGTGGAGGAGCGAAGCGTACGAGTCCGGAGGCTCGACAGCTATCCTTTTGTTTGCTCGCCTCTTCTTCAGAAGAAAACCTTAAAAACAGAGAGCAAAGCATTGAATTGAGACAGAGAAACTCAACTCACAGAATTGAGTGTGGTTAAAGAAGGTGAAAGGACTGAACAATTAATTGCTATATGCTGCAAGGACTAAGGAGTTAGTTTTAATAAATACAGGGACTAATAATAGAAAAGCTCTACCGATGCCCGAATACAGATTCTTCAGCCCAATTGAGAGCCCGACCCAACAAAAGCTTAGCTTACCAGTCAAGGGCTCAATATGTATTATGCACTATCTCGGCATTTTCTGAAGCAAGAATCAGAGTAAGAATGGGTAGAAGCAGAGGAGGAAGAGGAAGAGGGGGAGGAGGAGGAGGAGGAAGGGGAGGAGGAGGAGGAGACACGGAGCTTCACGATGCGGCGAGGTCCGGCGACATGAAAGCGGTGGAGTCAATTGTCAGCTCAAACCCTTTGGCTATTAACTCTAGAGATAAGCACTCTAGGACCCCGTATCCTCCTCCCTTTTCCTTGTTCGTGTTCTTAATTCTTTATTTAGTGTTTGTCATTATTTTTTCTTCTAGTATTTCGGGCTTAACATGACCCAGTTAATACCGTATATTCAAGATTTTGCTAGCTTTAGAGGACGTTTACTTTGATTAATTGGTTAAATAAAACACGGGTTTCTTTCATACTCATATTTCCTTGTATTGGACCTGCAAAACCAAAAAAGATTTGTGGGTTTTCGATATGTTCTGCTATGGATATTTTAATGCTAATCTGTCATGATGTTTTCAACTTCCATTTTCAATTAGTGAAAAAAATGGTAGATTATCATCCAAACATCTTCTTTCAGTAAGTGTCTCTGAACTAATTACATATCGAGAAGTATTTGCCTTCTGAATAGACAAGACAAGTTTTTTTGGTGTCTATTTGATGATGACTTGAAGGTAAAGCTCGCTACTTTGAGTTTTTCATGCCCTCTTAGAGAGAGAGATAATCTTGCTTGAAATAGAGCTGATTGTCCATTACTGAGACGAGAGATGTGAGCCAGTCAATCTCTTTTGTTTTCCAGCTATCCTCAGAATTCAGAAAGGACTCGATGAGTAAATGAAATTTTCTGTCTGGCTTTATCTCTATTTAGCTTGTTTGTTTTGCTTTCTACTAAAATTCCTAGGTAGATATCAGCATGAGGAATAAGTAGATACAAAGACTTTATAGACCAGAAAATACTGGAATGAAAGTAGATGGATTGACTGGAGTGAAGTCCAGTGTGTGCTCTACATCCATCTGCAGGCTTTTTTGCCTTATCTTGCATTATTGAAATTTATAGTTCAAGGAAAGGTGTCTTGAAATTAACAATTTGAGCTTTTACTGCAAATAAAGATGCTTGCTAATGTCCTATCTAATCGTGAACCATTTAAACTTGTTTCATGAAATGAAATAAGAAAATAATCATGGCAGGCATTGTTTGTGTAGTTTTCGTCTTTAGTTTCACATGCTCTTCATTTTCTTCATGAATATTCTGGCTCTGGTGTTTCATGCTTAAATTCTTCTAATCAGAACTCCAAAAGATACTGAAATTGCTGGGTTTTAGAAAACATTTCCTTGACACTGTACCCTCGTTTCATAGATTGCATTTAGCAGCATGGTCAGGGCAGGCAGAGGTGGTGAGTTATCTCTGCAAGCACAAGGCTGATGTCGGTGCTGCTGCCATGGATGACATGGGAGCAATTCACTTTGCTGCCCAAAAAGGTCATTTAGAAGTTGTCCGGACTCTGCTTTCATCTGGGGCCTCCATCAAAGCATTTACCAGAAAGGGCCTTACTCCACTTCACTATGCTGTTCAAGGTTCCCATCTGGAGCTAGTCAAGTATTTGGTAAGGAAAGGAGCCGGCCTTACAGTCAAGACAAAAGGAGGAATGACTGCTCTTGATCTGTCAACCAGTGAAGAAATCAACGTGTTTCTGGAAGAAAGCGAAAGGACAGCGAAGAACGGAACCCTGGACGGGAAAGACAAACCTGAAGCATCCGAACCGAAGACATCGTTACAGGATAAATCAGAGAATTCTGGTGGCGAAGCTAATGCTGTAGAGCATGAAGAACAGGAGGGTAGAAGTGTTAAGAGGAAGGGCGAAGAAGATGATAGCAAGGAAACTTCATCGGAACCAAAAAAAGCGAGAGTAGCACTTAATCATCTTCTGAGTGCAGATGACACTCAGGAAGAAAATCTGTAAGGATAGTATAGAAGATAGTGGGCTAACTAACCTCTTCAATCAACACTCCCGCATCAATGTTCTTGTCTTGACTCTTGAGAGTTTATCTTTGGTATGGTTTTTAACTCGACTGAATGTTATTTTCTTATATTATTATTGATTTTTTCTAATTTTATCCATTAAAATATTGAAAATTAAGTTTTATGATTTATTTTGTTTTGTTTTTTATTAGGTCATTCAAGTATTATATTTCAAGTTGTATTTTTTTAATTTTGTCTTTTAACATTTTATTGATTGGTTAAAAATTAAGTTTAATAAATTGTTTTATATGAGATTATTCAGGTCTCGTGACTAATTAAGTTATAATTATTTTAATTAAGCTATAAATTTGGCGGGGTAATTTAGGTTAACTCTCTATGTAATTTTTTAAATTGATGTTTTTTTCAATATTATTATTCAATATCAAGTTAATTGAGAATTATAATTCATAATTTTTTTTTGAATTTTTTTTTTGTATAAAATTAATGCCACAATCCGATGGTTCTAGGCTTAAAAAATATATATTTACAAAAAATTCAGGATTTGAAGGTTACTTATCTTGTTTGGTGTGGAATTTTATTGTAAACATAAATACAAAAATTTAATTAATATACATGCAAGCTAATACTCCAAATACAAAAATACGGGCAAAAATTCTTCTGATAATATAAGCAAAAGCATTGTTTGAACCTGAGCAAAAGCCTTTCTTTTGAACTTGGTTGTGACTTTGGGGCTGGATCTTGGAAATACTTTGTTTCAATGAATTAACTTGGATTGAAAATCTTATAATTTTAGGATATTTTAAGATTTTAAAGAGATAAGAAAATGTTTTCAGTGGAGAGTGTGTTTAAGATTATTTTTAAAAATATTTTTCATTTAAAAATATATTAAAAAAATTTCTTTATTTTTTTAAATTATTTTTGACATCAGTGCATCAAAATGACTTAAAAACATAAAAAAATTAATTTTAAATAAAAAAAAATCAATTTTTTTTAAAAACACTTTTGAAATGCAATACCAAACATTCAATTAGATGAAGAGAAACAAGAGAATAGTTCTATAATGTAATGGTAGAGAGGGCTTGAGATCTTCATAACGGGTCTCGAGTTTGAGTTAGGACATATATTTCTTGTGAGGGTCTAGGATAATCAGAGTTTTACTCGCTCACATGAACCCATAAAATATTTTTTGAGAGGTGTGGTTTTCTCGTATAAAAAAACAAGAGAATAATTATGTTTCTAGAAACTTAGTTTTTTTATTTTATTAATGTATAGAAGTATTTTCGCTCTCTCAAACTACGTACAAAAAATGATTATTAAGTGTTTAAAATGCGGGAGATTTATAATAATTTCTTAAAATAATTAGGAAAAAAAAGAAAGGGAGAGA
The DNA here is from genome assembly GCA_964035475.1 of Salix caprea. Classification (NCBI taxonomy): domain Eukaryota; kingdom Viridiplantae; phylum Streptophyta; class Magnoliopsida; order Malpighiales; family Salicaceae; genus Salix; species Salix caprea. The sequence goes on along the minus strand of OZ037759.1, from coordinate 6,815,261 downwards.
AAGTAAAACATGGAATTGAGTTTAATTTGATATAGTAATAGTTATTGCTTCTTAAAACATTTTGAAATATTTTTTTTTATATTAACACATTAAAAATGATTTAAAAATATAAAAAAATTAAATTAAGATAATAATAATAAAATAATTTTCTTTTTAAATCTTTCAAAATTCTTTTAGAATATGTTTGTTTTTTGTGTTTTAAAATTATTAATTATTTATTATTTCAAAGTAATATTTTTTGATATTTTTCAATTATTTTAAAGTATTAATATAAAAAAAATTATCTTAATATATTTTTAAATAAAAAATAATAATAAAAAGACTATTTAAAATAACAGCACAAAAAAACACAAATGCTCAGGGAAATACAGACAGAGGTCTCTCTAGTATCTACCCTTTGCCTAACTCTCCCGGTAATCCCTTCCTTACCCCCTCACAGTCTCACCCAAGACCAAAACTTGAGCCATGGATTTGCTCTCTCTCTCTTCCTCCACAGCAAACCCGCGCTTTTCCTCTGTAAAACCCACTCTCTCTCACCGCCACCACCTAAAACCACACACCTCACCTTTCCCCTTCCTTTTCAAACCCCTAGCACCGTCTTCTCCAAAAATTTCACCTCTCAAAACCTCCCTCAAATCCTCCCAAACCTTAACCCCATTTCCCCAACTGGCCTCCCCTCAAACACCGGCCACCTCCATGAGAGGGGCCGATACGGACGCAATGGGTCTCTTGCTGAGGGAAAGGATTGTGTTTCTAGGGAACAGTATAGATGATTTCATGGCTGATGCTATCATTAGCCAGTTGTTGCTTCTTGATGCCCAGGACCCTACTAAAGATATCCGTCTCTTCGTTAACTGTCCTGGTGGTTCTCTTAGGTAATCCTAAACAATATCCATTTTCATTTTTTTTTATTTTGAGCTCAAAGTTTGAATCTTTTTTTACTATTTTTTTTATAGGAAAGATGAATACTTAGATTTTTTTATCTTGTTTATTAAAGCACTGTGTGTTTGGTTCAAGTGATTGAATTGAAGTGGGATTAGGGAAATGAATGAGGTTTTAACCCTAGTCCAGGGGAAAAAATGGTATTGAAATTCTATGGAATGGTTATTTGTTGTAGAGTGCATCCAAGTGAGTCTATTTTATTTAATTAAACATACATTATTTATGATTCGAGGCTTCACATTTGCAAGAGAACTGATTATAGATTGATGGTTAGTTTCATCTTGATATTTGGGAACGGGAAAAATAAACAACATATAAAAGTGAACAAAAGCCATAAAGATGTTTGAGAAGTTTATGTTTGTAGATGATAGATCCACTTTGGTGATCTAGGGCAAAGAAAATCTAATTTTTTTTACCATTATTTTTTTCGCTTGCTGATCAGCTTTTAATGATATTATGCACAGTGCTACAATGGCTATTTATGACGTATTGCAGCTTGTGAGGGCTGATGTTTCCACAGTTGCCCTTGGCATTTCAGCCTCAACAGCTTCTATAATTCTTGGTGGTGGAACGAAAGGCAAGCGTTTTGCAATGCCCAACACACGGATAATGATTCATCAACCCCTTGGAGGAGCTAGTGGGCAAGCAATAGATGTCGAAATTCAAGCGCGAGAAATTATGCATAACAAGAATAATGTAATTGGAATTGTTTCAGGTTTCACTGGCCGCACAGTTGAGCAAGTGCAAAAAGATATGGATAGAGATCGTTACATGTCTCCAATTGAAGCAGTTGAATATGGAATAATTGATGGAGTTATTGACAGAGATAGCATCATTCCTTTGGCTCCAGTGCCAGATAGAGTGACACCGACCCTGAATTATGAGGACATGCGTAAAGATCCAATGAAATTCTTGAATCCTGATGTCCCTGATGATGAGATATACTAGCCCAGAGCATCCCTTTACAGGTATCTTACTCTTAATGTGTTCCCTGGAATGTTCATGAAGCCTTAAGAGTTACAGATGTAGGAAATGATTACTTGTATGTCTTTGTAAACTGTTCTCTCATTTTGGATAAAACGATGCCTTCTTAAATTATTAATGGCTGCTTTGACAAAGGTTCTCGGTATATTTGCATGAAATAAAATAGATTTTTAAAATGCAATACCTAGCTCATTTTCATTATGAATTGGAGAGGAAACAGCTCAGTGAAAGCCAGAAATGGATCAAAAGAATCAGCTTCTGCTAAATTTCCAGATTGTGTTGTGTAACCTTCATTATAGACTTGCCCAGATATTTTGCAGGCTAAACCATACTTTACACATGAGAAATAATGTGGAATCATTGTTATAAAAAACATACAAATTATCTTGGTGCAGCAACATTGAGCGACTCTTTTCCTTCAATCTTGAATGAGAATTAAAGGAATCATAGTGTCTTACAGAATTTGTAGCTGGTCTAATAGAAGCAGCTAATTATAATACAAATGGTAAAAACCGAATTGCTATAATGCTCTAAACTCATGGATTTGATTAAGTAGGCACTTGGAAATTGACTGCTTACAAAGTACACCAGTGCAATTACAATTTTGATTTCCAATAAGTCCAACTCAATTAAATCTCAATCCCAGACTAGTTGGTGCTGACTAAGTGGTTTCCTTCTTTTTTTCCAATTTCCTTTATGCTTGCCATTCTCTTTAGGGGATTTTGGATATTGTCATGAAAAGGATGCTTGTTATTTTATGGTGTCAAGCCCATCTAGTTTGTCATTCTGCTTGGAAAGTGCAATGCTAAGGCTTGGCACCTGGCAGTAAGGGATGGGTTCTGGATTCTCACAACCTTTGGTCATTTTGTAATCCCATTGCTTAGACTGGACATTTCTATTTTTAACTGCTTTTATATTAGTTATAGTGCAGTAGGAAGAGAGAACAGATTTTTGTGTTTTTATATTCTTCGTGCTGGTTTGATAAGATTGATGCAAGAGGGCAACCTTGCCCCTTCACTGAAACATGAGATGGTTTATGATCCTTCCCTTTGTTTCTTGGAGGGAAAAAAGAGAGAAAATAATGACAAACAAAAAGAATACACAAAGCTCGAGTTACTTCCCTGTCTATTGTTGAGTGGCTATAGTCATTTTGATTTGTTTAAAGCCTTCTTGTCGTTGAAATACTTGTGTATAATAATGTTAAGCTTGATAACATTTTCAATCCTCTGTCATTCATAAAATTATTTGATAAAAGCTTAGTGCTATGATGTAGTTTTTTATGCGAGGGTGCGTGATGATCGATGGAACTTCTGAATATGAATCAGATATTTTCTTCTTGAAATTCTTATAACCAGGTATACATCACGGTTTGGGTTTGGAGTTGACGGATCGTCCATGCATTTGAATGGCCACCTGCGGAAGCTGAAACGTTGAAACATTTTTTCTTGCTTTGCTGACCAGCCTGTGCCACATCAAATTCAGTGCATTGATTCTACAACTCAAAGCTGTTTCCATATCTTGTTTGTTACATTTATAAATTCTCTATTAAAAGAGAATTATTTGATTACCATCCTCATTTTGTATCTCACTTATGAATACTTTTGCAACTGATTGAGCTTTGAAGTGTGGGCACTAATCTCATCATATTATTCAGTCAGGGAAAGGGCGAGTGACTCAAATCTTATTACTCAAAAACTGAAAAGCGTTCCATCATTCCAATCTTACAGTGATCTTTCATTTAGCTCCAGTTGCATGTATAAAGGGTAGTGGAACTTTTGCGGTTGAGTACAGGATTCTGATAGCACTTTATGCGGATGCAAACTTGAAAGGCACCCGCCAGGATCCTTCCACTCCAACTCCCAAGAGTTTGAGGGTTCAAACCCTTCCCCTGTCCCAATGGAGAAAGGAAAATAAATTTCGACAGCAGTCTAAGAGCCTGTTTGGCATTGCGGCTAAACCGCTGTTTTGCCGAAATTCAATTTTTTTTTCATGTTAAATGAATATGTTTTGGTGTTTTTAAATTATTTTGATGTGCTGATGTTAAAAATGATTTTTAAAAAAATAAAAAAAAATATTATTTTGATGTATTTTGGCATGAAAAGCACTTTGAAAAGCTATCGCAACTGCTCTCCCAAACAGGTCTGAGTGAGCTTCGCTTCTGCCACTGAGACCAATGTGATCTAATTTGGTGAGGTGGACGAAACGGTCTAATTCGGTGAGCAGAGCAGATGAATGCATCATCGCTCAGCATTGCTGCCCTCGTGTTTAGTCTCCTTGCTCGACATTCCACCACGGGGAAAACAGCGAAGTGACCGGAAGAAGACTAGAACAATTCTCTCTTCTTTTTTTCTTGAAACGTTGAAAGCACGTCTAAATTCCGTTTAAAAAAACAGATAAAACTGTATTGTTTTTATCTCGAGTTAAATTCTGGTTCATTCTAGAATTTACAGTTAAATTTCGGTCAAAATATATTGGAATCATTTTGTTTGTGCTGTTTTGACCAAATTGTTTTTTTTTTAATTTTAAATAATGAATAATTTTACAATATCAATCATATAGTTTAATTTGACGGTTAGATTGAGATGAAATTTTACAAGGATTTTTTTGATATATTTATATATATTATGCTAAAATTTCAGAGCAATTAGAGAATATAATAACCTTATGAAATTGATGATGATATTCTTGTAATATTATACATGTCCATAATTTTGTTTAGAAAAATTATTTTATTTTTTAAATTAAATTGCACAATTCTAAATAATTTTATTCTAAATAATTCATAATCAACTAATTTATATATATATATAACTTCAAAACAACGTGCCGAAATATTTCAAAATCAAAATATGCTATTCTAATTAAAAAATAGAGTATCAACCAAAATGGAATGGACAATCTTACGTTTAAGACGTCCTTTTGAAAAAACGAAACTTCCGTTTTGGAAAAAGAATTATTCTATTCTTTCCCTTTTTCCTTTCTCCACGGTTTGCAAGCATTTCTTTCCTTGCCCGCTCTCTTTCCTTCAAACAAGGGTGGGCAAAAATGCTTAATTGCACGAGCAACATTAACTTGACAAATTTAAGAACATTTCTATCCACTCTAAGAGTAGAACAGAGAGCAATAATCAACAAAACATGGCCCCGGAACAAGTCATGGAAGGAATGACCGAAGTTAAAATTCCTCCAAGAGATGATATAGCAGAAATTACAAGGTCATCGAGGGATCTTCCACCGGCTCACTACACATATAAGATCGAAAACTTCTCCCTATTTTCATTGGCAAAGATAGACAACGTCGAATCAGGTGACTTTGAAGTTGACAGCTATAAATGGTATGTGGGCATCTGGCCTCAAATGGTCTCTTCATCTCTCTCTGAATTCATCGTTTTCTTCTTCTTTTCATTGATAAAAGTTTTTGAACTGCAGGAGATTATGTCTCTATCCTGACGGAAACAAGAAAAGCAAAGGGGATAAACACGTATCTCTATATTTAGTATTTTCCGATTCAAATGCACTCCCTTTTGGTTGGGAGGTTAACGTGAACTTCAGACTGTTTATTTATAATCAAATCAATGACAAATACTTGACTATCCAATGTAAGCGAGCACACAACTTGCTAACTCATCAAATGGTTTAACCATTGTTTCTATTCAAAATTTCTTGCACACATTAAGGACTTGAAACGTTTGCTGATCAGATGCTAATGGAAGGGCAAGACGCTTTCATGGATTGAAAACAGTATTGGGTTTTGACCATTTACTTCCACTGTCTATTTTCAATGATGAGTCGAAGGGATATCTAATTGATGATCGTTGCATATTTGGAGCTGAGATTTTTGTCATCAAACCTACTGGAAAAGGTGAATGCTTGTCCATGGTTAAGGAACCTGTCAACAGCACTTTTACCTGGAAAATTCAGAACTTTTCAGCACTAGATAAAAAATCTTTGAAGTCCCAAGTTTTCTCTTTTGGAGGGCACAAATGGTACGTAAAATCAAATGAAATGCTATCATTATTGGTGTGTGTGTGGGCTCGAGCATTAAATAAGCGAGGGTTAATGGTTTTATTAATTTCTTTTCAACGCAGGACTTTGCTGGTTTATCCGAAAGGGAATTCAACAGAGGAAGGAAAAAGCTTGTCTATCTTCTTAGCAATGGAGGATTCTGAAACTCTTCCATCTGGACGAACAACGTATGCTTTATACATGCTGCGTGTGAGAGACCAACTTTTTGGAAAACACTTCGAAAAAGAAGGTCATTTCAAGTTTTCTATAGATTGATATTCTTTCCATTTCAACTTTTTTCTCTACCTCTGCTTAGATTGTCAGAAAAGAAAATGGTTGGACTGTTTTCCTTTCTTCTTCTCTCTCTCTCTAGAAAAGAAGAGTATTGACTTTTTGTTTTGTTTGTCTAGTTCGATCAAAAAGCCAAAAAATGCTTTGTCAAGTTTTATTTTTTACTAATAAATGGTTTGATCGATGTGCTGCAGCTAATTGCCATTTCTCAAATTCAATCAAGGACTGGGGTCACTTAAACTTTATGCCTCTCGATGACGTCAACGCCCTTCCGAAGGGATTTCTAGTAAATGATACTTTGGCTGTCGAGGTACAAATTCATGGGATAACGGTGGCCAAGGAATTCTCCTGAAGTTTTATGATATTCAGAAACTATTGCAAGTTAAGAATTCGGTGGCAAAAAGGCTGCCTTGTCTTTGAATTCGGAATATTCATTGTCCATTTTCTTTTAAGCTGTTCTAATTCCTAGTGTTGTTGTTCCCTACATATCTCTGAACAGCTTTTGGATCGTATCACTAAATATCGTGATAAGAAAGATTGTTTTATGCTTAATCCTCTTCCCAACTAATTTTTTTGGGGCCAAGGCTGCACGGTGCACAGCACCCTGTGTGAAGGTTGGTTCCAGATTACAGGAACTTAGTCTGTTAAAGACGTCGTAAGAAAAAATAACAAAAAACTATAGATGATGAAATTAATGTCATTAAAAAAACCAATATTTGAGAGTTCATGGAGGTTCCAAAAGGATGAAAAACATTAATGTAAAATGGATGTTCAAGACAAGGTTAAGGAAATACCTTTCATGGTTAAACTGAGAGTTTAAGAATATAGTTTAAGAGAGGGATTGCTAGGTAAAAATCCTAGTCTAACCGGGAATCCTTTGTCAAAAATAAATAATATTATGTTAGTTTATTAGATTTTTTATTTACTAAATAGTGAGATTAATAATTAGATCTTGGGAAATTCATTCGAATAGTTGTGTGTTTTATTTGTAATTAGAGCTCATTAATGCTCTAAAACAAAGGAAATTTAAGGGATAAAAGGAAAAGTTTGTCTCTGAATTTAGCACCGGCCGATTCTGAAACTCTTCCTTCTGGAAGTAAACTGTGTGCAGAATTCACAACTTTCTGAAGAGCACCCTGTAAAACGAGCGATCTTTCCCACGCATTCTAGTTAAGAACCATTTGGCACTCGACGTTTAAGAATTAAGAAAAGCTCTTCTGTTTTATCTTAATTAGTTTGCGTTTTTCAGCAACCAATGCTTTAATTTATGCGTCGCCGGTGATTGCCGCCCGTCAACTTCTATCAAGAACTCTGGCTGCTTGAATTTTATAACTCTCGATGATCTCAACACTCTATTACACGCCTTTCTAGCCAATGACCCTTTGGCAGCGACGTTCAAGTTCTGTGACGACAACTGTCAAGAGTCTTTTGAAGTTTCCGATCGACACATGGAGCTAGTATGGATGCTAATATTGTCTTGATTTAATATTAAAAGAAAATAATACATTTCTCGAACATTGTGCTCAAACTAAAAAATGCTGCAGATTTGTTATTCATAAGAATCTGAAACCTGTTTTGATGAAACTTGAGATTTGGCTTCATCATGTCTGGCAGTATTCTGTATACAGTCACGATACGAGTGTGTGACTTTTCTGCATGCATGCTTACTCGATTAACCGAGTTTCTTACTAGCAGGAATTTACATCCTGGAAAACCATCTAATTATGCATGCATATATGGGATTCTGCCTTTCTCATCAGAACACTGGCCTGCAATATTGAGATCCATGCAATAAAAAACACAGAACAGGCACAATACCAGCTAATTGTTAACAGGATTACTAGCAGTTTATGTTACAAATGTCACTCTAAACGATGAACTAACTGTTCAGTATGTCATAAACCTCGCCGACCTGAATCTTTCAACTCAAAAACAAAAGATTGCCGGCTTCTCAGACCCTGAGTTCATCCACTTCTATCGTCACTTTGTCTGTAGATCCCATATTCTGTCGAATTATTCTGGTTTACGGGTTTGGTAGCTGCTAAGCATTGCCTCATCAAAGATTTAACAAAACACGAAAAATGCCGAACCTATCCTGGTTAAACGCATGCGGCAGGTTATCATTGGCCTGTGGTTTGCTTTCTATACATTCCGATTAGCGGCTATGATCTTGATCTTGATCTTGACCGATTTGATCAACTAGTCTTCTTTTAGTAATAATCGCCCAGTCAAAGATGCTCTATGATGCCATTTCTTTTGTAAGTATTAGCTGATGAATTTTTTAGATATTAACTGTTAAGCATCTTATTAAGTAATGAATTAGTGCAAAGCGAATATGCTTGCTGAGGTAATTGTTTGCGTGTGCCGCCTTGTTTCCGTCTTAAGCAAGTACCTTGAAAATATTAATCTAAGTAAAAGAATCTCTATTGTAATAATTCTTGTTTAGTTTAACTACTAGAGAAATGCATGAAAAATAGTAACTAAGAATTCTTTATTACAAAATAGCTAAGACAGATCGGTAATTTACTGTTTACTTACTGTTCACGCACACCCTGATCCACTATGAACTGGAGTGCACGATAGTAACTAAGAATTCTTTATTATTATCTATAGTGGCTATAGAATGTATTGTAAGCATCAACTAAATATGTTTCAACATAAACATAAATTTGCAGAAGAAGATCTAACTAGACTCTTAGGGGGTGTTTGGGAGTGCTTTTCAAAAATGTTTTTGAAAAAATTTGAAAATTTTTTATTTTTATTTTTAAGTTTAAATTAATAAAATTTGGTGTTTTTAGATCATTTTGATGTGCTGATGTCAAAAATGATTTTTAAAAATGTATTTTTAAACGAAGAGAACTTTCAAAGGCAATTGCAATCACACTCCCAAACAGACACTTAGAAAACCTTAAATTTCCCTTAAAAGTGTGTTGAAAAAAACATTTAACTTTGATCTATACGTTGTTTTAATGTTTTGATATTTCATAATTTTTTGATGTAGTGTGATGATTTCTTTACTATTGGAATTAAATTTCAAAAGCTTGATTGCATGGGCTCATCCGTCATTCAACATGGTTATTTTGAAATATTTTTTTTAATCCTAGAGGCAATATGATTTTTTCATTAAAAAAAGATTAAAAAGTTGTTAATGCCTTAGTTGGGTGCCTTGGTTACCCCACCTCTTTCAAGGGATGTTTGTGACTAACTCTAGTGATCAAAATCATTATTTTATTTGTGTCAATTGATTTATCTAGGCTCATTTTTCCTTTTTATGCAATGTGTGTGGTTAATAAACCTCTAGTGTGGTGCTAATGAACCTTTCTTCTTATTATTTTCTCTTTCCTTCTAAGAATTTATAGCCCTTCAAATTTGCATATTAGCTCTGCAAGTGTGTTTTCTTTTGATTTTGTCTCTCATTTTTTTTCCCTCTTTTTATTTTAATTAATTTGTAATAAAAACAAATCTTTCTTTAATTTTCTAGTTTATCAGACTTGATCCTTTTTTTTTTTTTGCTTATGTTAAGTTTTTTAATAGATTTTTTTTTCAATTTCATCCTTCATTATTGAACTAATTGGGATTGATTGGGAAATAGACTTTATATTTTATTTTTTATGCATGGTCTCAAATAAACATCAACTTTAGGGTTGATGCTTGAAATTGAAAGCATCTATTTTTATCATATAATTAAACTATTAAACTCAATTGAGTCAATAATTTGGGCCATGGGTGATCGAGGTTGTTTAGTAAATCATCGTCTCAATACTTGAAAAAAAAATTATCTTGAAGTTTTTCCATAAGTTAACTTATGTTTTTACGAGTTGTTCATGTTGTTTTTGAACCTATAAAATTAATCAATTTACATCATATTAATTATGATATAGTTTAATTAGAAACTTAAGTTAGCCAAAAAAAAAAAAAAAGTGTTAAGCATAGGACACAATGGGCTAGTAGAACCTAAAGAAAGATACACAATGGCAGCATACACAAGGCCTCCCCTCTGATAGTAAATCCATTTTACGGTTACACTTAGCTGATTTGAGTTGCTCGAACATCATATTTCGAGACCCTTTTCGATCAAATTCCCACTGCAGCATTCAAAATGAAATAAACTGTGAGATTAATGAAGAGGGAGAGACTCTGTGTGGTTGCTGCCTTTGTCAATGGTTAGCACAGTGATCAAGAGGAAGACAAAATACATATAAATTGAAATCTTGGATCGAATCATTCTGAAGATTCCATCGCCTCACATGTGAGCATCTTCTGGTTAAAGAACAGTTCATTTTTTATTTTTTTAATGCCCGGGCATGTAAACCAGTAATTGTTCATGTCTGAACTCAGGAGGTAAATGGGTTCTAGTCCAAGGAGAGAGAGAGGCAGAGAATATCCATTCTTTTTTAAAACCAAAATATGAAGTCTTGAATTTCGGTTTCTTATTATATTGCTTATTTAATCATACAATTTTATTTTATTTCTGTGCATGTTAGTATGATGTAAAGTGCCAACTTGGGGACAATCATAATAGTCAAACTGAAAAACGAACGAGAGTTCCTATAGGCTGGGGGGCAGTGAAACATGGTCTCTTTGTGGTTTATACCAAAAAAAAAAGTCAGATGGTCTTGTTACATAAATTGCAAGAATGCGTTCCCTGTATTTCTCAAAATTACTGTAGATGTTATTATTATTATTATTATTATTATTATTGGACATGGGTACGTAGTATTCGAGCATCTTCTCTTGATTAGATTTTCAACTCCTGACCGGTGGCCAGGTAGGTTATAGGGATCCAAAGTCCAGTTTCTGGCCTTCAAAATTTCTGATCATTCTTTCATTGATAGGATTCTTCTGTTCTTTCTGTCATAAATATTACCTGTCCTTTTTGAGGAGGAAGGAGGTTTGGCATATCTACTTGCTTACTGTAAGAGGTAATATGATTAATGATAGAAGCAAGGGAAGCTTAACAGACAACTCGATTTTAAAGCCAGAAAGTGGTCAGCAGAACAGCTTCAGTTTCTATCAGAGAGGTGAAGGGGAGAAAAGTGTGATGGACAGGGAAGGAAGAGGGCTTACAGACCTGTTGTATAGGAATTCAAGTGAAGAGTTGTTTCTCAGATCTTTCATGGAGACTTCAGCTGGGATGCCAGCTCCAACCATGGAGATGTTGGGGTTCAAGAATCTCTCTCAGAACATTCGTACTGACAGTGAGGAGCTATTCAAAAGCTGGCTTACAAATGGAGAGGCGAGCGAAAAAAACTTAATCTTGATTTCAGCATCAAATTCTCAAGCTCATGATTAGCTTTTATACATGCCATGGGTCTTTTCTCTTTTTTTTCTTGTTTTCAAAATTAAAACACAGTCACAAGTAGTTGGCTGACTTTTAGAACTAGATCTTCCTTGACAGAAAAATAAGATTAAACTGCCAAAACATCATGGTTTGTGTAGTAAAATGAACTTGGTAATGGTCTCTAGTTCTTTTGTCAAATAGTTGGTCAACTTTGATTGTTTCCTGGCTTTCGATTCATTGATTGTCATTAAGTGATTCATAATCTGAAGAAGTGGCCATTGGAGTTATCAGACCAAAAAACATTCAACTGCTCTTCTCTTAGATTTGAACGTGTCTGTCTAAAATAAAGGTTCTGCCTTGCGGTGTTCTTCAGAAAGACCAGAATTTTTAACAAAGTTAAAAGCTATATTCCATTGCAAAACCTTACTCATGGGAGTTTGAAGTTTAAAAAACCACCTTTTTCTTTCTTTTTTCTCATAGGATGGATCGGGTTTCTTTCTGACTGATGGACTTTTCTTTTTTCAGAATGGCTATAACTCAACAAGCATAGCTCATCGAACGCGACAAGCATCAAGAAGGTTAGTAGATCGAAGTAGTTTATGTCGATAAAGAACAAATGAAACTTGCCATTATCCAAATTCAGATTGCCCTCACTTTTAAGATCTTTCTGAAGGATTTTTCTGCATTTGTAATTTTTATATACAATCTTAATGGTGACAAGTTTGTAGCTACATTTCTGTGCTAGCATGGTACAAGTTTGTTTGACTTACAGGAAACTATCATCCTTTACAGACCTGGGAATCATCACCTAGGTTCCAGCTGAAGAGAATCCATGGCCCAAAATTCCCTTGCACAAGAACAACATATAGAAAATCATCTACCCTCTCATTATCTAAATAATTGCTGTGCGTCGTATGTAATTTGTTTCTGTATTTGGAGAATTTACGATCGATATGGAAGCTCTTTTAGGAGGCTAAATGTACGAAATTCAACCCTGATGTCCTTGGCTTGTTTGGGAAAGTTCATTTGCAGAGGGAATTAGCTATCCCATTTTGGAACATTAAGAAATCTTACTAGCAGAAATAAGAGTCACTTCCCTGCAGAACACTGGTTTCTTCAAAGCTTCTATTTTGCAACCCTTCCCGGTCATGGCATGGACAGCTTTAGATTGATACGGAATCATCAAGGTGAATCATATTGTACAGGAATGAAATATATAATCATAAGAGATAGATGAATTGCTACTCTGCTATGGGTTTTTTTCCTTTCCATTTTGACTTTAGTAGGCTGCCTTGGAATGTCTTACCATCCAAGTGTTTGAAACTTCTATGATCAGGAAAATAGATAAATAAATCATTAAATGCTTCATGTGATATTGAGGTAATCTAAAATTTTGAGGGTTATGGCAACTATGGATGTCTCTTTTGGTTCAGTTCTTTTCCTATAAATTAGTCGCTCCTTCAGAGTTTAAAAGACTTCTAAACTCAGGGTTCTGTCTTTAATGATTCGATAACTGATAAAAAAAATGATTAGTTATTTAATGGAAGTTTTCTTATTCCGATGACATGTATAACACATAAATTACTCCAAAAACCGCAGGCTATCAACTGAACTGGTCAATTTGACCAGCCAGCAACATGGGAGCACATCTCAAAAGAAAAATGTCTCATTCACGCAAAATAACCCCACAGCTGATGATATCTCCAACGATCTCGGTGAACAGTCAATCAGGTAGCTGCTGCACCCTTTTTCCAGATTTCCATACAACGTTACACGATTTCCAGATTCGATCATCTATGTGCATGTCATATGATCCTAAAAAGTCAGTAGTGTGCAGCCGAGAGATTAGTGATTCTGATTCATCATTTTGTTGTCACTACTTCTAGCAGGAATGATGTGGAAAGGACAGCGCAGACTAGTAATCTATATCTGGCTAAGGTCAGTAATATTTTTTGTTAATCTTCAGAAACTTCTGCTCGATTAAGTCTTTACAATTCTGACAGTCTCTCATCTCTGACTCAGGCGTGGTTTCACAGTTCTCAGCCCATGACAAGAAGTCGATCCTCTGAACTAAGGTATTAGCATCATCTGGCCCGCATGCATAAGAATGATAACAATCACATCCTTTAATTTTGTTAAGTTAGTGATACTTGGTATACTTCTGGCTCCATACTATTATTCATCTAGGTGATTATCTTACATCTGGCAGAAGTAAAAATGCATTTACTCCAACAGGACAAAGAACAGTTGTTTCCTTTGCTTCATTATCCAACTTGTCTTGCAGGAGAAGGTATGTAGCTATGCAACATACTCAGAAAAATACAGGTATGGAAGTTATGCAGAATGCTTCAGGGCATGGAGTCATGGATTTTAATCAAGAGTTTGGAAATCCAAATGGTTTCAGTGATCCCCCTATGCATGACACTGCCAATCAGCTGGGCACGTTCATGTCTCCAACCAATTCATCCTCATCTACTCTTAACACCCCACAAATTAGCAGCAGAGATAAAGTTTCGTGTGTTGTTAACATGCTAAAGGGCACACTGGAACGCAAGAAGCTAGGTAACCAGATTGAGAAGGAAATAGTTGGAGATAGTTCTAACGCACTTTATCATTCTCAAGGTATAAACTCTACTTCTGACAAACGAAGAGGGAACGGCATTCATGAGATTCCTCCCGGAAGCTTTCAAGAAATATCACCTGGTCAAGTCAAGGACCCTGAGTTTTCGCAGACAGTTCGAGTACCCATGGATCTTGACTTTGAAGGGTTTGTAAATTCCACAAACCCGTTTCAACTGAGCACGGTTTCTTGGGAACCTTCTCCGAGTGAATCTTCTGCAGCTACACCAGTAGTTTCATCTGCTTTTGATGCATGTGATGGCCCCAGCAACTCAAGTCAAACTCTAAGCATCTGTGAAACCTCGAGGAAACAAGTTGGAAATGGTAGGGGTTCAGAAAATGGTTGTAGAGCCAAAGATGTGTAGTTTAAAAAATTGTCTCTTTTTTTCTATCTTGAAACTTGATTGATTTAGTTTCTAAGTTGTTCCTGCATCTTATATTTCAAATGCAGATTTTAGAGACCGAATAATTGACAATTTGAAGGATGATCGGAAGGTACTTTATATTCTTCAATGCAGAACAGAAGTATTCTTATTGACTGTTTATTGCCTTACCTCCTTCCTTTTTTCTATGGTAGAGGGGAGGTCTCGTCCGATATGGATCTATTAAATCAGCAGGTTCAGGTAATCAGTTCATCCCTGGAACTTCACCACCATGACATTTGGCTTTCCTGCACTTGGATTCACTAAAAGGAGGAGCCAACTGGCATTTGTTGCACTATTGGTTTTGATTTGTTCAAAACAATAAGGAAATGAGTTCTTGAATTGAAAAACATCAAGCTTTAATAATTCTTGTCATCGTATATAAATCTGCAACGGCCACTTTTGCCATTGTCATTATCTTCATCAGGTTTACTTATTGTGATTTAAGCAAACCCTAAAACCTATGCAGATGCTTTACTGCATTATTGTATCGTTATGAGATCATGTCACTCTATCTGACCATCCAAATTTATGCAGTGGACAAGGGGGACCCAACTAAGAAGCGGAGAGTGGAGCGCTCACGAAAGTACGTTCAACTTCATCTCTCAGTTTTATCAACTCTGTTATTCAAACTTTCATGTCATTTTGTATGCCCTGCCTGCTTCAGGAACAGATCGATCTGTCAGCTGGTTGTTATCAGTTGTACTGTCGGATACTTGTGATATCATGATTAACATTATTTCTTGTTTAGTCTACAAAGGACGTAGCGCGATGGAAAAAGTTGGAGATCTGTATAGCAGGTCTCGAGTTCGAGTCAGAACGTGTATCTCTTATAAGATTCTAGGATAACTGGGATTTTACTCGCTCACCTGGATCCACAAAGTACGCTTTCTGGGAAAGTGAGGTTTACTCGAAAACTAAAAAATTACATGCACCATGATTAGACCTCATGAGCGGTATGAGGATGCTAGAAGCACGCAATTAGTGTTCCAGAAAGAAAAGGCAATATCTACAAGTTTTGGAGAGCTGTTATTGCCTAGAAACTTTGATTAACTTTGAATTCTTTGGTGATGCAGAATGGCAGAGGCAAAGGAAAGGAATATGACACCAGCAACTCCATCTGACATGCAATCAGTCCTTAAGCGGTGTGAAAAGCTTGAGAAGGAAGTACGATCACTCAAGTTGAACTTGTCTTTCATGAATAGGTAGGGGACAACAGTTAGAACTAAATTACTTCCAATTGGGCTGCCAAAAATAATCATAGAGACTTGTTCTAATATGTTTATTTTGCTGGACATTTGGCTTCCAAGCTGTAGGCTTTCTCTGCAGTATGATCTAGAACAACTTTTTTATTAATCAATTGTTTTTAAATCCTCTTTCAGGAAGGATTCTGAACAGACTAAGGAAATAGAAGAGCTTCAGAAACAGAACGAAGATTTATCTGATGAAAAAGAACGCCTCTTAGAAGAAATTGAGAGGATTCTAGCAGAAACAGAAAATATGTAAACGTTGTCAATTTTAGGGATAATTTTTATTCAATTCTGTTCTGTTTTCTTAATTGTTCAGAACTTGTATTTATACATGTATAATTGTCCTATTCTAGAAAGGAGAAATACAAATATTTCTTAACTTTGTTCATGATTCCTAGTTTTTCTAAACAGGCAATTAATCCTGGCCAACAAACGTTACTTTCCGTATCTCATTCTCCTTGTAAGCACCAGGTCTTTTGCAGAAGCAACAGTAATTCTGAAAGAACCAATTTAGCAATCTAAAAACAATCCTATCCAAGTCCTTAGTAAGCAGAACAAACATTGGGCGACGAGGTTGTCAAGTACACTTGTGTACACAATAATTTATTCTTGGAACTTTCCAAGCTTAACAAACGTCGTAGAGTTAGAAGCTGTCTTGCTCAGATCCCTTGCAGGGAGCAGAAAATACAGCTATGCTCACTTTTATTAACCATGTCCTTCAGAAAAAGATTTGACAATATAATACGACAATGGGATTTTTTTTTCATATAACATGATAACTATACGTGGTCAATTTCTCAGCTACATACACTAGTTTCTCATCATTTCTCCTATAAAGTTACATTTGGCAACCATGGAATCATCAGCAATGCAGCATCCAGGTTCCGGGAAGAGAAAAAAGGAACTGGGACTGGTTAAAAGACTGCTTCTAGAAATTATAAACTCTGTAAATCTCAGGGAGACCAAGCCTTTTCCCATACTGGATTGTCAGCCAACCCATAAAAGAAAAGTATGCCACAAGAAAACAAGCACGCTTGAAGAAAACCAAATTGGCGCGAGAAAACATCCTAGCTACAGAAGTTACACGAGGCCATGGTTTTATGTACTGCAAGATTTTTATAAAGCTGATGGTGATTATAGAAGTTGAAAAACCAGCTATAACTCCAGCTATTGTTTCCCACCCCCAATAGCTAGCTTTTCCTTTCTTCCAGGCTGGGGAGGAGGAGTGCAACATCTGTTTAGACCTGAATATGTAAAACAAACGATTATATGTTAAATATTGGCAATGCTGCATCCAATGATTGCAAAAAGATGCTTATCATTTACATGACTTCATCACCATTTTCAAAAACATAGGAATAGTATAGATTTAATCATACAAGGACTATACTTTCGACAAGAATATGTGGAGAAAAGAGACATTGTAGTTATCTTTTTCAATGACAGATGACTAGATGAGTCACTCTAATGGGCGAAGACCATAGCGCTAAAAAGCAAAATTCACATTATCAAACGGTCAATCAATATTAGCAGACATACATGACCATCATCAACTCATATCTATCAAGAAAGTCAAATCAAACTGGTCCACACACTCCAGATAATCCCTAGGCCACCCATCATCTACTCAGAATATCTCAAATTCACCATCTATATTTGAAGTGCAGACATCAAATGCCATAGAAATACACACAGCACAGATGAAGTAAATAAGATTGGGTGTACTTTTTCATTTAAAAGTGAAAAAAATGACTCACAGGATGAAATAACGTTTAATCATCTCAACTTGAGATGGATCTTTTGCTAGACAACTGAAAAGATCATCGCGATATAAACTCAATTTTGAAATGCCTGATGTATACCAGCAGTCATAGGTTTTATTAACCTGGCGAAGAATGAGTAGAAAAGAGTAAGACAGTGATAATGGACTGAAGGAAATCTGACTTAAAATGTATTACCAATGAGTGAGGCTTGCAGCTTTGCAATCCCTACCTTGAATCTATCTTTGGTCAACCATGCAACGCCAAAATTAGGGCGGCAATTTAGAGGAAGGGCCTCATTTGGAGCCTCTGCCAATGCAAATTGAGTCTGACCCAAAGAATAATCTTTGTATTCCACCTGCAAATGGAAAGTTGATATAGAAATGATAATAGAAGAGGCCAATTTTTTACTCCAATGCCTCAAACCATTGCACTTTTAAAACCAATCAGATACATATATAGTGTACACAAAAATTGATAACATGGTGTAATGAGAATTTGATGTGTGCATGCCAGAGGTTTGCAGAAATGCTACTTCCACAGCCCAGCTATATATATAATGCCTTGATGTTTGGATTTGTTTGAAAATGCAAACAATGTCAAGAGCTCCAAGCATCAAACCTTACTACTGGATCTGCTCATATACTTGACGTAATGTTCACATGATAAATGTTTTTAGTGTTCTATTGTCTATTTGCACTAAAAAACTAATATTGAGATATTGTCGTCTGTACACCTACATTAAAGCAAACTCGGATATACATCACACAGATATACTACTATGATAAAAAATAAAAATAGCAATCAAGTTTTCAAGTCTTCTAGAATTTATTAATCAGAGACAAACAAAAGGTTTAAAAGCATTTAATATAGAAAAATTAACAGAATATATATCACCCTCTCAGATATCTAATCTGTGTCAGTGTATCAGCTGCATGCGTTTTCAAAAATTTAGCAGGATTGTAGATGTGTGTGTGTGTTAGAGACAGAGAAGAATAGATTATAAGTTATCTAGAACAAGTTTTCAATCAGATCACCATCTGACAAGTAAAACAGGGAAGGGAATCCTCCTATCCTGTAGAGAAAATCTACTGATAGCACATAATAGACAGCTTTTACACAAGGACATGCTGACCATTGTAAAGGCATGACCCTGGGATAACAGTCACATAGCTTGACCTTAAATCTATTTGCCGTGTGTTCCTTAGAAGTATATAGGGTACAAATGACTGAATCTGAGATACAATGGGAAACAATGAGGAATCAGTGTTGCATCACATGGGGGTTAAGGTGACACATAACCATCAAGCCTTTCATTTCCCAATGGTTATATTCCTCTACCAAGGAGTCAAAAGGCGGTTTTCTAAAAATACAGCTTCCACAGAAAAATGTGGTGTATGTTCTGTAAACAAAAAGATAGAACTATCATAATGAGAGTTCCTTCATTTCATCCTTTGACATCACCTTTATACAAAGTGATGTGTCCAAATTTTACACCTATTTTTGGAGCATGGTGCGTTCTATTAAAAAACAAAAGACCTATACAAGAACTTCCTTTTTTGCATTGAAAGCTTGAAGATTTAAGACACCCTAAGTTAGAAAAAGGTCTTGGGCTCTATCAATTGAAAATCAATTATAATCAGTCTATAAAATTAATGCTATTTATCAGAATACAAACTTTTTGACAACTGAAAGTTGAAGATAGTCCTAGCTCCTAATGAGTAAGCCTACTGGAACTTCAGCATTACGAACAAGTACGGCAATGTTCATAACATTTCATACCCTTCTACATCCATAACCCAAGATACTTTTCAAGCTGAAATGTTCCATGTAATCCCATTCCAAGTAATGGTAAAGAGCCATGCTCTCAGAAAATTCACATATTTTGAGAATGTATTATTGGAATCACCACATTATTCATAGCTTACATGATATTTAACTTCTAAGTTTCCAATTCAACTAATTTAAAGTTAAATATCTACTTTTGGCATTTCAAGTACATTCTCCCTTTGTTTTCCACTTCCACAACACATTACTCTAGGAATAGTACTGACCTCAATTATCAGCAGAAATCATTTCTGCAGCATGTACTCCTAATCTTTTGCACAATAGAAGTCACATAATACTTGATAGAGAACTAGATAAAATCACCTCAAACACTGAAGCCCAGTAGTAATCATAGCGACAGCGAAATCTGCTTCTGTTATTTGGATAAAACACATGCTTGGCTTTATAATTCAACAACCCAAGCTCACAAACCTTAGATGATCTGAGATCCACGCCTGAAAAACAAAGAAACAAAAACAACCCACTTTACACAATACAAAAAAAAACAAAAAACAAATAAATAGATCAACAAAAACTCATTATCTAAAAAACCCATCAACAAAACAAAACAAAACAAAAATATGAATTTAAGCTTAGAATCACAGGGGTAGCAGTAGGGAGAGGGAGAGACATACTACTGGAGAGTATCTTGCACTGAAAGGGAAGAGAGAGGGGGGTTGTAATAGAAAAATGGCCCATGAGAACTGCCAAGAAACCTAATAATATTGACAAGAAAAGGAAGGCAAAGGTTGGGACAAGAAGAGCTGAGGTTAATCGAAAACCTAGATACATGAAACCCTTTTTCCCATTTTCAGGGGTTTCTATTTGTAATTCTTCTTTATCCATTTCATCATCACTAACATCCATAACCACTGCTGTACTGTTAATTTTTTTGTGTGGAGGAAGAAGGAAGAAAATCCTTTTTTTAGAGGAGGAGAAGTGACTGTGGGCTAATCAGAGTACAATACAATCACTCTACTCGATCTATATCCATGGTGGAAGGTTTTTGTCAGGCTTCTACAGTCAAGTCAACCTTTCGAATTTTTGTTTGAGAGTTAAACAGGTGCTTGCCAAGAGTAAATAGTTTATTTTTTTTATTTTTTTCAATTTAATACTCAAATTACAGGAATCTTGTCCTGGTCCTCGGATCCTGAAGCTCTTTGAGTAGTTGCTTTTGATCATTTTTAGAGTTTTTTTGTGTGTGGTACAGAAAACATCTCTGCTTTGCCTCTTTTTATAATCACTCTAACCTTCAAGACAGTTTTATCTCTGATTTATCGCTCCAGGCCCCGATGGATGCCAACCAATATTCTTTCATTGTTGATGATTTGGTGGTTCATACAGTTCAAGATGCTTTTGCTATCTGGTCTTTCACATCCTGATTTTATTACCAATATGCTTTTGCAATCCTCAAAGTTACCAACAACAATAAACCATCTCCCTTGCGACAAAGAAATGGGTTAAACTTACAACAATAAATCATCTCCCTTACGAATAAAGAAATGGGAGAAATGAGTTAAACAAAACATAGTATTGACGGAGTTTGACATTAAGAAATGAGTTAAACAATTAAATTTTTATTTTTTATGATTTTAATTTTATTTTTTTATGATTTTAAATTTAAGTTATATTGTAGCTAATATGATAGTTATTGAAGATTTATATAATTATTAATTTTAAAATTCAAAAATTAGTTGAAATGTATACACAGTAACTTGATCATGTATATTAATAATAATAAAAAAAAAGGGCTAGAACTCGACGGACCGCTGTGGCATGATGGAAAATACAGCGAAAGCCTTCAAGCCTGGATCGTGTATATTATTAGCAGTTGGTGGCTCATTATTCTTCTATTTCCATTATTTATTTATTTTTATAGCACAAACACCAGGAGAAAGCATCATTGAAATTTAAATTATTTTGTTTAAATTAATATTTTTAGTATTTTTACATCATTATTTTATTTTAAATTATTTTTTTGTGTTTTTGAATCATTATAATATACTATGCTAGTATGAAAATAATTTAAAAATAAAAAAAAATACATTATTTTGATATTTTTCCAAGCAAAAAATATTCACCACAGCACTTCCGAACACAGCATGTGTCATCACTTCTGACTTCAAGTCAATATCGGTGACAAATTACAATATTACTGCAGCAATACGAGTACGTTGTAGATTATCTAGCAAAAGGCTTTAATAATCCATCTTACCTTAAGACCCAAAAATTGCAATTGCATCGTTCAAAACATCAGAGCCTTCGAATCAAAACTCAAAAGTGCCCAGTTATATTGACCATCATATATAGCTTCACATTTTCAAAAAAGATTGCCAGCAGTATCGCGCAACAGGCATTGAAATGAACGAGTAGTTTCTCAAAACATTGGTCTCAAACAGTGACTAGGTTGTAATAAAAAGTTACAGAGTATCATCACACATTCTACAATACATCAAGGAGTCACAAAAAGCAGCTCAAGGTCCCTGGCGATCCTGTGAGCTTCTCAACTGCCCTCACTTTTCTCCAGAGCTGCAAGAGAGATTTTGTCAGAGTTAACAACAATAGAAGTACACAGACGATAAAATTCAGGGGCACAGAGTTCTGGCATGTGATTTCAGCTCAAATTCATTGTGGCAAACCAATGTAATGTCCCATTCTCTTGGTTTCAGCTACTATAGTATAAACTTCAACCAATCTGTGACATTTAGCAAGGTTAAAGCCCCACAATCAGCTATTACACTCGTAGAACTTTCAAAACAATGACTCAAACCCTTTAAGATGGAGAGCTTAAGGTTGATTTTCAGAGGAATACAATTCACTAAACTAGCATGGTCTACTCCAAAGAAAGTTTGTGAGATACCTATATACCTACCATCTCAACCAAATAATTACAGTCCCGTCAGTGTGACCACAAAACACACACACGTAGCACATATGAGAGGATTGAGGCGGGAGAAAGAAAGAGAAATTACTATTGTAGTTCAGAAGCTTCTCAATAAGGTCAACATGAGTCATGAGCATTCTTCTACAGCAATACCGAACCAACCCCAACGCATCAAGAGCATCTCTGCACGAAGAGCCAAGATGTGATTCGATTGGACATGTCATCTATGAGTTTCAATAGATTAGTTGGTACGACTGTTAACTATCAGTTGGAAGCATTTCTGAAAGTTGTTGTGCAGTTCTTGTGCTAGTCGCATCATAAATCACTAGATGAAACTCAGAATTATCTTTATATTATAGAAAGCTAATAAACGACACCCAGAATAATAACATTTGTTTTCTGGATTTTGCATCTTGCCCGAGTATTTAATAAGAGTCAGCATGAAAGGAAAAAAAATAAAGGGTAACTACTCACCCTTCAGTGTAATCGGCTTGAAGAAGATCAAGATACGTATCCCATTTGTTCCCGATCACCTAAAACCCAGACAAAACATCACCTTCAATGAAACATTAAATGCAACATTGGAGCATCAACCACTAAATAACAGCCTTTTTTGGTTCATCAAAACAAACAATAAAATCTAGGGAACCACTTTTCTCCGCATATAAAAGTGTTCTTAATGAAAACAGTTTCTGTTGCGTTTCTCTCTCGGCAAAGGATCAAATCAACAAAACCCTAGAACGAAAGATTAAGCCACCTCGTGATTAAATATGACAAAGCAATAGTTAAAAAGAATCCACACCTTGCCACAAGTGAAACAACGAACTGGGATAATCATCTTTGGCTGTCTCTCTCACGACCAAGATAAGCCTAAGCCTGTGCTCGTGCTCGTCGACTCTTGCGCTGTTCTGCCACTGCGTGTTTCAGTGGGAACTTGGATGGAGGGTTTTTTTTTTATAATAGTTCGCATCTTCGAGCTTTTGGGCCTTGCTCTGGGCCTTGATCCGGGCCTCTAATAATTGGATTAGGAATCTGGCTTTGGGAATCGAGTAAGCTTTAGGTACAATTTCGCTTTTGTTATTTGAATGCGTGAGTATTTATTTTTTTTTAAATTGCTTTCATTGTTACCAAACACTAACGGTAGGGTTTTAACTTTTAACTCCGTGATTTTACTATTTATTCTCGTAAATTATTATAAATAAAAACAACTATTTTTTTAAAACAAATTAATTTGATCCCGAAATTGTTTTTTTTTTTTTTTTTGCATAATTGAGCTTTTTTTAATCCAATTTAGCACGCATTTTAAAATCATTTAAGAAAAAAGCTGAATTGAAAGATAGATAATTAAAGTTCAAAGAGTGTGCAGAATAAATTATGTCTTAGAATCTTATTTTAAAAATTTACTTAAGTCCCCTATCTTTTTTAGCTACTAGGTAACAATCCCTTTAGTTTTTTTAAATTCAATTTTAGTATCAAAACTTCATTTTATTTTTTTTTTATTTTTTTTTTGTGAGCGAAAATAAAGATTCACAAGATTTTCATGTAGAGATTAAAAACCTGTAAAATTGATTTTCAGTTAAGGTTGCAACCGTATATATAGGCTTTTAAAGTTTTTTAAACATATTTCTTAAGAGTTCTTAGAAGAGTTTTTAAACATATACTTGAATAGTATATCTACATTGATATTTTTAAACAAAAAAATTACTATAAAACATGATTTTTGTAACAATACAATCTGATCAATCTCAAAAAAAATAAATTAAAACTAAATGATTGTTTAGAGTTGCGATTCAACTTGTTTTTCATGAAAGAAAAATTAAAAAAAAATAGATTTTTAATATTTTTAAAGTGTTTTGATATATTAATATCAATAATAATTACTAAATTATATAAAAAATTATTTATTTTACTGTATTTATAAATAAAAAACATTTTAACCTCTTGAATTTCGCAGTAAATAAAATAATAAAAGGAAAACGGTGAATTGGACCGAATTCGATAACTCAAACAAGCCCATTAAAGAGAGACACTAACCGAACACCGAAAATCATAACCCAAGCCCAGAAAAATCCTACTTCTTCTTCTTCTTCTTCTTCTTCTTTTATTTTTTTCCATTTTTTTCTCACAAGGTTATATACCCCAATGCAAATCCTGAAAAACCCTACAGCCTTCGTCTCTCATTGACAGCTGCGCGTCTCCCACCACAACAGGTACTCTCCCCCTGCATCTCCTAGCTTCTTCCCTTTAACTTCAGTTTCGAAATTCCATTTTCTCACCGTTGAGCTGTTGAATTTATACATTGTTCATGTTTTGTTTTTGGTATTCTGCAAGAAACCCGATACCTGGGTAATCTTTGCCTCGTGTTCTGTTTGCTTTACCAATCACATTGTTGGATCTGATGAGTCTTAAGCACTATCTT
The DNA here is from genome assembly GCA_964035475.1 of Salix caprea. Classification (NCBI taxonomy): domain Eukaryota; kingdom Viridiplantae; phylum Streptophyta; class Magnoliopsida; order Malpighiales; family Salicaceae; genus Salix; species Salix caprea. The sequence continues at coordinate 6,790,578 of OZ037759.1, read as the reverse complement.
ACATCTGCTTACTTTTGGTTTTTTTCTTTTCTTGCTGTAATCGTTTCTACATGTCTGGATGCTGAGAAAATGAACAGCTAAAGAAATACAAAATAAACCATGATTTACTTATTTTACTTGTGAATATGTGCCTAGTTTGTTTTCAACCAGCGGATATCTGGTGGTTGACTTACTTTTTTTTTTGGAACAAAATATTCAAAATGGATTAATAAAGGGAAATACATAGAGCCTGTCAGCTCAATGCCAAAGGGCCGAGCTTAAAGACAGGGAAGCGACATTCCGCTTTTAAAGAAGACAAATCGGCCTATTGGCCTTACAATGAAAACAAAGGGACAAAGCCCATACAAGAAAGAAGCTGGCCCCAAGAAACGGAGTCCCACAATCCCAACCCTGAGGGAGACAAGGCCTTGCATGTAATTTCTGCCAAACAACCTTGCAAACGATCAAACTTCGAGAATCTCAGACGTTCCACCAAATTCTCGCTATCTCTGGAATTTGGCCTTGGAAGTTGAGCAACAGTATCCGAATTTGGGAGGCTATGTCATTGGAAAGGAGCCCAGCTTGCTTAAACTTGTGCTGGAAAATTCTACTGTTCCTCTCTTTCCAAATAAAATAGACAGTCGTGGCCAGTGTATGCTTACCAATGAGATTGGTGTACCCTTTCCTCCCTTTGAACTTTAAGCCTGCCCAATGAAGAAGATTTGGCCAGTTTAATCTCGGCCAATGAAGCTGAGATTGAGCAATGAGGTTGGACCAAACCGTGGCTGAGTAAGGGCAGCTGAAGAAGATATGGTCATGGGATTCAGGCTCAAGATCACACAGCACACATTGACGGTTAACCGTGATACCCTGCATATGGGGCCTATCCGTAGTCGATAATCTCCCCAAAGCAGCCAGCCACAAGGTCAACGAATACCTTGGAACATAGTTAGGGTACCAAATCAAGCAATACAGGTGATATTTTTCCTTCTTACTTCTGACCCAATTCCAAGCAGAAGCGATGGAGAACTTACCTGAAGAGTGGCCTTTCCAAACTATTGTATCTGGGCAATGAGACCTCAGGTTAAAAGAAATGTTGTTCCAAATTCGTTGCAGATCCAGGTGACAAGGAGGGAAAACCCAAACCCCGTTCCTAATGATGGCAGCTACTTTGGCATTCCAAGAAAGCCCTGCAGAAGCTACTGTGCTAGCTGTGATAGTATCATAGACCCTCTCCCCATTTGGCAGCCAATAATCGAACCATAGAGAAGTTCTTTCTCCATTCCCAATTATGTGAGTGAAGAGCCCCTTGCACCACTTCCTGCTATCCAGAATTTTCCTTCAGGACCACGATGCTCTAGAAGGTATCCTCACTTCCCAGAAGTTATTGTTCTTAAGAAGGACTGAGCGCACCCAGGAGGTCCACATTGAGCTGTCATCAGTCAATATTCTCCAAACATGCTTGAGCAATGCAGCATTATTCCAGTCCTTTATGCGTTTTATGCCTAGACCCCCTTCTTCCAAGGGGTAGCAGATTTGGTCCCAATTTACTTTCGCCCCATTTTTCTCCAAGGATGATCCCTTCCAAAGGAAGCGGGAAAGGATTCGCTCAATGGTCCTAATAACCGCCACTGGCAAAGTGAACATATTGAGCCAGTAAACCTGCATAGAGAAAAGAGTGGATTTTATGAGCTGCATCCTTCCTGCGTAGCTGAGAGAGGCTGAAGTCCATAGCTTAATTCGCGCCGTGATCTTCTCCACCAGTAGGTTACAATCCCCACTGGTCAGCCTTTTAGATACCAGGGGGACTCCCAGGTAAGTGACTGGAGGAGTCTTGGACTGGAAGCCTAACAGGCCTTGAATATCTGTCTTCTCATTCGGATCTACTCCAGTCAAGAACATGGAGCTTTTAGCCTGATTTAAACTGAGCCCTGACTGGTGCAAAAAAATTTGCAAGCCTTGCTGTAAAATCCTCACCGAATTCATATCTGCACGGCAAAACATTAGGAGATCATCTGCAAAACAAATATGGGTGATGTGGTTAGTTTTACACCTCTAGTGGTAGTGAAAAGATGGGTCTTTTGCGGCGTCCTTCATTTGGCCGTTAAGCCCTTCCATAGCCAACACGAAGAGGTAAGGGGACAGGGGGTCTCCTTGCCTGATACCTCGAGCTGCTTGAAACCAACCGTGAAGCTCCCCATTAACTTTTACGGAGAAGAAGGGCGTGGTAATACACTGCTGCACCCAGTTTACCATAGCATCTGGAATACCAATCTTCCTTAAACCTTCCAGGATGTAATCCCATTTGATGGTGTCAAAGGCTTTTCTCAAGTCAATCTTAAGAGCACACCGAGGAGGCCCTTTGTCCAGATGATAATTATGCATCAACTCCTGGGAGAGTAAGACTGCATCTGCAATGAGTCTGCCCGGAACAAAGGCAGTTTGAGCTGGACCTATGATGTGACCTAGGGCTTCCTTCAGACGAGACACCAGCACTTTTGAGATGGTTTTGTAGATGGTATTACAACAAGAGATGGGCCTGTAGTCATCCAAAGAGATCGGATTCTCCACCTTAGGGATTAGGGATATAGCCATTGCATTGAAACACTTTGGCATGATGCTGGTTTCAAAAAAATATTGAATGGCAGCCACAAAATCATTTCCAACAATATTCCAGCATTTTTTGAAAAAAATGGTCGTAAACCCATCTGGGCCAGGAGCTTTATTATCAGAGATGGAAAACAAAGCTGATTTGATCTCTTCTCCAGATATAGGCCGAGAGATGTCCTGCTTCATAGAATCTGATATTTGATTGTTGAAAGAACCTCCTACTTGATTCCTGTCATTACTATCCCTACTAGATAGAAGCTTCTTGTAGTAGTCAGTTGCATGTCTTCCCAACTCTTGCTTATCATGCAAAACGTTCCCCACCCCATCTTGCAGACTGGTTATCTTGTTTCTAGACTTTCTATGCAGCAGGGATTTATGGAAAAAAGAGGTATTCTTATCTCCAAGAGTTAGCCATTGGATTCTGGACTTTTGTCTATAGAAGGATTCTTCATCTTGGCAAAGCTTCTGATAAGTTTTTGCTGCGTGCCTTTCATTGGTTCGGGCCATCTCAGAGCTAGGGTTGGCGTCCAATCTTTCCTGAGCTTCTCCCAGTGCTGTCTCGCTTTGTTAACTCTGGAGGATATGTGGCTTCTATTGTGCCTGTGCTAATTCATCAGACTGTTTTTAACCCATTGCAGCTTGGTGGAGAGCTTGAAAATTAGGGATCCATGAGCATGCTTCTGCCATATCTGAGCTATGTGAGGAACAAAATCCTCCATTTCCGTCCAAAAATTGAGAAACAAGAATCTAGGCTGCGGCTTGCAGTGGTCCCGAGAGAGCTGTAAAACCATAGAGCTGTGGTCTGATACACTTCTCGTCAGGAAATGAGTAATTGCATCCGGCCATTTCTTTAGAAGAGTTGTATTGCCAATGACCCAATCTAGCTTCTTCATTATCATGCGATCCTCCCCTTGACCATTGTGCCAAGAGTACTTGAGTCCTCTGTATGGAACTGGAATAAGCTCAGCCTGTTGTAAGCATTCCCCAAAGGAAAGCTTGTGCCCATTCCAAGATCTGTCCCCACCCTCACTGTCCGAAGCCCGCAAAGTAGCGTTAAAATCTCCCATAAGGACCCAAGGCTGTCTTTGAAAACCCCTATACTGCACCTGCAAATAATTCCACACATCTTGCCTCTCTGCAGGAGTATTAGCACCATAAACAAATGTTACCACAATGTCTAAACCTGGTTGGATAGAAGTCACACTGCACATCATCCATTGAGGGTTCGAATGAATGCACTGCACATTGTAAATTTCATGATCCCAACCTATAATAATTCGGGCAGCTTTAGTCTCCGAAGCATTGGAAATGACATTCCACTTGTCCAGCTCTAACTGATCATAAAGGCAGTTCAATTTGACAATTTGCAACTTTGTTTCAATCAAACTAAATAAACTTAACTTATTTTTCTTAATCCAGTTACGGATAGATTTTTTCTTTTGGAAGCTATTTAAGCCTCTAATATTCCAACATCCAAAATTATACATAAACATAAAAAATAAAAGGGTGGGAAGGTTGAAGGGAACCTTCAGAGGCGTAGTGCCTCCTTTTTCTTCTTTCCTCCTTTCTTTTTCCTGACTTTTATGAAGGGTGACCAATCCCCATCCTCAGTGTTGCCCCCATTGGTTGTTGTTGCTTCACTGACCTCTTCCTCAACATATGTCTCCTTGCTTTGTAAAGAAGCAGATTCATTCACCGTGCCGATTGGGAAAACTTCTACCTGCATCTTCCCTTTCCTGACACGTTCTTCATCTTCCTTTGAAGTGGGAGTTGTTTCCTGGTTTTTGTGCTCCATGGTTGAGTCCTCCTCAATTCTGCCCTTTTTGTGATGGACAATTGTTTGGCTGAGTGAAGTGGAGTTACTGTCTTATGTGATTTTGGTGTGGGTTTTTTGGGGTTGTTTATTGTCTTGGGGTTTTTGACCTAAAGAGGGTTGACGTGGCGGCTGCCTTTCATCCCTCTCATGCAAGTTCCTTCCATCCAGGGCAGGAACTAGATTGCCATTCTCAGCTGGTTTTGTGACAGTATTTCCCTTATCCTCAGAGCAAACATGGCCAAAAAGGTGGCATTTTCCACATCGAGGGGGCTGCCATTCATATTCCACCTTAAGATGAAGGGGCTCCTTGAACAAATCTGTTTTTATGTCAAACTTTGTGACGAGTGGTAGAGAAGCATCAAGTTCTACACATACTCTCGCATAGTCAAGCCTAGTGCAGCAGGAAGTCGATTCATCACAAGATAAAGGCCTCCCCACCATACTGGCCACTGCACTCAGTCCCTTCCTTGACCAAAGTGAGAAAGGTAAGCCATGAAAACGAATCCACACGGGCAGCTTTGAAATTCGATTTTTATCAAAAATGAACTGAGGGTGCCATTGCTGCAAAATCATTGTTTTGCCTCCAAACATCCATGGTCCTCTCTCAAGAATGGCATGCATCTGGTCTTCAGATTGAAACCGAAACAACCAAAATCCATTTGCAGTTGACATTACTGACTCTAGCCCCCCTGACTTCCATGCTCGATTTGTTACAGTATTTACCGTGTGGTAGTTCATCCTAAAGCCAGGAAAAAAACCTACCATGCACCTGTTCCATTGCTCGGCGTTCTCTGTGAGCATGTCGGACGTGATTTCAGGCTGGTCGCCTGTTTCAGTTCGAGGGATGGGGTCTAAGGTGAATCTGGTGCTAGCTTCCATTATCTTAACCTTGTCAGCCCATGAGTACATCTTCGGCTTTGAAGAAATAACCATTTGTTCTTGCTTTTGGGCTTTATTCGGGACAGTGGTGGGGTTTTTTGGTTTGGTGGTAGCCATCACAAACAACTTATGTAGAAGGAGCGTGAAAGGGACGACGGGTAATAGCTCTAGCTATCGTTAGGTCTGGGTGATGAGAAAGCTTGAAAAGTTTGAAGCTTTAAAAGGTGGCGGTGAGGTACGAGGTTTTTGAAACTATTAAACAGTGAACTGGTTAGGGAGTGGGGTAACGAAAAGTGGTGGTGTAAAAGGTTTTGGGACTGGTTTCTTTTGAGCGTGTCACCGGAGATGTGACCGACGGCTGCTCAGAATCGTGCGGCTGGGGACTCAAATTTCAGTTTTTTCCACTATTATGATAAACTGCAAGATGCTATGTGGCGGGGCAAAAGAGAGGAAAAAATGGGATTATGGTGAAAAGATGGGATGGGATGGGATGGGATGGCTATGGAAACTTTGAAGGTTGTGTCCGAGATTTACTGGGTAAAGGGTTATCTGAGAGCCAGATGGCTTTGTTTCTTGGATCTTGGAGGTGTGGCGACTGCTTTGAAAAAGGGGGGGAAAGTTAAAAAAAGGAGGTCACGAAAAAAGAGAAAGGAAAAGGATTGGTGTGCAGGGATGTTGGTTTAAGGGATTTGAAACTTAGGTTGAAGGTGACCGTGGGTTCATCTCCGGCAACAGAGATCTCTCTGTAGGCACATAAGTTAACAACATGATCTCCCAGCGCACTCATCCAACGGAGATCTCTCTACCACCTCCTGGTTGGCTTACTTTGCACCATAGTTATTAAGTCTTTCTTTTAATATCTGTGTTCTTTACCATGCTGCTTTGATTTTGATGCATGGCTTCTCTCGTCTAGTAAAATCATGAGAAAAATCTTTGGAGGGATTTTAATTCCCAGTGTCACCACAATATTTAAATTCTCAGCTCTCGAGATGAGCTCGTAATGCTTTGGAATGATTGAACTATTGCGTTCCAGGGACCTGGGCAGGTTGTTAGAGTCTTAACTCTCAAGTGATGAGTGTGGAGGTGGCTATAGTGATTATGAATTTTTTGTTGCTTTCTTGCCAGCCTGCTGTTGAATGTTTTGTTTTTAGTTTCGTATTTTACTCTATGAATGAATAGGAAGACATTTAATGGTTAACTTAAGTGACTATAGAATTTTGTTTTAAGAAGAATGATCATGGTGTTTCAGTAAAAACCAATTGAGATTATTGTTTGCCTGTATTATAGTTGGCTTTACGTTTTGCCTTTTTCATGTTGCATAATATAGACAATGTCATGTCTCTAACTCTATAGCTTTTATGCTCTTTTAGGTAAGACATGGTTAAGCATAACAATGTTGTGCCCAATGGGCACTTCAAGAAGCACTGGCAAAACTATGTCAAGACATGGTTTAACTAACCAGCCCGAAAGACTCGCAGACGCATCGGTGAGGAGCTTCTACATCACCCTTAATTGATTGGTTTACCCATCTCTGGTCCCTATATGTAAATGTACTATACCTGTTGTTTCTGGGGTCCTTATTTGGGAGTACTCTATTAAAAATATTCATGTCTGTGTTATCTATGAAAATTATTTCCAGCTCGTCAGAAGAAGGCAGTCAAAATCTTTCCTCGGCCTACAGCTGGACCTCTTCGACCTATTGTATATGGCCAGACTTTGAAGTATAATATGAAAGTGAGAGCTGGTAGGGGTTTTTCTCTTGAAGAACTCAAGGTTAGTTGGTTTTCTTTTTCCTGATTCAATCGAGTACTTGTTCAAGTTTGAGTCTCTAGAATGCTTAATTTTTTTTTTCTTAGCTATTAATTACATGCATTTGCTTAATACTCCAGGTTAGGGTGTTTTTACTTTACATTTATTATATAGCAGTGTTTATCTGTGCCTGGTTTCAGATTTGAACGTGAAGTGTTTTGTATTGAATGTAATTAGAGATTAACGAGCTGATTTGCCCGCTTCGCTGGGCCTTTTTATCTATGTAGAAAATTGATTGATTTTATAAATGTTATATTTTATTATTTTCATATTTAATTAGTATAATTGTAATTGATAAAGTCTGTTAAAAATGGTTTTTTTCAACCAAAATGTGATTGAATAGTGCTATTGCTAAAAAACTTTTGATAAAATTTGTTAGAAAATTTGCTTAGAAGGTTAAATGATTTATTAGAAATTTGTTGTCACGGATACTTTGGTAAAAAAAAAACAAAAAAAAACCCGGTAAAAAAAGAACAACTGACTTGGACACTAAAAAATAAAAAATACATGTGGAAAAAAGGTCACAGTTTCTGAAAAAGAAAAAATAAGAGTCTAAAATATAAATTTAACTTCAAAGACAAAGTTTTTTTTTATAAGATTTATTCATTATATTATTATATTAAATATATTTAAGAATACCGATATTAATTTTTTTTTCAAGAAATTGTAGGTCATTTATTTTCTCTGTCTATATATTTTTAGGCGAGACTATTAAATAAATATTAAACACATATACTTAGTCTCACATATTATATAGTGTGATCGAAATGGGAAGTGGTTTTTATATTTTTTAATTGTAGAAAACCTAAGTAAATTTGTAAAAAAAAAAAAAGATTAGTTGCCTTTTTTCCCTAATAATATTAGATCTTACACATTATAAATAAAAATATTGAAATTTATTTTCAAAAAATCAATATAATTTTTTTGCGTGCTATAATTAGTTATTTACAGTCAAAAAAGAATAGTGTAGTTGAAACGGAAAGTGCCTCATATATTTTTTAATTGTAGATAATCTAGGCAAATTTGTTTACCTTTTGTTTTTTTGAGCTGTATTTTTTCCCGGGTAATATTAGATCTTAAATATTAAAAATCTAATTTTTTGTTTTTTGTTAAGAAATAAACTTGAACATAAGAGCACAAAATTAAAATTCAAAGCCAATTTTTTTTTTTTTATAAGATTTATTCATCATATTATTATATTAAATTTATTTAAGAATGCTGATATTAAATTTTTTCATGCAAAAAATCCGAGGTCATTTTTTTTATCTCTTTATATACTTTTAGGCGATAATATGCAATAAATATTAAAACATATAATAATGACTTGTTTGCCGTTTAAAAGGAATAGTGTAATCGAGACAAAAGTGACTTATATCGTTTTTTAATTGTAAATAACCTAGGTAAATTTGTTTATTTTTTGTTCTTGAGTTGTCTTTTATCCCCAGTAATATTAGATATAAAATGATTATTGCTATTATTGCAAAAACAATTAAAATTATCAAATTATCCCGAAAGAAAAAACACTCATAAACATTAACAAAAGAGTAAGCAAGAAAAAGAATATATTATTATTATTATTATTATTATTATTATTATTATTATTATTATTATTATTATTATTATTATTATTATTATGTTAATTTTCAAAAAAGAAATATATTTTTTTTGCGTGCTATAATTACTTATTTGCCGTCAAAAAAGAACAGTGTAGTTGAAACGGAAAGTGCCTTATATATTTTTTAATTGTAGATAATCTAGGCAAATTTGTTTACCTTTTGTTTTATTGAGTTCTATTTTTTCTCGGGTAATATTAGATCTTAAATATTAAAAATCCAACTTTTTGATTTTTTTTAAGAAATAAACTTTAAGAAAAGAGCACGAAATTAAAATTCAAAGCCAATTTTTTTTTATAAGATTTATTCATCATATTATTATATTAAATTTATTTAAGAATGCTGATATTAATTTTGTTAATCAAAAAAATCCGAGGTCATTTTTTTTTATCTCTTTATATACTTTTAGGCGATAATATGCAATAAATATTAAAACATATAATAATGACTTGTTTGCCGTTTAAAAATAATAGTGTAATCGAGACAAAAGTGACTTGTATCGTTTTTTAATTGTAGATAACCTAGGTAAATTTGTTTATTTTTTGTTCTTGGGTTGTCTTTTATCCCCAGTAATATTAGATATAAAATGATTATTGCTATTATTGCAAAAACAATTAAAATTATCAAATTATCCCGAAAGAAAAAACACTCATAAACATTAACAAAAGAGTAAGCAAGAAAAAGAATATATTATTATTATTATTATTATTATTATTATTGTTAATTTTCAAAAAAGAAATATATTTTTTTTGCGTGCTATAATTACTTATTTGCCGTCAAAAAAGAACAGTGTAGTTGAAACGGAAAGTGCCTTATATATTTTTTAATTGTAGATAATCTAGGCAAATTTGTTTACCTTTTGTTTTATTGAGTTGTATTTTTTCTCGGGTAATATTAGATCTTAAATATTAAAAATCCAACTTTTTGATTTTTTTTAAGAAATAAACTTTAAGAAAAGAGCACAAAATTAAAATTCAAAGCCAATTTTTTTTTTATATAAGATTTATTCATCATATTATTATATTAAATTTATTTAAGAATGCTGATATTAATTTTGTTAATAAAAAAAATCCGAGGTCATTTTTTTTATCTCTTTATATACTTTTAGGCGATAATATGCAATAAATATTAAAACATATAATAATGACTTGTTTGCCGTTTAAAAGGAACAGTGTAATCGAGACAAAAGTGACTTGTATCGTTTTTTAATTGTAGATAACCTAGGTAAATTTGTTTATTTGTTGTTCTTGAGTTGTCTTTTATCTCCAGTAATATTAGATATAAAATGACTATTGCTATTATTGCAAAAACAATTAAAATTATTAAATTATCCCGAAAAAAAAACACTCATAAACATTAACAAAAGAGTAAGCAAGAAAAAGAATATATTATTATTATTATTATGAAAAATAAAACACAAATATCAATTTATCAAGGGATGAAAATCAAAAATTAAAACTATAAGGGTCAAAATGAAAATTCAATATATTATCAATTTCAATAACAGGATCCAATTGAAGAAATCGAAACTTATGTACTGTATTTATTGAATAATTTAAACCTAATCCGAAAATTAAAAGGAGGACCGAACTGAAACATTGACATCCAATCAATTGCAATCGGAGGACCCAATCGAACTAAATCAAAACTTATGCAACCAAAATCAGGACAAAAAACAAAATCAAAAGTAAAGGGACTGAAGTAAAAAGTTGCACAAATTGGGGGACTCTCCTGCACTTTGACGTGCAGGAGAGAGAGAGAAACGTGGCCGGCGGCTTTAACCGGTTCCCGGCGCGTCCACGGGCATTTTTATGGTAAACGCGCCACCACGGGAGGAAGACGACGCCCAGACGAACCGCTCTGTGCGTCGGAATAGCGTCTTCGTCCACCGTATGACGCCGCACGCGCCACCTAAATAGGGCGTGGGGCGTGAAACCGGTAGGCGCGTGTTACACACGCACTGACAATTACCGGGAAAAAAATAAAAAAAGTTGGTCAATTACCGGACAGCTCCTGGACCGAAATCAATGTTTTTGTCTTATTCGGGCCCATAACCGTAATCAGCCATTTTAAATATATTAAATAAAACAAAAACTGCGGCGGACCGGACCGGTTCGGTCCGTACGCGTGCAATGACAGGAATGACCCTGATCCTCAACGCTTTTTACCTGCAGCCCGAGCGCTATTTTGTCTTATTACCAGGGCTGAAATCGTCGAAGCACTGTTCATTAAAAAAAAAAGGCAGACGAACAGCCGCGACGCACGGCCGAGAAATGGCCAGTCCACAGTGCCATTGTGTTTGGTGCTACAGTGCCGACCCCGAGCTGTTTTAGCTCTTTTGTTAATATGTTCTTGCATTTAGCATTCATTGCACATTGCTTTGTGAGCAGGGATATGTAAATTTGTTTTAGGTCTTTCAAGGGTATTGGGAATGGTTCACTTTTTATGTAATATTGGATATTTGTGGCTCTTTGGTAACTGTGTATACTTAACATTTATTATATAGCAGTGTTTATCTGTGCCCAGGGTTTCAGATTTGAACGTGAAGTGCTTTGTATTGAATGTAATTAGAGATTAATATGTTCTTGCATTTAGCATTCATTGCACATTGCTTTGTGAGCAGGGATATGTAAATTTGTTTTAGGTCTTTCAAGGGTATTGGGAATGGTTCACTTTTTATGTAATATTGGATATCTGTGGTTCTTTGGTAACTGTGTATACTTTTTTTTTTTTTTAGTTTTGCAAGATGAATAACCCCATTTATTTTTCCTTCTCCAGGCTGCTGGTATTCCAAAGAAACTTGCTCCTACAGTAGGAATTGCAGTTGATCACCGTCGCAAGAATCGCTCCTTGGAGGGTATCCAGGCTAATGTTCGGAGGCTGAACACCTACAAGGCCAAGTTGGCTGTCTTCCCAAGACGAGCTCGCAAGTTCAAGGTATTTTCTTTGATACTAATACGATGATTGTCTATTTCTCTACCTTGAATTTCATTTTTATACATGTATTCTTGCAGGCTGGTGACTCTGCTCCTGAGGAACTGGCGACTGCTACTCAAGTACAAGGACAGTTTATGCCTATTGTACGCAAGAAAGCATCTGTGGAGCTTGTGAAGGTCACCGAGGAGATGAAGTCATTCAAGGCTTATGACAAGCTCCGCATGGAGCGTACAAATGCACGCCATGTTGGTGCCAGGTTGAAGAGGGCTGCTGAAGCCGAGAAGGAGGAGAAGAAGTAGAAGTTTGATCCCGTCAAGTGGATTTTTGAGTGGCAAGTGGGATTTTTGTTGTTTCATCCTACTTGTTTCCAACCTTTAGTCTATACCATAACTTTTTAAAATGCCAATAGGAAGTTTAGAAGTTTCAAGGATTCTTAGTTTGAGTCCATGCTTCAATATGTTAAATGTGCTCCTTGGCCAATTTTTTTTATTCTTGCAGTTTTCAAGTAACTGATAGCATTGACAGCACATCTTGGCTGGTTTCTGTTCTGAAGGTTGATAGATGAGGTCATTTCATGCTTGACTAGAATTAGTGCATTTCATGCTTGCACTGGAAAGGTTTATATAGAATAAACTGCACTTAGGCAAAAGAAAGAAGAAGAAGATGATGAACTGGAAACAAACAGCAATGTGTTTGTGATGATTGTATTACTTAATTCCAGTTTACAATGAATGCCAGTATTTATACAAAATATACTGACTTTGTAAATAACAAATTGTATAACTAATTGTCAGTTAAGTAAACTGATTATACAACTAAATAACTGATTCACAACAAACTTTTACAACTGAAGATTAACAATTCAGCTTCATCTCAGCTTCGACATATCTCAGCTTCATCTCAGCTTCAATACTCCCCCTCAAGATGAAGGGAAGATATTTAAGACATTCATTTTGGAAATAAGGTACTGAAAAGGAGCCAGAGATAGAGCTTTGGTGAATATGTCTGCAAGTTGATTCTGAGAAGTAACATGAAGTGTCCTGATGACACCTTCCTGAATTTTATCATGAATGATATGGCAGTCAAGCTCTATGTGTTTAGTCCTCTCATGGAAAACAGGGTTGGCAGCAATATGCAATGCAGCCTTACTGTCACAGAACAACAATGCAGCTTGAGGATGTGGAACCCGTAGATCCTGCAACAAAGAAAAAAGCCAAACAATTTCACACGTAGTTGCTGCCATCGATCTATATTCAGCCTCAGCTGAAGATCGAGACACAATATGTTGTTTCTTAGACTTCCATGATACAAAGGAATCGCCTAAGAACACACAATAGCCAGTTATGGATCGTCTGGTATCTGGGCATCCTGCCCAATCAGAATCACAAAAAGCCTTAAGGTGGAATGTGGAGGAAGATGGGAAGAAGAGACCTTGAGCAGGGGAAGCCTTGATGTATCGAAGAACTCTATGTGCAGCATTGAGATGTGGTTGCCGCGGATTTGCCATAAATTGACTCAGATTCTGAACTGCATATGACAGGTCAGGGCGTGTGATGGTCAGGTAAAGTAAACGCCCAACCAGTCTTCGATAAGAAGCTGGGTCCTCAAGTAAAATACCATCAGCAGATGACAATTTCAGATTGGACTCCATTGGAAACTTTGCTGGTTTGGCAGCAAGAAAACCACAGTTATCAAGAATTTCTAAAGCATATTTTCGTTGACAAAGAGAAATGCCCTTAGCAGATCTAGCAATCTCTAAACCAAGAAAGAATTTTAATTCTCCAAGATCTTTCAACTGAAATTGGCTGTTCAGAAGTTTAGTGAGTTGAGTAATAACAGCCGGATCATTGCCTGCTAAAACTATGTCATCAACATAGACTAAAAGAGCCACAAAAGAAGAACCTTGTGTTCTAGTGAACAAGGAATAGTCTGCTCTAGACTGAATGAATCCATGAGATAGCAAAGTAGAGGAAAACTTGGTGAACCATTGTCGTGACGCCTGCTTCAAGCCATACAAAGACTTGTGTAACCTGCAGACTTTTGTGGACTCCCCCTTAGATGCAAAACCAGGTGGAAGAGTCATGTAAACTTCTTCATGTAACTCCCCATGAAGAAATGCATTGTTGACATCTAACTGATGAAGATGCCAGTTACAAGCAGCAGCAATGGCAAGAAGGATACGAATAGTGGTGAGTTTAGCAACTGGAGAGAATGTCTCATAGTAATCCAATCCCTCACATTGTGTGTATCCTTTGGCAACAAGGCGTGCCTTGTACCTTTCAACAGTGCCATCAGCCTTGTGTTTTATTTTATAAACTCACTTGCAGCCTATTGGGTATTTGTTTGGGGGCAGATCAACTACACACCAAGTGTTATTCAATTCAAGAGCAGAAATCTCAGCTTGCATGGCATTTCTCCATTCAATGGATTTAACAGCATGGTGAAAAGTCTTAGGTTCTATTTGAGTGGTAATGGAAAGACAAAAATGTTTATGAGCAGGGGAAATATGATTGTAACCAATGGAGGAAGATAAGGAGTAAGGAATACCTGACTTGTCTGTTGGAGTTGAATGAGATGGGTGAGTAGCAAGCTGGCAGTGGTACTGATGTAGATAACCAGGAATGGAACGAACACGAGTGGATCTTCGCAGTGGAGAATTTTGTGGTGATATGTGATTAGTATGATCAGAATGTGGAAGCAATGTATCAGAAACAACATGGATGGAATCAGAAGCATTAGCATCTGGTGTTTCTGCAGAAATAGGAGGTTTTGCAAAAATAGGAGGTGAGGGGGAGGTGTCTGGTATGATATTTGGTAAAACCAAGGGATTGATAGGGTTGACAGTGGAAGATTTTGTTGAATCATAGGGAAAAACAGATTCATGAAATATGACATGGCGAGAAATAATGCGAGAATGAGTGGACAAATCAAGTAATGTGTATCCTTTGGTACCATTGGGATAGCCAAGAAAAATACATGGGATAGCACGGGGATCAAATTTGTGTCTGTTTCTGGAAAGAGTTGAGGCATAGCAGAGGCAACCAAAAACTCTAAGATGAGAATAATCTGGTGGTTTAGAAAAGAGAATTTCGTAAGGTGATTTGTTTGATAAAATGGGAGTGGGAATTCGGTTAATAGTGTGGGCTGCTGTGAGGACACAATCCCCCCAGTAAGATAATGGAAGATGAGATTGAAAACGTAATGCACGAGCTACATTTAACAAATGTTGGTGTTTACGCTCTACTGTAGCATTTTGTTGTGGAGTTTCAACACAACTGCGTTGGTGAAGAACTCCTTTTGTGAGGAAGAAATATGTCATATTGAATTCAGGACCATTGTCTGAACGCAAGCATTTTATTTTGATATTGAATTGTGTTTCAATCATTTTGAAGAATTGAGTAATGTATTAACGAGTTTGAGATTTTGAGTGGAGAAGAAAGACCCATGTAAAACGACTGAAATCCTCAACAATAGTCAAAAAATAGCTAGAGCCATTATTGGTTTTTACAGAGAAGGGTCCCATAGATCACAGTGGATCATTTCAAACAAAGAATTTGAAACAGATTTGCTCTTCACAAATGGAATTTTGTGTTGCTTAGCCAATGGGCACACGGTACAGACACTTGTATGACAAGTAAAATCTGGAATTTGAGCACTAAGTAATATCATTCTAGGATGTGATAAATGGCCTAGTCTATAATGCCAAATATCAGTAGATGCATTCTTAATAGAAGCAAAAAATGCTTTGACAGATTGTTTAGCAGATTGAGAAAGATCAGTAGAAGGTTTACACATCAAGTAAAACAAGCCTGCTTGCTCTCTACCCATGCCAATCGTCCTCCATGGTGACAAAGTCTGTATGAAGCAATAATTGGCAAGAAAAATGAGACAACATTTAAGGGTTTTGATCAATTTGCTTGCTGAAATCAAATTGAATGAAAAAGAAGGTACACAGAGAACATCATGAAGAATCAAATATTCAGAAATTTTGACAGTGCCAATGTGAGTCACAGTAGCATAGTTTCCATTAGGCAATTTTACACGAGAAGATATGCTAGCAGTAATGGAAGTGAACAAAGATATGGTGCTGATCATGTAATCAGTGGCCCCCATGTCAATGATCCATGATTTAGATTGATGACAGTGAATATCAATTGAAGCATGTGATGATGAGAAAACTGAATGTTTTGGATTTAGGTAAAAAGAGGCTGAGGAAATGAGAGAAAGATTACCTCCCATGTTTGAGAAAATGTGATCTTGTGCATTGCTTACTTGATGAGCAGAAGCAGGATTCTCAGCAGGAGGTGTTGTAATTGGAGGTTTTATCAATGCAAGTAACTGTTGACACTGCTCTTGGGAAATTTATAGCTGAGGAACCATACTGTTCTGAGAATCAAACTCTTGAAATACAGAATTAGCCTTGTTTCTGTTTGATCTATACCCTGGTGGATAGCCATGCAACTTATAGCATTTCTCCATAGTGTGGCCAAGAAGACCACAATGTGTGCAAACTGGTCTATCTTTACGAGCATTGTGCATAAAAGGTTGTTTACCAAACCTATTCTGTTGTGGCTGAGAACCAATTTGAGGTGAATGAGTTTTGATCATCATAGCAGCAGTTTCATCATGCAATGAACTAATTGATATCTCACGTTGTCTCTCTTCTTGAAGTACAAGAGAGAAGACTTTGTTGATTGAAGGCAAAGGGTCAATAAGGAGTATTTGACCTCTGATTTGAGCAAAACTGTCATTCAGACCCATTAGAAAATGGAAAATATAATCCTGATGATAGTGATCAAGAGTGGTCTTGAGAGCACCACAGGAACATTCTGGAATGGGACGATAATTCGTCAATTCATCCCAAAGTCCTTTAAGACGAGTATAGTAATTACTCACAGTCAAGCTTCCTTGAGAATGAACAGAAATTGCTTTCTGCAATTGAAATATGCGAGGACCATTCTTCTGTGAAAATCGATCCTTGAGATCGTTCCACATTTCATGTGCAGAGTTGATGTAAATCACACTTGAAGCTATTTCTTTAGAAATGGAGTTTAGAAGCCATGAAAGTACCATATTATTACTCCTTGTCCAGGCATGAAGCAGAGCCTCAGATTCTTCACTAGGCTTTGGTAATGAGCCATCAACAAAAGCAAACTTATTCTTTGCAGTGAGTGCCATTGTCATTGATCGGCTCCAGGTGTGATAATTGTCACCAGTTAGAGGCTGTGACAGTAAAACAAAACCAGGACTATCTCCATGATGAAGATAGTATGGACTGGAAAAATCATCAATGGATGGAACAAGATGATTTGGATTTGCGGAAGGAAAAGTAGATTCAGAAGCCATTGTTGTTAGCTCTGATACCATATAGAATAAACTGCACTTAGGCAAAAGAAAGAAGAAGAAGATGATGAACTGGAAACAAACAACAATGTGTTTGTGATGATTGTATTACTTAATTCCAGTTTACAATGAATGCCAGTATTTATACAAAATATACTGACTTTGTAAATAACAAATTGTATAACTGATTGTCAGTTAAGTAAACTGATTATACAACTAAATAACTGATTCACAACAAACTTTTACAACTGAAGATTAACAATTCAGCTTCATCTCAGCTTCGACATATCTCAGCTTCATCTCAGCTTCAGCTTAGCTTCAATAGTTTACACAGGTCATAGTAATTTTTCAACTTTACATTGATTGGAACTTCTTCACCATCAATATAAGAACCTCACCATAAAAAAAAACTGTTAAGGGTCATTGGTTTGAGATAGAAAAAAACAAAATCACCAGATTTCAGTGGCAGCAAAAAAAATAGCTGACAACTATCTTCACTACTGAAATGGTTGATCTAGGTATATACATATAAACTGAAACCGATTGAATCTATAATCCAAGTCATAAATTTAAACAATTAACTTTAATTGATTAAAAATCAAACTTTTTATTTTTTTTATTTGTTTTCTATGAATTCTTTAAAATTTCAAACAAATAAATGCTCCACCGCGGTGATGATGATGCTTGTTTTGCGAGCAACTAAAACAAAATCTTAAAAGGTTTAAACCGATAAAATATGACTTCTCTTTTTCCTAAAGCTGCGATTTGTTTTATATATATAAAATAGAAATAGGAAGTGACTCGTCGCACGTTCACTGTCCACTCCACTTAGCGATCCATGGAAGCCAAAGCCAATCCATGACCGTGGTCAGTTAAGGACACTTTGGGTATCTAAATAGACCCGAAAATTTGCAGAATCCAAGGGCTAGGCTTTCCCTCCCAAATAAACCTTCGCGCCTCTCCAAGACCTTTTTTTTCTTCCCCTCTCTAGGGTTTCCTATTCAAAAAACAATTTTCTCTCGTTTTCTCTTCTTTCACTCACTCCTCCCTTCTCAAACACTCAATTTCACCATGAACCTGACGGAAGGAGCAATATCCAAGATAACCAGCGGAGGAGCTACCTCGGCCGAACTGAAGCCGACACTGCAAGTGACTGATTTGAAGCAGGTGCAGACGAAGCAACCGCAACAGAGTGATCGGTTTCGGTTGGTTCTATCTGATGGATCTCATTTGCAACAAGCTATGCTTGGGACTCAAATTAATCATTTGGTTAAAGACGGGAACTTGCGGATTGGTTCTATTGTTCAGTTGAATCAGTATACTTGCACTACCGTTCAAGGCCGCATGTAAGTTTGTTTCTTAAAGATCTCGTCTTATTTTAAGGAAAGATAGGAAGATGTGTGTAAAGGTATTTGATAGAGATTATTACTTTGATAGCAAGATTTTGGGTATTATACATCTAATTTGGTAATAGGTAAATCGCTTTTGTTTCTGTTATTATCGTGTCTTGCTCGTTGTGTAAAGTCTGTGCTTTAGTTTTGATATAGTAGCATGTTCTTTCGAAAGCTTTGGTGTGTGGGTGCTCGCCCATTTACTTTTAGAATCGATAGGAAAAAAAAAGTGTTATGTACACAACTTGAAGCAGAAATCTTGATGATACCACTAGTTTTTGGAGCAATTAAACTCTGCTTCCCCTTTTAGTGCTACGCTATGTTATTGCTGCTGATGTTATTTGTTCATCGAATCCAGGATTATTATTATTCTCGAATTGGCCCTAGTAGCTGAAGGATGTGAGTTGATTGGAAATCCTGTTTCAGCTCAAAAATCTTCAGGGCCTTCACCATCACAGGGTGCTCAGCCAGGAAACGTCAATGCAAGTCCCAAGTCATTTACTGGTGGTGTGGTTGGGAATCAAAATATATCTGCAGCACCTGTACAAAGCCCTGAGATAAATCAGTTTCATAATACACTCCCTTCTAGCAATTTTGGCCCAGGAAGGTTTGCTCCAACAAATGCTCCATTTAATCCAAAAGTAGAAGCTGCTGCTGGATCAGTTCCATCAAGTGGGTTGTATGCTAATCAAAATGCAGGTTACCTTAACCCTAAACCAGAAACTGCACAGCCTCATATGGGAAGTTATTCCCGCCCCCCACAGTCAGCATATCAGCAACCACCTCCAATGTACAGCAACAGAGGACCAGTTGCTAAGAATGAGGCTCCTCCAAGGATCGTTCCAATAACAGCACTGAATCCATACCAGGGAAGGTGGACCATTAAGGCTAGGGTGACTGCAAAAGGAGAACTCAGGCATTATAACAATACTCGTGGTGATGGTAAAGTTTTCTCCTTTGATCTTCTTGATTCTGATGGTGGGGAGATCAGAGTGACCTGCTTTAATCAAGTGGCTGACCAATTCTACAACCAGATTGAAGCTGGCAGGGTTTATTTGATTTCCAAGGGAAATTTAAAACCTGCTCAAAAGAATTTCAACCACCTTCGTCATGATCTAGAAATTTTCCTGGAAAGCACGTCAACCATACAGCCATGCTTTGAGGATGACACCACAATTCCACAGCTGCAATTTCATTTTCGTCCCATAAGTGATGTTGAAGACATGGAGAACAATAGTGTTGTGGATGTAATTGGGGTGGTAACATCCATTACTCCCACCACATCGTTAATGAGAAAAAATGGGACAGAAACTCAGAAGAGAACCCTTCAATTGAAGGATATGTCTGGTCGAAGTGTTGAATTAACCCTCTGGGGAAATTTCTGCAATTCCGAGGGTCAAAGGCTACAACATGTCTGTGATTCAGGAGGTTTCCCTGTTCTTGCTGTCAAATCAGGTAGAGTCAGTGAATTTAATGGGAAGTCAGTAGGGACGATATCCACAAGCCAGCTATTTATAGAACCAGATTCTCCAGAGGCTAGCAGGCTAAAGGAATGGTTTGACAGAGAAGGTAGGAACACTTCTTCGCTTTCAATTTCTAGGGAAACTTCAACTTTGGGTCGGTCAGATGTCATGAAGACTATTTCTCAAATAAAGGATGAGAGGCTAGGAACATCTGAGAAGCCTGATTGGATTACTGTCCCTGCGACTGTTATATATGTTAAGTCTGACAATTTCTGCTATACAGCTTGCCCCATCATGTCAGGGGAACGGCAATGCAATAAAAAAGTCACCAATAATGGAGACGGGAAGTGGCAGTGTGAAAAGTGTGACCAATCTGTGGATGAATGTGACTACAGATATATACTCCAGCTTCAGATACAGGACCATACTGGCATAGCATGGGTGACTGCATTTCAGGAGTGTGGTGAGGAGATAATGGGTATATCTGCAAAAGACTTGCATTATTTGAAGCATGAACAGCAAGATGATGAGGGATTTTCAAAAGTACTTCGCCAGGTTCTGTTTAGTAGATATGTATTCAAGCTAAAAATAAAGGAGGAAACTTTCAGTGATGAACAGCGTGTAAAGTCTACTGTTGTCAAATCAGAAAAGGTGAATTATTCATCTCAGTCCAGGCTTCTTCTGGATATGATGGAGAAGTTTAAATCAGGGAATGATACTTCTTTCGCCTGCAAAGCAAAATCTAGTTATCATAACCCTGGTGTGAATAATGCTGTAATTGGAAATTTTGGAAGCAGACAAGCTGGACCACCAGGATCAAACCCTGTGGGGAGCAGCAGCTATGCTGGTAATGTTGGATTACCAGCAAATCAATTGGGCCAGTATGGAAACCAGCAAAACCCTATGTTCCCCATGCAAAGCTCTTCTGGTGCTTATCTAAGCTGCAGCAGCTGTGGGGCCACTGGTCATAGCTCAGCAAATTGTCCGAGTGTCATGAACGCTCCGGGGCAGTCCATGGGGGGCAGCTATGCCGCCAATAGAACATCCCAGGGGGGCAATGGTGAATGCTATAAATGCCATCAAGTTGGGCACTGGGCAAGAGACTGCCCTGGGTTAAGCAGCTCTGGCAGAATGGGAGGTGTTTCAAAGCAACAGGTAGGTGGTTTCTGAGATTACCTGGAAATTAAGCAGCAGAAGTATGTGCTGCAAATGTTGCATGCCTTTTGAGACCGCTATTCATAGCAGGTGATGGGATTTAGCTTGTTTAATATCTGTAAAGCATGTGGTTTCTGTGTATCTTTAGCCCGTGCAGAATCTGGCTCATCAATGGCATCTTCATAGCCGATTTTGCAAGGGAATGCTATGAATTTTAGCTTCATCATCTATCTTGAAGCTGAATGTTTTGTTTGTTTCTTATTCTCATAAATAGCGGTCCCTGTATTAACTTTTGCTTGATTATATGTTTCTGATTATTTTTTTTGCTAAATGTAGGGTGTTTAGCATGTCATTTCAAAAGAGATTTTGAAAAAAAATTGAAAATTTTTAATTTTTATTTTAAATTAAAATTTTTTGGTGTTTTTATATCTTTGAATTTTTATTTTGCTAAATTTAGAAGTGATGCATTTCAAAAATAATTTTGAAAAAATTTGAAATTTTTTTATTTTAAAATTTTTATATTAAATTAAAAAATAATATTTTGTTGATATTTTAATGAGTTGATATCAAAAATAATTTTATAAAAAATAAAATAATATTATTTTATATATTTTTAAAAAACATATTTAAAACAATTATATTACAGTTACTTACTCTGTATGGAAAGTAGATTGCATGTCTTATCAGCCAGCTCATGTTAAACCCTAGAGCTAGGTCGCTGGTACAATTGAGCGTGGGCTCACACGGAAGTGCCCAAGACATGCGGAGAACTGGAGATAGATGGTGCCTTGTCCCTTCTTCTTCTTCTTCTTCATCTGCTATTCATCCAAGAATCAATGTAAAGGGACATGTTTTAATTAATAGTAATACGACACCGCGCTCTCTCCTGTTCCTAATAGCGTTTTGATTGCATCATCATCACTTCAACGCCATCTTCCTTTTGCCATGTTCCGTACACCGGATTAGGTGTTTTTGGTATTGTTTTTGTTTTTGTTTTTGTTTTTGTAATTGAGGTTTTAAAAAAATAATATCATGAAAAGTATTTTAGTTGTGATTCAAAATAATTTTTAAAGTGTTTGGTTAAAACCGTGGTTGAGTTTAAGGTTAATGAAAAACAGTTTCAAGTGTTTGGTTACCAAACTTTTTATATTGATTTCAACTAGTGAAATTACTTTAAAGTGTGTGTACATTGTTTTTTAAATATTTAATAATTATAATAATAAAATATAATTAATAATTCAAGTAAATTAGACACTTATTTTTATTCTCTCATCAAACTACTTGTAATTTTATTACGAACTATAAATCTATATATGAAGGCATCTACGATCCCGAAACAACATATAGTAAAATATTATTTGAAACAAAATTAGGATTGCGAGATAAAAAAATATGTTGCTATCTCCTTTTAATATATTTATTTATATTTCAATTATTTTTAGATTATATTAATATTAAAAATATATTTTATATATAAAAATATAATAAATAAAACAACAACAAACTCTAATATAATAATCAACAGCACTAAATAAAGCAATTCATTATTTTTATCTGCTGTGAATGGATCCACCGTTTCTTGATCATAGACACGAGTTTAAGATGAAAAGGAGATTGAAAAAAGAAATACCAATTCTAAATTAAATGTTAAAGAAAAAACTATATATAAAAACCTCAAAATCAATCCTAGTTAGTCTTCAAAACCCGTTCCCTGGTCACGATCTCTAGACTACTCTTGCGGTGAAAAATAATGTGTCTAAATACATAGTAAATTCTCCATTCATTATATATATATAATTTATAATAATATTATATAATTAAGGTCGTAGTGCTTGTCCATACCTTTTCTTTTATTTTATTTATTTAAAAAACTATTCCCTAAGTTTCAGTTTTTTCGGCTCATAAAATATTTTTGAATATTTTTTCTACAATTCTATGTTAAAAGGAAAAACAAAGTAATCTTTCTAAAACTTATTTTTTGAAGATTATTAATCGTTATTTTTTTTTAAAATAAAGGTCAAATTAATTTATGTTACCTTCTAAAAACTAGTAAAAGCCGAAGGAATCAACCGTTTGACTTTTGGCCAATCCCGTGTCCTGTTTCCACGGATCTGCAGGCTTTACTCTTGCGGTGACTGGAAACATTAAAAAAATGAATAACTGGATCTAAAATCTCATAGAAATGCCGTGCGCTTAGTAATTTCATCTTCACCGACACGGTTTGCAATGTCGAATTGCCCGTCCGTTATCGCCTGTTGCCGTTTTTGTGGCCGCGTCACTGGTCTCCACACACAACGGAGGGAATTCATTAAATTTTTCCTCAGGATCGAACACCACGTTCAACGGAAAAATGTCACCGGAGATGAATAATTTTGCTTACCAAGCAAGCAATCTACCAGGGTTTTTTTTGCAGAAGAGTAATTTTATTCGATTAAAAATTGAAAGCATAAGGATTTAGCGTGATGGAGCATAAGCTAACGTCCCTTTCCTGTTCCTCCTATGCAATCCAAGTTAATTAATAATGTCAGATAAACACATGCTGTGTTAACCTAAATTTACACAGCTACCAGATTTCTCAAAACATTCATTAAAGACTATCACAAGCGTGATGATTGTCTACCATGCACGCCTCGCACATGATTAGCAATTTTTTTTTTGTATTTTTATTTGGAAATTTCAACATGATCAGCAGGCTGGTTGAATCCATTACACGTAACATTTCTAAGAGATTATGTTTATCTGTGTTTTTTATTTATGGCTGTCGGGGTATAATGTAGCTATTTAGGTGTAAACAATGTTTTTAAAACAGGAATGCAGCCCTGAGAATACCCTTTATCCGACTAATAATTATTCTCATGCAATCTCATCTTACTTGCATCCCAATACGAGATATAATAACATGGAAAACAAATTCATTTACCCCTAAAGTCTATGATCAAAGGGTAATTTTCCTCGTCCTGTTCAGAGACAAGACATCAGTAATTTCAGTTGATGACAAATAGGAAATTCTGTCTAAAATGCGTGTAATTTAGGGTCGTGTAGGGAATCATTCGGGTCTTGTCGTTTACCTTTTCCCCTTGTGACTCTGATGATGAAAGATTTACAGCCATGTATATTCTAGTTATTAGAGAGAGCGATGGAGGAGCATGGAATTATTTAAAGAAGAGAATGAAATAATATAAAGTAAAATAAAAGACAGACGAAAAGAAGACACAGGATAGACAGCTGGACATGAAACAGGAAGCGAGCAGTAGAGACTTTTATTTAAGGTTTTGCTGATGGATGGATAGATAGATAGATAGACTATACCCGCTATACCTGCCTCCCTCTTCCTTTCTCTCCTCTGTTTTGAAACAGAGATCTCTGTTCCAACATCCTTTATCTATCTATTCAGTTTTTGTAGCATTCAGGTGGGAAATTAAGGTACAGTAATGCAGCATTGTTAGTAAGTAGTGCCCACTTGATCTTCCCTGTCTATGTTTTTGTAATTCTGGTTGTGTTGATTGTTTCTTTTCCACCGAGCTCAATTATTCTCTGCTTGTGCTTTCCTTTCCCTGACAGATAGGGATCTATCCTTACCACTTATATGTGCTGCACATAATCCATGTCTGTCTCTTCTTCTTCTTCTATGTTGTCTACAATTCAGATCTGTTTTTTTTCCTTTCTTTCTGGGTATCCTGTTTCTTTTCTGGATTTGCTTTTTTTAGGCTTGTATAGCGTTACCATCTTTTGAGTTGCTGCTTCTTTTTCTTTTTCGTATGGTAAGCATTGCGTCACTCCATTGCTGTTCCTTCTTCTGCTTCTCTGGCGTTTCTATGGTTCAATCACTGATCTCTCTTTTCTTTTTTTTCCTTGCAAAAAAAATGATGGCATTCATGCTGGAACTATATGCTCTTTTGCTTTTTTGATTGGCTGGTGAAAAAGAGCTCCTTTTTTTAATAGTACTACGAGTAGCATCCATTGATGATACATTAGACATGAAGAAAGCAGCTGATTGGAACAAAGTGAACATGGAAAAACATTTCTTGGGTTTTAAGGAAATCATTAAAATTACCTCATGATTTATTGTTCTTTTCCTCTTTTATTTCCTTTTTGCTTTTTCCATAATTTGGTGTAAGATCCAGTGGGTTTCCTTTTAACGTGGAGGAGCGAGAGAAGAGATGGATACGTGATTAGGACGGCTGGGTTTGATAGAGTCGGGTCCCAATAACATGAGAGAAATATTAAAAGAAAAAGCAGCATGGACTGTGAAAAATAACTTGTCGGTATTTGCTATCAGATCTTGTACGACTAGTTAGCATGCATTTCTTCTTTCCAAGTCGTTTATTGGCCCAGCACCACCAATCAACCCTTACATCTGTATTAATTACTTGTTCTTTTTCGGAACTTATTTATCAGCCATTGATTCCATATACATAAGCTGGATCTGTCTTAAAGACCGAGGCTTGTTGCACCGATCCATTCAATTTTGCTAGTCTAGTGATTGCCAGTTGGTGTAACTTTGTTGTACTCCATTGCTATGTTATTTCATTCTCTAATTAATGATCCGTAGTCTTACAGATGAGATAACTTAGGAAAAGGATTAAGAACTCAAAATGCTACACCCTTATTTGCTGTGCTCATACTGAAAGAAATTGGTTGGATTTTTTCAATTTTGAGGTGGGAGGGATTGATATTAGCTCTGTAGTTATATTCTTTGAAAGACATTGCGACTAACAATCTGCGTGTTGCTTGCAGGTAGCTGTTAAATTTGAGGAATCATGAAGTATAAAGATGGAAAACCAGGATCTCATCCTGATAAAAACTCGAGGGTTCCCATGGCAATGATGTTTGTGGTGCTGTGCGGGCTGTCATTCTATCTTGGTGGAATTTTCTGTTCTGAGAAAGATAAAATTGAGACCACGGACGTGGCAGAGGTGGTCTCCTCTCCCAGGGAATCGTCAGTTGCTCCTCTCCAGATTAAACCCGCTGCATTTCCTGAATGCAGCAGTGACTACCAAGACTACACTCCATGCACAGATCCAAGGGTATTTACGTAACTATCTATTACATGGTGCAAAATCTGTCAGATGGTTATAAAGTGAAAACTGAGATATTGATGATGCCTGTCTATTGCACAGAGGTGGAAGAGATACGGCAATCACCGGCTCACTTTCATGGAACGCCACTGTCCTCCGGTTTTTGAAAGGAAGGAATGCTTGGTTCCACCGCCAGAGGGGTATAAGCCTCCAATCACATGGCCAAAGAGCAGGGATCAATGTTGGTACAGGTATTATGATCCATTCCTGACACTTTTTTCTGTCAATTCACAGGATCTTTTCTAGGCCCAATGCTAGGTTCAAGATTCAGTTTTTGTCAGGTATTGTCTGGGATGCTAGGTTGAAAATGCCTGTTTAACTTGTTTTACCCTGTGCACCTGGCTTCAGGAATGTACCATATGATTGGATTGACAAGCAGAAATCTAACCAGCACTGGCTGAGAAAAGACGGGGAGAAGTTCCTTTTTCCAGGTGGCGGCACCATGTTTCCCAGAGGAGTGGGTGCCTATGTTGATCTGATGCAAGATCTTATCCCTGAAATGAAAGATGGGACCATTCGCTCTGCCATTGATACTGGGTGTGGGGTGAGTTACACTATCAATTTCATCCTGGTTTCTGGAATTACTCATCAAAGAATCCATGTTGCATGAGGAATGGTACTGCCATTCATATTCAGGCTATTCGTGTTTGGAATTCTGTTGCCTAATCCACTCGATTGTTTTCTTTTCTAGGTTGCTAGCTGGGGAGGTGATCTATTAGATCGCGGGATTCTAACTGTTTCTCTTGCCCCTCGAGATAACCATGAGGCTCAAGTCCAGTTTGCATTAGAACGTGGAATTCCTGCAATTCTTGGCATCATTTCCACACAGAGACTCCCCTTCCCATCAAATGCATTTGATATGGCTCATTGCTCCAGATGTCTTATCCCATGGACAGAATTTGGTCAGTCTTTATTCTAACCCTTTCCTGCTCCCAGTTTGTGTGGGAGGTAGAAGATCATGCGCTCTAATTCTTTGCATTGGTTAATTGCTGAAAACTTCACAAGGTTCTTCATTTTTTTGATTTTAGAAAGGCTTCTGAAATTCAAATCCGGGATTATATATGTTTCCTCACCTTGGTTTTCCTATTATGGTTGCGTGTTGTATTACTACCAGCTGCTTTTCTCAAGAACAGAATTTTGTTGCTTTCAGGTGGAATTTATCTTCTGGAAGTTCACCGTATTCTCCGTCCCGGAGGCTTCTGGGTTCTGTCTGGTCCTCCTGTTAACTACGAAAACCGGTGGCGAGGCTGGAATACTACCGTGGAAGAGCAGAAATCTGATTATGAAAAGTTGCAAGAACTGCTGACTTCGATGTGCTTCAAATTGTATGACAAAAAGGATGACATTGCTGTGTGGCAGAAAGCTTCAGATAACAGTTGCTACAGTAAACTAACCTATCCTGATGCCTACCCACCTAAGTGCGACGATAGCCTCGAACCAGATTCAGCATGGTACACCCCACTCCGCCCTTGCGTTGTTGTTCCGAGCCCGAGAATTAAGAAATCAGTCATGGAGTCCATCCCCAAATGGCCAGAGAGGTTGCACGTTACACCTGAACGCATTTTAGATGTTCATGGTGGAAGTGCTAGTGCTTTTAAGCACGATGACAGCAAGTGGAAGATTCGTGCAAAGCACTACAAGAAGCTGCTCCCAGCACTCGGGTCTGATAAAATAAGAAATGTAATGGACATGAACACAGTTTATGGAGGTTTTGCTGCGGCTGTGATTGATGATCCCCTGTGGGTCATGAACGTGGTCTCTTCCTACGCTGCCAACACACTTCCTGTTGTTTTTGACCGTGGCCTCATTGGAACTTTTCATGATTGGTAATCTGAACGAGCTTTGTACCGATTTTGAAGTTCTCATCTTGCATGAAAAGTATCTTTATTGATGTATCTCTTTTTCTATTTCTAGGTGTGAAGCTTTCTCAACTTATCCTCGAACTTATGATCTCCTCCACCTTGATGGGCTCTTCACTGCAGAAAGCCACAGGTAAGTTAAGGGGCACATTTCACTTCTCTACTTTTATGGAATCAATTGAAATTTACTGTCTAGAAATGTTGATCTGACAGATCATACTGGGTCTAAGTTTAAGTTGTTAAATTCAAGGGAATGATATCTTGTGTAGATCGATAGGTATAAACCCCTGTCTGATACGATGAAGTCGGAAGAAATACATGAACAATCTGTTCATGCTTCGGCGATGTAAACATTAGTGACATTGTTTGTTCTTGCACAGATGTGATATGAAGTATGTGCTCTTGGAGATGGATCGGATCCTACGACCTGCGGGCTATGCAATAATACGAGAATCCAGCTATTTCGCGGATGCCATTTCTACCATTGCCAGGGGAATGAGGTGGAGCTGCCGTAGAGAAGACACTGAATACGGGGTCGAGAAAGAGAAAGTATTGATTTGCCAGAAGAAACTCTGGCATTCCTCCAACCAGAGTTCAAGATGAGAAACAAAAAAAATCCTGAAACATGCCGCTCCGAGAGCTTGTGTACCTGCAATTCAAGAAGATTCAAGGTGAAGAAAGCTGAAAACCTTACACAGAAGATTACAAGGATCTCAATTGAAGAATTAGCTACCCAATAACAGAAATTTCTTACTTCATAGTATCATTCATTGCCCTTCTCATCCGAATCTTCCCCCCCCCCCCCCCCCCCCCCCCTTCAATATGTAAAACTTGTAAAACTTGAAAGATCGGTGTGTGGGAATTCATGGACTCCATAAGTTATTATATCTATGTAATGAGTTTTGGTTACCTTCATTATTGAAATTCTCATCATATGATGCGGCTCTGTTTCTTTCATATCAGCTGTTAAGGAACCATCTCACCTAAAAGCTTAAGCTTGTAGGTGATGACTCATAATATGATTTATATTATTCTTTAACACACCCTCTCAAGTGAAAGTCATTTGGGTTTGAACTTGCACAGGCCCACATCACCTTGTGCTTAGATTTTATCAAATAGAATGAGAATGGTGAGATTCGAACTCGTGACCGCTGGGTCAACAAGGCTCTGATACCATGTTAAGAAACCATCTCACCTAAAAGCTTAAGCTTATAGGTGATAACTCATAATATAATTTATATTATTCTCTAACATCAGCCGTGTTGGCGCTCGGAGAAGGCTCGGAGAAGGCATGCGGACGACAGGAACCGATTGGTGAAAACCAGGGCACTTTTTATTATTCAACGTCACCGTGCAGCCCTTGCTTTTCACTCACACACATTTCATCGGGGATTTGTTTTGCTTTGCATATCTTGCTGAATATTTTACAAGTTGGAAATAAGATTTTAAATTACATTTAAAATTATAAAATGAATAAGAGTTTAAATTAATATAAAAAACCAGAAGACATTAAAAAACTTCAATTTAGTCCATCAAATCTCAATTTATGCATTATTTGGTCTTTGTTGTTTTAGAATTTATTTTTCAAACCTTGATTTTATTTTTTATTTTTCAAATTTCATTCTCTATATGTTAAGAGAGGAGGAAAAATCATCGATAACAAAGAGAGTTAGATTAGCCACTTTTCAACTATAAAAATTTAATTTTAGTGTAATAGATTCATCATAGAAAAACCTCTTACATAAAATATTTAGAAATACATGAGAAGTCACCTCAATCTACTGTTTCCAGAACTGTTACGTTGGATTTAGAAATGTTCAATCCAATGGGATCTTGGAAATGGCTAGCGAGAGATCCCGGGTGAAATACATACATATATTTTTTATTATTAATGTCCTGATTAATTTGAGCGCAATTTAACTAATTTCATGAGTTTTGAAATTAATAAATATATAAATTTTTAATGATTATCATATTAACAACCACACGAGACCATAAAAAAAAAAAACTTTTAATTTTAAACTCTTATGAATGATCACCTGCAAAATAGTTAAAACATTCACAAGTGAAAATCGAACTTGGACAGAGAGTAATTAATAAGTCGGTAAAACATGTAGGGATTTGAATTGACGTGGTTGTGGAGAAAGTGAAAACACCAAGTCTTAAGTTATAAAATTAATGTTTAAAACGTAAGCAATCAAACCATAGACTCAAGGGCTACCTATCTCAACAAATTTCAAATAAGAAAGTTGCTGGGAATCATCTAAATTTAGAAATTTCCGTCCGGCGTAACAAAAATCCAACTTAAATTGATTTGTAGCCCTCAACGGGAGGTAGAACAGCTTTCAAAAAAAAGAAAATGCGCAGATTTTGGAAGAGAATTCAACCTTACTGGGCCATAGTTAGTGAAAAAAGATGGCATGCATACACATATATTTAAGTTGTGTAATGACCCGACACTCCCGCAATGTACACATTAATGGAAAAAATCAAAATTACCTCTGACTCCAAGGCTTAAATGAAGGCACACCAAGGAGTAAAATAGTAATTTCATTGTTTCATGGTCTTTGCCTAAACATTGTTTTGTGTTGTGGATTGCGGTGTTAAGTAAGCTCAGAACCAAAGATCATCTGCATTTCATTCTCATTGACGCTAGCTGTGTGTTTTGTAGTCAGGACGAGGAGTCACATAGTCATTTATTCTTTAATTGTCCCTGGACTTCGAACTTGTGGGAAAACATTGTTCGGTGGCTGTATATTCATCATCGGATGAGCTCCCTTCCTAGTGCTATTCGTGGCCTCTTCCCAAAACGGAGAAAGATGGTTTCTAGAATGCGGAGAGCCTCTCTTGCCATCTCGGTTTATCTCATCTGGGAAGAGCGTAATAAGAGGTTGTTTGATTCTTCTTCATTCTCGGTGGAGAGAGTTTTTCAGAGATTCCAGGTTTTGTTCTTCACAATTTTTCACTTCAATGAAAAAGATCACTTCTCCATTAATGTTGGCTAATGTATGGCCGATCTTAATAGGGTGGTGTTGGTTGCCGACTGCTTCTCTGCTTGCTTTGCTTGATGTGGCTGGTTGTGATTTGAGCTATCTTGGTCATTTGTTGTCCTTCTTTGAATTGGCTGCTAGTGGCTAGTTTGTTGCCGAGAGTTTCCTTGTGTGCTGCTATCATTTGCCTAGGGCATGAGTTTTTTGCTGTTTCTCCTTATAAATGTTGTTCTTCTTTTAGTTCTTGTTTTTTGCTTGTATCCTAGCCTGCCAACTTCTTAGTTGGAATGTAGGCAGATACCATGCTTCTTGTCTTGGCTTCACCTTAGTTTGCTCCCCTTGTTTGGTCTTGGGATTGTGTTCCCTTGAGGTGTCTGCTTTTTTTTAGATTTTTTGACTTTGTTATTCGCAGCTTGTTTTATTCTTTGATCTTTTATATATACTTACATTTTGATAAAAAAAAATCATTATTGATCTTGTGTACTTTACTAATTTATATATTTTACACGCATGGATGCCAATCTGGCTTACAGAAGAGAGGAGAGAATATCAGGAAGAACAGGGAGAGGAGGGAAAGAATCGAACGGCTGAAAAAATTAATATAAAAAACCAGAAGACATTAAAAAACTTCAATTTAGTCCATCAAATCTCAATTCATGCATTATTTGGTCTTTGTTGTTTTAGAATTTATGTTTCAAACCTTGATTTTATTTTTTATTTTTCAAATTTCAATCTCTATATGTTAAGAGAGGAGGAAAAATCATCGATAACAAAGAGAGTTAGATTAGCCACTTTTCAACTATTTTTTTTTTAATTATAGTGTAATAGATTCATCATAGAGAAACCTTTTACATAAAATATTTAGAAATACATGAGAAGTCACCTCAATCTACTGTTTCCAGAACTGTTATGTTGGATTTAGAATTGTTCAATCCAATGGGATTTTGGAAATGGCTAGCAAGAGATCCCGAGTGAAATACATACATATATTTTTTATTATTAATATGGTGTCCTGGATAATTTGAGCGTAATTTAACTAATTTTACGAGTCTTGAAATTAATGATTATATATCCAATAATTCTGAATGTTTATGTGATAGTTAATTTTAGGATCTATATAATTAGTTGAGGTATATATAAGTTGGTTTGGTCGAACATACATATTAATAATAATAATAATAATAATAATAATAAAAGAGAGACTGATGGCATATGCGAGCAGAAAGCAGAACTCGGAGTGTTGAAATGAGGGTCAGGCCACCCGTGAACACTTGCTTTGGCAGTAGGGTTGCAGCCATGTAAGAGCGCTTATAAATTACACGAGCTAATAATTCTGATACTTGTGAGACCGAACTTGTGATCGAAAACAAACCTCGACTCATGGTGGTTATATGCTATCAGTTTCTTGATTCATGAATTGGTTTCACTGATCCTCAATTTGTATTAAATTAAAACATCACTGTACATAATGAATTAGTTTCACATCCGAGAGGTGCAATCCTAGTACATATACTAAATTTAGTACATGTACTAAATTCCGTTAGGAACAGAGAATTAAAGGAAGAAGATTAGCAGAAGGAAATTAATGGAAGACTAATGTCAGTACACATCCAGTCCTTGAGTTTTCCATCCATGATCATTAGTCAGCCAACCTGACCTGGGTTTCCTTGTTCCTGCTTGTCCATCTCCGCACTAGCAAAACAACGAATAGGACGAGTTTATATTTATTTATTCTGATTAGTTATTGAATCAGATATCCCAGAAATTTAAGAAAAGAAATGGTGAGGGTAATTCAACCAACCGGAGGAGCCGAGTTAGGTTATCAGCATGGGCAAAGTTGTTCTCCTGACGAGCTTTCAAAATGCTAAACATCAGGTTGATCCTGATTTGATTGCACTCACTCTGCTTGGCTATGTTCATCGTCTCCTCTTTCAGTTTGCGGCCTTCGGATTCTATCTCTTCAAACTTCTGTCTTATTTCTCGTTGCCCTTCTTTTATACGTTCCTGTCCCTTACTGATCTCCACCATATCTGTTTTCAGCCGTTCGATTCTTTCCCTCCTCTCCCTGTTCTTCCTGATATTCTCTCCTCTCTTCTGGAAGCCAGATCGGCAGCCATGCGTGTAAAATATACAAATTAGTAAAGGACACAAGATCAATAATGATTTTTAATATCTGGGGATAGTGACATGTTGTTTATAAGACGAAGAATTATTTTATGATACATAGCAGCAAACAAACATTAAAAACAAAAAAAAAGATTAAAAAAAGAAGGCAGAATTGTAACTAGATCTGGTGGGTACCCATTGTTTCCTGTGCTTAGACTTGTAAACATGGCGGCTCAGAGATAAGGGCTTGATAAAATCCATCGTTGCAGACACCCAGTGGCTCCACCTCCACCGTTTTGACTCAGTCTCTTCCTTCCTCTCTCTTGAAATTGAGAAGCTATGTTCACACTGAGAAGGGTCTTCACAATCCCCCCTTCATTTATACAGGGGGGAGTCCCTCCTGTCATATAACGAAGAACAAGTCCGATATATCGCAAGTATCTTTCGATATCGCGCGATAACGCCAAAAAAGAATTCGATATATCACAGATCGGATTTGCATTGATTTTAAGATGTATATAAAGTATAAACCATTCATCATGTGACCACACACCCACTATCTTTATCGTGCGATATCGTTCGATAGCGAAA
This sequence comes from Salix caprea, assembly GCA_964035475.1. Taxonomy (NCBI): domain Eukaryota; kingdom Viridiplantae; phylum Streptophyta; class Magnoliopsida; order Malpighiales; family Salicaceae; genus Salix; species Salix caprea. The sequence continues at coordinate 6,756,959 of OZ037759.1, read as the reverse complement.
CGTTCTTCTCTGGCAGGGATTCTTGGTCCCGCAACAACTCTACTTGTAATTATTTGTCAAAAAGTGAGATGCTTCTTTTTTTCTCCTTTTATATTTTTCATTTAAAGGGGTGTTTGGTAGTCTGTTGGGAAAATGTTTTCGAAAAAAAAAAGTTTTTTATTTTATTTTTATTGTTAATATTTTTTAATAAAAAACATTTTTAAAAGCAACTTCAACTACACTCCTAAACAGATATTAAATTTGTTTGTTTTTATATTTTATTATTAATATTTTAAAAAAACAGGATAAATGTTTGGAGTAGTGGACACGATTATAAAAGCATCTCCAACAAAAAAAATGTTATTTAGATAAATCAAATTAATAGTTTAGCTTTTTAAATAGTATAAATATAATATTTTTTATATTTGTACTCCAATGAAGAAGAAAAAACTATTTAGAGAAGTCAATTGTATTTTAATATATATAATATTGATATAACTATTTATTAATAATAAAAAACTAATAAAAGATCAATCAAAACTATTTTTTTATATAAAAATATATTAAACAATTTTTTGCTCTTTTGATTAAACAAGCAAGAATAACTATTCAACTTAGAAATACTATTTTAGCTCTTCAATATAACTTGTCACTTAGGCTATGAAAATGATAAATAAAAACTATTATTTTTTGTTTTTTCCTTTTAATTTTCTTTTAACTCTCCGAATAGAGTTAGAGTTGCTCTAATATTGTATTATTATTTCTTACTAAATTCCAAAACACACCGTGTAGAAAAAACTACACAAAAACGATAGCAATTGCCGTAGAAGAAAACCTTGTCCCCATCAAGGGGACTCTTTCCTGCTGTCCCCCGGCTCGATCCCGCCATTGACTTAACGATCGACTCAGTTCAGTCGTCAAGGGTTTGGGATATTCTATACACATTGAGAGAGCAGCAGGCTGTAATTTTATTATTTTTATAATCAAAATATTCGAGTTAGTTTATGCGTAACACGACTGATTCATGGTGCTTTCCATGTTCTGTCGGGGAGTGTGGACTTAGTTTTGGTCACTGTTGCCGCGAAGTTTCTCGCCGGCATCTCTTCTGGTGCGGTCCTTCTCAAGCACGATGATGACTTCTCAGAAAGGAAGACGTGCCATTGGTCAATGAAAAGTCGTCCAAAGAAATTGGAGAGAGGCTGGCAGACTCAGAGCGTTTCTACTTTTTAACTAAGAAAAAGTGTTTGTTAAGATTTTAAAAACTTGTTAAGTAATTATCTCATCTAAAAATTTAAGTTAATAGGTGAGGCTTCAGAATATGATTTATATTATTTTTTAACACATATCCTCAAGTGAAAGCCCTTTGAATTTGAAACTTGCACAGACCCAGATTACCTTGTGCTTGATTTTTTTTTATCAAATAAAATGGAGGTGGTGAGATTCGAACTCGTGAGCACTAGGTCAACAAGACTCTGATACCATATCAAGGAACTATCTTACTTAAGCTAATAGGTGAGGCTCTAGAATATAATTTATATTATTCTCTAACAAAACTAATTATTTAACCTTTGAGAAAGAAATGTTGTTTATATAAAATAAATAAATAAATAAATAAAGGGGAAATGGTGATTTCTGATATGGTAAAACTTCTTAATTTATTTAAAATGCAGAAGTAATGTTAGATATTCTTGAAAATTCATTTAGTTTTTTTTTGAAAAAGATATTTATTTTATCTAAGAAAATTTTTAGTTTAAGTTTTCTTTAAAAGTAATTTTAATTTAAATAATTGCGTTAACAAAATAGTGCAACTATTCATGATTTTTAACATGTCTTTTATTAAGTATTCCACGTGGCACACGACATCATCGTTTTATTTTTGTTTATGATTGTGGCAGCGTTTTCACTTGGGATATATAGCCGTGGTAATCGCATGAGTGGTGCTATCTAAAAGAGTTAAATTTGTAATATGATTTTTTAGTTAGTAAAAATCTTTTCCTATGTGTTTTAATAGTAAAAAGTTAATTATAATAGTTAATTATTTTTTAACATATTTAATAAGCAATTATTTTAATAATATAATATGACTTGGTTAATTTAATGGTTCTAAACATGATTTCAAGTATTCTCGATTATTCTAATATTAAAAAATAAAATAAAAAAAACTAAATAAAAATAATAATATGAATGAACCTGACTGAATTATTTTAATATTAAAAAATAAAATTAAAAAAAAACTCAAATAAAAATAATAATATGAATGAACCTGAATGAACTCACTCGCTAAACTCATGACATATGTCATGAAATCAAAATAATCTTAAATTTTGAAAAAAATCAAAGAAAAAAAATACTATTGCAATTAATAAAATTTGGTTCATGTATGAGTAATATTTTTATAAGAGAAATAGTGTTTTAACATTTTATTTAGCATTAAATATAGAGCATGTTAGACAAATATTTGTTTTGGTATCTGATTTGATTCTGAAATGATCGGGCAAGAATATATGGATAGATATTCCTAAAGAATGTTTAAAGCTCTCTGCTCTATATTTTATTTAAACACTTTTCGATAGTGATTTGCGTATCGATTCTCAATTAAAATAAAAATATAAAAAATAACAACTGAATTTCCTGAATTAGTTATATGGAAAATCTTAACTAAATAATAATATAACATAATTAAAAAAATGAAATTAATAATACAGAAAATCAAATAAAATCCATGATTCAAATTAAAATCCTCATATAGTTTAACTTAAAAATCTTTTATCATAAGAAAAAGAAGAGAAAATATCATAAAGGATCAATGTGATTGCTTGGTTGATGATGTGATTTTTAAACATCTAAATAGACTTTATATACATTACAATGTTGTTTAAATATTATATTTCTATCTCTAAGAACTCGATAGTAATTAATATTTTTTAAATATATTTTTAAATAAAAAGGGATTAAGACGTGGGATATTACCTAACCAAAAATAGGGATTAAGACGTGGGAGATTGAACATAATTTTGTTTTTGTGTGAAGGACTAAACAAAACAAAACAAAATGCTGGAAAATATTGGTTTACCATTTCAAATTATTGTCTACGTTCAACTGATGTTTAAAGTATGCTTTATAGATTTTATTTTTATTTTTAAAAATCATTTATTATTATTAAATGGTCATAGCTTTTCGAGAAAATATCATAGATTAAAGTTGTAAATTATACATACGTACTAATAATTGTTTCCATAATTATTGTTTTTTTTAAATAAATTAAAAACTCTAAATCATGTATAAAATCTAAAATAAAATAACATAAAAAATAATTCTGATATATTTTATTGTATGTATAATATATGCAACAAGAATAGAAATTCAACAAGGCGAACCGTTTAAAAAAAGTAAAAACAAAATAATACGAAAAAAAAAAAAAGTGCCTAGAACTAAGTCCAAGCATGCCAAAACTTTATCAAGGTGTACTTGGGCTCACGTCCAAACTTGTTTAAATTTTTAAAAACTAAAATATAAGTGGATAACGCATCATTCATCTATATTTTAAGCAATCATGTTAAAATTTAAAAATTATTTTCAATTTTATTTTTATAATAAAACAAATCTAAACACTATTTTAAGAGAGCTTTTTAAACATAAAAAAAATTATTTTTTTACCTCTTTTATTTCTTTTTATTCATTCATTCATTATTTTTTTGCTATTTAGTTTTATTTTTCTCCTATTTTTGCTCAATCAAATCAAATGATAAGAAATAAAACATGTCACATGTCACACATGCAGGCTCGTGGAGGTTGTCAAAGATACGACAGAGCTGAAAGTTGGAACATGTGATGTTCATTTACGATTCGGTTGTATTCGGCTAAACTAAATTGAACAGGTTTAAATTGACTACTTTTGGCTTGGTTTTTTATGTAAGAAAATAAAAAATAGTTTTGGATTTTTTTAGTTTTTATTTAACTTTAACAAAATCTTTATTTTCTTTCATTTCATCAAAATAGAATCAATCAAAAAATTAAAACTAAACTGAAAGAATAAAAAGTTTTTTTTATAGTATATGTTTTTTTTAATTTGAATCGGTTTGATTTGATTTTGGTTTACCAGTTTTAACCTTAAAAATCCAAAACTGGACTGGAAATTTTTAGAGCATCTCCAAGGAAAAAGATATTTAGAGAAGCCAAATTGATAAATATGACTTTTTAAATTGTGTAAATATAATATTTTTTATATTGAAAATCCAATAAAAAAAAACCATTTAGAGAATCCAAGTCTATTTTAATATATATAATATTAATATAACTATTTATTAATAATAAATAACTAATACAATTACAATCAAAATCACATTTTTACATAGAAATATATTAAACAATTTTGGGCTCTTTTGATCAACTATATATGAATAATTATTCACCATATAAATGTTATTTTAGCTTTTCAATATAGCTCTCATCTTGGAGCTATAAAAATAAAGAATAAAAACTATATATTTTTTTGTTTTTTTCCTTTTAGCTTTTCTTTTAACTCTCTTATTGGAGTTACTCTTAAAAATATCACAATCGGGTTTTTTTTTTATAATTTGATTTTTCTCAATTAGCTTTTTTTTGTTTTTTTCAATTTAATCGGGTTTTTGCTCAACTTTATGTAATATACATAGGATTTTTAAGTGTGTGTGTGTTTGTTCGAACTGCTGGCATCTCTATCTATCTCCAGCTTTTTAATTGTTGTTGCTTGCTGATGATAAGAACAAACATACCGTATGAATTATTTCATTTTATCCCCATCGGTTTTTGGTTCGAATTTTTTGCTTTCCCCTGACCTAAACACTTAAAATGGTTAGTGATTGATTTCTTAGTTATGTGTTTATAGTATTATTAATGATATTTTTATTATAATATCGATAAAGTCCCTGATGGAATCGTGATGGAATCATGGGTGTTAAACTATTTTTTATTGTTTTAAGTTTATTACTGTCAATTGAATCATTCATCAGCTCTACTTGAGGAATAAGTCTGTTCTTCCCATTTTATTAGTCATGCTCCACGACCTTAGGATATTGCAGTCGTGGGTAGTTATTTTTTTGTGTTTTTCTTTCTTCAACCAGTGTAAGGCTATTTATTAGCCACAACAATATTCAGCAATGTATTCTCGAATTCTTCAATCTTTTGATCAATACACTTAGAAAAGCTCTCTGTTATCCAACAGTCCCCCCGTTTTTTTCTTTGTATATGATTTGACCCATACTTTTTTATATTCTATTAGACAAGTGCATCTAGATGTGAATTTTCTATATATAGTGTGCCAAACATTTTACTAAGTCTTTTTTCTTTTTTCATTTTTAAAGAAAAAGCAGTGAATTTTCTATCAAAGCATATCAGTTTCCATCATTTTCAAGGGAAACATCCTAGCAAGTTGCTAACATAATTTTCCAATTATTAACACAATTCATTGTTGAAAAACAAATCCCATTTCATTTTCACTATTGTTTAGTAAGAGTTGCAATGACAATTGCTTAGATTTAGAATTGGCTAAATTATATATATATAAAAAAAAAACATAGTCTAAATTTTGAGCCTAGATTTGGCTCCTATTTTATTTTATTTTTAATTTTGACCGTAAATAATAGTTTAGAAACATGAAACGTGTTGTGAAAACATATTATTTGAAAAAAAAACAATTAATGACTTGAACAAAGAGGTGTATTGTTACATAAAAGTAATAAAAATGGTTTGGGGTACTTAAATGAAAAAAAAAATTAAAGGGCTAAGTTCAGTTTGACTTAAAATCCAAAATAAATTTGAATAATTGACCTCTATAGTTTTCTAATTTATTATCACTGGTTTTTTATGCTTCAACTTATCAATTTAGCTGAAATATTATGACAACTACGGGCAATAATGGTTAGTTGAAAATTTTAAATCTTTTGGAAATTAGAATGAAATTAAACTGCAAAGACGAAGAAGATGAAGAGGGTCGTCCTTGACGAATCAAAGGACTAAAATGAAGTTTAACCAAAAAAAAAACTGGACGAAATGCGAACGTATCGAGCGATGAATGGAAAGAGATCGCGCGAGACTGCAAGTCGCCCCTTGTCAGATGCTGCAGTCTACACGGAAAAACCATGCCCTTTTGCAATCCTTATAAGTTATAACTCTGCCCGCACTTGAGTACCATAGACATATTCTTTCGAGTAGGCAATGCATATTTGAGTTTTCTGCTTTTCAATTAATATAAGGCAAGGAGACAGCGCATCAGTGAAATCATGGAGTACCGGATGATAACTGTGAAAAGGGCTTGCAGATCGACTGGGAGCAGGTTTCAGGTATGTCGTTTTTTATCGAGCAGGTTTCGCATTGCATGAAGGAGAAACATGGCTCCATCCCATTGATTTCTGAGACCCATTGTATTCTAGCTTTCCATTTCTTGGGGTGCGGATTTATAATTGATTAATTAAGATTATGACGCATCATTTGCAATTCCTATTGGTTTGCTTAATTTTAGTTTCTCTTACTTGTTTAATCGGCAACACCATTGCTGATGGAAATGGAAATGGAAGGTTGAAAACTGATTTCAATCAATGGCGAACCAGTTATGATCATCGATCATCAGTTTTCAATCAATGGCGAACCACTTATGGTCATCGATGACCATAAGTGGTTCGCCATTGATTGAAAACTGATGATCGATGATCATAACTGGTTCGCCATTGATTGAAAACTGATGATCGATGATCATAACTGGTTGGTTCGCCATTGATTGAAAACTGATGATCGATGATCATAACTGGTTCGCCATTGATTAGTATCAGGTTAGTTTAGTTTTCAATGGACAAAGGCAAAAGGAATCCTTCCTAGTAATCTTTAGTATTCATAATTTAGATGAATTGGTTTTCATCTCGATAAAAAAAAATGTCAAAAGTCAATTGGCAGTTCCTGGACCTTAATTCCTTTGAGTATCAGTTCAGTCCCTTATTTTTCATTTTATATTTTACGTCCTTTAACTGTGTTACTTTTAAAGTCAAGTCCTTCTGATATTTTTAGTAGGATTTCGCCAGTTAGATAATAGATTGTTGCACGCGAAAATCATTGACCAATAGAAGAAACCTAAACATTTACATTTTAATTTGACTATTTTGTTTTGGTTGTTGGAGGTATTTTTCCAAATTTTCTTTCTTCTATTATATATATAGTAATGCATTTTCTGATGTAAAAGTTTTTAAATTATGGATGAAACCCGACAAAAATTAAGGAAATGAATTATGGATTTTAAATTACTTGATTTTGTATTCAATATTAAATACAAAATTGCATGTCATTCTTAAATTGATTAAAGTTTATAAATTTAGTTTTCACTAAATATACATCATTAATTAATATAACAAAAATATATTTATGATTTTATATGCTATCAATTCTACAGATTGATCTCAATATTTTCTAGATATCATTTAGCTTTCGTTTAGAGATCTTTTTATCTGAAAATGTGGCTATTTTATCAGTGTCCATGCTCAGAGTTTTTCAGCAATAATATGTAATTAAGATTGGTTAAGTGAATTATATATATATGCATTAAAGTTAGAAATCAAATATATTATGATCATTTATTGATGAAGACGGTAGAATGTAAATATATAACGGAGTTCTATCAAAGTAACAAATAACTTTAAGAGAATGTAAATTACATCTCAATTTGTCAAATACTTGAAGAATTGGTCATTAGCAGATAACTTAACCGCTTTCGTTTAGAGATCTTTTTATCTGAAAGCGTGGCTATTTATCAGTGTTGATGCTAAGAGTTTTTCAACAATGACCTGTAATTAAGATTGATAAAGGGAATTATATATTTGTGCATTAATGTTAGAAATCAAATATATTATGATCATTTATTATCGAAGACAGTAGAAAAATAAATATATCATGGAGTTCTATCAAAGTAACAAATAACTTAGAATGACAATTACATCTCAATTAGTCAAATACTTGAAGAATCGGTCATTAGCAGACATCTTAACTGCTCTCGTTTATAGATCTTTTTATCTAAAAGCGTGGCTATCTTATCAGTGTCGATGCTAATAGTTTTTCAGCAATGACCTGTAATTAAGATTAGTTAACTGAATTATATGTTTGTGCATTAAAGTTAGAAAACAAATATATTATGATCATTTATTGACAAAGATGGTAGAAAATAACTATATCATAGAGTTCTATCAAAGTAACAAATAACATTAAGAGAATGTTAATTACATCTCAATTAGTCAAATACATGAAGAATGGGTCATTAGCAAACATCTCAATTAGTCAAATAGCTTTCGTTTATAGCTCTTTTTATCTGAAACTGCGGCTATTTTATCAGTGACGATGCTCAGAGTTTTTCAACAATGACATGTAAATAAGATCGGTTAAGTGAATTATAAATGTGTGCATTAAAGTTAGAAAACAAATATATTATGATCATTTATTGACGAAGACGGAAGAAAATAAATATATTATGGAGTTCTATCAAAGTAACAAATAATTTTAAGAGAACGTTAATTACATCTCAAATACTTAACGAATCAGTCATTAGCACACAAATTAACTGCTTTCGTTTAGAGATCTTTTTATCTGAAAGTGTGGCTATTTTATGAGTGTCGATACTCAGAGTGTTTCAACAATGACATGTGATGAAGATCGGTTAAGATTTAGTTTTGCTTGCTGCAGAAAAGGAAAGGAAGTGTAAAAACGAAAGTAAGCATCAGAAGGTTGAGAGCAGAGATGGCAGAGATCGGTGAACAGCAAAAAAGAATTAGAAAGGGGCAAATGGAAATTAGGGAGAGGTTTGAGGAGATAGACTTTGATTGTGATCAACTCAAGAAGGAAACATTCCTTATCTCGAAACAGGCTGCACGCAATCAACAACGTCTTAATCTTATGTTCAAAATCGTCAAAGCTCGAGAAGAAAATAATCTCTCTGAAGTTGACAAGCTTACTCAATCTCTTCGGTTAGTTTTGCATCTCTCTCGCCCCCGCCCCCCCTCCCTCCCTCTATATGATTACATCCTTGAATTTGAAATTGGCTGAACCATGAAAGATCCCTTCACCTTAATTAGTATAATTTTATCATCTTCTTCGAAGAAATGCTTCAAAAATATGTCCTGAAAAAAAAAAAAAAAAGTTCGCTTACTGTCTGGCTTAATTAGCAACATCACAGCCGAAGGATCGCATTTCAGCTGGCTATTATATAAAATCTTATTTTTGCTTTAAATACCGAATCTACCAAGAGGACAGAGAGGGAACTGCTAAATGTGGAGAACATTTTGATATAGAAAATCCAGATCATGATACTCTTGCTACTGATTTATGGAATCGAACTCTTCAAAAGCTCAATAACATGATAGCCTGAGATTTCCAACTTAAAGAAATAATGTCTGCCGAACCAAAGTTAGAGAAACCAACGTTTGATCGATTGAAGCGATCAACGTACTTTGATTAGGTTGCCTGCAGATATGAAAGATAACAATGGTATCAGAGAAAAATATAGTTTCACCTAACAGCTTAAGTTTTTAGGTGAGATGGTTCCTTGACATGATACCAGAGCTGACCAAGCGGTCATGCGGACTTGTATACAAGTGAAAGATGTGTTAGAGAATAATATAAATCATATACTAGAAATTCAACTAACAAATAAAGTTAAGATATTGTTAAAGAGCCAAATCTACAGACTGAAGAAACTAGTACTGTGGTGACGGATTTTAAAGCACATGTACATAGCTTTCCTGTGCTTAATTTATATTTTATTGCAGAGAATGCATGAAGCACGACATGGAAAACAATCTGTGAATAGCTATTTCCAGATTCAAGTGATTAAGTAATGGGAGGAAGGAATAATAGTACGCAGCAGCCGTACGTCCCCTGTCAATGCTGTTCTGGCTTTATTTCGATAGTTTTTCACTACAGCCTTCGTTTGCCAAGAGTTAAAAAAAAAAAAAAAGAGTCTAAAGTCCATGTCCGAGGGCAAATAGGCCTTCAAGTATTATTGTCATATTCTCAGAATAAATTGTTGATTATAAACTAATTCATATTAATAATTTAATATATTTATGTCGAAAATTAATCTGAAACATCAAGTTGTCAAATATAAGGAACCACCTAACAATTTAATACATCAAATATGATAAAAAAAAAATGAAACAATTTATTCATGTGTGTATAAAGAATTATATTACTAAGAAGACGAGATAAATTACATCTAAATGTGAAATAAGATATTACAAAAAGAATGATGTTTTATATATATATATATATATATATATATATATATATATTACTGAGCTATTTTCTTAAAGCTAGACTCGTGGAGCTGACCCATGCTTTTTTATTTTGATTATTTTTTTTAAAATCTATTAACACTTCCTATTTTATTTAATTTTTACTTTGGATTATTTTTTTATTTAAATTTCAATTAACACCCATTCTATTACTTATTAAAAAACTTTCATCTTTTTTAAATAGCAGTTAGTAGCCTCGATGCTCGCATTTTGTTATGTGAACAAACTATTATTTTTTATGTATAAAAATGATATCCATGTTCTTGCAGCTCAAAATGTAACCACACTTGAGCTAACCCAAAATATATTACACACTTCAGCTCAAAACATGTGATTAAATTAATCCGATAAAAAAACACCAAAGAAAATTGTAAGGCTTTTTTTTCTAAAAAAAATAAAATCATGATAACTTTTCAAACTCATGATCAAAGTCATTAGACTTGAAGAACCTAATCTAGAAAAATTATGAAGTCAAATTCTTAATCAATCATATATTGAAGGATGCTATTGAAAAGAAAAAAAGCTCTAATTATACAAAATAATTTTAAAAATTAGCATTAAAAGAAAGAGGATCAAAATATAAAAAATAATTTTATATTTAACCCAATGGTGATTTAAAAAAACAATTAGTGAAATGATTTTTTTCTTATGAAAAAATAAGGATTCAAAGTGACTTAAAAATAAAAAAAACAATGTTATAATTAAAAAGAGTAATAATTTTTATAAAGCAACTAATAAAAACATTAAATAAAAAATAATAAACAAATTGGAAAATATAAAACCATTAATTTAAATTGAATGATGAAATTGAAAAATAATAATTTTTTTTACAAAATAGTCCAGACAGAAAATTAGAAATCCAAGAATGAAAAATATAATATTTGATGAATTGGGATACAATTATGGAATCAAAAAGGAAAAAAAAAAACTTCTATAAAATGGCCAACAATAAAACGAAGTAAAAGAATATATATTGAAGTTCAAATACCAACAACGAAAAGGGTTAAGTTGTAAATTTTAGATAATGAGAGAGAGAAGAAAGGAAAGAAAAAGAAAAGGTCATTGGCGACAAAACAAATGACCGCCATAAACATGCGACACACCAATAAAAAGATGACATAGAGGCACCAAATACACCTCTTGAAAGGCACTAACGCCTCTCATACACCCATAGTTGTACCATGTGTACACCTATTTTTGTAGGTAAACACAAAAGTTCTCCCGAGTTGGCTTTCTAATTACAAAAAAATAATTGTGATAAAACATAAATGTCTATTGACCTTGACCTTAAGTTTGTAGAGGGTATTTTTGTTGTTTTATTGCATATTTTTGTTGTCTATTATTTTATTTTTTATATATTTGGCCAAATGCCAAATTTCTACTAAATTAAATTGTAATAACAAAAAACTCTTTATGAAAATACAAAAATACCACTTGTTGCCATGTTTATTTTTTTTGTAGTCTAATAGCATTCTTGTCATTTTACTATGCATTCAAGATGGAAAATACCTAGTTATCCCCAATCAATTTGTAAATGACAAAGTAATCATGTGAATAGACTTCAATAACCTTGAAAGCCATTGTAATTTGGAAATAACAAAAAAACCATTGTGAAAAATATAAAAATATCTCTTGAAGTGAAGCTTAAATTGTTTTATTTCAATAGTATTATAATGATTTTATTATGCAATCAAGATAAAAAATATATTTATTTATCCTAATAAATTTGAAAATGACAAATGAACTATGTAGAAAACCTTCAATACCCTTGAAAATCCAATGCAATGTTTTTTAAGTGGAAAGGACAAAAACATTATTATAGTGCTCTAATTAATAATGCCAATGAGTTTGGAGATACAATCATTTTCGAAGGCCAAATAGACTTTGTTAATTTCATTAGTTATTTTATTTTATTTTATTATCTTTTAGAAACATTATTCTAATTTTTATTTCTATTTTCTATCTTTTATATCTCATATAAATATTTCTCTCTCTCGATGTATAATAAGAGAAAATGGAAAAAAAAAACATTTAAACCTGTTTGGGAGGGCGGTTGCAGTAGCTTTTCAAAGTATTTTTCGTGCCGAAATACATCAAAATGATATTTTTTTATTTTTTTAAAAATTATTATTGACATCAGCACATCAAAATGATCTAAAAACACATAAATATACTCATTTAAAATAAAAAAAATTGAATTTCTGCGGCACGGCGGTTGAAACGCCGTGCCAAACGGCTTCTCAATGCCCTTCGAAAACCAATGCAATTTATTTTAAGTCAAAAGGGCAAAAATATCATTGCAATGTTTCAATTAACAAAATCATTAACACTCTTTCTTAATTTATTGACTCATTAATTTTTTATTTAGGATTAAATTAATACACCATCTCTAATTTTTTATATATTTTTTAGTTTGTTTGTGTTAAATATTACTTATTTTATATTTATATAATGTATCAAAGGGATTATATTTTTTCTTTTATAATTCATACAAGTATAATTTATTTCTATGTTGCATTTATAGAATAAAAATTTATTCTTGGTAAGAAAGAACATGTAATGTTAAAAAAATAAAAACACGTGAATTAAAAGTAAAAGTTAAATCTCATCGGTCTTTTATTTTTGGAAGAAGTATGAACTATGAAGTATTTAGTTAGCGTTAAAAACTCTTTTATAGTTATCAATTCATATATTATTTTAATTTATTTATTGAGTATAAATAACATTTTATTTTAATTATCTGAATTAAAAATTCATGATAAAAATTAATTTAAAATCTTTCTGGCAGCGTAAAAGCCGGGGGGGGGGGGGGGGGGGGTCGTGTGACGTTTCTGATTTTTTTAAAAACAAAAATAATTATCTTTTAAAGTGCATTTAGACAATTAACCCCTTGATTTATTATATTTGAAATTAATTTTAAAATTATCTCATAGGGTGTGTTTGATATTGTGATTGATATTTGATATTTTAAAAGTTATCTTTTTTTAACTACATTCGGAATGGTACCTAAATTTTCTCTGCCTACAGATCTGGATGCTATCTAAAGATTGGGGGTTGTGCGAAGAGGCTGGCGGTGGAGGGTCTGTAATTTTGATCAAAATGACCAGAATAACCTCATATATATTATATTAGAAAACCTCGGTGCATGTTTTTTTTTTTTTTACTTTATATTAAAAGATTGAAAGTAATGTCCATAAATAAATTTTATTTATACACACTAAAATTTTGTTATCAATTAAAATATTTCAAAAGAAAATATCTTTTTTTTAAGTGGAGATAAGACTTGACAGCAAGACTCCCTCTCCTTTTCCACGTGCCCTCCTATTTTTCTATTTTCAGGCTTAAGTAGTTTATTGCTTGCATTTTTGTTGTGGGCTAAATTCTATTTTTTTGCAAGTAAAAACAATATTTATACCATATATTATTTATATATTATCATTAATATTTAATCCTATATAGCAATTCTAACTTTCTTAGTCTCTATTAGTATGACGTGATGATAAAGAACTTGCAATCTCTATAGAAAATCTCGAGTTTAATTTAGAATGTTCGTCCTTTTATAAGAGCATGAAATAACCAAAGTCTTAATCATTCATCTAAAATCAATAATTACATTTTCCAAGAAGTGAGTTTACTACATTTCAAACATCTAACTTTCTCAATTGGAGATTCAAGAAGCTATAGGTCTTGTTTGACACTGCATTTCAAAATCGTTTTTGAAAAAAATTAAAAAAACATCTAACTTTCTCAATTGGAGACGAAGAAGATGAAGAGGGTCGTCCTTGACAAATCAAAGGACTAAAATGAAGTTTAACCAAAAAAAAACCTGGACGAAATGCGAACGTATCGAGCGATGAATGGAAAGAGATCGCGCGAGACTGCGAGTTGCCCTTTGTCGGCTGCTGCAGCTGACACGTAATCAATGCCCTTTTGCAATCCTTATTTTCTTTCGAGCAGGCAATGCATATTTGAGTTTTCTGCTTTTCAATTAATATAAGGCAAGGAGACAGCGCATCAGTGAAATCATGGAGTACCGGATGACAACTCAGAAAAGGGCTTGCAGATCGACTGGGAGCAGGTTTCAGGTATGTCGTCTTTTATCGAGCAGGTTTCGCATTGCATGAAGGAGAAACATGGCTCCATCCCATTGATTTCTGAGACCCATTGTATTCTAGCTTTCCATTTCTTGGGTGCGGATTTATAATTGATTAATTAAGATTATGACGCATCATTTGCAATTCCTATTGGTTTGCTTAATTTTGTCTATGATTACAACATCAAAACTAAAGTTTCGAATACAATGAAACATGAAATAAATGTAATGTTCATCATATATTAATAAGGTTTAAATTCCTTTTTAACTTCCTTTGTACTTAATTTTTACCCCTTTTTTTTTCTTGGCATGCAGAAAAGGAAAAGAAGTGGAAGAGTACAAACAAACATCAAACGATTAAGAGCGGAGATGGCAGAGATTGTTGAACAGCAAAAACGTATCAGTGAGGGGCAAATGGAAATGAGAGAGAGTGTTCAGGAGATTGAGTGTGAATACGATCAGCTTAGAAAAGAAACGTTGCTTATATCAAAACAGGCTGCGCGCTATCAGCGTAGCCTGAATGAAATGGTCAAAATCGTGATCGCAGGAGAAAACAGTAATCTGTCTGAAGCTGACGGCCTTATTCAATGTCTTCGGTTAGTCTCTTTCACTCTCTTTCTTTCTCTGTGCCTCATTAAACCTTATAAGAGATCACCAACTTAAACCCAGTAGTTTAATATATATTTATGGATTTCTTTTTCAAATTTTGATTTATTAATTTCCCATATATGAACTCTTATGTTTCCTTTTCTTTTTCATCATTAGTGTTGCCTAGTTCTTTTCATCTGTATAAAAGAAACTCTATAGCTTAAGGGTTTGGTGTTCAAGAACTGCCAATCGTTTTTTTTCCAGAAAAAAAAACAGAAGAGTTTAAGTTGAACCTTAATGATGAATTGTCAGTAATATTTAAATCTCATCACTCTCATTCTATTTAATAAAAATCAAGTATAAGGTAATGCGGACCTGTATACAGCTGAAAGATGTGTTAGAGAATAATATAAAGCATATACTAGAAATTCAACTAACAAATAAAGTTAAGATATTGTTAAAGAGCCAAATCTACAGACTGAAGAAACTAGTACTGTGGTGACGGATTTTAAAGCACATGTACATAGCTTTCCTGTGCTTAATTTGTATTTTATTGCAGAGAATGCATGAAGCACGACATGGAAAACAATCTGTGAATAGCTATTTCCAGATTCAAGTGATTAAGTAATGAGAAGAAGGAATAATAAAGTATGCAGCAGCCGTCCGTCCCCTGTCAATGCTGTTCTGGCTTTATTTCGATACATTTTCACTACAGCCTTCGTTTGCCAAGAGTAAAAACAAAAAAAAAAAGTCTAAAGTCCATGTCCGAGGGCCAATAGGCCTTCAAGTATTATTGTCATATACTCAGAATAAATTGTTGATTATAAACTAATTCATATTAATAATTTAATATATTTATGTCGAAAATTAATCTGAAACATCAAGTTGTCAAATATAAGGAACCACGTAACAATTTAATACATCAAATATGATAAAAAAAAATGAAACAATTTATTCATGTGTGTATAAAGAATTATATTACTGAGAAGACGAGATAAATTACATCTAAATGTGAAATAAGATATTACAAAAAGAATGATGTTTTATATATATATATATATATATATATATATATACTGATTTTCTTAAAGCTAGACTCGTGGAGCTGACCCATGCTTTTTTATTTTGATTATTTTTTTAAAAATCTATTAACACTTCCTATTTTATTTAATTTTTACTTTGGATTATTTTTTTATTTAAATTTCAATTAACACCCATTCTATTACTTATTAAAAAACTTTCATCTTTTTTAAATAGCAGTTAGTAGCCTCGATGCTCGCATTTTGTTATGTGAACAAACTATTATTTTTTATGTATAAAAAATGATATCCATGTTCTTGCAACTCAAAATGTAACCACACTAATTAGGGTTGAGCTAACCCAAAATATATTACCACACTTGCAGCTCAAAACATGTGATTGAATTAATCCGATAAAAAAAACACCAAAGAAAATTGTAAGGCTTTTTTTTTCTAAAAAAGAAAAAAAATCATGATAACTTTTCAAACTCATTATCAAAATCATTAGACCCGAAGAGCCTAATCTAGAAAAATCATGAAGTCAAATTCTTAATCAATCATATATTGAAGGATGTTATTGAAAAGAAAAAAAAGCTTTAATTATAAAGAATAATTTTAAAAATTAGCATTAACAGAAAGAGGATCAAAATTAAAATAAAAAATAATTTTATATTTAACCCAATGGTGATTTAAAAAAACAATTAGTGAAATGGTTTTTTTCTTATGAAAAAATAAGGATTCAAAGTGACTTAAAAATAAAAAACAATGTTATAATTAAAAAGAGTATTAATTTTTATAAAGCAAGTAATAAAAACATTAAATAAAAAATAATGAACAAATTGGAAAATATAAAACCATTAATTTAAATTGAATGATAAAATTGAAAAATAATAATTTTTTTTTTACAAAAGAGTCAAGACAGAAAATTAGAAATCCAAGAATAAAAATATTTGATGAATTGGGATACAATTATGGAATCGAAAAAGAAAAAAAACCTTCTATAAAAAGGCCAACAATAAAAAGAAGCAAAAGAATATGGATTGAAGTTCAAATACCAACAATGAAGAGGGTTAAGTTGTAAATTTTAGATAATGAGAGAGAGAAGAAAGGAAATAAAAAGAAAAGGTCATTGACAACAAAACAAATCACTGCCAGAGACATGCGACACACCAATAAAAAGATGACATAGAGGCACCAAATGCACCTCTTGAAAGGCATTGTCGCCTCTCATACACCCACAATTATACCATGTGTACACCTATTTTTTTAGATAAACACAAAAGTTCTCTCGAGTTGACTTTCTAATTACAAAAAAAATAATTATGATAAAACATAAATGTCTATTGACCTTGACCTTAAGTTTGTAAAGGGTATTTTTGTTGTTTTATTGCATATTTTTGTTGTCTATTATTTATTTTTTATATATTTGGCCAAATGCAAAATTTCTACTAACTTAAATTGTAATAGCAAAAAACTCTTCATGAAAATACAAAAATACCTCTTGCTCCCATGTTTATTTTTTTGTAGTCTAATATCATTCTTGTCATTTTAATATGCAATCAAGATGGAAAATACCTAGTTATCCCCAATCAATTTGTAAATGACAAAGTAATCATGTGAATAGACTTCAATAACCTTGAAAGCCTTTGTAATTTGGAAATAACAAAAAAACCATTGTGAAAAATATAAAAATATCTCTTGATATCAAGCTTAAATTGTTTTATTTCAAGAGTATTATAATGATTTTTTTATGCAATCAAGATAAAAAAAAAGTATTTATTTATCCTAATAAATTTGAAAATGACAAATGAACTATGTAGAAAACCTTCAATACCCTTGAAAATCCAATGCAATGTTTTTTAAGTGGAAAGGACAAAAACATTATTATAGTGCTCTAATTAACAATGCCAATGAGTTTGGAGATACAATCATTTTCGAAGGCCAAATAGACTTTGTTAATTTCATTAGTTATTTTATTTTATTTTATTATCTTTTAGAAACATTATTCTAATTTTTATTTCTATTTTCTATCTTTTCTATCTCATATAAATATTTCTCTCTCTCGATGTATAATAAGAGAAAATGGAAAAAAAACATTCAATGCCCTTCGAAAGCCAATGCAATTTATTTTAAGTCAAAAGGGAAAAAATATCATTGCAATGTTTCAATTAACAATATCAAGGGATTTGGAGCTACAATAATTGCAAGGCCAGATATATTTTGTTAATTTCATTAGTTATTTTATATCTCTATAAAATTTCATAGAGAATTCTAATTTATATTCTATTTTTTTATCTTTTATATAAATATATTTTTCATTTTTTTGATGCATTTATAAAGATAAAATAAAAAAGAATGATAAATTAAAAAGAAAAGTCATGGTTAAATATTATAATACTCGTGTGTTAATTTGAGTTTTTATTCTAGCTTTTAAAATCATTAACACTCTTTCTTAATTTATTGACTCATTAATTATTTTATTTAGGATTAAATTAATACACCATCTCTAATTTTTTATATATTTTTTAGTTTGTTTGTGTTAAATATTACTTATTTTATATTTATATAATGAATAAAAGGGATGATATTTTTTCTTTTATAATTCATACAAGTATAATTTATTTCTATGTTGCATTTATAGAATAAAAATTTATTCTTGGTAAGAAAGAACATGTAATGTGAAAAAAATAAAAACACGTGAATTAAAAGTAAAAGTTAAATCTCATCTGTCTTTTATTTTTGGAAGAAGTATGAAGTATTTCATTAGCGTTAAAAACTCTTTCATAGTTTATCAATTCATATATTATTTTAATTTATTTATTGAGTATAAATAACATTTTATTTTAATTATCTGAATTAAAAATTCATTGATAAAAATTAATTTAAAATCTTTCTGGCAGCGTAAAAGCCGGGGGGGTCGGGGGGGGGGGGGGGGGTCGTGTTACCTTTCTGATTTTTTTTAAAAACAAAAATAATTATCTTTTAAAGTGCATTTACACAATTAACCCCTTGATTTATTATATTTGGAATTAATTTTAAAATTACCCCTGACGTAGGGTGTGTTTGGTATTGCAGTTACTGTTGTGGTTGAAGTTGAAAAAAAACAGTTTCATAAAAAACACTTTTACTGCGGTTCAAAATAAGCAGTGAAATGTTTGGTTTAAACTGTGGTTGAGTTTGAGGTTGAAAAAAAGCAATTTTGTGTGTTTGGTTATTATGTTTTTCATATTGTTGTCAACATTTGAAATTACTTTAAAGGACACACACACACACACACACATATATATATATATAAATTGTTTTTTAAATTTTATATATTAATAATCATAACAATAAAATGTAATTAATAATTCATGAAAAAAACAGATATTTGTTTTGGATAAAATACAATTTTTAAATTATTTTAATATTAAAAATATTTTTTTTATATTAATATACATATATTATGTAAACATTATTTATATTTTAATTAAATTTTAGATTATTTTAATATTAAAAATATTTAATATTAATATATATTTATTATCTCCCAGCCCCCACATGAACCGCAGATTTCAATTGTCTCCCGCCGCCTCCCTGCTCCCAGGAGACTCACCGCACGTAAAGCCTACGTTTTGTTAATATTTTAGGTGGATCCCAATGACCACAAAACCCGCTTTTCTTATGTAACCAAACGGCAAAGCTACCACTTTTTTTCAAACCTTGGTGTGTCCCTCAACAACAAACGGCCACGTAGGGGCGGTGAGAAAAAGCAGTCTCAGCTATTGAAATAAAATAAAAAACAATCAAATCCTCCACTGTTTTCAATAAAATAAAATGTTTATAGTTTATGGATCTCTGACCTGACCGGCCGGCCATATATTTGTCTTTCATTAGACGTACGTGTCGCTTATCCTTACACTGGAGCTTTTGGTTCGATGGAGAGCAGAAACATCCCCATCATTAATATATATATTCTTTCTTCTCTCGACAGATATGACGTCAAAGAGGTCTCATCGCGCGATCTGAGCAAGAGATCGAGCGAGACTGCGAGGTTTCTCAGCTTAAAAAAATGGAAACCTAGACGTCACAGGCGTTCATTGGAAGCTGTACCGGATGTTTCCACGCTCCTACATGGACATAATTTCCACGTCAAGTGTATTTGGGTCTGCGCAATTATCTATAAATTGGAGAAGCATAGCTTTCAAAGGTTGTGTGAAGTAAGAGACGAAAAAAGAAGAACCAATCGGAGTTACATACAATGGTGAGCACGGAGAACCCCTTTGCTGAAGAAAGATCGACTGATCAGAACAAGGCTCAGGTAATTAGTGAGCTTTGTTTTCAGCAGAGGTCATTATTGCTTTGGATGATGAAGGGGAGACCGAAAATGGTTCCCAAAAAAGTTTGATCATTTTAATCCCAGAGCGTGCGTGTCATTCAATCTCTTGAAAATCTCACTGTGTGGTCGATCGTGGCATTAATTGAACAATCGATCGGGTGCTTTCACTTTGATCACCCATCGATCTGTTTTTGTCTTTCGATTTTATAGTATTATTATTTGCATTTTATATGGCATGCGTGTATATATGAGTTTGCACAGAAGAACCAGCCAGTATGGAAGAACCCTCTCGACCTAAAATTGTGACTGTTAGGCTTCAAATTTAATATTCTTTCGCTGTGCTCCTCAACACGTTAACCATAAAGCAATCGTTTTATATATATATATATATATATATATATATATAGAGAGAGAGAGAGAGAGAGAGAGAGAGAGGGAGGGAGGGAGGGAGGGAGAGGGAGAGAGGTAATCCGGTAATGTCGATCGGTACAGTCTGTGTATGATTACAACATCAAAAGTTTCGAATACAATGAAACATGAAATAAATGTAATATTCATCACATATTAATAAGGTTTAAATTCCTTTTTAACTTCCTTTGTATTTACTTTGTACCCTCTTTTTTTTCTTGGCATGCAGAAAAGGAAAAGAAGTGGAAGGGTACAATCAAGCATGAAACGATTAAGAGCGGAGATGGCAGAGATTGGTGAACAGCAAAAACGTATCAGGGAGGGGCAAATGGAAATGAGAGAGAGTGTTCAGGAGATTGTGTGTGAATACGATCAACTTAGAAAAGAAACGTTGCTTATATCAAAACAGGCTGCGCGCTATCAGCGTAGCCTGAATGAAATGTTCAAAATCGTGATCGCACGAGAAAACAGTAATCTGTCTGAAGCTGACGGCCTTATTCATAGCCTGAATGAAATGTTCAGAATCGTGATCGCAGGAGAAAACAGTAATCTGTCTGAAGCTGACGGCCTTATTCAATGTCTTCGGTTAGTTTCGCCGCCTGACTCTCTTTCAACGATCACAGACCGTTGATTATATTGTTGATTAGCTTTGATCGTTTGTTTTTACTTTATAAATGCAGAGAAGAAGGCAAACAAGAAGAGTAATAGTGAAGATGTTCTGAAGCAAGGGATGAAGCAGAGGGGGCTAACAAATAGTAAAGCCACCCGCCGACCATTTCAGTTCCGGAGTGTTGAAAACGGCTTGAGCTGTAGGCTTGTAGCTTAAGTTAGTTAGTTAATGAGCTGCGTGTGAACAGTCCGACTACCAGACTCATGTAATAAAATAAATAAATAAATTCTCGACTTCTACGCTTGAGTGTCAATATGACTGTTTCGTTGCTTTTTTGAAATTGGTTTTTATTTATAAATATATTAAAATAATATTTTTTTATTTTTTTAAAAATTATTTTTGATATTAACACATTAAACTAATTTTAAAACATCAAAAATATTTAACTAAAAATAAAAATATATTTTTTTTTAAAATACATTTGAGATGGATTCGCAAACAACTCCATAAACGCTCTGAACTAGAAGATCGATGATCAATGTAGTACCCAGCTGTTGATGCGAGACAGCTAGCATTGCTAGATCGTGGGAAAAGCATATGCCTGTGTATTAACTATTATGTTCTCGTTCCACCTGTTTGGTACTTGTATTTGTTGTAAATGTTAACTAATAGTTTGAAAATATATATATATAGAAATTACAATTCCAAATTGTAAAAACTAATATTTTGAATATAAAAAGTATATAGTATTTATTATCCGATAAAAAGAAAGATTTTCGTTAAGTATTTATATAATAAAACTTGAAATAAAATAGTGAATAAAAAAGAAAATAGTGAATAAAAAAGAAAATAGAGTGAATTAATACATATAAAGATGAGTCAAGAAAGAAATTTTTTTTTTTATTCGCTACCTGCTTGCGAGGCAACGTCTATGCTCTCTAATTTTTGTTTTATTTTGTTAAAATATTTTTTAATGACCTTTAAATTGAAATTATAATACTTGTAACAGCTGAAAATTTATTTTGAACAGTCATAAATTTAAAATATTTTTTGTTTATTTTTTTCCAACAACCATAATTGTCACAGTTACTTAATTTCTTAACAACTATAATTTACATTATTGTAACATCCATTTTAATTTCATAATGAATTTAAATATGAATACTTATAAGAAGAAATCCTTACATCCATTTTTTTGTCATTATTAAATTAATTGAGCTTGCTTAAGCCTGATCTATAACTCTAATCGGGAAGGTGAACATGTACGTACGTCCCTGTCAATATATTACAATTAAGGCATTTGCGATGCATGATCTGTGAAGTAATTTTTGTTTTTGGTCTTTTTGCCAGGTTCTGAGTGAAAGCAGAACATAAACTAAGTTGAAGTCATTGAAACTGAATGGGCCATGTGAGAGCTATCCAGTTGAGAGCTACTCGTGGCTCTCTCCCACTGAAAAAACATACTCGCCAAATTCCCAGAAGGTATTTCGATGCATATTTTACATTACTATATATCGTCGTCAATTGGAATGCACGGTGTTGGTTTAATTGCTTGCTGCATGCTCCATGTTTCTTGGATTGAAATATTGCAAGTTCCACACTTTCCACTGCTGAAGATACGCAGTTAGTTGTATCTGCGATATTGTAAGCTGGAGTAAAGGAAAATAAGCTTCACGGGAAGGAAGAGGATGAGAACAGAGAGGTTAAGAGCAATTGCAACTTTTCACTGTCTATTCTGTTTTATTGTTTGCAGTATTAATAGTGATACAGGAGTTAGACTTTTGAAGTCTATTTACAGAAGGTTAGCAGTATAAGGTAAGCATAATCAATTGTCCTATTTTACAAATGGAAAGTCAAATAATCAAAATAATACCGTTGCTTGTGTTTAGGTGTGAGTAGCAGGTTCAGCAGGTTGCATGGGATGTATGTTGATATTCTCTTTATCTTCTGTGATATCTTCTTTAAGCTGGAGGTGATGCTCTTGTAAATAAGAAATGACAGTCCAGCCTGATATAACCTGTTAGCAGTGGCAGGTTTGTTTAGGTGGGCTGGATATTCCTGCTATGTGAAATTCTGGGTTTATTTTGTAAATGTTAGTTTGTTGTTGGGCGTCTGAGTGGAGTCATGTTACTTTAGTTTTTCCTATGCTGCTATTTCATTATGCGATATTGCTGTATATTACAGGCCAATTAGTGATTGTTTTTCAACTGGATTGATCTGGTGCTTCTTGGGAGTGAGGCGAGGGTTTGGATCTATTTACTTCTGTTTCATATGGGGTACTGCAGTTTGGGAATCTGTACCTCCATCGTTAATTGTTTGTGGTGACGAACACTTTTCTTTCTTTCCTGAGAATGGATTAGAGTTTTCAGTTTTGTTTCCTGTACAAGTGTGGCGGGTGGATGCTGCCACGCTTAATAGCATCTCTGCGTTTCTTGCAGTGGTTATATATCTTCTGACTGGCAATGATATCGACTTCAAATTCATCCAGAAAAGGTAGATCTAAAGGGGAAAAGGTAGTGGCGAGGTTTCCTTTTACAGAAAACAAATGTATCACAATAATGATTTACAACAATATATCAGAATAAATACAGGGTTGCCAAAACAATCACTAAACGTAAGAACAGCAATGTCGCATAAAAAATAAATAACGAGAGAGAGAGAGAGAGAAGCACAGGGACGAAATCCTATTGGAAAAAAAGAAGAAGGAAATAACGAGGCACGCAATTGCTAAACGAAAGTCAACATTCGGGGACAGGGAGGTTCTCCTCATCTGGGGGAGCCAACACCCATTCACCATCTTCGTTTCTGACCATCCCTTTGTTCTTCTCCACCCACCAAATCCCAGGCACCAGGCACTCGTCTTTCAAGAACTCACTTGATTTGTTCACCAGTGCCAAGCTCCTCTTCACTTTCAGCTCAAACTCTTGATCCTCGCCGTTCCACCCTGCCACTATATGCAACATTGCCTGCAAATTATGCCAATCACTCGGGTTCCTCGAGTCCTTCAAGCTTGGAGATTTCCTCGTGTCAATTTCAAGCTCAGTTCCTGTGTATACATACCCCATCAATCGCCCTGGATAGTGCGGAATAACATCAATCTTGTTTTTTATATGCAAGACCTTAAGATTTGGATACTTGTTAAACCTCTTGTTGAATTCCTTGTTTCCAACTTGTGGGCTGCCAAAGACAAAAGCTGCTACTGGGATATCTGTAATTCCATTTTCCACAAGATCAAAAGCACTCAAAATAGATAAACTAGCACCAAGGCTGTGACCTGTAAAGATAATGCTCAGGTCGTCATCTTTGTATCGCTCCCTTAGCGCTTTAATATGGACCAAAAGCTGAGCCCTCGCACTTAATTTGGTGAAACGTGAATTTGGGTCGTCAGAAATATACATCGTAAGCCATCCTAGCATCACTTTAGGAACTTTATCGTCGTCGTCGTCGCTGCTGCTTGTTCCTTCTTGATCATGAAGCGTGCTTGTAGCACCCCTTAACAGTGGCTTAGCAGACTTGAGCTTTGCGCCTAGGATGTCAATCCATTCGTAATTTCTGGTGGTTCCGCGGAAGACTATGTAGATTTCACGGCGGCCAAGAGTTTTCGTCTGTTCATCAGAGCTGACAGCGATGTAACCAATCCAGTTGGTTTCACGGTCCCAGGAATCACGAGATAGAGAGTGGAGAAGGAAGGCTTCTGGGAGACTGACACGAGCAGTGGCGTAGAGGAAAGAGGAGACTTGATAGTTTTCGGGTTTCTCAAGCATCACTTTATGAAAGAAGTCTCGCTTGCCGTACCGGCTAGTGCCGCAATACCTGGAGTTCTGGTCGTAGTTGAAGGCATCATATGTGGCCTGGCAGAAGTCGCCACATCGGAGAATGAGTTTGCGGAGGCTGAGGTCGAGAGGGTCGAGGAGATTGTCCCAGTTTTTGCTGCCCAGGATTTCAGGCCATGTCGCCTCGCTTGTTCCGTCCATGGGAGGTAGCTACAGAATTGACAAGGTTTCTGGGCTAGGTGCTGTGAAGAAAATGGTAATGAGGTGGGACTCGTGGTATCAAAAACACTAAAGAAAACATAAAAAAGAAAGACGTGTGGTGTACGGGCACGTTACACAGTGATGATGATGATGATGTTGTGAAGATTGCGACCCGCCATCACTGTGTTTTCTCAAAGTTCAGAATGGGTCCTCTTTAACAGAGGAGATTGACCCAGTTTTTGCTGCCCGGGATTTCAGGTCATGTCGCCTTCGCTTGTTCCGTCCATGGGAGGTAGCTACAGAGTTGACCAGGTTTCTGGGCTAGGTGCTGTAAGGAAAATGGTGATGAGGTGGGACTCGTGGTATCAAAAAAACTAAAACATGAAAAAGAAAGATGTGTGGTGTTCGGTTCGGGCACGTTAACGATGATAATGCTGTGATTGCGACCCGCCATTCTGTGCTTTCTCGAAGTTCAAAATGGGGTCCTCTTTACCAGAATTACCAGAAGAGCAAACAAAAAAAAAACTAAGTTGAATCGAGAAATTTCAAGATTAACTGGCTTACCTGAGTTTAATAACATCACAAAAACAAACATCTGCATTGCTATTAATATTTTTATATATATTTAAATGAATTTGGTCGAGAGAATTTGCTGGTTGAAGACTAAAATAGAAAACCATTGAAAAGTTCTAACCTTGCAGAAGCAGAAGTTGAATGACAGGTCCAGAGAGTAAGAAAGTACAGTTGAAGGCAAGTCCTACTGCGTTCCAGTAGCCCATCAAGCACTTCAAACTTCAAACTTCAAACCACTGAAATCCAGAAAAAAAGTTATCTTTTTTTAATTACATTCAGAATGGTACCTAAATTTTCTCTGCCTACAGATCTGGATGATTGGGGTTTGGGCGACGAGGCTGGCGGTGGAGGGTCTGTAATTTTGATCAAAATGACCAGAATAACCTCATATATTTTATATTAGAAAACCTCGGTGCATGTTTTTTTTTTCTTACTTTATATTAATAAATTGAAAGTAATGTCCATAAATAAATTTTATTTATACGCACTAAAATTTTGTTATCAATTAAAATATTTTTTTTAAAGTTAACATAAGACTTGACAGCAAGACTCCCTCTCCTTTTCCACGTGCCCTCCTCTTTTTCTATTTTCAGGCTTAAGTAGTTTATTGCTTGCATTTTTGTTGTGGGCTAAATTCATTTTTTTTGCAAGTAAAAATAATATTTATACCATATATTATTTATATATTATCATTAATATTTAATCCTATATAGCAATTCTAACTTTTTTAGTCTCAATTAGTATGACTTGATGATAAAGAACTTACAATCTCTATAGCAGGTCTCAAGTTTAATTTAGAACGTGCATCCTTTGTAAGAATATAAAATAACCGAAGTTTTAATCATTCATCTAAACTCAATAATTATATTTTTCAAGAAGTGAGTTTACTACATTTCAAACATCTAACTTTCTCAATTGGAGATTCAAGAAGCTATAGGTCTTGTTTGACACTGTATTTCAAAATCGTTTTTGAAAAAAAAACATTAAAAAAATTGTGTTTTTAAATTATTTTGATATACTAATGTTAAAAATATTTTTAAAAAAAATCATTTTAATATATTTTAAAACAAAGTCTTCCAATCCGCTTTAACATAACACATGAATGGTCATTTAGTTTTATTTATTATTATTAATTTTTATTACACACTAAAAAGTCTTCGTCAACGTCCACTCACTACCACAGATCAGGAACCTTGTGGGTCTTAATTTATCATCTCTTTTGTTGAGACCGTAAATCAAACTCAAGTTTTCAGAAGCCAGGGATGGATCCTTATCATCCTGATAATTGGAACTGGAGGGAGTGGAATCCGGTAGACGATGAAGATATCTGTAACTGTAAGTCAACACTATACCTTTAGATTTTTTTTTTTTTTTTTGACTGGTAGATTGTTTTTTCATCACTGGTTTCGTACAGATGCATGATCTAACCTTTCTTCCGGTTGACGGTGGTGGTCGAGGGTTTCTCCTCTTTCGTTTTCGAATTCTCCTCCGTCTATACATCGTCTTAATATGAAAAATGAACAGAAAATCAACTTGTGTTTATGGTGGATCAAAAAATCAATCAAAGTTTTCCATGTCAAAAGAACTCGTCAGATTTCAGACAATCATAATAGTAAATTCTTTTTACTACAGCTTTTTTTTAAAAAGAAAGAATATTATGAAACATATCTATCCTAAATTCTTAGCATGAAACTCTTTTGTAATTTTGGAAGAAAATCATTAACAGCAGCTCAGGAATCTTGAGCTAGCTATGAGTTATGTATTTAGAGGAGGAATAATTAGATATTATGACCATGGACATTATAGTTTACTTAAAAGAAGCAGAAAAAGAACTTTCTAGACTATCTTAAGAAAAATGATATCTTATATAATATGACTTTATTAAAAGTTTTAAGAGCTTTAGTTTCTAATTTATCTACCCCTCACATTACTAGTTCTCATTGGTAAAAGTTTTGGCTTGAGTAAAATTCCTACTTTAGAAGTTTCAAAGTTAGGGTGATAATTCATTAGTAGGTGAGTGATGCTCAAGTCTAAATTTGACATTTATAGGTTTAGCAGAATACAAGCTCTGAGGATATAGACTTGACTTGCAATTCAAGTCTAGTACTCTTGGACGTGGCTACGTGCAAAACCTAAATGAACACAAGGCTAGCAAGCTTTCAAATCCAATATTATTGGGTTCAACTGCGAGTTGAGCACAAGTAGACTTGAGTCTTGTGATGTGTCGGACTGAATATTTTTAGGCTCGACTATATACTAAGTTTAAACAGACATGTGTTTGAGAAGTTATTAGACTTAATATCTTTAGGTTTAGCCACACGTTGAGCCCAAGTGGATATGAGTTTTGCGAGTTTCCACACTATATCATTGAGTTTAGCAACGCGATAAACCCGAATGAACATGGATATATCGAGTTGCCATACCTAATGTTATTGAGTTCGGTTACATGTTAAGTCTAATTGAGCATGTGTATATGGAACTATCAAGCCATCACTCTTGGGTTACATAACATCCCAAACACAAAAGAGCTAAAGGTCTGGAGATCAGTATAAACCCTTA
The DNA here is from genome assembly GCA_964035475.1 of Salix caprea. Taxonomy (NCBI): domain Eukaryota; kingdom Viridiplantae; phylum Streptophyta; class Magnoliopsida; order Malpighiales; family Salicaceae; genus Salix; species Salix caprea. The sequence continues at coordinate 6,728,534 of OZ037759.1, read as the reverse complement.
GGCTATAAAAATTCATTTGTTTATCTCTCTTTAAAATATTATTGCAAACTTTCTCTATAAAGATACTTATGTAAACAACTTGGAGTCCTAAAATCCACCCAAAAAAGACTTTTTACATGTATTAACTATGAGTTATCTTGGCTTATCAAGTACCAGATACTAACTATCTTAACTATAAAGAATAGATCAGATTATTAGAAGTACAATATTAACAAATTATTCAGCATACAAGCTTTATTTATAAGTTAATTGGATATTCTAAGTAAATCATCGGCTTTCAGACAACTTATTTCTCTGATTATCAAGTGTACTGTCCAAATTGAACAGCCTTGAATGGAGTGCCAAAGGAATACTTGTTGCAGCCTGAGGTTAATGATACTGGTGGAAGTGGAACAGATAATACAGTAACCATGACAGCCGATCCACGCAGCAAGAGAAAAATAAACGACAAAGCATATCGAGCCCGTTGTAAGGTATTCACTATTTTTTTCTCCGATTAAATTCATATATATATATATATATAAATGATGGGTTAATCAGTATTCACATGCAGGAAAACGAGAAAAGTCAGAAAGAGGAACTGGAGAAACTAGCCGCGGAAAATGCAAGCATGAGGGCTGAAAATGAATCCCTGAAGGAAAAAAAGGTTACAATGTTGACTCCAAGGTTGGAAGAAGCAGCCATCAAGATCAATCAACTTAGAAGTGAAAATCAAAAATTGAAACGCACCAGTGACTACCAAGGAATTGTTCTGCAAGCTTTCACTGAAAAAATGGTAACTTATTCTAAGAAAATAAATGAATTATTATGTGCTGGGCTGTTTTATCTTAGCGGGTTCTTGATTAAAATCATTAAGATCCCATTAAGAATCCTTGCATCTCCTTCACTTTCTCTGCCATTCCTTTCCATTTTTCGCTCAAATCATCACATCAATTCTGGGCATATAAGAGAAAATTCATATTAAAATCTTTTGCTTTTTTGTGGATTTAAAGGGGAGAAGAGGATGTACTTTTACTGCTTTTTTTTTCTGGTAAATGGAAAGCTGTTGCTTCTTTTCTCTTGTCAGAGTATAAAATTATCTGATATATGCCTACAAGGTGGAGATTGTTCTGCAAGTATTGCTCCAACATTTCTAATGTATTCTTCTTCTTCTTTTATGAAATACAAAATATGTCACCTCTCTACCACTTTTTTCCCCTCTAGTTCGCTCTACCCTGTCCAGTGCATGAACATATTTTATATTTTGATTTAGAGTCACTGTATCATATTCTACTACTGATAATAAGTTTATCCCCCCAACAGAGTAGCCACGGTAAATTTCAAAACCTCCATGATGAAGCTGCACGATCGAGTGAAAACGTCATCCAGGACCCCAGGATGCAAGAAAAGAAAAGACTCTTGGAAGAGCGTTCGAGGTTGGAAAAGGAAAACAGGCTGCTAGAATTGCAAAACCAGGCGTATTTCATGATGATACAAGATGACAAGAACCCTACAGGGGATGAAGCTTTTTTTTTTTTTGAAATACAGTATCAAACAATGCCAAAAATAGAATGCTAATTTAATTTTCTAGCTAGACCTACTTAAATATTGTTGCACAAGTCAAAACTACATAAATATGCATTAATTCAAGGAGGGATTATTATTCTAACTCTTCTATGATTTCATTTTTTTTGGTTTCAAAAATTACATTTTACATATTGATTTAATGCAAAATTTAAGTTTAAATGAAAATAAAAATTATCATTTTATATAATATAATAAAATAACCTACACCACATATTAAATTGAGTTTATTAAACCTAGTTGCCTCCACCTATAAAAAAAAATTGTTGCCATTCCTATTAATATTGCATTATGTTGATTAAATTATTAGTAATGAAAGTAGTGTGGTTGGTTTATAAAAAGAAAGATGTTCAAGACATAGAAAAGGGTAAGAAATACTTCTGGTTATATGTTGTAATGGTATGACTAATCATGTAGTAAATAAAATGAGAAGACAAGTATTTTATGAAAGATAAAATGAATCAAGAAGTTATTACCTAAATAAGTTAGAAATATTCAATACTAAACAAGAGGTATTAATGAATTAATCGATACTTTATCTAAATAATTTAAATAAATTAAATTAGTAATATGGACAATGAAAAGTCATTGTTGGATAAAATGTAATTATGAGAGATAAATAATTGTTAAGGGATAAATGAAATGAGGATAGTTGTTGGAAAATAACATACCTTGGGGTTAAAAAATAAAGAGTTTTGGTAAATAAAATGTATAGAAAAGATTAAATTTCTTAAGTATTGATATGTGATAAAATGGATGAGACACTGATAATGATATATTTTCTAAAATTAGGAATGACACCTGGAGCAATATTGTGTGTGGTTGAAGAGCTTATTTAGCTGGAGGAGTAGGTATTCATTTCACACCTTATTCTTTTTAAATCTAGTATTTTTCTTTTATATCATTATCTTCAATGTTGTATCATTGTTAATTAATGAGAGTTGAGATGAAAATAATTATTTACATTTTGAAATGGAAATGATGTATAACTTGATTAAAACAATAATATATATATATATATAAAATCTCAACTACAAAGTAAAAATACACCGGAAATGGAATGAGGAATGACTTGGAGTTCCATTATTTTAATCAATTTATGCTCAATTAATTTAAAGGAAAAATAAACACACGCCGCCTCTTAAAAAAAATATTTCAAGTAACTTTATATATGAGTATAAATGATTTTTTTTATTGTAAATAGGTATCTTCAAATTTAATCAATCAATACTATTTTTTTATATTTTATTTGAAGAATATATTTTGATATAAGTTCTTAGGGAATGTTACATGATGACAGAGAGCTTGTGATCTGCACAGCAAATCTAAAGGTCGGGTCAGAGTGTGTATTTTTTGTAAAAACCTAAGATAATCAGAATTTTATTCTCTCAAATGTGCCTATAAAATACGCTTTCTAGAGAGTGATATATATTAAAAAAATAAAAATTAAAAAAACATGAGAAGTAAACTGTATTAGAGTATTTAAGAAGTGATCCGCAAGTAAAGTAATAGCAAGGACGAGTTGGCAAATGGGGGCGACCGGCTTAGAAAAAGCCTCCTTATAAAAGGGGTCGAGTTGGTATTAGAGAATTTAAAAATTATTAATGCCTGTTTTCATTGCTGGTAAATCATAGTTTTATTATTTTTTTAGTATTTTTAAATTATAAAGAAATATTATTATAATATATTTTTAAATAAAAAATATTTTAAAATACAATCATCACCTCCTCTTCCAAATAAAAACTAACGTGAAAGTGAAGACAGCCTTTCCTTTTTTAAGGAAAGATAACCCTATCCAACGCATGCGTTGCGCAGGTCCAGCACCTAACAGCCTCTTCTCGAATTCGTGGCGCCACCTTGACATCAAAATCTGACACCTCAGCACTCACCGAATATTCCTTGTTTACGCTTTTAAACAAAAATTTCAAAAAAAAAAAAAAAACATTATTCACAGAAGATAAGAGAGAATATGGTGCCACCCACCTTTCTATTTCAAATCATAGAATTCATGATTGCCGATCCCAAATCTGGTTGTTGCAGGAAAGTTGCTTGGATTTTTTTCCGGCCAGGATATTGCCTTTTATTCTGTCAACGAAAAATATACCCACCTAGTAATATTTGTATTTATTGTCGTATTTTAAAAATATTTTTTTATTATTTTTAGATCATTTTAAAGTGCTATTATAAAAATTATTTTTAAAACATAAAAAATTAATGTAATACATTTCTAAAAAAATAAATTTCAAAAGACAACTTTAACCATTAAATCACATTATTTCTACTCTCCTTCGTATATCTCAAACTCAAAGATCCTTTTTACAATAAAATAAATTGAATATAATCACTCAAACACGCTTTATACTAAAATTTAAATAAAGGAGAAATCAAATCGTTCCAAGCATTTGGAAAGAAAAAATAGAATCATGGAGTATGTTTTTTGTTTTGTTTTGTCTCTTGTTTGCAATCACGGTAAAACCAAGAATGTTAGACGGTGAAGTGATAATCGCCCCACGTGGACAAACAAATGAAACTGAAGATATCGCCGTCCCTTCACAGCTCACAGTTTCACAGCATTTAAACGAACGCGCGTTAGTGTCTGTATGGTATCGTGGTTTTGTCAGCATTTTTTTTTGGCAAAAGCATTTTTTAACGGTAAAAACAAACGGAGTGAGAAATAACTTTGCCGTTTAATTATATTTTTGAAATTTTATTATTGTTTCTTATTAATTTTTTATTATTTTTATATGTCTTTAAACAAAAAATACTTCAATAAATAATTTTTAAGTTATTTTATTATGTTTTTAGAGTACGCTGATATAAAAAATATAGCTTTAAATATTATTGTAATATATTTTTAAATAAATAATATATATTTTTTTAAATCTTTATCAAACTCGTGTGCCCTAAATAAAGCACAATCGTAAGTAATGTAGAATAGAATCGTACGAACATAAAAAATTTATCATTTGTTTTTTCTTGTTTATTTTTCAAATGAAATATCATAAAAAAAGAGCCAACTAGAAATGAGAGAGAAAATAGAATTGGGGCCACCACCACCTTGAGATAGAAAAATAGGTATTTTCTTGGTAAGCAGGAGAAATAAAAGGAGGGCAGAGGAAGATATTATTAGGTATTTGGTGTCAGCGAACGAGCGAGGGTGCGCCTGTAGTTTTTCTTGTGCAGAAGTTTTGTGTTTCTCACTCCAGAGAAATTAAACTAATATAGAGAGAGAAATAGAAGCTCTGGATTCCTTCTCATCCGTCCTCAGCGACGGTTCTTATGCCTCTTGGCTTTCAGGTTTTCACCTCTCTCTCTCGGTTTCTTTTTCTTCTTGTGTTTTTGTTGTTCCATTTGGATTGGATCTGATCAGATCGAGTCAGATCTATTGTTGGTTTGAATCAGGGTCTCTGATTAGAGATTTGTGATTTCTTTCATGAATATTGAAGTATTAGGGATTTGATTTTAAGATGTTTGGGGATTTGGATTCTAGCTAATCAATTAGGTTCTCTTTTTGATAAATCAGTTTGTAGGCAAGGTTAAATTGACATGTTATTTAACTTTCCTGATTATGATTTTTTATTCCAGGAATGTTGAATGATGCATGTGATCTATTGAATTTAAACATATTGTTTTGCTGTTACACTTTATAAAATGCGAATCCATTGAGCATTTATTGATCTGGGATATCGTTATTTGCGTTTTGAATTGATTGAGACGAAAAGAAAGGAATCTTACTTTTTTTTCTTCACTTTAAATAAAGAAGAGAGGAATATAAAACGATATAATTCTTAGCTTAGAGCATGACCAATGTGAAATGCTTCTTGTCTCAAGATAAATCCAACATGTATGTTGATTGATGTCAGTCCATTTGATATGTCCGTTGTGGTTATCTGTGTGCATAAAACATGTCATGCATGATTCGTTTTTCTTCTTAGATTTGTAAATTTCTTTTACTGGTGAAAAATGAATGGTTTTACTATATTTACTTACAGGTAGCATTCTATTGTCTTAGGTTCTGCTGGGCTCAGATTTAGACACCTTACTTTCCTTCCTTAAGACATGGAGAAAGCGTGCTTCTGGTCAAATTGCTTCCAGCATCGGGTTTTTTCGTTCCAAGAAGTGCTTGATTGGCGGTTTCTCATCCTTGGAGATTTTCTGTTGGTTTCCTTTGTCAATTGCACTTAGTGGTTGCTTTCTTTTTAATGAACAATATAGAGGCGTGATGCACAAATTTTCTGAGATAGGTGTTGCATCCTTAGTGCACTCGGTCAAGTAAGCAACCCATCCATGTTCTTTTACCAGTGCGTTATTCTAGGTTTTGTCTAACGCATTCTTTCATTTGTAGTGCATTGCTGATACAACATCCAGCTGAAGTTCTTGGCACACCTTCTGGGGTACATCTTCATTTTGTTTGTTTGTATTCTTGTTTGCTTGCTAAGTTCATCTATTCTGCTTCATTTCTCTAATCTTTGTGGTATTTTTGCAGGGCTAAAGTCTGCGACGATTCGGTTGAAAGCTGCTTGGGTAGTTAATTTAGATAAACCATCACATCAAGTTGGTGCAGACTGTACAGTTCTTAGCTATCGTTTCTTCATTGCTCCTGATGGGTACCTGTTAGATTGTGGAGTTATCGGTTCACTGATCGATCTCTACATAACATAGATGAGTTAGCTTATTTTGTGTTTGAACCCTTGGGTGACTGTCTTAAGCTTAGTGGGTTGTCCTGTTGGCTAGAACAATCATTCTGGTTGGTTCCGAGTCTTGTCAATATGTTTTGTGGTTTTCATATGGCTCTTCTGTCTGTGACTTCATATTGCCTTGGAGCTGTGGTTCTATCAATGAATATGGCCAGGAAGCTCGCTCATCCTAGACATTCGTGTTTCGTGCGCCCAGTTTTCTCCACAGAAAATTAGCTGGTCCACCAAGGCAACTTGTTTAAATTTTACCGTTTTCTATTAGATTATCTACCGTAAATGTCAAATAGCCTTACTAGGTTTCATACTATCTGGGAATAAAGAAAGAGCTCATTTTTGATCCACAAGAAATATGGAAAGGTATGTTATTTTCCAGTAAATTCTACTCTAACCAGTGCTGATTGTCAATTCCCGAGTAACCTTTTTGGGAACCTGATGTAGGTACAAGTTAATCAAGGAAGTTGGTGACGGAACATTTGGGAGCGTGTGGAGAGCAATTAATAAGCAATCTGGTGAAGTTGTAAGTGCATTGTTACTTTCTATTCCAGCTAATCTGGTATTTGTTAGCTGGTATTGGTATTGCTCCTGAAAAGTTAAGGATTTTCCTGATCTAACTAAATCTCGTGTTCTTGCTAACAACAAATAGGTGGCAATTAAAAAGATGAAAAAGAAATATTACTCATGGGAAGAGTGCGTGAATTTGAGAGAAGTGAAGGTAGTATAATCAACCTATTCTTTTTCTTTTTTGATAGTCTTCATCAACTAATGGGTCTCTCGTTGTGACAGTCATTGCGGAAAATGAATCATCCAAATATTGTGAAGCTCAAAGAAGTAATCCGGGAAAATGACATTCTATATTTCGTTTTTGAGTACATGGTAAATGTTTTTTTAATTATTGTTGTTCATTTTGGGAATTCTTGCTTTTTTATAAATCCACATTTTGCATGCTTTTTTACATTCCATATTTCGTTTTTGAGTACATGGTAAATTTTTTTTAATTATTGTTGTTCATTTTGGGAATTCTTGCTTTTTTATAAATCCACATTTTGCATGCTTTTTTTCATTTTGCTGTAGGAATACAACCTCTATCAACTTATTAAAGACAGGGAAAAGCTATTTGCTGAAGCTGATGTGAGGAATTGGTGTTTTCAAGTATTTCAAGGTCTTGCTTACATTCACCAGCGTGGGTATTTTCATCGTGACCTTAAGCCAGGTAACTGTTATTGGTCAAGATTTTACTTTTGCTTCAGGAACTTTAATGGCAACTCGGTGATTGAATGTTTTTACAGCTTCACAAGCTTCTTTAACTGATTGTGCTTTTTTGTTTGTGGTCTGCCCGTAATGCTTCTAGTCTTTTTAATCCACGTCTTGGTATTGTTTGTTTGACCTTTTGACAGAGAACTTGTTGGTCTCAAAATCCATAATTAAAATTGCTGATTTTGGTCTTGCACGAGAAGTCAATTCACAGCCCCCATACACAGAGTATGTCTCCACGCGGTGGTATGTCATCTCTTGCCTTCATTTGTTTTTTAAATCTTTGCTTCCATGGAATTGGAAATAGATGGCAGATGCCCGCTGCTGTTTCTCACTGTCTTCTGTCTCCAATTTCTAGGTATAGAGCTCCTGAAGTGTTGCTTCAGTCATACCTGTACAGCTCTAAAGTTGGTTAGTATTGGACGAGCATGAAATTACTTTTAACCATTAAATTATGATTACAATCGACTCTTAATGTTACTAGAACTAATATATATGCTTCCACAGATATGTGGGCAATGGGTGCCATCATGGCTGAGTTATTCACCCTTCGACCTCTCTTTCCTGGTACCAGGTATGGGTTTGAATTAAATAATAGTTGACAATGATTTAGTTTTTTATGGGCTATTCAGTTTCTGGTGTTTAAACTTTTCTCGTTCCTTATGGACAGTGAAGCAGATGAGATCTACAAAATATGCAGTGTGATAGGCAGTCCTACAGCTGACACTTGGGCTGATGGGCTTAATCTTGCGAGGACTATCAACTACCAATTTCCACAGGTCATTTTTTTCTTGTTTTTCTATTCTTTTAGCAGTAGATGTTTGCCTCGGGGGTTGTGGGGCCAACGAGACATGAAACCTATTGATTAAGCACAAACTGTTTTCTTAGTGATAGAATGATGGCCTTTGTAAGATGTAATTTTGAATTTTGCTAATCTTTGCTACTATCTTTCAAACATGGTGAATATATCATCTATTGCCTGGACATGGTTCTTGGAATAGTATTAATATTTAAAACCATCCATGTCAATTCATGAATTAACTATATATGATGCAATGGTAGGAGTCTGAAATTTTGATTGTATAATTTGAGACTGCAGTTTGCTGGTGTTCACCTTCCTGCACTTATCCCATCAGCAAGTGAGGATGCAATCAACCTTATCAAGGTTGGTAATATATGTAGAACTATGGTTCCTCTCTCTGATTTTTCTTTCTTTGCTTTTCTTTTTTCCCCTTGCAAGCAAGCACTATACTTTTAAAAAATAATGGTGGATTACAAAATTATTCTTAATTCTCCTTCTTTACCTGTCCTTTCTTATTAGTTCCTTTTTCTCTTTTGATTCTAGTCACTTTGTTCCTGGGATCCCTGCATGAGGCCTTCAGCTGCGGAAGCTCTGCAACATCCTTTCTTTCAGGTAGCCTCTTTGGCGTCTTTATATTTTGAAGGATTTACATGTATGTGTGTGCATGTGCATGTGCTAATTGTGTAGTGATTTGCAAAATTGTTGTTTCAATCACCAAATTCATGGGGCTATAATTTGTTTTGGCAGAGTTGTTTTTATGTTCCACCATCCCTACGCCCCAGAGCAGCTGTCACGAGAACTCCTACATCTGGTTTGTCTTTTATCTTGCTTTGTTGGTTTCACGGAAATAACTGCCAAAAGCATTTACAAGTGTTCTTCTCTTCAAGAATCTTATATTCACATAATTGTTTACTAATATGCAGCTGGAACAAAGGGAGGACTGGAGCAACAATGTGTGAGGAGTTTACCAGGGGCTTTGTCTAATTCTAAGCTCACTAACAATTTTCCTTCTCCAAAGTTACATGCTTCTTTGAGTACAGGTTATATTTTTTCTTCAAAATATCTACTATAGTACTCCGTGATAAACATTAAGATAATATGGTTTAGATCGTTGTGTGCATGGTTTCATTGCAATGTCAATTTGCATGAAGGTCAAAGCAAACCTTTTGTTGTTTGCCAGGTCTTGACTGCATATGTAGTTATATGCTAACATAAAGATGTTTTCTTTTTTTATCCCTATGGCAGGGGTACAACGCAAGTTGGATATGGTTAACCAGGTATGCATCTGTTTGATAGTCATCTGCACAGTCTACTATCTTTTGTTTTTGCAAGTATTGGTGCTCAAATTTTCTCTGATTTTGATAATGTGTACCAGTAGCATTGTACTTCCTGTTTGTTATATATCTTTGGATCTTCTTTCTTTCTCTTAATAAAAGTTAATTCTCAATTGAATTTGACAAAATTGATCTTAATCTATTCTGACTACCTTTGGACTTGACCATTTAGGTTTCTGTTCATACATGAATTGCAAGTGTTTTTAACCATCTGCTTAGATAATTGAGTTGTGGGGATTCTTGATAATGAGTTTATAGCTCAATGGGGTCTCAAGTTCCGAGTACCACATGCAATATATCCTGTAGTATTCAAAACTCATGCCTGAATAATTGTAATGTCTTTTATACTTGAACAGAATTACATTATATGATCTGTTGTATTGATTTGGATTTGCATCATTTACTGGCAGGATTCACGCAAGCCTGACAAGTCCATGAAGAGCTCTACCAAACCAAGATATCAACCACCAGGGAAGAAAAGCCCAAGTAAGTCTCTTACTGTAATCATTGGATGAGTAAAAACCTGGCCAAATATAGAATATTGTGAATCCCAAATATAGAATAGACAGCTTTGTATCAATTGTCTTTCTAGATTTTGTAAAGCAGACTCATGTTCGGTTAACAAATCTGTATGTCTCAAAAATTAATTTCAAGCTATGGTGGTTGGCAGCATTAATGAGCAAAGGAAGAGTTGCACGTGGAGTATCAGACACAACTGACAAGTTTGCAGGCATGACAATTGCCTCTCGTCGGCAGTCTCTGGGACAGCCCAAGCCACCTACCATGAAGGCTGGAGTACAGTGGACTGGTGAATCTGGTGGAATGTTTCTGAGGCCAACCCAACAATTTCCACATGGCAGAAACTATCCGAGGAAGGTTGTGGGATGAAAAAAAGAAAGGCTCTTTTCAGATATTATACTTTACTTCGTAATATGCTATCAAGAAAGTTTATAGTTGCATGAGTAATAATAAATATATTGGTGTGTGTCCAAAGCAAAACCTGCCTGCATAAGAGTGAGTGGTGCTGTCTCATGTTGTGTTTTTTTACCTTCGTTTGTTTGCTGTTATTTTGATGACATATTGAAATTGATACTATTATGAATAAATAAATGGCGTTTTGGCCTCTTATGAGGAATGGAGTTTGATTTGGTGATCAAATTATCTATCTTTTGAGATGCTAGAGTCGATCTTTTGCCAAGTAAATTCTCGTGGTGGAGGGTGTTTTCTCTCTCCCCTTGCGTTTAGCACTTGGTGAAAAGGCAGTGTTTGGTGGGAACGTCTGGCAGGATGAACGAGGGAGTCAGCCAGGTGCTGCTGTGCTGTCGGTGATGGTGGTTAGTATTAGGTGGATGTTTGTGCTTTCTATAAAGCTGAGCTGATGGGGGTAGGTACTGATGGGTCTTCTCCCTGATCGATATTTCAGAACATGATTTCCTTAAGAGTTTTGCATGTACAAGGAATACAATAGCAAATTTGTGTACGTATCTAGGTTATTGTTTAACCTCTTCAACCAGGCATGTCTGCTCCTAGTGTTTTTTGGGTGTCTATGATTCAGTTTGGTTTTTAAAATGTTTTTTTTTTAGAAATGTATTAGAATGATGTTTTTTTAAATATTATTTTTATTATTAGCACATGAAACTGATTCAAAAATATGAAAAAAACAAATCATTTTTTTGTTTCAAGTAAAAGGTAAAAATAAAAATAATTAAATTTTTCAAAAATATTTTTGAAATATAGTTTCTAATTACAAGTGTAATAAACAAATCACGTGGTTAAAGTTTCCAGGTCTAGCTACCACCAGGAGAGCAAGAAGGTTCTGATCCTAGTATTTGGATCTGTTTAGTATTTCGGATGTTGTGGTTGAGAGAAAAAAATAATCTCATCATAAAGTATTTTTAGTTGCGGTTCATAATTAAAATTGAACTGTTTGGTCAAAATTGTAGTCGAGTTTGAGTTTTAATAAGAAAATAATTTCGTGTGTATTTAAATATTGTAGATTTAATAATCATAATAATAAATGTAATTAATAATTCATGTAAATTAGACTATTTTTTATTCTTTCACAAATTACTTGTAATTCCATCACGAACTAAATCTATACATGAAGGTCTTTATGATATCTGGCTATTTGATTGGGGAACAACATGTGATAAAATATAATCAAGAACATGTTTTAGGATCTCTGTCTATATGTTTTAGAGATATAATTTCAAGCACAAATTCAGTTGCAAGTTTTTGCATTTCATGCAAGGCTACAGATCTTCTCAACTTTCTAACCCATAATCAATCGAAAAGCAACAGAGAGTTGTAGAGTGAAATGAAATCACATATCTTTCCCTTTCATATCTCTATCTACATATATTTTTTAAAATATAATTTTATATATTTTTTGAAAAAATCAAATTGAACTTCACCCAACTAAATGGGTCACCCTGACTAAGTTGGGCCAAAAGGCCCAACTTTGGTGGAATGGGGCAGGGCCGAGGCAAGTCCAGCCCAAGAGTTTAAAAAAAAAAAAAAAAGACGTGAACACTATTAAGGTTGTCAGTGTTTTTTTGTGATTGATACTATAAAAATATTGTTCCCGTGTATTATTCTCATGCTCTCATCTACGTCTCTTCCCCCAGTTTTTTTTCTATTTTTTCAGTTTCTCTCCCTGATGATCGTCATGCATGAAGAACTGAACACAATGTTTAGTGTGTCATCTGTATTTTGAACGAAAAACATCTAAACAATGTTTTTCGTAAACTATGGTTCAACTAAAGTTTGAGGTGGGATCTCAGTACAAAACGTCCATCCTTTTACCAAATATTTTGTCTTTGCGGTGAGCATAAGCCACCATAACCTAACACCCACTTTATGGAAGCATCGCTGATAATTTCAATTTACGCCCAAAGATTACAAGGTTCATTTCAACGGACCAAACGTCCGTCGAAAAGTTTGTTCAGCTAAGGTTTAACCATATTGCAAGCGAGAGAGTACAAGGCTAACCAGATTCCGTGTTACTAATTGATTGTAAGCTTGTAATTACTCGCCACCTGACGGCCTCGATTTAAACATTCGAACTGTCATCCATCCATATAAATGATGTTCAGGAAACGCCATCTTTCTTGCGACTGCAATCTTTTTGCATGCACCCCTGGAAAAGTGGGGTCGTAATCATAGTTATTGATCCCGTCCCGGATACCGTTCCGGTTTTGTGTTTGGAACGGAACGTTCCGGTTTCGGTACCGTTCCGGGACGGGATCAATAACTTTGGTCGTAATGGCTACTCTTCTGACAACAAAAAATCATCACATCCATGTTAAGGAGGAACTTGTCAAATATGCACTCTCTTTATAACAATAAATGATCTCATTCAATTCCTTTCTTTATAAAAAACAGTGTGTTGCAGAGAACAAGCTCTGATAAGTAAATTACGAGCCAAACAACCCCAGAAAAGCCTGAAGACTAATACATGTCTTCGGGAGGGAAAAACTAAGGGAGGCCCTAAAAAAAATAGAGGTTGTAATAAAATTGTAACCAGCACAACAATAGAGACAAAAATTGGACACGTTAGGACATCCCAGTGGAAATATACCATTATGAAAAATGGATTCATCACCACAGGTGATGGTAAGATATATTTTGGTCCTTAGAATGAAGAAATACCGGTGTCAATTTTCTGTAAAGACCTTGAAAAACGAAACTGAATGAGTTTTGTTTTACTTTTGGGGGGAAAGCATATCCAGCTGCACCCTGAATTCTTCACTGGACAGCAATTTAGGTTGTGGGAAATCATGCTTCAGAGGTACTGAGCTTGTATTCTCTCTCTATTCTGCTCCCACCATGACTTTGCATGCACTTCTCCGAATTGTTCACGGCTGTGAACATCAAAAACAAAGACAGGAAGATGTCAATGGAATATAAGGTAAGAGTCATCAAACTTGATTCAGGTGAATACAATATCATAACACCAACTTAAAAAGAAAACCAGAAAAACAATTTTCATATGAATTCAGGCAACAAAACCATTTTAAAAAAAGTTTTCTTTCAATAGTTTCTGCCACCTAAAAAGATGTAACCTGCAATGTGAATAAGGATTTCCATTACCTGAATCTGACACGCCTGAGCTCCTTGGTGCCATCGGCTAGTTGTCTGATTGTGATGTAAACCCCTGGCTCATCTTCCTCAACCCATTCTGTCTCTAGGTCACTGGCATTGCTCATTGAAATAGATGGCTCATCTCTAGATGATGTAGTTGTACGTGGCGCGTCGAAAGAAGATGCCTCGAATCTTGCCCCTCCCATACCATATCCACTTGAACCAGCGTGGTAGTGATGGCTGTAGTTTCTTGGGGTAAAAGATGGAACCATGGGGCTTTCCCTTGCAGATTCCATCCTTGTGAAGGTAGAATCTCTTTGCTGATTAAGGAAACAATTATCGGTCAGTATTTTATTCAAGATTCTGAAAAAAGAAAGTCCTTTAATATGACGAGGAACTTCAATGTCTAGAAGTAGTGATGTGAAAAAGCATTTTATTTATTTTTTCTAAAATAAAAGGAAGCAGAGGGAAAGCATGAAAAAGGCAATTGTTACAAAAACGTCTCAAAAAACCATCTTTTCATGCTAGAAGCTCAATGCTATTTTCTTATCCATCATAGTGCTTTAAAATGGTTGAGGCTTAAACTTGATTCTGTTCATGATCAAGGAAGCTGGAAACAAGACAGGAGATTTACCTCGTCCTCACCCCTCGGGGGACTGTGAAGAGCTTGACGATTAAATCTCTGGACATTATAGAGCTCCGTGATTCTGTCATAGTTCTCACCCCACCATCGCTGAGCTTGCCACTTATTAAACATCTCTCGGCTTCAAAACCCAAAAGCCTGAGTAATGTCAGTTTGTGCTTCTACTAACCAAGCAGAAATAATCTACGAAACCCTATTTAAAGTTTTGTCTATTCTTTTTTTAGTTCATTTATCTGTTTGGATTGAACTAATGTATACTACTCGAAGTATGTAGGCTCAAGACAGTATGCTAAGGATAGCTAATGCACACCTGAAGCGAATACGCTTTAGATCATTTCCTCCATTAGGGAGAGACACGAAAGTAATGTGAACACCTGGCTCCACCTGTGCCATCCATTCCTTGGACTCATCCTCATTATCCAGCACCACATCACAGGACTGTGCTGATATAGACTCTGCTCCTCCAGGAGTCCGGTCACCACCATACAAAGTAGAAAATCTAGACTCAGCTCGAGTACCTCGATTGTGACTGGGAGTAGTAAAATCCCAGGCTGGGGTTGAGCTTGAGCTTCCACCTCCAAAATAGGGGTAAGGAACCCCTTCTGAAGCTGCATCAAAGTCAGGGTAAGGTCGCTGTCCTTTCTTGTAGCTGCTGGGACTTGTGCAGGGCTTGCATTGCTTGTAAGCTCCAGACATTTTCAGTGCCATGTCCTTGATCTGTACATTATTGAAATCATTGGTTGATTAGAATTGCAAAAGAGCTATACGCTACATCATTCATTAAAAAATTGAAATATCTGGAAGTTGCTAGACGAGCAAATGTAAATGAAGAAAACTTAAGGGAGGTCGTGAAAAGGATGTGCAATTTCAAGTTCATTTTTTTTTCTTTCTCAATATGTTTGTTGAACATAGATACAACCTCAACATAATTCATATCAACTCTAATATATATTACAGGAAAGGAAAGGGATTGGACTTTTAATCTGATGGAGTGATGCATGGTCATTTGGCAAAGGATCAAGTTGATGATTGTTAAAAAGGAACAGGATAAAAACAGATGCATCAAAGGGTTTGAATCCAATTTGCAAAAATATTAGCCAGTGCCTGATCTGTTGAGAATATTGATAATCTCAGGAAACACACAACAGAAAGTTCATTGTGGAACAAACCAATCATGTCAGCAATTCATTGGCAATTCCTTCAAAGAAATCCTAAGGTTCTGCTATTCCTCAAAAAGTCTGATGCCTGAATATCAATGGCAGCAAAAATATTTCAGCCTCCTTAACCGTTCAGCCTCCTTAACACGATTAAGGAGGCTAATGCATAGATGCTTTACACATATACATGGTTACAAATATTTATGCGCCTGTTGGTTGAAATAGATTTCATAGTCAACAGTGCAGATTTGATAATGCCTCACTGATTTGTAAATTTTTGAAAAATAAAGATGCCTCTGTTCCAAAATGAAGTATATGGCCTGTCACAGAAGATGACTGCAAAGTGTAGACTAATCATCGCATCGGATGAATAAACGTTAACTAGCTCAGCTTATGAACGGTAGAGACAAGGGCAAAGGGTAAAAAAGAAGGGGAATTTTTTTAAAAGAAATTTGCAGTCGTGAATACTGCACAGCAAATCGTTGTGCACTTTTCTGCTGCACACTACTAGACGCCAGCCTCGTTTCAGTGCCCGTTAGCAGAGCAGGCAGTTTCTACTATATCCACATACCAACAACTATATGATATTTTGAACTTTCGATGTACAGTTGAAAGACAAGAATTCAATGGTGGGTCAGATCAAGGACAATTAAGTGTCTTTTCTTAAATATCACGAGTCTTTTGCTCAAGATCCCACTGTTGCTCACTGTGGAAATATGGGGTCCTTCAATTACATATTATTCTGTAGCAAACTCGGCTGGCCAACACCCTGTTAGGAGAGTTTTCCATAATTTATATTTATTTGTTATCACAAGCATTTCAGGGTTGGTTTTCCATAATTTATATAGACATGTGCAATGCGACAGGGGCTATAGCACCTTAAATTTGAACTGGGTTTTACAGTTGAAGAAATCTACAGACAAAGAGCTTAATAACAGCAGGTAATCAATCCTAAGAGATCATATCGAAAGAAAAGAAAGGGGGGGCAAAAAAAGACAGGAACAAGAAGGGTGTGTATCCAGTCAGCATGCAATAGGTAACCACGCGGAGCCAAAGAAAGAAGACCGCACAATATCTCAGTAGACCGTACACACAAAAGAGCTGCCTGTCAGCCTAGCTAAATAAAATATTTTATGATTCACGGTTTCCTAAAATACTATATTTTGTTAGCATGAGAGACCATAGACAGGCAGACATGTGTAAATGTGAAAGATGCCAAATGAAAGGAAGGGGTGGGGCCGGGTCCCTCCCCCTTCCCAAGCTTGGACCCCACACTACATCAATGCCAACTTACAACTTTCTTTCTTTGCTTAAACAAGGAAAAAGAAGAAGCAAAATGTTTCTGTCTCTTTCTCTCTCTGTGTATTATATATATCTGTAGTTATCATGTTTTTTGCCTTGCAGATTTATCAACGTTGTTTCCTTGTATGCTTGTGATTCAAGATTTTCCCTTATTATAGTTTTTTTGTAAGAAAATAAAACAGTTTTATCCTCACCGTTAAATAGCGAGTGATTTAATTTTCGAGCCCCTTTTTTAATGTTAGAGTATTTGTGTACATGGAGATTTGAGAGGGTAAAATGAGAGCAGAGTTTCAGCAAAAGAATAAAAAAAAATCGGAAAAAGGATTTTAAAAGGGCAGCATTGAAAATTTTGAAATTATGAAAGTAACATCAGAACACTTTTCAAATTAGAAGCACGGAGGGAGGAAATTAGAGAGCTTGTGAAGATAAAAAATGAAATTTAGCCTGATAGTAATAATAATTAGGAGGAGGAGGAGGAGGAGGGACCTGTGAAGTCAGGCTTTTGACGGCTTCTTTTGTACTTGGGGTACCACTTCCACGCGCTCCTCCTTCTTCTCCTCGCCCATCCTCTGCCACTGGCTTGGTGCACGCTATGCACGTAAACATCTTCTTCTTCCTCTGTATTTTTAACCCTGCAAAAGACATTATTACACCATTGTTATTGTATGCTGCCATTGTTATTGTATGCTGCCATGTGGTCATCCAATCAATATCAATTCAGCCCCTCAGAGAAAATAAAATTAAAAAAAAAATGATGATCTGAGCTGGTTAATCTTGTATTAAATTAACCATATACAAAGGCATGGTTTTTAACGAGGAGCTTCCACCTTGAAATTCAATAGCAAAAACCCAACTAGTAAGTCTCAATGAGGCATTTATTGTATTATTCTTTCCAAGAAAGGCAGGAGTCAAATTACCATCACTAACCTGAAGGGTAAATGTGGACAAATTGATCGGAAACATTCCTATTTCTAATTGATTAAGCATTTTCCTTCAATGGGCCCCGGCTTCTTACCCTTGTATATTACTCCAATGTGTTTCTATTCTATTGATTTAGAGAGAGGCAGATAGAAAAGCAAAATCGATGCCGCCAGATTTGTGCCGGAAAAAAAACACAAAAAACATTGCAATCAAAAGGGAATTCGATGCCCGAAAAACCAAATGGAAAAAAGACAAAGTAATTATGCATTCTCGTTGTTCTTAATCCAAATGAACTGGACCATCACAAGCAAGAATCTAAAGATACGATTTTTGTCCTCAAATTTCAAGGGAGAATGGTGCGTTTTTGGGGAAGGGCAAAAGGGCTAAAGAATAAAGAGAAGCTCGGGATCGGAGAAGTAAAAAAGAAGGAAAATGTAGGGATAGAATAGTGAGTCAATAATGGAAAAAGAAAACAAAATGGGGACACAGCCCCATTTGAAAGTGGTCTAATTAGATAGACTGTGATGTTCATGCTTTAATGCACAAACCCAATAAAGAATCGAAATTGTGGACGCCGAAGTTTCTGACAAACCCTTTAAAAAAAACAGAGAGTGCGAGAGCATTGGATCATATGATATGATATGATCAACTAATGATCCTACCCCTCGATAATAAACTATGAAGGGGAAAAAGAAGAAGAAAACCAAAGAAATGCAGTGTCCTGTGTGGAAAAGATGAAAGCGGTAGCTGAAGAGACAGGGAGACAAGGGAATATTTAAGAAGAGGAAGAGGAAGCAACATTGATATTTGTTTCATGCTTGATGAAACATTAAAAAAAAAAAGTATTGCATCATTATTATTCTGAAAACGACTTACCTAAAGCAAGATGACCCCAAAACAAAACACTCAGCTGCTGCTGCTGCTGCTGCTGTTCCTGTTTCTCTCTTAGCTGTCTTTTTTACACCAAATAATGATCTTCAAAAATCTTGAGCTGTCCTCTGCTTCCGGTTAGATATAGGCTTATAGCTTAATTACCTGCTTCTGTATCTCTGTATTGCTCACCTCCTTTCAAATTTCGCCGAATAAACTGCGATAAAACAGCATTAATTCAGACCCCACAAAAACAAAACGGTGCATTGAAAGAAAGGCATATAAGACAAGAAAAGTCACATAAAATTGTCCCTTCAAAACTAACAGCAGCACGATCCGACATGTCTTTGGGACTAAACTGGGGGGGTTGATTCTAAATCATTAAAAGAGC
This sequence comes from Salix caprea, assembly GCA_964035475.1. NCBI lineage: Eukaryota > Viridiplantae > Streptophyta > Magnoliopsida > Malpighiales > Salicaceae > Salix > Salix caprea. The sequence continues at coordinate 6,709,520 of OZ037759.1, read as the reverse complement.
AAGGAACTTGCAGAGAGTAAAGTTATGCTCTGTTTGGTTGCCAAGAAAGCTTAAAAAGAAATACCAGGAAAAGAAGAAAGGAGAAATTGAAACGTTCTACCGAACCACTTGCTCAGAATATGCGAATCAAAAATCTTTAAAACAAAGTGAGAAACTCAAAAAAATGCTATATATGTTTAGAAGGTGAGAGGGGGGAGATAAAAAGAAATGAAAACTCTTGCCTTCATCATCTTAATTCTTGTCTCGTGAAAACTGATTTTCTGTTGTTTGTGTGTGTGTGTGTGAGTGAGTGAGTGAGAGAGAGAGAAAGAGAGCTCCGAGTTGTTAAAACTCAGAGCAAAACGAAACCAAATGGCAACAGAAAACAGCATTCTTCTTAGCCCACCTTGAATCTTCCTTTCCTTTTTTAACAGATTGTAAGACGATATCATAAAATCTTCAAAGAAATCTTCATGTAACCAATCTTCTCTTCACTGCCACCACCCAGAATCCCTTTAATTTCGCTGATAGCTTGAGTAACTCAAAAGGAAAGGAAACAACTCCTTGCTTGCTCTGTATACCTAGATAGCTTGCTTGAAGAGTGAAATGAAAATGAAAAAGGGCCTCCACCGATACAAAATGCAGTGATATATCAGCAAAATGTATCGGACTTGGAGCTTCCCTCCCAAGTTCAGTACGTTTTCAACGATTCTTCTGCGAGTATTTAAAGTGAGAAACTTACAGACAAGGGAAAGGAACAATTGGGGATCCTCGTATTTATATAGCAGAGAGAGGGACTCGAGCCCTTCGATCTCGGACGTTACTTAACGGCTAAAGCGTGTCCACGGAAGATAACGAGCTGCTTTTGTCGACGACCCAAAAAAAAAATTAAACTTGAAGACCATCACAGTGCCAATTCATTTGGTTTTTCTTTTAATAAAAAAATTCAAGAAAATGCCATTTGATTAAGAAAAATAAAAAATTCCCGTCATAAATTCAATGAAAATAAATAAATTTATTTAATTTGGAGGAAATAGTTCTTACGAAAAACCGTTAAGTTTATTAAGAAAACGTTTTGAAAGAGAGACATGATGATTAAAGAAATGGTCTGGATAAGTGAGGACACAAGGGGCCCGCATGTCAAGGTGATGTAGGGAGAGGGATCTCTTACTTGTATGGTAAGTTGCTTACGTGGGACGGTGCGATTGGTGTGAAACCATGGAGGGATTCGAAGGTTAGGGTAGGAGATTTGCAGGCAGAGGGAGGAACCATCCCATTTATGGATTTTATTTTGAAGCTGGGAGAAAAAAGGATTTGGAGTTGGACACCTATCAAATTCAAGTGCTGTCCCGTTCCAGCATCGGGTGCTTGAAGTTTTCTTCCTTTTTTTCCCCTTCATAATTGGCTCCACCTTTGCTTTATTGTTTTCTGGTTTAGTACTTCAAAATAGAAGGTTTTATACAGGTTCAGTTTCATCAAGCTAGTTTTAAAATCATATATCATGTAATTTAGGTTTAGCCTTCTGTATTTATTCCTGGTTTAATATTATGTTTCAAAAATATTTTTTATTTTAAATTGTTTTTTTATGATATCTTTATATCATTACTTAGTGTCAAAAATAATTTTAAAAATATATTTCTAAATAAAAATTATTTTAAAAAATAAGTTTAGTCCCTTTCAAATACGCAATTAGTTCAACATCACCCCCATTGCTTGGTGTGTTGTTTCTTTCCATTTAATTAATTGATGTTGTTGAAAATTCTAGATCTATGATGAAACAGTATGCATGAGTTTTTCTTGGAAAAAAAAATACTTTTCTTTTGTATTCTTTTGTATTTTCTTATTTTGTATTACAATGCTTTTTCTATTTTTTGTCTATTTGGAAGGAATAGAATCCATTTTTCATATCCAATATTATTAGATTATTAAGTGATAGATATTAAACATGTACATATGTTTTAATATCAAGACACGCACGCACGCACACACATCATATTGTATTAAAAAAATATAAATGCTCTATAAACATATCTATATAATACAAATGTATTTTTAGGTTAGGTTTGGACGAGTTTCGGATCTGGTTTGATAATATTCATACTCTACTCATCACTCATTGAACAAGGTAATTATCCAAAAAATATATATTCATTCAAGTTGGGTCGACTCAATACCCATCAGGTTTAAATTAAATCCAAAAAAAATTAAAGTGGACCTACTGCATTGATATCATTAGATGTGCACATTGTCTTGCGTGTTTGGTTTTACAAAAATAATCTTAAATTAAAATCATATTGTTTTGATGTAATTTTATTTTATTAAAAAAATACAGCCACTGCCACACTTGCAAATAAAATGCAAGCCTGCACTTCCATAAGCACACGGAAAATGCACGTGCGTAATGAGACATGTGGTCTACGTGGATGTTCAAACGAACAGAAAAGACAAGAAACACAAAGTCGTCTATGTCTTCCCATAGTCTTGAAAAAACGAAATGGAAAAACTGGTATGATGCCCAATCAGCAAGCACACATGCCTTCTGGATTTTCAGGCCTTAATTTAGTGACTTCATTTCCTTATTCCAATCCAAATTACTAATGACGTCAGAGTCTCGAGAATGTCTCCACGACTAAGCTAATAAGACAGCAGATTTGATTCTCTGCAATCGAGTGCCGTACACGTGTTATATTAAATTCCCTACCGAAATTGTAAGGCAGTCGGCCGGCCCCTTGATTCATGATTCCGAGAGGGAAAATCTTTTACCGAGATTATCATGACCGGAGATTTGTTTCCTTCTCCCAGGTGCATGCATGCTGTTTCCATATACTGGAAACCGTCTTGTCATATACTACTACTATGAACACTGCTCTGGTGCTCATGGAAATTTCGAGGATAATCTTACCATTTCGCAATCACTTTACTTATTAAAGAGACCTAATTCATGCGTTAAAGCTGATTCCAATCGTTGAAACAATATATATCATATATATATATATGATAAAAGGTGTTGCTGCAATTTACTGAGAATTCAATAAAGCTTATTCTAGCTCTCAGGTGTCGAAACAGTGATTATGATTCCAAACTCAACCGAATGTGAACTTTTTTCATTGCTTTCTGTAAAGAGCTTTATTCAAACTCCATAATTTTGATCAAATCAGAGATCTCTCGCATAAAGCTGTTCTTGTTCATTTATTGATCGGAAAAGGAGAGAGATACATCGAAATGCTATTTCAAGATCTCCACCTAGCTAGGCCCTTTGATTACAGTAGATGCTTATATAATGGGGGCCAAAGCTGGCTTGTACATCAGACAAGCTAAATTCCACACCAAAACCGGGTCCCTGTTTTAATTACTGCATAATATGAAAATTCATCAGCAACTAGCGATATGATATCTCCAAAATGTCCAATCACACTACCGACGCACTGCAAGAGAAGGAATCAACACTGTTAGAACATCCAAGATAGAACCATGCAAGATGTATGATCATCTTGTCAAAGGATACCAAATAGCAGATTCCGAGGATATAAGCCACAGATAAAAGTTAAAAGAGAGAGAACGCGAAGATCGTGTATCGGCTTGCAGTGAGATGTCACACGAATTATACTACAAACAAAATATAATACAGTAGTTCAACTACAAACAAAATATTTCAATTGACATCAACACAAGTGATGTTTTTGCATGCCATAAATCACCAGGGTAAAAATAATAACAACAACAGATTGAGAGGTTTCATTAATTTGTGCTTTTCAATACCTGTAAGGAAAACAAAAGTTACACCTATACATCTTCGCAGTTCAATGTCTTCCATGGTAGGCTTGATACCTTTAAGGAGATGTTAACTCTTGATGATGATGTAATGATGGACGAGATCACTCAATCGGGGACAAGAGCTAGATCCGATCGTTCTATTGACGAGCTCATGTCATCCACTATATAACAAATCCCATGTAAGCATCTTGTATTAACAGTTCTGAAAAGCAACATCAGTTAAATCCCATATTTGTTTTTTTTAGTTCGCATGTTAAATGCCCAGTAATAATACGGTCAAATTATGCAATTATTCAAAGAACCACCTTTCCGAGTCTTTGGGCAGTGAAATTCGGTACGGTGAGCAAACATAGGGTGACAGACCAACGGCTGTGAGCGGTGACTACACATGATAAGGGCTGTACTGCTGGGCAGCAGCACAGGCTGTGCTATTAGCTGCTGCTGCTGCTGCTGCAAATATATTTGTGCAAGCAAGAAGCAATGCTCCATCCATGGATATGCTTGTGCTTCCCCCGCTTTAACTTTAACCCCGCCTTGCCTTTATTCCTGTCCTGGCGCTCGGGCAAGCTTCTCTTTAAGCAAAGAATAGATCATCCAGGCCGTCCATCCATCCATCCATCGATCTCTCCCTGGAAAACCACGATTAAACCCCATATTCTCTCCCTTGACTGTGATTGGTCACAGGGGGGGTGAGCGTGTGTGTGTTTCGCCACGTGGGAAGTGAAGCTTTACCTAAAGAGGTTCCAGCAAGATCTTCTTAAGCAAGAAAAGCATGGTCAAGGTCCACATGAGCTCTTAAGTTTTGATTTTAATTTCTTTTTGGCCTGGAACCGAATTCAAAAACCCAACATTTAGTTGCCCGTCCACATATCTTTATCGAGTATCTATGTGCGCAAAAGAAAGATCAATATTGGGAACACAAAGGTTCATCAATTTACCAGTACAGTGTGTGTGTCAGACCCGTTTGAACCATTGGGTTCTTTTTAGTCCCTGCTACAGTTCGTGGAAGTTTAGTTTTAATCTAAAAACTCATTTTATTTATTTATTTATTTCATGTATGTAATTATCATATATTGTTTTTTTTGTATTTATTGACATTGTTGATTCTTGATTTATTTAATTAATTACATGCATCATCCTTATAATTTACAACTAGGTTTTTTTCTCTCCTAAAAGTCATTAAAGAAACCTGCCTATTAATTTTTTTACATTGATTTTTCTTTTATTTGACCCACGATGATATGCGAGCTAGATAGCTAATTAGCAAAAACTAAAAGAGATGGTGCTTTCATGTGCATTGTCTCGGTAAAAAAACTATTCATTACAAAAGAAATTTTACATTATGCTTCAATATTTAGTTTATTAGTGATTTAGATTCATGATTTATTGAAGTTTGTTTTCTACATGGTCATCACAATCTCTTTGGACCCATGTTGCAAGTTTATGTGTTAACCCATTTTGACTTGTTTTCTTCTCTTTATTTTAATTGATATCTTTTAATTTTATCCTTCTAAGATTGATTAGGAATTAGAGTTTATTTTACTTTTATGATTTTCTTTTGTTTACTTTTTACTAGGTTATTTCGGTTTCATGTCTCGGATCATGAGTTTTGCAGGTTGAGCTAGGTTAACTTAATTTGTTTTATTTTGTTCTTTTTTTTCAATTTATTCATCAATAATAGATTGATTGAGAATTATTGTCTATAATTTATTTCGATTTGCTTTGCATAGTGTTATCACAATCTCGTAACCCGGGCAACGAGTTTGGAAGAGTGACCCAAGTTGCCCATGGTTTTCTTTTTCTTTCTACGAGGCTATCTTAGTTTCATGATCTAGATCATAAGTTTGACAAGTTAAACAGGGTTGACTTGAAAGAAAAAAATTGTATTCTTTTCTAATTGATGTATTTTTAATATCTGCATTCAACCTTGAGTTAATTAAGAGTTTATCTCTTAATATGAGATTACTATGATCTCGTGATTTAATCACATTGCCGGTGGATGGACCGCTAGTCATTCTAATATTCGGGGGGTACAGATCAGTTTTCTTTATTTCTTTCTAAGAACAAAAAAGGACCATGCAAATCTTCCAATCAGGACCCATGACTTGCTGGAAATGAAACCGTACGTCAATTTATGCTGGCTGATTAAATTGATTTCGTTTTTTTTTTAAAGCATTCAATAATCAAGGTGTGGAAAAGTCTCCCTCCCACCCCAGATGAAATTCCACCCGGATCTCTTTTTTCCAAAGCATTAAAAAATTGTATGAAAGAAGGGAAACATGAAAGGTAAGGGTGAGATTAGACCTTGTTTTAACGCTAGCAATGTTGTTTGCTTTGAGAAATCATTATAAAGCATCTATTCAGCGATCCACCACTCCCCCGAAAGCACCAAAGATATCTTCATCTCGATCCCCAAGTCTTTCCCTGTTTCCGATGTTTGATTAACTCTGATTCTGCGTCTCTCTCTCCCTCTTTTTATTTTTATTTTTTATTATTACCAGAGATGAAAACATATGATATGCTTAGCCCATGCCGCATGTTAAAAGAAGAGACCAACTGGATCAAGCTTTTACGCCATGTCCGTACTCCTTCCCTGAATGCATGAGGTACTATGAAAAACTAAAGTATTTCTTGACTCGCTAACGGGCATTTTGTCCTTAAATAATTGAAAAAACAAGTTTGATTATAATAAGGTTTGTTTGTGTCGGATTATTTTCATTTTTTCTTAAATGTTGAAGTAAACACCAGCTCTTAGCAGATTTGGGCCATCTTGGCAAACAACAATGGTGCTGGTTTAAAAACTGAGGAATTCTGTGATGATGGAGAGGCCCATCTCCCATAAAGCAATGATGATGAGTTCAAAGATTGTTCGCGTGGATCTCTCTTTTTGAAAGAGGGATGGGAGCAATGGGATGGAAAATATTTTTTATTTTAAAATATATTAATATATTATTTATTTGATAATGCATCTTGATGTAGTACATCAAAATAAAATAAAATATGAAAAAAACACTAGTTTAATGTTTTTTTTTAAGCCAAACAGACATTTAAAATGCACACAGATGTTGCTTGAAGAAGAAAAAAAAACAATCTTTTCATCATAGTCTTTATCATTGCCTTGCTTTGATTTCTTGATCTTCATCTATTATACCCATTATGGCTCACATCCATGCACATATTATTTTCCTTCTCTAAATGTTTTATACCCAATCATGGCTCAATCATTTATTTTTCATCCTGAATATTTCTTATGCTTATTTATGGAACATTTAAATAATTTCTCATCTTAAATATTTTGATTCCTATTAATGGCACACTCAACAATCCTTCATAATTACTTTTTTTTTTAATCATAGGTATATCCCTTGCTATCGTGGTTAATTTAATTCGTGAAATATTATATTCCATTGCTACAATCCATTTAATTAAATCTCATCACTCTGTTTAATTTTAACTTATCTTATTTTTAGATTTTGCATATGATTTTACAGAGAGATTACAAGCTAAAACTATCTTAACTCAATATAAAATATAAATAACTAGTTAAATAAAACTCTAAATATAAATATTTTTAATAAGGATTCCAACCTAAATTAGTATCCAATATTAGCTTAATCGTATCCAAAAAAAAGGTATTCGAACAAGTGTTTCTACGAAATCAATCATCATGATAAATAAAGCTTATGTGGAGATCGAAGATGTATATTTGAAGGGTACGCAAGTTCATTTCAAGAAATTAAGCTTGTTTATGCATCATGATGATTGGTTTCATAGAAACACTTGTTCGAATACATTTTTTTTTGGATATGATTAAGCATGTCTCCTTTTAGGATTGGATTAAACGGGTAAAATTTTGATTGTTTCAAATTTTTACAAAATAAATACATCCTGACTTAAACCCGAGACCTGCAATACAAATTTTAAATTCTTTATAACCACACTACTTTACTTGAATACATTAGAATACACATTACTATATATCTAAAAGAGGTAGGCCTTTTCAACAGTAATTTTTACTGTTCACGCAGACTGAAAACACTGTGGACTGGATATTTGTCTCCCTGCTTCGCGCGAGTTTGTACTCCTTTTTTTTTTTTTTAACACAGACACTCTTTTTGTATTTTGTTGGTGGAAATGGACAGATGGGAGGCTTTGGGCGAGCGGTTGTCTCGCGCGCTGCCAACACAGGCGCGCGCGAGTTCGAGACGCTCGGCCACCAAATTGAAAATTCTGATTTCATTTTTTTTTTTTTAAATGATTTTTTTTAAAAAAAAAATTTGGTTTCTTTTTAAAAAAAAGTCTTTTTTCTTAATAACTGGTTGTTGTTGTTTTTTATTACAAATCTGATTTGTTTTTTTTTTTTACAATGTTTTTTTTCTGGTTGTTGTTTTTATTTTTTTACAAAAAAAAAATATTGGTACTTTTTGTTAAAAAAAAAATTCTTTTTAAGAAAAAGTGTTTTTACTTAATAACTGGTTGTTGTTGTTTTTTATTACAAATCTGATTTGTTTTTTTTTTTAACAATGTTTTTTTCTGGTTGTTGTTTTTATTTTTTTACAAAAAAAAATTGTATTTTTTGTTAATTTTTTTTTAATAACTGATTGTTGTTTTTATTTTTTTACAAAAAAAAAAGATTTCTTTTTAATATCTAAACTGTCCAGGGCAACTTACGTGCACCACGACTAATCTCCGGATCCACTTTTTTTTTATAATTTTTTTTTTTACACAAGGACTCTTTTTGTATTTTTTATGGTGGAAATGACAGATCAGAAGCTTTGGCCAAGCGGTTGTCCGCGCGCTGCCAACACAGGCGCGCGCGAGTTCAAACCGCTCGGACACCAAAATGTGATTTTTTTTTTTAAGAACTGAAAAAAAATTAAACAGAAATTGTTTATTTTAAAAAATATATATATTTTTTAATAACTGGTTTTTGTTGTTTTTTTTTTACAAATCTGATTTGTTTGTTTTTTAAGAACTGTTTTTTTTTTAAATGTTTTTTTGTTAAAAAATGATTTTTTTTAATAACTGGTTATTGTTTTTATTTTTTTCCAAAAAACAAGATTTTTTTTTTAAATAACTAAAGTGTCCAAACAAACTTACGTGCACCACGAGTAATCTCTGGATCAATTTTTTTTTTATATATTTTTTTTCCCTATTTTGTTTTGCTACTTATACATTTTTTTTCTTAACCGAGATGTCCGGGTCAGCTTACACGCACCACGGTTCTTTTTTCCCAAGTTTATTTTTTTTCCTAGCCAACTGAGCGCGCCGCGAATAATCCCTAGGCTCATTATTTTTTTTTTTCATTACCTAAAGAGCTAAAACAACTCGATTTTCTACTGTAGCCCGTGACTCATTGTCACTATTCATTGGCAATTTGCTCCGATGCATCGCGGCACACGTCTATCTTTTTTTTTGTTTTTTCAACAGTGTAATACATTTAATATAATAATACAAAGAATAAATCTTTCAAAAATAAAAATAAAAAAGTCTTCTAATTTTAATTTTGTGCTCTGTTTTTTTAAGTTTATTTCTTAAAAAATATTTATAATATTTTGGTTTTTAATATTTCATATCTAATATTACTGGGCAAAAAATACAACTAAAAAAATGACAAATTTACCTAGATTATCTACAATTAAAAAATATTCGAGTCACTTCCCGTTTCGATTACACTGTTTTTTTAGATGACAGATAAGTAATTATATTACTATATATCTAAAAGAGGTAGGCCTTTTCAACAGTAATTTTTACTGTTCACGCAGACTGAAAACACTGTGGACTGGATATTTGTCTCCCTGCTTCGCGCGAGTTTGTGCTCCTTTTTTTTTTTTTTTACACAGGCACTCTTTTTGTATTTTGTTGGTGGAAATGGACAGATGGGAGGCTTTGGCCGAGCGGTTGTCTCGCGCGCTGCCAACACAGGCGCGCGCGAGTTCGAGACGCTCGGCCACCAAATTGAAAATTCTGATTTCGTTTTTTTTTATTTATTTATTACTGTATTTTTTTAAAATAATTTTTTTAAAAAAAAAAATTGGTTTCTTTTTAAAAAAAAGTCTTTTTTCTTAATAACTTGTTGTTGTTGTTTTTTATTACAAATCTGATTTGTTTTTTTTTTTTACAATGTTTTTTTTCTGGTTGTTGTTTTTATTTTCTTACAAAAAAAAAATATTTGTACTTTTTGTTAAAAAAAAATTTTCTTTTTAAGAAAAAGTGTTTTTCTTAATAACTGGTTGTTGTTGTTTTTTATTACAAATCTGATTTGTTTTTTTTTTTAACAATGTTTTTTTCTGGTTGTTGTTTTTATTTTTTTACAAAAAAAAAAATGTATTTTTTGTTAATTTTTTTTTTAATAACTGATTGTTGTTTTTATTTTTTTACAAAAAAAAAGATTTCTTTTTAATAACTAAAGTGTCCAGGGCAACTTACGTGCACTACGACTAATCTCTGGATCCACTTTTTTTATAATTTTTTTTTACACAAGGACTTGTTTTGTATTTTTATGGTGGAAATGACATATCAGAAGCTTTGGCCGAGCGGTTGTCCGCGCGCTGCCAACACAGGCGCGCGCGAGTTCAAACCGCTCGGACACCAAAATGTGATTTTTTTTTAAGAACTGAAAAAAAAATAAAAAAAAAATTGTTTATTTTTTTAAAAAAAAATTATTTTTTAATAATTGGTTTTTGTTGTTTTTTTTTACAAATCTGATTTGTTTGTTTTTTAAGAACTGTTTTTTTTTTATATTTTGTTGTTAAAAAATGATTTTTTTTTTAATAACTGGTTGTTGTTTTTATTTTTTTCCAAAAAACAAGATTTTTTTTTTAAATAACTAAAGTGTCCAAACCAACTTACGTGCACCACGACTAATCTCTGGATCAATTTTTTTTTTTATATATATATATTTTTTCCTATTTTGTTTTGCTACTTATACATTTTTTTTCTTAACCGAGATGTCCGGGTCAGCTTACACGCACCACGGTTCTTTTTTCCCAAGTTTATTTTTTTTCCTAGCCAACTGAGCGCGCCGCGAATAATCCCTGGGCTCATTATTATTTTTTTTCATTACCTAAAGAGCTAAAACAACTCGATTTTCTACTGTAGCCCGTGACTCATTGTCACTATTCATTGGCAATTTGCTCCGATGCTTCGCGGCACACGTCTATCTTTTTTTTTTGTTTTTTCAACAGTGTAATACATTTAATATAATAATACAAAGAATAAATCTTTCAAAAATAATAAAAAAAGTCTTCGAATTTTAATTTTGTGCTCTGTTTTTTTAAGTTTATTTCTTAAAAAATATTATAATATTTTGGTTTTTAATATTTCATATCTAATATTACTGGGCAAAAAATACAACTAAAAAAAATGACAAATTTACCTAGATTATCTACAATTAAAAATATTCGAGTCACTTCCCGTTTCGATTACACTGTTTTTTTAGATGACAGATAAGTAATTATAGCACGCAAAAAACTTGAGGCTTATTTATAAAAACAAATTATAATATTTTTATTTATAATGAGTCAGATCTAATATTACAAGAGAAAAAAGACAACTCATAAATTTTTTTTGACAAATTTACCTTAATTATCTACAATTAAAAAATCTACGACCCACTTCCCATTTCGATTACACTATAAAGTGTGTAAGACTGATTATATGTTTCAATATTTATTGAATATTATTGCCTAAAAATATATATAGAGAGAAAAAAATGACCTACGATTTCTTGCAAAAAAAAATTAATATCGGTATTCTTGAATACATTTAATATAATAATATGATTAATAAATCTTATAAATATAACTTTGGCTTTAGCTTTGAATTTAAATTTCTATTTTATACTCTTTTTTTGGTTCTTTTAATAAACGATAACCTTTTTTTCATATTTTTTTTTATTTTTTAATAACCGTCGTGTTCAAGTCTTTTTTTTAACCGGTTTCTTTTTTTGTATTTTTTTTAACCAGAGTTTCCGTGACAACAAGTTTCTAACAAATCATTTAACCTTCTTAGTAAATTTTCTAATAAATTTTATCAAATGTTTTTTAGCAATAGCAATATTCAATCAATTTTTTAGTTGAAAAAAACTATTTTTTACAGATTTTATCAATTACAATTTTACCAATTAAATATTAAAATAACAAAATATAACATTTATAAAATCAATCAATTTTCTACATATATAAAAAAGCCCAGCGGAGCGGGCAAATTCGCTCGTATAGTCTAATCATCGTATGCTATCAAAAGTATATAATAATGGAATGGTTTGTAAGAAAAAACTAAGATTGATGATCAAATGTGAGAACATAATTTAACATTAATTCTTGCGGAATGATGTACGAGATTTTCATATTTTAATCAATCATCTACATTAATCCCAGACTGACAAATACATAATTAAGAACATGCTTGAAAAAGAAACAGATAAAAAGAAAACTACAAAACAGTTCGATAAACAAAATAAGCAGAACCACTCGATCATTTGCCCTAGTCTCCATGCTCCCTGCGGTATCTTTCTGTCTTTTTCATGGGAGAGGCCCATTACATCATGCATGAATTAATGTAACGATGCACGGCAATGCGCGCTTTCCCTTTCTTTCAAATCTTCACCTACCTGCCTTTTGCAAGATTTGAACACGAGACATCGAGGGTAGAAGGCGAGCAGCGCATCTCGTGATTATGTGATCAGCAACCCCTCCCTGTCGAAATCCATGGATGACTTGCAAGAAGGTGGGAGGGAGAACCTGGACGAAAACCCCCTTCCCAAAAGATCATTATCTTCATAAAGCTTTGCGCCCTCGTCGAAGTTAAGGGCATAGCTCGAAGGATCATATTGGAATTTCCCATATGGAGGATTGCCACCGCCCGGCTTCTTATTGAACCTCCGCAGGAATGTTTTCCATTTAGGGCCTGCAACTAGTTCCGACCACTCCCGAATCTTCATCCACCCCTGAAACCACCATGATTCTCCGTTCGCCGCGCAGTCTACAGGCTTGATTCTTTGCCAGAAGTCTGATCCAATGATACAGCTGGAAGATGACGGCCGGTCCGTGGTTAGAAATGGTATCCAGCAGCACCCTCTCTTGGCAAAAGCGAGGTCATGGATATCATCGTTGTTACCATAAGAAGAAGGGGAAACATCTGGGGCCTGAGCTGACATTTGATCAGGGCTACCAAATGGGTTTGCAGAGCACAAGAGAGAATCAGAAAATAAATAATAAATTAGCAAGTCTCTCCTCTGCAAATTAACCCTAGCCAGCCCTAGAATCAGAGGAATTGTTGGGATTGTTGTTGTGGCAGCAAAGAGTGCGGAGTTTAATTAGAAGGGGGGAATTTTTTTTCCCGTTTTGTTGCCTCGCTAATTCCTTCGGGTACGTACGAGGAGGATGTTCTCCTTTTTGTAATATTTTGGATGCTTCGGTGTAATCCAAAAACAATGGTTGCCAGTGTACGAGCATTATGACCTTTTCCCTTGACCAAAAAAGGATTTTATTTATTATTATTTTCTTAATTAGCCAGCAAATAGTTTAAAAAATAATTCATCAAAATAAAATATCGACCTGTGAAATCCAAACCACTCCTCTCGAATTCAACAGCAGAGGTTGTCTCCTCCATAAATTTAAATTTAAGTGGGCCGTATGGGCCAGAGTCAGGTCCATTTCGTTACTGGATTTCAAATCAGAGATTGAGTCAGAGGTCCAGAATACGAGCACGAGTTGCAGAAAGCATTTAGCCTATGTATTGCCATTTCTCTGAGTTTTTTATTTGCTCGATCTATCGCTGACAGTCACCATCAGTGAGCGAATCTTTGCCTGTTCATGAATATAATAAAGCAAATGAAACATTCTCATGGCAGCATTTGCTCTGTGCCATATCCTGAGTTGGGATCTGTCTTTCTTTTTTTGAAAAACAGTTTTGGGTTGGATCTGTTGAACGGAGAGAAGAAGAAGAAGAAGATAAACAAGCGGAGCCGAAAAAAATATAACGAGGATGGGGGGACTGCTTAGTGGTTATGTGAGAGGTTGTTTTTCAAATGTTTTTAATTTAAAAATATTTTTGATATTAACAAATTAAAATATGTAAATACTAATATAATTTAATTTGATTTGATTAAAAAAATAAGAATTTTCAAAAATTTCGGCAAGAAACAACAGCCATCCATTTTAAGAAACCCAGTATCAATTGCCCAAATAAAGGGGCTACGTGGGTGCCGACTTAAGTCATATGCTATACGTAATTACGTACCCTATAATAGTAATAACGAGCGGTATACCCGCGCGATGCGGTGGTTTTTTTTATCTATGTAGAAAATTTATTGCTTTTATATGTATTGTATTTTATTATTTTAATATTTATTTAGTATAATTATAATTGATAAAATTTATGTAATCAAAATGGAAAGTGACGCGTATATTTTGTAATTGCAGATAACGTAAGTAAATCTGTATTTTTTTTTAGTTTAATTTTTTCCCCGGCAATATTATATTTAAAATATTAAAAATGAAAATATTGTAAATTTGTTTTTAAGAAATAAACTTAAACAAAAGAGTACCAAATTTCAATATTAATTTTAAAATGATATTAATTTTTTTTATTCCAAAAATCCTAGGTCATGTTTTCTTTTCCCTATATATATATTTCTATGATATAATATCCAATAAATATTAGAACATATAATTAATGAAAGACTAAAAATATCCTAGAAACTTTAACAAAATTTTTAAAAAAAAAATATCATTGTCATCATTGTCAAAACAATAAAAATTATTAGATTATATGTAGAGAAAAAAACATTAACAAAAGAGTAAGCAAGAAGAACAATTAAATTATTATTATTATTATTATTATTATTATTATTGTGTTAAGTACAAAATTAAAATTCGAAGACAATTTTTTTTTATGTTATCCGATTTATTCATTATATGATTATAGTAAATGTATTTAAGAATACTGATATTAATTTTTTTATTCAAAAAATCCTAGGTCATGTTTTTTTATCCCTATATATATATTCGTATGAGATAATAACCAATAAATATTAGAATATATAATTAATGAAAGATTTAAAATATCTTAGAAACTTTAACAAAAGAAAAAAAAAATATCATTGCCATCACTGTCAAAACAATAAAAATTATTAAATTATACGGAGAAAAAAAAACTTTAACAAAACAGTAAGCAAGAAAAACAATTAAATTATTATTATTATTATTATTATTATTATTATTATTATTATTGTTGTTGTGTTAAGTACAAAATTAAAATTTGAAGGCAATTTTTTTTTGTGTTATCTGATTTATTAATTATATGATTATATTAAATGTATTTAAGAACACTGATATTAAGTTTTTTTTATTCAAAAAATCCTAGGTCATGTTTTCTTCTCCTTATATATATTCCTATGAGATAATATCCAATAAATATTAGGACATATAATTAATGAAAGACTAAGAATATCCTAGAAACTTTAACAAAAGAAAAAAAAATAAACATCATTGCCATTTCTGTCAAAAAAATTAAAGTTATTAAATTATACGGATATTATTATTATTATTATTATTATTGTGTTAAGTAATAAATTTGCATAGAAGGATAAAATTGAAAGAAATCAAACTTTGATACCCAAAATATTAAGGATTTATAATTAATTTGCATGGAAGGATGAAATTGAAATCAATGAAAACTTTGATACCAAACAAATTCCGAATTCCAGGCCAATCCACTCAATTAAAAGAATGAGGACCGAATTGGAACTCCAATATATAATCAATTTCAATTGAGGGACGAAATTGAAAGAAATTAAAACCTATATAATAGCATTAAGGGCAATAATAACAAATAAAATCGTTCAGGGACTGAAATGAATTTTGACAAAAAACAGCTTAGCTGACGTCAGCTGGCGCAAGCAGGAGAGAGAAAGTGGGGGTGAAAATTCAAAGGACCATTGACACGTATCCGGACATCATCTTGATACACGCGCCGCCCCATGTGGAAGAGAACATGCCTGAAAACCATTCTAGACGCCGGTGGGGCATTTTTGGACGCCGCATGATGCCGCACGTGCCGTCCGAAAAACGCGTGAGCGTTGGAACGGACGGCGCGTCACGCGACGCGCCAACAGTTTTCAGCGAAAAAAAATAAAAAATAGGCTAATTACCGTAACGCCCCTCACCTCCAGGCCTGATTTTTGTCGTTTTCGGGGGTTAAATCGTCGATGCACTGTTCAATCTAATATTAAAAAAATAAAAAAGCCGGCCGGCCGAGCCGGACCGGCCCGGGGCGGACTGGTCAATGACCGTCCAGCCCCCGAAAAAGACGACGTTTTTTGTCTTTTTCGGGGGCTAATTTCGTGCATACACTGTTCATTTTTTTTTTATTTTAAAAAAAGAGGACCAACACCCGCGATGCACCGAGTCTTATTGCCAATGAACAATGCCAATGTCTCCTGAGCAACAATAATGAACAGTTGAGGGTGCGATGCCTTTTAGGTTATTTGATAATAATAATAATAATAAATAAATAAATAAATGGAGTCAGTCCTAACAGAAAAAATGCTCGACAGATCATTTTACTATTTACGAAAAGATTGAAGAAAGTAAATAAATTTTGAAACTCAAAAAGAAGAATCCCTCGTGCATTCAACAGCTTAGCTCATCCCTGCAACGCCATCGCCCACGTCAAAAAAACAAAAACCCTATGGAGGCGAAGTAAGCTAGGTAATCTTCGAATATCTTCATCTACAACAGTGTTTGATTTTAAGCAACTTCCATGGTTATTGATGGTGTTTTTTTCTTTCTTTCTTGCCCTTGACTCTTAATCTAGAAACAGCCTTCCTTAAAGTTCTCTTTTTCGTGCATGGTTTTATGCTTTCTTTCATTTGGACAGTGGTGCTCTGCATAATTAACACAAATGATCGTTTTGTGGAAGATTAGGAGACGTCACACACACTGGGCTTTGCCTCTGAGTGTTTGCCCTTTGTCCTTTACACATTACCTGCGATAGAATGCCTCTCAATTTGTTTGCTCTGTTTGGTCTTTTAATAAAGTGACTGGTTTCCTTAAATTTTTGTTGGGGGGGGCTTGTGGAGGAGGACGGGCTATAAGATTTCGTGGGATTGTATTATTCTTTTAGTGATTTTGTGTTTCTATATAATCTTCAATCATCGCATTTGCCAAGGAAAATTGTTGCAGTAGAAACTAGATTTTTCCCTTTCCAGTTATTTGAGCGTTGATTTTTTTTTTATATATATATTTTCTATTTTGGAGGATCGCTTATTCTTTTGTGCATCCCAATGTCTATGATTTTTTATTTTCTTATATGAGAGAAAGGAGCGTAACAATTTTTGCCAAATCCATATTTTAGTCCATGATCAACACAAAGTAGATTGAGGCCATGGGATTTTGTCCTTCTTTCAATTTTAAATGATGCATAGGTCCCTTTGCTAGCCATCCGGTATTCTCAAGGCTAGGATTCGAGCATGATTCCCTGTCTCTCCTGAAGGGGCCATCACTAGACTACACCCAATTATGGGAAGTTTGCTTTGGGTTCATGTGTGTACAGCAACGTGCAGCAAAAAGAATAAATGTATTTCCTTTTACTCTTAAGTGAATTCCTAATTAGAACGTACACATGTTGTATTCCTGTCTAGCACATATATTGAGGAAGGGTTTGTTTTCATTTTCCCCTTTACTGGATTATTTATCAGTGATCAAGTATCTATATTATGATCCAGTCTGGAAATTTCTTCTTACTGAATATTACCATCATATGCTACAGTAGGATTTTGTTATGTCAGAAGATTCAAGGGGTAAACTTGGACCAGATCACTTCAGTTACTATGCAAGTGAAGTAGAACGACTGTTGCAAGATGAGGATAGCTGTTTTTTGACTTCACAAACTGCTGAAATTCTTGGAAACAAACATGAGCATGCCAAATGGGAGGACAGGCTTCAACCCAGTTGCGCTTTGGGTTCTTCCTTTAGTAATTCTATTGGACCAGGGCTTACGGATTTCCAAAGAGAAATGTTGAAGTTACGTCTTCAGCAATCTGTGGTGGTGCTTACATCAGAAGCTCATGAGGTACACCCCCCCTCTTTTCTAAGGAATGAAGGAAAGCTCATAAATTATTGTACAAAGCTTGCAATTAGATATATGCAAAATGTGTGGTTGTTTTACTTGTGATGTTTCTTCTATGGAAAAATGACTTTTTTTCTTGGAATATATGATGTACTGTCTTGGAGGTACATAGTGAGACGGGCCATATTCCTTTGGTTTTATTGATTTAATTTATTTGTTGTCAGTTTAATCAGTAAAGGACAATGATTCATACTAAAGACAGGTGGGGCACTTTTCAAAGTTTTTTGAAGGATACATAAATGCTTCTCTTCTGAATTGAAGACACTCTCTTAATTCTGTAGATACAAAAAAGTTAAGGGTACCTAGTTGTAGATTGCAACATTTTGGTTAGGGATGATGAGAGTAAGGAAAGAGGAAAAGTTATTCTTGCAATCTCTTTAATGACAATTGACGCGAAAATCTTAAAGATCTCTGTGAGGTATGCCTTGCATTTTCTTTGGCAATCCATTTCCTCATCTAACCAAAGAAGCTGAGAGGAACATAAAAATTCAATGGATATTCAGTGAGATCTGTTTTCATATGGGGCCTTATTCTGTGTTATTAACATTTCCTACTATGAGAGGTTTAGATTCTATTTGTCTTGGGATTATTAGTTTTTTTTTCCTGACTAAAAATATTTAAACTTTGAACTTAGCAAAGGCAAGACTACAGGACTTGTTCTTTGTTTTGAATGAAGCAGGGGTGCCTCGTTATGACCACTATTTGTGCCTAAGATACAAAACAAGGAACGTCAGGGAAGATAGTGGAAAGAAAACAGAGTGCTTGGTATGAACATGTATGTTTAGAGTGCAGTGGCCCAAGGCACAATTGGCAATAGCATAGAAAAAGGATTAGCTGAAATGAAAAGGTTTTATGATAGATGATGTATGGAAACACACAAAAAAAGGATTGAACCAGAAATGATTGTATATGTTGTAATGTGTCTGGTGGAAGCGGCCTCTATTAAATGTAAGTTGAGGAAGGGTTTTCTGAACTTTTATATATTTCGAATATGTCTAGCAATGATGAGGATGTATAACTGGACTGAAGTAGTGAGAGAGGTAGATGAATAATGTTACCAGTTGGAAGTTAGAAAAAAATTATTTAACATCATAGCAGCTCACAAAAGCTTAGTCTATTCCATGGCATAATGAAAATTGCTTAGCTTTATGCTCACCGCCTGTCATATTTGATGTGTCTAATCATGTGGCGCCTCATCTTGTTTGTTTCTCACTTTCCCCATGTGCACATTGTTCAATGAGCTTAATGGCAGTATTCTTAGCAAGAAATAACTCTTTTATATGGTTGAAACAGATGCTTGATCCAGTCATATCTATGCGCCGGTTACAATCACAGCTCACAGCAAGACCTGCATTATCTAAAGCTGATGCAAAGCAAGGTCCCTCCCAGAATGTTATGGTTTCTTCATATTCCTCATCAACCAACACTCCTTTGGTTGCTAGTCCTTCTAACTCTTCTACAGAGGTAATACATCCCTAAATTCCTTTTGTCATTAATTTACCTTTAATCTGCTGATGTCTTAACATGCAATAAAATGGAATGAGAACTGTGGCATTTGTATTCAGTTTAAAATACTTGTGAATAATAATCATGCGGTCTCACTTCCTGGTTTAATAAGTGTGGGTTTGCTATTGGGAAACTGCAGATATTATCTTTCGAGGCATTTGCTACAATGTCATTCGTGTGTTTGATTTTGGGAATGCCATGGTGTTTGATTTTCTGTTTGAGTTTGGTTTATGGAAACTCCTTACTGTAGAACTCCATCTCATTCCAAAAATCAAGAGCTGCTAGAGATACTTAAACTTTTACTAAACTTCTTTTTTACTAGATGACAGCTTTTATTGATTACTTCATCACATAATTGTGATTATTTCATTGAATGTGATAAGCCTACATTTCATAATTTGAAAAAAACTTTCCCTGTCAAAAAACACCACGTCATTAAGTAATAATTTTTTTCCAGAAGTCTTATTGCCCTAGCATTCTCAAAATTCAAACTCCATGCCATTCCCAAAATAAAGATATAGATCCATCTGTACGAGATAAATCTTCAGGACAACAAAGGATATAATGGTGATCTCAAGTCAATTTGTTGCAAATCTTTCTACATGTATTTCAAATTATACAGGAATTATATTACATAGATATTGTGTTTAAAACTGTGAAAATGAAATTATCATTTTTTTGCAAGATTATGACAACCATTTTGAACTTAATGGTAAAACATATGCTGTCAGAAATTGCTTGTTCTCATGCTAATGTTCTCTTTTTAAGAAACTCGTTTTCAAGCTCTCTCCTCTTCGCCAACACACATAGACAGACATGCATCTTGATATTGCTTTGATACTGGCAAGCTTGTATTGTTTGAACCTTTTTTTTATTACTTAGAGATTTCCTGGAACTAAATATTGCTTGATCTGGTTGAATAGAATAACTGTTTTCTGTTCTTTTCTTAAACTATCCTTCTACCCATCTGCAGTAAAAGCAAACTGATAAAGAATTAATAAGTAGTTATATCTTTTTTGCTGGTAATGTGTACATATTATGAGAGAATAAAACAAATAACATGAACTGGCAACATTGAGATTGTGGATATGTTTGCATGTGCCTTCGTGATATTTGTCTTCCCAGGTGCTAAAGCATGTATTATATGAAATATGTTAATTATATGTTGATATATTAAGTATTAATGCATGGATGAATGTATCTGTCATCTAGGCTGATGATTTGAAGTTCCTTCTAGAGAATAACAGCTCCCATGTTGAGAAGACAGTGAAGAAATATTCTGATGAACTACTTTCAACAGTAAGCTTTTCAAAATTGATGATGTCCTGTACTGTGGTGCACACCATTTCTTCAATATCATATGTTGCTCAGAATTAAGAGTTTGCTGTGTGCTTTGAGAAGCTGTTATACGTGATCAATAGCTGAACTGAGGTTAATTTTTCACATTTTAGTTGGAGCACATGGAGCGAAAGCTCGAAGAACTTCTTGATGCAGTGGCATCTAAATGCAGGTAATTTCATGGAACAGTAAAGGGTTGGTATGGTAACTTTCTGTTTTCTCGATATGCTTTTGATTTTATAAACCTAATTTGGCTGGTATGAATCTGATGGTTTTAGAAATCATGAATCAAGCTGAAAAACAAAAATGATGGGCATTGGTTGGGACTAATATTTTAGTGGATAATGCACAATTCAGTGGTCAATCTGCCTGTAAAAATGATAGACATTGTTTGATTAATCAACGTGCCTAATCTTAAACTGGTGAAATAAAAATCCATGTTATAGTAGCTCTCATTCTGCTGATTTCTGAGATAAAAATGTGCTGTAGAAGCATCGTATTTTAAGTTCAACACTGTTTTTCCTTGACTCACAATGCCAACTACAACTTGCAGGCCAATGACTCATACTGAGAAGCAGCAACTTCAAAAACTAATCAAGAAGCTACCACCGAAGAAGCTTGACCGGGTAGTTGAGATTGTTCAACGTAGCAAGCCAATAGAAAGCCAAGACCATGATGAGATTTTTGTTAATTTAGAAGAAAAGGTAGTGAATTGCAGCAACATATGTTCTGGAAAATGTATTTAGAATTTTAATCCTTCAAAAACAATATGTTGCAGGATAACGCAACAGTTTGGAGATTGTATTACTATGCTGAGGCAGCGGAGAAGGCTAGACTCCTCTAATAGCAAATATGTATTGCTCGTGCAATCAAATGACGAGGTAGTGCATTTAGTATAATCAGAGCTGCGAGGGCATGGCGCTAATTGCTGCTGATTTTCAGAAACATACCTTCTTTTCTATTTTGTTTCTTCCCATTTGTCTAGATACTCTATTCAACATCATCAATTTATGTAGCTAGCAAGGGGAGATCATTGAGATTTCAGGCAATTTAACCATTCTTTTTGAGATCAACCGGAGCATTTTTTTCAAGTGGGGCTGTAACAAGATATACTTGCGCTCATGTTATCAGTTCTACATTCTTAGGGTATACTTGGTATTGCTTTTGCTTTTGTGGTTGATGTTTTTAAAAAATAGTTTCATGAAAAGTACTTTTAGCTGTGGTTCATAATTAAAATTAAAGTATTTGGTTAAAATTATAGTTGAGTTTGAGGTTGATAAAAAACAATTTCGTGTATTTGGTTATCATGTTTGTCATATTGTTGTCAACTTGTGAAATTACTTACAAGAACAAACACACACACACACACACACACACACATATATATATATATATATATATATATATATATATATATATATATATATATATATATATATATTGTTTTTAAAATTTTATAGATTAATAATCATAACAATAAAATGTAATTAATAATTCATGAAAAAACATATTTATTTTTAATCTCCCATCAAACTATTTGCAATTTCATCACGAACTAAATTGATACGTGAATGTCTCTGTGATTCATTGCTATTTGATCGAGGAATAACATATGGTAACAATATCATTAATAATAACATTTGCGATCCAGTTGTAGATATATAATTTCAAGGCTAAATCTAGTTGTAAGTTTCTGATTCATGATCATTCGAAAAACAGCAGGGTTGTGGAATGAAACGAAATCATGCTCCTTTCCTTTTTATCAAGACTGATCTTATTTTATATTTTTTTTTATATCTTTTTAAAAAGTATCGAGCTAGGCCTGATCCAACTAAATGGGTTGACCCAGCCAAGTTGGGCCAAAAGGCCCAACTCTGGTGGACTTGGGCTGGGCCGAGAGGAGGTTCAGCCCAAGTTTAACTTTAACATTTGATGAGTGAAACGGTGCGCTGCACTGTTCACTTTTTTTTAACACGTGAATAGTGCAGTGCTACTATTCACGTGAACAGTAGCGTCCGACCAACGGTGATGAGAGGTTCAACGGCCGATGCCGATGGGTAGAGGAGGCCGAGATGATTCTTTCTGTGGTGGCGGCGTCAGAAATGGTGGCTTGTGGTGTCCGGGAGGAGCATCAGAGGCTACCGCTGTGGAGAGAGAGAGATCGTCGGTGGTGTGCCTGCGAGTAGTGTTCTCCCTGAGAGAGACCGTCATCATGGTTCCCGCCGTGGTTCAGTTATTGTGCTCTAAATCGATACACAAGAAAAGCACGAAGCTCCTGCTTCTTAAGAAAAGCACTTTCGATCGATTTTTATGGTGGGGTCCATAGTAATTTCATCTGCCTTTTCTCGTTACCAAACACCACATCACTGTTTTTTGTTCGAATCTCGGTTTTGATCGCAATACCGAACGGCCACTTAGTTTGTTTCTTCTACCTTTGTAGCACAGTACTCTCCTGCATTCATCTTGGGTATCCATGAGACCTCATGCATGCATACCATGAATTACCATAGACTGAAAATGACTATGATTGGCTTTCATTTTAAAACTCTTCCCTAGAGAGTCGACGGGGTGCTGCCGCCATTGAGTCTCTGAAATGACCATATTTGACTTCACTGCTCAATACCATTGCTTCGCAGGTAAGTATATGATGCATGTATTACATCTAATTCATGAAATTAAATTTATTTTGCAGGGAAAGTTGATTGTTGGGTTGATGATTTAACGGTCAGTTGTTGCCTTTCCATTTTATTTTTGAGTTAATTGTCCAACATTCACATGCAATCATGAATCATCTGGTCCTATTGTGGATTCTTATGGTTCCATTGCTCGGTTTCGAAATATTTTGTTATTTGAGGAATATAATTATAATTATATTATAAAATATACTAAAAGATTTGGCAATTAGTTGCTCCATCATGTACATGCATGGCACCAAAAAAGAGAGGATCAAATGAGATAGTTCCAACCTCTCCTTAAAAGGAGGTGTTTGGATGTAGAACAGCAATATACTCACCACTCAAGAGATACGTGTCATCCATAACAATTTTTTTTTTTAAATAAATTATATTTCTTTTTGGCACGAGATCAAATCACTCCTGATCAACAATTAAAAAACTTGTTTGAGAATATAAAAAAAATTGGGATGCAATCTTGACAAAATTTGCTTGTTAGAGTAATATAGTTTCTACCTCGTGCATGTATTGTTTTTTTTGAATTTTCCCCAATCAATCTTTTTTTAAAAAATCTTTTTTTAAAACTCATACGTGTGAGAGAGAAGCCCACCTATATTATATGTCAAACCTCAATATTTAGAGTTGGTTTGCTTTTGTTTTTAAAAACATTTTTTTTAAATAATCTTATTTTCTTAATTCAAATTATTTTTTTTCAAATAGTTTTGATGTGCGGATATTAATTTTTTTTAAATATTATTTTAATATATTTTTAAATAAAAAATATTTTGAAAAACAATAATTAATACACTATTTATTGCTTTAAATTTTGAACTCGTCTCCCCAAAGTACACACTAAAGTATAAGAGATTCTTATCTTACAAAAATTATCTTAATTGGATCCCCCAAGTCAATACTATTCTAATTATTTGCTTAAATACAGGTCCATGTAAAGCGATCATGTCAGTAAAGGGTTTTTTATTTTTCAAGTTTGTAATGATTTGGATGAAGTGTATGATTGATAAGCTATGAAATTCGAGGACTAAATTTAGGGCTTCAAAAAATAAAAAAGAGAGAGGTCTCAGTCGAACATGTACGGAAATAAAACCAGAGCCATTGTGTCAGTGCTCACTCATTGCAGAGAACTATGTCGAGAGACAAGAGCGCTTATAGTTCCCTTTCAAGTTCAGTTCAAACCAAAGCATACCCAGGTTTTCAAGCTGTCATGTTTCTTTTCTGACACCTCTTACTATTTCTGTCTGTCCCATAAACATAAACGTATATAAGTGTGGCGTAATGATAAAAAAATGATAAAAAATTTGAAATTTGTATAATAAATTTTAAATTTAAGTCAAGATATGCATCTCTTGTAAGAGTATAGAACAACTAGAATTTTACTCGCTCACCTGGATCCATAAAATATATTTTCCAAAGATAAAAAAGTAGTACACATCTCATTGTTTATGAATGTGATTTACATGCTGGATCTTGTCTTTTTATCTTCTCCTCCTCCTCCTTACATCTCCTTTCTGTAACTGAGTTAGACAGATATTGCATTTTGTTGATTGATTATGCAAATGAACAAGTCTGCAATTCTTTTCATGATTTAAACACTTTTAACCACGAGGCTTTTTTGAGGTTGCTTTATCTTTATATATATATAAAGATAAAGCAACCTCAAAATCAATTTCATAAATATATATATATATATATATATATATAAACATGTCGAGAAAGAAAAGGATTTACTGAGCACCATCAAAGTCAAAACACCCTTCTAATCTAGCATAAAATGCCAAGTTGTAAGAGTTGCATCTATTTGAATTGCCAGAGCTGAAACAGGAAGTGTCAGGTGATTTCTCAAATGTACAAAATGCATCTGCTCAGAATGCAGGAACTGGATCATAGCAGCATTCTGTGCCAGTTTCTGAGTCTGAAAAAGGCCCTCAGCCAACAAGGTGCACCAATGGACATACTGGCCATGCTAAACACCAGTTTTTTTTCTCTCTGGCATATCTTGTCAGATATTTTGAAAATTCACATCCCTGCAGACTTATTATGAGACTGTTTTGAATTACTGACAGTCCATTTCTGTTCTGCAAGATTATTTCATGTCCTCTGCTCACCAACTTCTATTCTTACTCAACTCTGTAATTTTTTCTATGACCTGTCAAACTAGTTTTGGATTTAATGTTTAATCGATATAGATCCTACATGCTAATCTTTCTGATGATTGGATGTCTTTTGTTTTTTTGTTCATTTTAATGAACCAATCAATTTCATATGAAAAACAATGACAGCAAGAGTTGCAAAAGGCTATTACTTCCAAAAAAGAAAAAAGAAAAAAAGCACCTACTCCATCCCGTCCAGGATGTGGGCAAAAAATAATTCTCGTAGCGAAAAGTTGACCAAATTGTTTCACATCCATTTCTGTGTGGATCACTGAAACCATGAAAAGAGGGCATGATTTGATCTGGTTCCGCAGTTATTACTCTTATTAATAAACCATCTCATTTAAAAATTTAAATTGATAGGTGAGATCTTAGAATATGATTTATATTATTTTCTAACATACACTTTCAAGTGAAAGCTTTTTGGGCTTGAAATTTGCACAGACTCACATTACTTTGTGTTTGATTTATATCAAATAGAATAGAGGTGGTGAAATTTGAACTTATAACCGCTGGGTCAACAAGACTCTGATATCATGTTAAGAAACCAGTTTACCTAAAAGCTTAATATAAATCATATTATAGGATCTCATTTAACAATTTAAGTTTTTAAATGACATGATTACTTCTAAACACCACTGTCTTTTTTATTAATTAGTTATTTTAACACGTGCATTTGTGCCAGATACACGTGTATTGATCCAACATATTGTAAGGGGGCGACCGGCATTACATGATGCAAGGAGGCTGCAGCACCTCTGAGGCAAATTCTGCAGTTGGCGTCTGAGTAATTGTTGCTTAAGTTATTATGATTGACGTCAGCTAAAATTATTATTTGTAAAAAAACAGACGACCCTTTTATTCTGTGTAGTCTTTCTTCTCCGCCGCAAGATTTCACACTTGACTTATTCGAGTCACCATGAAATTTTACACTGACGTTATGTATTCGAGTCACCATGTTATGGGACTTCGTTACTGTGTGGTGAGCAACATTGCAGGGAAAATAAACAATACAAATTCTATATTTATTTATTGTGAAAAGATAAATTATGGAATTACAAGGGAAGTTATGGACATTATGGTTCTTTTATTTTCTTGATCCATAATAAAACCTGACGGCACCGGTTACTCCTGAAGTAAACCGTAGTTCTTTGAATCTTATGCATGCCCCATTGATTTTGCTTCTAGGCAATGTTCTCCTCGTCCTAGTCTTTACCGTTGAAACTTTTGTGTGCATATATGTGATAAAAGCATGCAATACTTCAAATCGTGTTTATTTCTGTATTTGTTAGGAGTTCGATTTCTTTGATGCCAGACAAAAGGTGTTTCTGATGATTAACCTGGTTTTTCCCTTCTTCCTCCTCCTCTCAAAGTTGATTGATTCATATCTGTATAGTTTGTCACTGACATGATTTTTAAACTTAACGTATGTTTTGTGTTCCAGGGATCAAGCTTCAACTGCTAACATTCTTAATTCTTCGGCAGAGTTGTTTTTATTCCCCATTCAATTTCTCTATTATGCCTTTAAAATATCAATAAATAAAAATATCAAAAAAATTAATTTAAAATAAAAAATAAATATATATCTTTTCAAAAATATTTATAAAACGTAGTATAAACCGTACCTAGAAAGTACACAACATTTCCTGACTCGTCAGCCTCCTCTTTGTTGTCCTATCCAATCCTACGGAGTCCTTGTTAAATAACGAAATATGGCTTTTTAATTAAATTAAATTTAATCCGAGCTTTTACTAAGGAATTCGTTTCAAGATTGCGTCGGATTTCCACAAAGCAATCCTTCCTCTTCACCTCTATATAAACCCGAGCACCACCCTTCAGAAAATAAACATCCGTACGTGGCCTTGCTGTTATCAAACTCCTTTTGTTGTTCAACGATCCAAGAATGGCTATTCTCTCCGATTACGAAGAGGTTCAACAAACCCCAACATCACCTTCCTCATTCTCCTTCAACACAGCTCTCGATCCCTCAAACCCTCTAGGGTTTTTGGACTCTGCCCTGAACTTTCTGTCTCAAGAGTCCGATGTCTCTCCCCTGTTTAAGGAGTTCAAGAAAAGAATCAAGGCTGAAGAGGAATCAAAGAAAGCGGAAGAAAAAGGACGTGCCGAGAAAAAGAGGAGAGAAGAGGAGAAGAAAGGGATGAGGGTTCCAAACAAAGACAATGGTCTTGACATGGAAAACCATTCATGGGCACAGACCCTGCAAGAGGTAACTATCACTGTTCCTGTCCCACCTGGAACGAAGTCTAAGGATGTTGTGTGCGAGATAAAGAAAAAATCTCTGAAAGTTGGAGTTAGAGGCCAGTCTCCGATTCTTGATGGTGAACTATTTGAGACAATCAAGGTTGGCGATTGTATCTGGAATCTGGAGGACCAAAAGACTGTTTCTGTTCTTATGACGAAGTGTGATAGGATGAATTGGTGGAAGTACTTGCTGAAGGGGGGTCCTGAGATTGATGTCCAAAAAGCTGAACCAGAGCCTAGCAGGCTGTCTGATTTGGATCCAGAAACAAGGTCCGCCGTGGAAAAGATGATGTTTGATCAAAAACAGGAACAGTTAGGTCTCCCCACCAGCAAGGAGATCGAGAATGAAAGCCTGTTGAAGCAATTCATGGCTCAGAATCCAAATTTCTCCGACGAGAATCAGGACATGACTTTTTCAACATGAACATGAAGTAGACGGTTGTCTTTTGGCAAAATTTGAGTATTTCTTAGGTTTTTGATGGATGCAGGCAGGATATTATGAAATTTAGTTGTGCAAAGTATATCCAGAATTATTCAATACCGTGATGTGCAGTTTGTAACGAGTTTCAAGTTCTATCTTCTTTCTCCGAATTACTATATAGTATATTGCATAATGTGGTAAAAATGCCATGTTATACAAGAAAGAGTAAGTCTACTTTACTTTTCCTACCTTTAACCCCTCCGTCCATTCATGAACAAAGCTATCAATTTTCTTTGAAGTGGTGGCAATTCAAACCGAATTCTAATTTATATACGCATACCTTTTCGAACTATGATTGCAGTATAAATAGTTAAATGGAGATTCACTTGATCATCACAAAATCAACAAGCCAAATACCTGAATAAACATTAACGTTAATAATAACCATGATGATTCAATACATTTATGATGTTTGATTTATTGCGGACAGCGTAGTCAGAAGTCTACCATAAAACCATAGTGGTAAACCTACATACCCAAAAACAAATTACAACGGAGCCAGATCCCACAACAAGAGTAGGAATGCTCTTGTGCTTGATCAAGCAGAGATATTTTGAAGGCATCTCTTAGTGAAGACATCCCATTATCTGGATCAGAAATTCCCACGCTCCCTTCAAGCATCTGCATTATAACATGAGAGGATTAGAACTCATCTATTTGTTTTCCACCAAGTCTTGAGGGCATCTAGGTTGTGGAAAAGCATGTTCCAGATAAACCTTTCTCATCATTTGGGGAATGATAACTCCTCGCGGCAGGGTTAGGAGCCATTGGAATGGCCATTGATAGCTGAACAGCAGACGAGTTCTTGTTAGATCTTTGATCGGAGAGATAGGAATCCATATCCCTGCATTTTGGCCATTCATCAAAGAGAGGCTGAAGAGACTGATTTTCCCGCCTCATAGATCCTGATGAACTGAACTCCCTTCCAAATAAATAGTGCTGCTGCTGTTGTTTTGATGATGTAGCATCAACAGTTAAGGGCTCAAAATCCTGCAGTGTCTGTACTTGTGGGTAGTTCTGCAAAAGAGAACCATTTCTTGATTCTGGCACGGGGTTTGCAGGGACTTGGGATGTGAGACGCCAAGTGCTATCCACAGTAGAGTTCATTCCAAAGCTTCTTGTATTTTCCAAAGATTCTGGTAAGAAAGTTTTCTCATCTGCTTCAGGCTTCGGTCCATGGAGAGACCTGCAGTTCCAGTTTGCACAGAACGCTCGCAGTTGGTTTCTTTATAAATAATTTTATGGCCTTAGGATATGCTTCAACAGTTTGTATCAAAGAAACATTTTTCCTTCACAACATATGTTAAAGATCTCCAAGATATTCAAGCTCGTCTTTAGATATTCAAGTGCAATCAAGATCATGATCTATTAGTCTGGTGGGAGCAAGTCAGCTGTAAGCTACCAACTCCATTCTCTTCAAAACTATCTTACAATTCACACAATCAATTTTTGGCTTAATTAACAAACTTATACACATCGTTGAATATAAAAATTGAAATGGGATGCAGGAACAACCAATGCATCTTCCGAAAGCTAACCAATGATACAATGGAGATACACAAACGATGACTGTGTATACATGGATAGACTAGTGGAGAGAAATTTAGAAACACAAAAGAGAGAAAGAAAATAACATGGCGACACAGAATAAATCACTCCAACACTTTAAGAGGTTTATATGACCAAATCTCATCAACATTACTCCTACAACAAAACTATAACTATATCACTATTATATCTTGAAATAGATGATAACGAAAGAAAAATGAGATATCACAGCAGCAATCCAAAATCATGATTATAGACCATACTGTGTACATGAGATAATGACACCAATAATGGCTAAATTCGGCAGCACTTGCAGACTGCAGTTATACAAATAAGACTGGTGAAAACAGGGGATTTTAATGTTTGAACCTCATATCCTACTTGTTTCACATCCACTTTAGAAAGGCTGAAAATGTGATACTATATTTGATGTAGAAGGAACAAAAATTCTAGACAAGTCTGAACTATATTTCTGGGTGATATCTCTTAAAGCTGCAAAAACATTCAAGTTATCATGTATTAATCTGAATGAACACAGGCAGTAGAAAGACATGCCACATTTTGTATGTCATTGTATGGATACTGGATAGCATTGTAGCAGATGGTTACAAAAAAATGTTTGTTGCCCACTCCAGATAAAGGATGAGAAACCAACTAGTGTTGATATTTTTATAACTACTATTGACGAGACTCCTTTACAATCCACAACAGGCTCGCAAAAGCAAGGAAGGATAAGGTAAAGACAAGCCCATTCAAAATATTTAAAGATTTCAACTTGTTATGTCAGCCTAGATTGATGATAAGAGATATTAAATCTTCATTAGAGTCAATGGTTGACATTGGAGTGCTTTTTGAGCAATGTGTTAAAAACAAGGTCATCAATTTCACAACTTAAGCCAATATGTAGCACTTAACCTTCATGATTCATCAATGCAGTATCTTGTTTACCTTAACACACAAGACCATGACTCTAGCCTTTATTTTTACAAGATGCTTCCACATACCTGACCATAGGAGGGGAAAACCAAGGATTGGGGAGAGAGATTGCATAATTGTAGGGATCATCAATTCAGGCAACATATCGACAATAGCAAGCATCATGGGCCAAGGGCCTTGGCTTGCTTAATGCAGCATAAGGGATTACAATAGCTTTATGTGATATTTAAATGGCTTGGGGTCAGCATGTTTCTCAAACAATCACATATCACTCAATTGACACACTGCATTACCCATAAATGTACCAAAATATAAATATAGACAAGTCTGAACTATTAACACCATAAGGCACAAATCCTTTAATAAAACCTTGCTCAACATGCAGTTTGGCTAGTACAAATAACGATCACGCACCTGTAGTCTTTACTGTTAACACCATAAGGCATAGACTCCATCTGCCAACGTGACATACTACTTCCCAAGCCTAAGGTCCCAGGATTACCAAGGGTGGGTAAAGGCATGGTTGGATACCCTCTGCTCCCACTGCTGCTGCTCCCAGTTGCAATTTCTGATGCCACGGTCGACAAGGACTGAGAAGTAGTTTGTGATTCCACAAGCTTTCTTGAACGGTTGCGGCTTCTATTCATATGCCGCTCACAGTACTTGGAGTCCGGGTGAGCATCTTTGGAGCACCTCCATTTCTTGCCATCCGTCCTCCGGCACCTTCCTGGCTCTGAGTCAATCTTCTTCCCAAAATAGGAGCAGTAGCTCACTGCAAAAAAGGATATGTAACATGTAATGTTCACAAAAATATAACCTGAAACTTTAAAATTGCTTGATTAACTGGGTATCACCGAAACATTCAACGAAACAAGCGCGCACGCAAGAGATTTGCAAATTAAGATGATTTCACGTGTCAGAAAACTGGACTGCCAATTTCCAGTACAATTTCCCCAAGCCATTTACCAAGAGTTAAATTCAATTGCTAGATGGTTATTTGTATGTCTAATTGTATGCTATTTCTCACCTCATTGTTATAGCATTTAACAATCCGAGAACAAGCCCCATAAAACAGATAAAGAAAAATTACAATTTCCAAAGAGGAAAAAGAACAATAAATTTTTAACCAGTCTCGTACTATTGAAAGAACAAGCAATTAGTGGAATCAATTAAGACGATATACAATTTTGGGGAGTGAACAGTATAAAAGTCTCAAAACATAAGACTGACCTTGCCAGCTTTGATTATAAAAAACTACGCACGTCAGAGACGTACCGATCTGTTCCGATCTTAAAGACAGCAACTTCAATTGAAACAAAAAGTTTACATGCAAATCCGATGAAAACCCTTATTTACATGTAGCTCAATCAATTAAAGAGTAGCATCCATGGCACAGGACATGAAAACTTCCCCACATATCAAAATGACATCCCCAACTTCTTTTATTGTCTCGCTCATTAAAAGCAAACAAGTCCCCAGCGTACCAAACCTCGTCAATCTTAAAAAAACTATAATTAACACTGACAAAAAGAACAAAATAATGAAACATAAAAGAGGTAAAGCCAAGAGGTTTTCTGTTTTTGTAGCTTACAATTTGATGGGTGCAAGTAACCAGGGGAAAGAAGCTGAAAACTCTTGCGAATAGGAAGGAGAAGGTAAGGAGGGACAGGTAACCCAGCATTTAAACACTTAAAGATAAGAACTTGATGCT
Source organism: Salix caprea (assembly GCA_964035475.1). Lineage (NCBI taxonomy): Eukaryota > Viridiplantae > Streptophyta > Magnoliopsida > Malpighiales > Salicaceae > Salix > Salix caprea. The sequence continues at coordinate 6,677,009 of OZ037759.1, read as the reverse complement.
CTAGCTCATGCCACTGAGACACCGTGAAACCTGGTGGTGACCTTGAGCCCGCCGCCGCCACTGTGACTGATGAGTTGCTCATTTCTTCCACTTCTCTCTTCAACTTCACTTGGGTATGACCGGCTGCTTCTACTACTTGACTAAGCAACCCTGCTCAACAAATATTGGAATAAGAAGGAAATCTCGGGGTAAGCATGTGAGATATAAATATCTAAGCAAGTGTTAACTGGGATCAGAGAGAGAAAGGGAGGATCTTTTTAATGCTTTTACCTTGGAATGGGAGATTGACGAAGAGGGTTTGGACATAGTTGGGGGAAAGTTGAATATCGGAGAGGGAGAGGGAGGACTAGATCACTGTCGTGTTCGGTGGGGGAAAATGGGGCTTTTTATTTCTGGATTTTAGAAGTTGGACATTAATGCCTCGATTTAAAAGAGATGTGGAAGTTAGATGTCTTTAATTAGCCTCTCTTTTTCATATTTTTAAGAAACTAGACTTTTGTGTAAAAAAACTACTAAATTGCTTCTCAATTTAGCCATTACTACATAAATTGTCCGTAATTTTATATTTAAACATTATTAGTTAAATTGTTCATGTTACAGGCTGAATAAATAATTTTTATAATTATTAAAATTAAAAAAATAATAGATTTTGCTAGTTCAAAAAAAATATAACATCTATATATATAAGATTTGATATAGTGAAACATATCAACACACCTTAATATATTAATAACAACAACATCGAAGACTTAACATCTAAAAATATCATTATTATTATTGCTAAAACAATAAAAATTATTAAATTATCCCGAGAAAAAAAAACTTGAAAACATTAACAAAAGAGAAAACAAAAAAAAATTATTATAGTTTTTGTTTTTTGTATAGTTTGTCCGTTATCTTTATTTTAATTTAAATTATTAAATTGATCGATTTTATAAGATACACAGTAACATTATATATATAAAAAGTATAAAAGATTGAATCGGGCTTGGCGGCGCTTCCAGCTGGCCGAAGGCCAGGAAATGAAGCTGTCCAGTGGGTACCCAATGCGCATCAATCCGGGCCTGATGGGCCCCTTTTTACCAAGTTCTGTGATCAGGTTTTGAATTGTGGGCCCTACATCCAAGGTACTGCAATTCCTTACCCACTGGGCTAGCCCGTCTCCAACGGGCCCATGTCTTCGTGCAATAAAGGGCGTGGAGGCCTCAAGGTGCCCACCAGCGATTTTATAAATAAAGAGTTTGTCCCTTCTCGCGAGAAGACAATTTTGTCTCTTCTAGGGAGACGCGTCAGCAATCATGCTTTCGTGCCACTGCTTCGTTCATGCATCGATGATAAAGTCACGGAATAAAAGTCAAATTAAATAAATAAATAGGGGTTTGTCTTCGAGGTATGGTGGTCCTGTTTAGTATTCACGTTGGCAATCTAGACTTTGAATTCTAGAAAATAAATTAACTTCCCAGAAAAATAGTTTAGCTACTGCAGACTTATTTATATTTTTACTAAATATTATTTAAAAAAAATAAGATTTTTTTATTTTTGATATAATTTTTTTTTTTTAAATAACAAAAAAATATTTTGATACTCCACAAAAAAATATTTTATATATGTATATAGGTTACGCACGACTACCCGCGCATATCAACAGGTGGCGTGGGTGTTACCTGGCTACCGGCACGCCAGCATGAGATATAATTTTCCACCACTTGGTTTGAAAAAACTAATTTATTTCACGACTGTCGTACGTCGTAACGTGGGAAAAAACGCCGTCAAAATCTCTCCCAAATCCCGCTGTTACTTGATCTTTAACTTCAGAATCAACCTGCAAAAACGCCGGCGTTTTCCAGCTTCGTCCCTGATCCCGGCAAATATCACGACCTATTTAAAATTTATCTCGCTCTAGAATATATTTATATATATATATATATATATATTTTCTTTTTCTTTTTCTTTTCAGTCTATCGCTGTTAAAATATAAATACTTGATCCCTCCCTTATTGAATTTTTTCTTCTTTTTAAGATTCAACTCACACTTTAAAACTGCAAAACAATCCCCCCTTCCCCCCTTTCCTCTCTGTTCACTTTTGTTCTTCTTTCCCTTTTCTTCTTTTGGTGTGTGTTTGTTCGCTTAAAGTCAATTATTCGTATTTGGAATTGTCGAGAATGTGGAAATTTGAAAATGAGAATTCAAACCCTTCATTCCGTTGTACACAGTTTTCAATTCTAGCGACGAGAGATCAAGTCAGTTAGCTTTTATTTTTCTTTTCAAGTTTTTCGTATCGGTGTTTACGATCTCGCAGGAACAGGAAGCGAAGTTTTTCAGAATTCGAGTTTCCAATTCCGCGAGATTGAATTTTGAATTCATTCTGTTGTTTTTAGAGAGTTGGATTGGTATTAGAGTGAAAATAAGGTGGTTTGAGAGGGTAAAAAATGTCCAAAGTGATATACGAAGGGTGGATGGTGAGGTATGGAAGGAGGAAGATCGGGAGATCGTTTATTCATAGGAGGTATTTTGTTCTGGAGCCTAGGCTTCTTGCTTATTACAAGAAGAAACCACAGGATAATCGGGTAATTACTTCTTTTTTTTATCATCTGTAATTTTTAATGTATTTGAGTAATAATGGAAGTGGTGTGAGCGTTAAATTTTTTAGGTGCCAATCAAAACCTTGTTGATTGATGGGAATTGTCGAGTAGAAGATCGAGGCTTGAAGGCTCACCATGGACATGTAAGTTGGGCTTTCTCTGCGTTGCTTGGGATTTGGTGATGATGCGTTGTCACTGAATCGGTTTAAGAGTCATCTGCTAATAGGTTATATGTTAATCATATCCTTATACCTGTTGGTATGTCTGTGCTCGTTGTGAAGCTGAAAGTTAAGCAAACATTGTGTTTCATGGATTGTAATGAAACTGCGTTTTTGGAAGTTGGCGATTGTTTAAATTAATAGTTTGCTGCTGCTCTCTGTCTGTCTGGCGTTCTCTCAAACTGGATGCTTTTTGCTGATAACTTACTCAATGTAATGTTATTTTTCTGATGAGGGATTGCTACCATGTAATCTTGTGGAATTTCGAGTTGATTATAATGTTTTCCTTTTCTTTTCCCTGCAGACTCTTTATGTTTTATCAGTTTATAACAAGAAAGACAAGTATAATCGGATCACAGTAAGCAGTTTTTGCTCTTAGTTTCTAAATTTGTGAATTAAGATGCTATCCTTTTTTCTTCCCAGTATTCCTGTTATTTTTTGTGTTGCTGTTTTAGAAATCAAATTAAGAAGCTACCATCTGTTCTATAGCATTACCTTTTCATTTGCCTTTGCACTAAAGTCTTACCTTCGGACTCCTGAGGGACACTTGCTTGTTACTCTGCCACTGATAGATTAGCTTAAATTTTGGTATAAGATTTTGGAAGCTTTCTATTGAGAGCTAATTCTCTCAGTAAATTAATGATCACCTGAGATCATCGGAGCTTGAAAATTGCAAATAAATAAATAAACATATCCTGAATATTGACCCTTATTTATTCTAGTTATCACAACAGCGCTTCTTCTTGTTATCTTCCATAAAAATATGCAGAAATGACATTTTTCTCTGATTACAACATGATTAACCTTCTGTGCTCAATTAGGTCATTTGCTGTGGCATCATAATTTTTAGTGCAAAAATACAACCTTTGTGCACTGTTTTCTTATTTCAGATGGCAGCATTTAACATCCAAGAAGTGTTTATCTGGAAGGAAAAAATTGAATTTGTAATAGATCAGGTCAGTATACTTCATTAGTTGTGACCCTCCAACTCCCATTTCTCATTTAGATTTATTCAATGCACTGGTAATTTTAACCATTATACATTTTCCTTTTGAAGTTGTTGCTTCTGTACTCCTTAGATTATCCATTCTAGTGGAAAGTATTCTTGGCGAACAACACAATGTTCAGTTGATTCTTTATTTAACATTTTTCAGTTTCATGCATTCATATACCTGTTAGGTAACTGGATCAAATGATTTATTTAAGATATTGCTTGCTAATATTTGTACAGCATCAGGAGTCCCAAGTTCCCAATGGTAACAAATATATCTCATTCGAATACAAATCTGGGATGGATAATGGGAGGACTGCTTCTTCATCAGATTGTGAAAGTCAGTGAGTGCCTGTTCAACATAATTTCTCTGCTTGTGTTATCTGTAATACATTTTCTCTTTTTATAGAACTTTGTTTTTGCTTGCTATTGTATGACAGTAGATAATGGAAAACCTATTCTATATTTTTTTTCCTATGTTTATACATATATTTTTTTTCATCTTGCCTGATATTTTATAGGTTTTATTATACTTCCAGCTAGCATTTTGTAATGCTATGGCGATCCCAAAATTTGATGCTAGTTTTATTAATCATTTGAACTGCTGTTGGAGCCTGTTTTATCAGTTATTCTAACTGATGTGGAAATTTTGGATAAAAAAATGATTGATTGCAGGTTCAGTGCACAGGAAGATGAAGATGACAATCAACCAAATTTGTTGCGGAGAACAACCATGGGAAATGGTTCTCATGCTTTCCTTTTTTTTATTGTCTCCAAGTTAATTTGATGCAATCTTTGAGCAAGTTTTATTTTTTTATTGGCAGGCCCTCCTGCTTCAGTATTTGACTGGACCCAAGAATTCGACTCGGAATTGACAAACCAGAATGCTAACAACCAAGTATTCTCAAGAAAGCATTGGCGCCTTTTACAGTGCCAAAATGGTGATTTATTTTTCTTAGCCTTTCATATTATTTAGCATTTCACTGCAGTAATGATATTCAAGGAAGCGTAGCAGTTTTGGTTACTGACAATGTTTGCCTGTATATGACAGGACTCCGCATTTTTGAAGAGCTGCTTGAAGTTGACTACCTTGTAAGGAACTATTTTGTCACTAGTGCTTAGTGGACGGCATCGTTTTGCTATGCGGTAGGCTGTTTTATAGTTTGACACCACTTGATTTCATTATGCAGCCAAGGAGCTGCAGTCGAGCAATGAAGGCTGTAGGTGTTGTTGAGGCTAGCTGCGAAGAAGTATTTGAACTTATAATGAGCATGGATGCTACACGTTTTGAGTAGGTGTTTTCCTCTGTCATCAAAATTTAATAGCATGGCTCTAGAAGCATTGTTCATGCAACAAAAGCTGTACTCTCTATTCACACACACACCTGTGCTTCTGGGTGCATGGATATTTCAGGCTTGCATCAAGAAGCTGTTTGCTTTCAAGATGGTTTTCGAACTTTAATTATGTTAAACTAGTTGAGACATAAGCGTGCATGCAAGTTGATGCTCGAGCAACTTTGAAAACCTTTAATCAAGACACGATATCACAAGTATTTTTTACTTTAAACTTTTTGAGCATCCTATGTACTTTCTGAAAGGATGAGAACTTATTATCAGCATTTCTTCCACCATCTTATTCCCTTTTTTTATGTGCAAAACATGTATTACCCATTATTGATTCAACATAATTTTATCTATGTATGATTTGAACCTTGTTTTGGTGTGGAGGGTGGTGGGGAGTGGGATAGTAGTTAATCTCACTTTGATTAGGTCTGTGAAGCTCACTAGTGTTGGTGGTCATTTGAGGTGCACACATGATTACTGTGGCTTGTTTTAACTGAATTGTATAGTGGACTTCTCTAATGCTCTGAGTTTGAATTCTAATTCTTATTATAAAAAAGTCCGCAATATGATTTATTTAAAATCACGACATGCTAGCATCTTTCTTTGGAGGAAAAGAAGTGTGTTCATGTGTGTCTGCACTAGATTGATAAGACACTGTAATTAGTGTTGAGCTAATAAATCCCACTTCTAAACATGTATATCACTTGCATCTTAAACTCTTAATACATGGTATGTGGACTTGTCCATGCAGCACTAGTGCAATTATTGTTGTTTGGTTTTCACTTTTGTTCTTATGTTTTGCCCATGTTGTGTGTGCTTACACAATTCATCACATCATTTTTTGCATGCCTTGTGCAGTTGGGATTGCAGTTTCCAGTATGGTAGTATAGTTGAAGAGGTAGATGGACATACAGCAATACTCCATCATGTACTTCAGCTGGACTGGTTTCCAATGTAATATTCTCCCCTAAATAAATCACACTCATATATTATGATCATATGGAAGAATTTTGTACTGGAGTTTATTGGTCGGTGTGAAATATTTAATAGTCTTATCAAACTTGAAGGAAGCATGTACTTTGTCCAGTTTTGCTATGTAATTAATTGTTTCACAGCCTTATAGGTATTACCCAAATTTGGTTATTTTTTAAGACTAGGAAGCATGATATAAATACTGGATACGTGCTGATGTGAATAACAGATTATAAGTTCATAAAACTGAGCAAGAACTTTAAGCTTATTGCAAAGAAGCACATGTGTTAAGTTTGTAATTATGTTAGCCAAAGATACAAGTTTTCCTTGATTTTACAAAATATATACTCTAGTCATCTTAAAAAGTGTGGGTATCCAGTATAACAGCATGGCAATCTAATCTTGTCTGACTTGTGGCGTAATTGTTTTTTCACGATTTACACGCTCCAAATAAAAGTCATAATTTAAATATGGAGGGCCTGAAATAGTTTGTCTTCATGTTAGCATGCCCAAAGATGAGCTAGATTCCTTTTTATCTATACACACCAAACAATATTTTTTTTTGAAGTGTGGGTATTCAGTAAAACAGCATAGCAATATAATCATGTCTGACTTGTGGTTAATCAGTTTTTCACTATTTACTTGATCAAAATAAAAATATATGGAGTTCCTGAAATAGTTTATCTTCACGTTAACATGCCCAAAGATGAGCAGGATTTCTTTTTATCTATGCATACCAAACAATAATATTAAGAAAACTATAGTCTGTCCAAATTCAAGGTGGAAGTCCTCTTGCTTGTGGAAATGGGACACTTCTGTAGTTCTTTATGACTTAGAAATGAATGGGTTGCAGATTTGTGTGGCCGCGTGACCTTTGCTATGTGAGATATTGGCGGCGAAATGATGATGGCAGCTATGGTAAATAGTTTGGCTTGTCCACACCTTATTTGATCTTCTAACTCGTCCCAATCTTTATAAATATCTTCTTGTTATTTTGCAGTTGTGCTATTTCGTTCTAGAGAGCATGGGAACTGTGGTCCACGACCAGGCTTTGTGCGGGCTCATATCGAGAGTGAGTTTCATACCATGCCTTAGGTTTTAGATTACCAGAACTTAGATATTTAGTTTCTAGCTACATCCTATTCATACAGGTGGAGGTTTCAATATTTCTCCTTTAAAACCTCGTAACGGGAAACACAGAACGCAGGTGCAGCATCTTATGCAGATTGATCTAAAAGGATGGGGTGCGGGTTATGTTTCATCATTTCAGCAACATTGTCTTCTTCAGATGTTGAATAGTGTTGCTGGTGAGTTACTTTTTCCACAATTTCTCACTTATATCTTCTGTTGTTGTGAGGAACTGGTGTCACTCTTCTTTGCTAAAATTTTGAAACACCGCATGTTTCCATGGGTTCATACATTACATTCTTTCTTAGTTAAGAAGCTGATATTGGGTGGTGTGGAACAGAAAAGATTAGGGAAAAACAGATAGTAGAGAGGAAATAGGATAGAGAATATAGAAGAAAGGGGCAGAGCAGTAGTGTAAGACAGGGGAAAAGATGGAGAAAAAGAGAGAGAAAATCAACCTCAGGAAAGCAGAAGCAGGAGTTTCGATTCTCTGCTATAATTCAGCCACTGATAAACAAGTTAACAGGAGTCCATATGTAGGAACCTAAATAAAATCATAAATTAATAAAGTTTCTAAATACAATTAAAGGTTATAAATGACTAAAATAAGTAGATTTTCTTATTAAGATAGACTATAATAAACATAATCTCTAATTTTTGTATGATAATTATAGCACAAAACTTTCATTTATTCTCCATCACTGGGATTGCAGGAATGGCTTGAAATTCTAATTTTTCTATACCCACATCCTTTCAGCACCCAATTTGCTATAGGAGTTTATTCAACATTTCCTTTAATTTTTCCTTCATCCAAATTGGGATTGGAGGAATGACTTGAAAATCTATTTTCTCTGTACTCACAGCATATCAGTCCAAGCAACTGTAGCTAGTCCTTTAAGCTTTTCATTTTCATTTTCTTTTGTTGATTATTGTTTCATTTGTTGGTATGATTTTTTTGTGGGGCCCACCAATTTTGCATTGAATATTTTTTCATTGATGTTGATTAAATAATGTTGATGGCAAAATTGCAATTTGTAACAGTTTCATTTTTGCTTTTAGTATGAATTCTTTTGGCCTTTGTTGGTGAAATATGCAAGCATTTTTTCAGTCTTTTCATCAATACTTTTTCTGGTTTATAATCTCTTGTTGCTTTTCTGGCAGGACTGCGCGAATGGTTTTCCCAGACAGATGAGAGAAGTGCCCCTCCAAGAATCCCAGCTATGGACAATATGGCAAGAGCCCCTGCTTTGCCGAAGAAAAATGTGAAGCTGCAAGAATCTTCTGTTCATCCGACTCCACCTTTCAATCAGATAAATGCTGCTAGCCAAAACTCTGGAAGGAGGGATGGACACTCCGAACAAATATCTGAAGAAGAACAAGAGGTTCGTTTTATGCCCTTTCTCTAAATGTTTTTTGCTTTGTCTTGTAAACATGTTTTTCTCTCAATTTTCAGGCTAGCCAAACCAAGCATGAGAACAATGTGAAGAGAACAGGTGGATGACAACTGCAAGTCTGCAATAATGCTTTTTTTTTTCATTTCAAAAAGTTCAATCTTTTGGGGCTCTATTTGGATAGTTAATAAATATTTATTAATAGGCTCAGAAGAAGAACCAGTTAATCAAATCGATTTATCCTGTTTTTCGGGTAACCTACGTCGCGATGACCGTGATAATACCCGTGACTGCTGGCGAATATCTGATGGAAACAACTTCAGAGTTCGTAGCAAGCATTTTTGTTTTGACAAATCAAAGGTTCTCTAATATTCTGTCATATTTCTTTTGAATATATAAAGTCACCATCTTATGAACTTGATAGGCTCACTTTTGTTAAATTCCATGCAATTTGCACATGAAGGTTCATGCAGGAAAACATTTGTTGGATCTTGTTGCTGTTGATTGGTTCAAAGATACAAAAAGAATGGACCATGTTGTTAGGCGTCAAGGGTGCGCGGCACAAGTAAGTACCTCTCCAGCTTACCCCCCTCCCTTGTTTTGTGCTGTTCATTGTCGGCTTCCAAATTGACTTTGGTCAAATAGTCTTTTTTCTTTTTCTCTATGGTTGCCATGTCAGTAGCCTTGTGTGCTTTTACCATGCACAGCTCCAATCTGTGCTGCAAAATATTAAAATCGATCCCATTCAAGGGAATCCCAGTGATTTTTCACCATGACAAACATATTATTCCCTGAAAGATTGGATTATCTACACCTACCTGCTTATCGCAGCAAGTTTCTCCTACATTTTGCCAGATAATGAGCCTTGTTAGATAAAATCTTTTCTTGATCAAGCTGTAGTTAGTTTATCACTCGTTCAAAGCTGTTGTCAGTTGTCAATTTATCCGATGTGCCAAGAGGTCAAACAACTGAGGTCAACTATGTTTTTTGTTGACAGTATAGTATTCACCAAGCCTATGGCTCTTAATTCTGTTACGGTTGTATTTGTGGACTTTTAAATTTTTCTGCAGGTTGCTTCAGAGAAAGGGCTTTTTTCTGTGGTTTTTAATCTGCAAGTAAGTTTATTAAATTTGCTGTGAATTTTGATCGTAGCATCTGGAGGCTGGAAAAGAGTAACCGTGTTTTTCTCCTGGCAGGTACCTGCCTCAACGCACTACAGTATGGTATTTTATTTTGTGACAAGGGAAATAGTACCTGGATCTCTCTTGCAACGATTTGTTGACGGTGATGACGAATTCCGCAACAGTAGGCTTAAGCTTATCCCATCAGTTCCCAAGGTACTTGTCTCTCTGTTCATCATGTTTGGAAAGTGCTTTTGCAAGGATGGTGGGACCATCAGAAGCCATGATTGTTATAGCTAGACAATACATGCAGGGTTTCCCAACATTTTTAAGATTTGATCGAGCCAGTATGAAAATGATCCGAGTTTCTTTCTGTAATAAAACATGCAGGGTTCCTGGATTGTCCGGCAGAGTGTTGGAAGCACCCCGTGCTTATTGGGAAAAGCAGTGGATTGCAACTATATCCGTGGTCCCAACTACCTAGAAGTAAATACCATTCAAAATTTACTGAGTACCTAATATTACTTTCGAACTGCTTTGCCAACACCTATCGTATGGTCCCACGTGTTTCTTTAGGTTGATGTTGATATCGGCTCTTCCACTGTTGCTAACGGAGTTTTGGGGCTTGTAATTGGTGTCATCACATCATTGGTGGTCGACATGGCTTTCCTTGTACAGGTATGCCATCTCAAATATTTATATGACCAGGAAAGCTACCACCTGATGTTATGGGTAAAATACTATCATGCTCGTGTCCAGGCGGCTTAGAGCTGGCAACGAAAATCTAAAGCAAAGCTTGAGCACATGAATCATTCAACCTAATTATTAAATTCCGATCTGTTTTTATATATGCTAGAAATCAAATCTTGTTCTTGGTTATAAATGCATGATCGTTTTCTTACGTTCCCCTTCTGTACAGGCCAATGCTACTGAAGAGTTGCCAGAGAGGCTGATCGGTGCTGTTCGTGTTTCTCATATAGAGCTCTCGTCTGCGATTGTTCCCAAACTGGATCCAGAGACGTCATGACTGACAGGAACCATCATCTCCATTCATTTTACCCAACCATTTGTTTAGATGCATGCATGAGTCTCATTTTCCAATTTCATTCTTTACAATCATTTACTGGAATGGCCATTGGTGTTCTCAAATGGAATTTTGCATGGAAGAAGGAAAAAAAATCGGTCTGTTTTAACTGTTTCAGCTTTTAATGCCGCGCTCCCCATTGGAAGTAGGCGAGACGGAAATCTCTGTTTGGAAATGAAATTGAAGTATTTTTTTGTTTATAATTATATTAAAATGATATTTATTTTATTTTATTTTTTAAAATAATCTAAAATCATCAATTTTTTTAATTTAAATTAAAAAATAAAAATAAAATTTATTTATTTATTTTCAAAAATGCTTTTGAAAATAAATTTAATTAGAGCTGGCATCATGGCACGCGTCAGGAATCACTATTTGCCATCCGGTCGTGTTTTGTCCGTGACAATACGTCATGGAGAGTTTAGTTCGGCTCGTACCTTTCGGCATGGTAATTATCTGTACTGCACTTCCACGTGAAGAAGCTGAAGGTTAAACGTGAAATTTCAGGTATACAATAACGTGAAATTTGCATCAGCAGTCCACCAGAAGGGAAATATTTCAGATCCATTGAAACTTCTAAATTTTCTCCTCCCAGAACTAGATGGGGGGGAAGCTAGAAAATCTAAGCTTCACCTACAAAGATAAATAACCAAGACAACATATAAGATTAAAAAAAAAAAAACCTTCCCAGCCACAATCAACGACTCAAAGCACCTTAATTATGTTGAGAATTGATGAATAACAATAATAAGCAGTTCTTCCAAAAGTCATTCCAGATTGCAAGACAAATCAGGAGGTGGCAATGCGGCAGGCTCTAAACTGATGGAAGCCAATAATGCATCACAAAGTCTAAAAACCCTGGCTTTGAATTATGACCAAAGTCTACAGTAATACATTTTATGCAAGTCGCTTTTGATGCATGATCGTTGAATTGGAGGGTTAGTGATCCCTCGGGTTTTTCCTGTTTGCTGTTCGTATCTTTTAGCTTCTTTCTTGTCAGAGGATATATTTCTAGCTAGACAAGAGCCAGGATTTTCATGGAACCAATCCAAGAACAACAAGATCGGTCACACTCCAGCCAAGACACCTACTACAAAGAACACTTGTGACAAGCAAAGGAGAAAATGAATAGCTTTCGTATGCATATGCAAAGTAAAGAGCAAAACCTTAACTCAGCAGTAAAAGAAAAAAATAAAACAGAGGAAACACCCAGAAACCCTATAGATCATGGATGTCACTTCTAAACTATTGCAAGACTATCAGACCATACACTGTATTCAAACAGTAAAAATGGTCAAATTGAACACCATTCAGAGTTTTCAAGACATTGATAGATGGTTTACGCCTGAAGCTAGAGACCAGAAAAAACAGGAGTCATTACAGCTTAAAGCACTAACAGATATGATAAACATATCTTTCATAATTTTAAATGATAAAAATAGCATACCTTTTCTATTTCAAGGATGCTTCTTCAATGGATGAAGCAGAAAAGGTTGGCGGTAGTGTAAAGGATGCGGCTAGAGCCATGAATATACACACCTTGCACGTATAAACCTGCAACATGGACAATTCAGAGACAGAAAAGGAGCATGTATTAAAACTGTTACCAGGTGCGTTATAAAGTGAAATTTTCTCAGGGATCAATGACTACCGAATTCTCAAACTGACGGCAGAATATCCAGGGCAACTTCTTTAAGGGAGGGCATAGCTTCCTGTTGATGCAAACATATATAGTCATTCCGAACTTTTCGTAGGACTTTCCAGGGACCTGGGTAGCACCTGAAAAACAGTTTTGAAATTAGAAGTTGTGGTTGAAAGCAATAAGAAAATGTTAACTCTATTGATCCAAACAACCATTAGTTGCAAGCATCTTTTGAATGTAGAAGAATAACAAAAATGATCAGCAATAAGTACTCCAGGCATGAGCAGAGGTTCACCAAGTAGCGGATACAAACCTGAAAAGGGTTCCTCCACTGCGCCCTTTAAAATTGTGAATGTAATATACAGTCTCCATCATGGGGAAGAGTGTCTTCAAAAGAGAGGCAAGCTTAGGATAGAAAAAGGATGGATAATCTTTGTACAATCAAGGACACCATAGGTTAAGGAACATAAAACTCGACTTAAATCTCTAGAAGTCAGAAACCAACTAATGAAAGAAAATATGCCATGATGCATGGAGTTGAAGAAGAAAAACTGGAAACATGAAGGGTGGAGTTTTCAAGTTAAATAATAATAAAACAGGAAATTGATTTTGAAGAGGAATGGATGAGCACAGCATGCAGTGAAATGGTATGGATAGCACTGAAAAGCTTTAAAAGCTGAAATAAACAAATAAGATTTGCAAAGGGTACAGCCAGATCTTATGCGGTCAAGCTCTCCATTAAATATAATCAGTTTTCGGGCTGTTTCCACAACAGCTTCTTTGTAAAGCTCTTCCACCACAAGCATTTCTGAATCGAAAAAACAAATAAGAAAGTTAAGCCCTGTGTAGAGCTTGAATCAACAGGACGGCAAGTTAGAAGGTACCATTAACATTGAAATATGGATAGGCAACTAGGAACAGTTCGTCTTCTGGCTTCACACGGTCTTTCATTTTGACTTTTTCAACAAAACCAAAATCCTCGAAAAATGATGGCTTTGTCAAATAGTCCAACTTCAGCGAAGATCCTTCAAATGCTGATTGTCTTGCAAATTTAACTTCATTAGCCTCTGGAAAGAACTGAGACAAATCCATGGAAAGGTTTGTACACAGAATCAAATGCATGAACAAGTAGACCAAATCAGAATGATCAACAGCATCAAATAGCTGGCTAAAATACCCTCCTAGGAAGATATGTAAAATTCTACACGGCGAAATCATCATAAAAAATATTGTGATTTTTCCTATCTACATTAATGAATGAATAATACTAATAAAAAAAAAAAAAAACAGAGAGAGAGAAGCAATCAAGGATACTTACAATTCTGGTCCTTGTAGTCTTTTCTGGACTCACAAAACGATCACAAAATTCACGAATTAACTGTATGCTTCCAGTCATTTCTATTCCTCCTTCACCGTCACCTGATGCACCCATGCATTTTTACGGGAAATAATAGAACGAGAAAAATCAAAATTAAGAACCAGAAAGATATCAAAGGCAAGTGAAGAGAACCCGGTACAGATTCGAGTCCGGCTGTTGGGAATTCAATCTCCTGAAACAGAAGAAATGCTCGTCGTTCACTGAATGTAATATCGTGAATTCTATTGCTTTAATTGGTAAATATCTAATTTAGCTACTAACCATCAGCTGTTTGTTATCTTCCCAAGCGAATTCAGTTGCTTTTTTAGCCTGTTTGTAATTAATCATCAACACACACACACACACACACACAAACAAGAAAAAGGAAAATAAATCACATTTTGGCTAATTAAAGATGCTACAAACAAACAAAAAAAGAAAGAAAAACACCAAACAACTCTCAAAATCTCAAGCATCGGCCCATACATACATTTTAAAAAAAAATGAATAAACTGCTTACCTGATCAAGAAGCTCCTCATAATCGCGAGGAAATGGCACATCATATTCGACAGAAGAACCTCTTCCATTCCTGGATACTGTTAATTTACTTGCAATTCTGAAAAGGTCTTCCTTCTTCATCCAAAACCTCTGTCAGTTACAAACATCAAATCGGTAACTAACTAATTTTATATCATACATAGTTAAAAGTTAAGAGTTATTCTACTTTTTTATTTGGAAGTGCAGGAGTTGCTGCTGGAAGTAGTGAAGAGGCCATTGTTGTGGTGTAGGATAACGCCATTGCTTTTTTCTTCTTTTTTTTTGAACCACTGGGAGAGAGTTAGAGTGAAGGAGGATTTTTTAGCTGGGAATTTTTTGAGCCTAAGGTTACATGCTGTGATGGGTGGAGATGGCGGCGTTTAATTAGTTGATGAGATTGAGGTCAAAAGGAATTCTACAATGTCGTTGCTTTGTTTAAATGCACAGCCTGTAAAACGTAGACACGTGTCTTTGAGGATTGGAAGAATGACATGGAAATCTATTTTCCCTATAATCACAGCATATCAATGTCCAAGTAACTGTATAGTCTATATCGAGCTTTTCAATTACTTTCCTTTATATGGGGTAATTCCAATCCTGTACCGAGATTGCGAGACTAGTGAGTTAATCTAGGTTGACTTAGATTTTTTAAATGTATTTTTAATTAATTCTTGTTTTAATTTTGTTTTTTAATATTAAATTATTAAATGATAGAGTTTTATAATTTTAGTTTTTTCAACAAGTTTCATAGTTTTTTCTTGTTTTTTTTTAGTTTATCTATTATCATTGTATTTTTTATTTATATAATTTAAATTATTAAATCTAGTCTAATTAATAACTTAGAATAGCATCATGTTAGCATTTTTTTTATATTGAATAAAAAGGTTTAGCGGCAACATAGCGCGATCCTATCCAGTACTAAATACTAGGAAGAAAGAGAGCTTGTTTTATTATTATTATTATTATTATTAATGCTTACGAGATGGTGTTGCCTTAAGAACAATTACAACATCCAATTACGGCGGCAGATGGGCTGGAGTCGAAACTTCAAGCAGAGGCCCAGATAATTGGGCCCCTGGGACTTGAAAGGATCTGGATTAGAACTGGCCCACCCTAGTTCATGAACATTTCGACTTGAAATGCACACAAACTTGAAGGAAACAGTGCACTCATGCAAACTCACCATGCACATTTCTCCACACAAACATCCTCAATTATCTTATATAGAGATCTCAATAATTCTATTTTCAATAGACCCACTTTACTTTTTATAGATTTTTTACAGAAAATTGCCACCATTAGACTCCTATCCGAGAAAAAATATATAACTTGAGTTCTTACCAAGCATTTATGAATTGATAATGCTTATCTTAGTTAATTGATTACTATATTAATGATGAATTTAACCTAGAAAGATCACTTTCAATGAACTTTCAACTTGGAATTGGATATCCGATTGATCTCATGGAGGAAAATCTGTCTTCTTCTTCATAATGTACCTAATAGAATGACAATCGCTTAATGTACTAAATGCAATTCATTTTTTAAAGGATTTGAAAGCCACCATGCCAATTTCTTTCAACTCTTCACCTTTTCTAACCCTTGAAGTGCCTTCATAGTATAATTCATTATAATTACTAGTAACATGCCTCTAGTTTTCTTTAATTGTTTTTTTAGTAAGTTGTTCTCAATATTAACTTGTGTTTCAGGAAAAATAATAAGGTGTTTTAGTAGTAAATAAGTTGCTGATTATGGTTGAAAGGATGAATATTCTCATAGTTAGGTGTTTTAAGGTATGGTTTAAGGTTGACATTAAAGGAGATTTGGTGTTTGGGAAAATATGTCAACCATAATCATGATTAAAGATTTTTTATGGTACAAGATAGAGAGAATTGAGTGAAGTATTTTTGGTGGAGGAATGACACTATTCATGTCATTTTGAGCGAAGTAGGACTGAAAAAGTCTCTTATAATAGTTTTTATAACGTATTGATTGAGAATTGTAATCAACTATATAATCTATTTTTATTTTTTTTCTTATTAAAATTTACTTCTTTTAAGATTTAGCTACCACGTTAATTTTCTAGTTTTAATGGTATGTTCCATTTGTTCATCCATGAGTATAATTTCAATGAAGTTAGTAAATAAAAATACAAAAAAAAAAAAAAAACAAGCATCACATATATCAAAACATAATAATACATATTATCATAAAAATCAAGCAAAATAAAGTCTAGCCATAAAAAGGTCTATGGAGTTGTCATTTTATCTTAAGAGATATATCGACAAACTAAGTGTAAAAAAAAAAAGATTAACCACCTTTTTTATATAGTAACTTATTGGGTAAAGAGTTGATCATGTTAAAGGAAAGATGAAAATCATTTTAAAACATCATACCTAAAATAAGTCACTTCATGTTTGTATTTTATGATGAAATGTTTAATGTGCTCTTGCTAAAAATTTGTTTGTGTATTATTGCTATAGAAAATAGATAACTATTATAACCTAATATAGTAATGTAGGATCCAGGTTTGACAGCAAGACTTAAAACTCGCTTTTAAAATATGAGTGTTGGATCCAAAATGGTGGTGAATAATAAATTAGAATTCAAGCTCAATTTATTGATTATATCTAAAATGAACTTGAAGGCCATCACTCATACTCAATGAGACTTGGTGGGGTCACAATTACTTAGAATAAGTTCACTCATCACACAATAAAACAATATATGTTGTGAAATTTTTTAAGACAAGCATCTTCATGCATTGATAAAACAAATATTTATAAACAATAAATTATATTGGTATCACATACCAGATACTTACAGATCAATCAGAATACTCAATTTACTCCTTTTCCTTGTTATTATAACAATATACTAGATTATCCATTAATATCATTAGAACTCTCTTGTGTTGTATGAATTGAAATGAGATTAAAAAGAAAACAATCTTATATTTATTTATTTATCTTTTATTATTTTGAGATAATTTCACACATTCTCTGCATATATTTTGCGTTAACGCATCTACTAGACTTTAAAGGGAATCACTGATTCACTAGAGGAAGTTAGTCATCAACAACAACAATAATAATAAAAGGAACAAATGAAGGTAAGCATCAATAATAATAAAGTCAGAACAGACGAGGAAGGGGTGATGTAGAAGTATTATGGAATACCAAAAGATTGAAATATTTCCTATTATGGAATGTAAATAACCTTAGGCATGTAATTAGACATTTAGTCATTATTATGGGATTAAATTGTATACACTGAACATTATATATAAACCTAATGATACACACGGCAGACCTAAGGTTTTTGGCTGCAACATTCCTTCTCTACTGTTTCATTGTTCCATTGTTTTATCATGGTATCAGAGCAATAAAACAATTGAAACAAAACACACAATCAAGCAGTATACATGGCAGAATCCATGTCTGGGAACAAGAATGTCTCTGTTGACAAAACAGAGTCCAGTTCCGGGAGCAAGAGTGTCTCCGGTGAGAATCGAAAAACAATCTCACCATACGACATTACATCTCTTGATAATCCCGGATTGACAATTACTCAAGTCCAATTGAAGGGGGACAATTATGAAGAGTGGGCACGTTCATTCCGAACAGCCTTGAGAGCCCGAAAGAAATTCGGGTTCATCGACGGGTCAATTGAACAACCCAGTGAAGAATCAGAAGATTGTGAAGACTGGTGGACAATCAACTCACTATTGGTGTCCTGGATTCGAAACACTATCGAATCCACACTCCGATCAACCATCTCCCATGTAGAGATTGCACGGGATTTATGGTTGGACATCAAGGACCGATTCAACATCACCAATGGACCCCGAATTCAGCAATTAAGGTCTCAATTGGCTGATTGCAAACAAAAGGGAATGTCTATTATGGATTACTATGGGAAATTGAAGAAATTGTGGGATGAGCTGGGCAATTTTAAGCAATTGCCCGCGTGCAAATGTGGAAAATGCACGTGTAATCTAGGTTCAATACTGGAAAAGAGAAGAGAGGAAGAGAAGGTGCACCTGTTCCTCATGGGTCTCGATGAACAGCGGTTCGGGACAACTCGATCGAACATTTTGGCGCAAGACCCATTGCCGGGGCTGCACAAAGTGTACTCCATCCTCACTCAAGAAGAGCAGGTGAAAGGGATGACTCGGGGCAGAGAAGAACAAGGGGATTTTGTGGCTTTTATGGGTCGAACCCACGGTCGACAGCAAGGGTCCATAACTCGGGTGACAGGGATGACCGACGGGAGAGAGAAGGGGGTGTGTTCATACTGTCACAAGTCTGGACATGGGGAAGACACTTGTTTTGCTCTTAAAGGCTATCCCGAGTGGTGGGGTGACAGACCCAGGGGAGAGCAGAGAAGAGAAGGTGGCCGTGGAAGAGGGTACTCCGGTGGCAGAGGAGGAGGCCGGGGTCACAAGGGAAACCACCGTGCCAACGCTGCACAGACCACCGGAGGTTCAAGCTCTGTCGCAGCCGAAGGAGGTGGCTTGTCGTTCCCAGGCTTGAGCGACGAGCAGTGGGCAAAATTGAGAGTGATTTTGGGTGAGCCGAAGGAAATTATAGATAAAATGACCGGTAAGCTTAAACCTTTAATCGGGTCAAATACTGGTTCGGTTTGGATATTAGACACCGGAGCTTCAAACCACATGACCGGGTCAATTGGGGAACTGACTGATTTAAAAATAATTGATCAGTGTCCGGTTGGATTACCAGATGGAAGTAGTGCTTTGGTGGTCAAAGAGGGAACGACGGTTGTTGACGGATATTTGTGCCTTGAAAATGTCCTTTATGTGCCAGGACTTACTTGCAATTTAATTTCTGTGACACAATTAATTGACCAGTATGATTGTTTTGTACTTTTCACTAAAAAATTGTGTGTTATACAGGGCCACACTTCGAGGATGCTGATTGGTGTTGTGAGAGACGAGATGGACTCTACTATTTCAAAGGGATACCGCGGATTAATGCAATGAAGATCAGTAATAAAGCGTCTCTGGATCTTTGGCATCAGCGACTGGGGCATCCTTCACTGCGAATAACAAAGTTAGTTCCCGAGGTTAATTCTAGCAACCAGGAAAACAGTTTGAATAAAAATTGTGATGTTTGTCAAAGAGCAAAACAGCGGAGTGATAAATTTTCTGTTAGCGAAAATAAGACTTTGGATATTTTTGAACTGGTTCATTGTGATTTATGGGGACCATATAGAACGGTTTCTTCATGTGGTGCCTCGTATTTTTTAACTATTGTTGATGATTTTTCCCGTGCTGTATGGATTTATTTGCTTGTTGACAAGAAAGAAGTGTCTAGTATGCTTAAAAGATTTTTTGCCATGGTTGAGAGGCAATTTGCTCGGAAAGTCAAAATTTTCCGGAGTGATAACGGGACAGAATTTACATGTCTGAAATCGTATTTCTTTGATCAAGGAATTATTTTTCAGACCTCTTGTACAGGCACTCCACAGCAAAATGGGCGTATTGAGAGAAAACATCAACATATTTTGAATGTAGCTCGCGCTCTGCGATTTCAAGGTTCTCTTCCGATTAAATTTTGGGGAGAGTGTGTATTGACTGCTGGATATTTGATCAATAGGACTCCTTCCTTGACCTTGGATGGAAACACACCATATCGAGTTTTACATGGGGTGGAACCATCTTATAATCACCTACGCGTCTTGGGCTCTTTATGTTATGCACATGAGAAGACGGGGGATAAAATGGCAAGTAGAAGCCGTCGGTGTATTTTTGTTGGTTATCCCTATGGGAAGAAGGGATGGCGCTTGTATGATTTGGAAAGACATGACTTTTTTGTCTCCCGGGATGTTGTGTTTTCAGAAGATGTTTTTCCTTTTGCTAAAATTACTGATGGGCCTTCCACTACCGATTTGGCTCTCACCGCTACTGACGAGGCCCATGATCTTGTGTCCGAGGATATGCTGGAGTTAGATCATTTACCTTCTGAGTCAGTTCAAACTATTGCTCCAGAAGAAGAGGTTACTATAGAAGAAGAAGAAGAAGTTAATCCATTGGGGAGAGGACAGCGTCAGCGGTATCCCTCCATTCGACTTCATGATTATGTCAGCAACACCATTCAAAAAAGTCCATCTCTCTCGCCACCCGTCCCACTGCATTCTCCAGGTACACCCTATCCTATAGCACACTATGTGAATTGTGACAAATTTTCTATACGACACCGACATTTTCTTGCAGCTATTACCACTGAGCGTGAACCCGTGTCGTATTCGGAGGCAGTAAGACACAAAGGTTGGAGAGATGCTATGCAACATGAAATTTCCGCGCTCGAAAATAATGAGACCTGGGATGTTCAGAGTCTACCAGCTGGGAAGAAAGCTTTGGGATGCAAATGGGTATACAAGATTAAATATAATTCTGATGGCACTATTGAGCGATTGAAGGCTCGCCTAGTCATTCTGGGCAATCATCAGACTGAAGGCCTTGACTACACGGAAACTTTTACGCCTGTCGCAAAAATGGTTACCGTACGAGTATTTCTTGCTGTGGCCGCCGCGAAGAATTGGGCAGTACATCAGATGGATGTTCATAATGCATTCTTGCATGGTGATCTTCAGGAGGAAGTTTACATGAAATTTCCGCCTAGTTTTCGCGTCGGGACAACTGGGGCAGTTTGCAAACTTCGCAAGTCGCTTTATGGGTTGAAACAGGCTCCTCGGTGCTGGTTTGCTAAACTCTCACAAGCCTTGACGAGCTATGGTTTCCAGAAATCTTATTCCGACTACTCATTATTCACATATCGGCATGGGGAAGTATAACTCAGTGTTCTTGTGTATGTTGATGATCTCATCATAGCTGGCAACCATCCGGGTGATATCCAGAAATTCAAAGATTATCTTAGTGCTTGTTTTCACATGAAAGATCTTGGCTGCCTAAAATATTTTCTGGGAATTGAAGTGGCGCGCAGTCCTGCTGGTTTTGTACTATGTCAACGCAAATATGCACTTGACATTATTTCGGAAGCCGGATTACTAGGGGCTCGACCAGCAGTTGTTCCTTTAGAACAAAATCATCGTCTTGCTTTGTCCACCAGTACAGCATTGGCCGATCCGGAAAAATATCGTCGGTTGGTAGGACGATTGATTTACCTTTGCTTCACTCGACCCGAACTTTCTTATAGTGTGCATATTCTATCCCAGTTCATGCAATGCCCACGGGAGGAACACTGGGAAGCTGCTCTACGGGTAGTCCGGTATCTTAAGGGTAATCCGGGTCAAGGCGTCTTTCTTAGTAGTGAAAGTGATCTGCAGTTACACGGGTGGTGTGATGCTGATTGGGCCGGTTGCCCCCTTACTCGGCGATCCCTTACTGGCTGGATAGTTTTTTTTGGTAATTCTCCGGTGTCTTGGAAAACCAAGAAACAACACATTGTCTCTCGCTCCTCTGCCGAAGCAGA
Organism: Salix caprea; assembly: GCA_964035475.1. Lineage (NCBI taxonomy): Eukaryota > Viridiplantae > Streptophyta > Magnoliopsida > Malpighiales > Salicaceae > Salix > Salix caprea. The sequence continues at coordinate 6,655,187 of OZ037759.1, read as the reverse complement.
ATACCGATCTATGGCCATGACGACGTGTGAGTTGACTTGGCTTAAAGCGTTACTTGAAAGTCTTGGCGTGTCTCATCTGGCCCCTATGTCTCTCCATTGTGATAATCAATCGGCTCTTCATATGTCGCAGAATCCTGTGTTTCACGAGCGCACTAAGCATATTGAGGTTGATTGTCACTTTATACGTGATGCCATTGTGGCTGGGAGTATTACGACTAAATTCGTTACGTCATCATTACAGCTTGCCGATATATTCACAAAAGCCTTGGGAAAGCAACAATATGAATTTTTATTGCGCAAGTTGGGCATCCGAGACCTTCATGCTCCAACTTGAGGGGGGGTATTATGGAATACCAAAAGATTGAAATATTTCCTATTATGGAATGTAAATAACCTTAGGCATGTAATTAGACATTTAGTCATTATTATGGGATTAAATTGTATACACTGAATATTATATATAAACCTAATGATACACACGGCAGACCTAAGGTTTTTGGCTGCAACATTCCTTCTCTACTGTTTCATTGTTCCATTGTTTTATCAAGAAGGAATACAAATACAAATTAGTTGGCTAAAGTTCCATGAAATTATCACCTTGATTTGCTTTTTTTTATTACAGTTTTTTTTAGTTATTTTTTCTTACAGTTTAATCCTCTAACATTTAATTGATTGAAAGTTGAACTTGATTGGACCGATCTATCAAACTTAGTTGTGAGCATGAAAGATGGACTGAGTCTAGGAGATTCGTTTAGGGTCACTTTTCCTCCTTTTTTTTAAATTAATATATTTTTAATTTTATTATTCAATATTTATTTATTTTCTAGACCTTGCCTCCATTCTTTAATCAAACCTAAGGTCAATAGATACCCGATCAAGACCTAACCTGGTGGAGAATAAGAGAAGGAAAAAGAAAGAGGCAAGTTGTTCGACCAATCAACTTATTGAGATCATTTCTATTACTCGGATCGTCAATGTCATATGTTAATACAATATGTCACTTTTCTTGCTATTTAATCCCCTAGTTTTTTTTCTTGCTATTTAATCCTTAAATATTTTGTTATTTCACTTTAGAGTTAGAGTTAGATTTTTTTCAGACATATCACATCAACTTTTTATTTATTTTTAATATATGTACTGGTAGATTAATTTAATATAATATCCTTGGTCAAGTTTTTTAATTATTATTTCAAATATTTATTGTGAGCGTGAGAAAATAGAAACACTCGTATATTTTTTATTAATTTGATTTCGACCCTTACTGGATCTCGACAACGACTTTAAGACAACCATAATTGTTGCATATGCAAGCAAATCTGATCTCGAGAATAAATATCCGATGCAAACAAGACGGTCCATGGAAGAAAATCTTCCGACTTTCTAGAAGTACAAACCACCTCATCAAATCCTTTTTTTCCGGGGCATATCTCAAGTTCTTAATAAATACTCTAATATTTAAAAATATTTTTTTATTTATAAATATATTAAAATGATAGTTTTTTATTTTTTAAAAATCATTATTGATATTAATCCCATAAAAATAATTTAAAAATATTTTTTTAATTTAAAATAAAAAAATAAAAATACAAAATTTTGAAATTTTAAAAAATATATATATTGAAAGAACATTCTATTGAAATTATTCTTGAATTGATACTAAAATGAATTATCTAGGTGGCTGAAATCGATGTGAACAAAGTTTTTCTATTTCTAACTCTAGAAAATATCTTTTTTTTTTCTCTAAATTAAAAACTGAATAGTATAAAAAACAAAGTTGCATATTAGAAATAAATTTTAAAAAATTACATAGTTTTCTTTTGATTAGAAGGTGGAGGAGGCTACAAAGTTAAAAAGTCAAATCAATCGTACGCCGGACCTTGCCATTTGTAATGTAAAAGCAGATTTTGTGGAAAGGAAGTCATCGAAAATAAACACAATTTCGGCAGAGCAGGGAACAGTTCCGTTTCTGGAAGTTGAAAAAGGATCTGACACTTTGTTGCGTTCACAAACACTTGATATATGATGCCCCTTGACTTTGACTTTTTTATCCCGGCAAAAACCAATAGTACTTTTCCGATTAATATAAATATACAAGTTAGTTTACGTATATCTTAACTAATATGAGTGTTTAGAAATTAATAATTATTTAATTATCATCATATTAGCAAGAATAAAAATCGAATTTAAAAACACATGAAGAACAAACATTCAGTCTCAAGCTTTTACCACTGAATCATCTACTAGATATTTAAAAAAACATATTGTAAACTAAAATATGATTTAAAAAAAAAAAAAAAACATTCTTTAAAATTTATCGATCCATCAACCATAAATTGAGACCTCCATCTAAAACTAGCAATTAGGTCCATATTTTTTTTTTTTTTTTTATGTTCCTCTCATTGCTATTTTCATCCTTATTTTTCTCATCATTAGATTATTCCTTAACATCATCTTCGCCCCTACTGATCTCCCATTTATTATCATAATTAGAAGCATCATTCAATGGCTGACTATTAAATCAAAATTCAACTTGCAAACTACTATCATAAAAAACAACTTGCAAACTACAAAATTTATCTCAGACCAGTTCTCCTCTGAACTGAACTCCGGCACGCGATTCCTTATTATTTGAGAGTTCCGGCCGGCTGTATATGCACTATTTACTTTTAAACGAAAAACGGAGCCCAGAACGAAGGAGTGCTTAACTTGGCCTTTTCCAATGCTAAGAAATATGGATTCGGTTTCTTTGTTGATCTCGAGAATATAGAAAAAAGAAGTAGTGAACCAAAGAGGATATTTTTGTTGATTTGAGTTTGACCATGTGGTTTCTTTTTGTTTTATACATGATTTTTTTGTTATTTTCTATCAAATTATAAGAAAGTGGTCACAGAATGATGCAATAAGATCTATATAAAAAAATAAAATGAGATCTACTGATTGCTATCGAAGTACATTTTGTAATATGTCAAGCATCTCCTATTTGCTAATGCACCTCTGTCTCTTTCTCTTTTTTTCTTCTCTTTTTCTAAGCGATCTAAAAACTATGACTTATTTGATGCGATGATTGAGATTGATTTTAAATATGTTTTTTTATTAAAAATATATCAAAATAATATATTTTATATTTTTTAAAAATTATTTTTAATATTAGCACATAAAAATAATCTAATATACAAAAAAATAATGAAATTTTATTAAAAAACATTTTTAAATCTCAATGCGAAAAAGTGACTTCCCTTTTGACAAATTAAACTACATGCAAAGTTCTCTTATGGAAACGCGAAATACAGAAGTTTGGTTAGTGGAAACCCTGTGCCGGCGAAGAAGACGCTTGGTAACGTGGTTGCACCGGAGGTTCAAATCATAATCAGTTTTTGTATCGTTTGGTAAAGCAAAACGCATATTAAATTGGTGTGGGTCCCACGACAAAATTTCACCAAAACTGCTTATTTTAATAAGCAGAAGATTTGTGCTTTTATTGCGTTTCATTTTACTGCATTAAGCAACTATAGGAACTGCTTATTATCAAAAATGGCAGAGATCACGCACCTTCTTATCAAGCAGACTTCCCTTGATCGCGAACCCTCCTAGCTAACTTCCCATTACTTTTGCTCTCGTTGTTTTGAGGTGGATGGTTTCGATTAACATGAACCCTCTCCCCTTCGTCTCTCTCTCTCTAAAAAAAAGCAGCCACCTCTCTCTCTCTCCCTCTCGGTCAGTAGTTCCGGCCACCATATCAGACCACCTAGCACCACTCTCATCGTCTCGGCAACCTCCCCTCCAAGACAGCAGCCAAGCCGTGGCCTCCGGCGAAGCAGCAGAGTCAGCAGCAGTTGGCAGCGACGTGAGCCCGCCAGCTTCTGAAGCTCCATCCGGCCACCATTTTCGATGCCACCACGATAGGAAGAACCACCTCAAACTCCTCTACCTATTGCATCGGCCGTAGAAGCTATCGTCGTGATCGGTCGGAAGCTACTGTGCACGTGAATTAATTCACGTGCACAGTAGCGCTGCACTGTCACGTGAAGAAGACGTGAACATTGCAGCGCACCGTTTCACGTCTTTAGTTTTGTAGCTGGACTTGGGTTTAGGCCCAATTTGGCTGAGCCTTATCTTGACCCTGCTCGTTTTTTAATATATATATATTTTAAAATATGTGTAGATACAGATCAGTCCTGATGGAAGGAAAATATTTATTCGTGATGAAATTGCAAGTAGTTTGATGGGAGAATAAAAAAAAATATCTATTTTTTCATGAATTATTAATTATATTATATTATTGTAATTATTAAATTTACAATATATATATATATATTGTAAAATACCCTTTAAAATAATTTCACAAATTAAAAGTAATATGAAAAGTTTGGTAACCAAACACATGAAACTACTTTTCATTAATCTCAAACTCAAAAATAATTTTAACCAAACATTTCAAAGCTCATTTTGAACCACAACTAAACTATTTTTTATAAAACTATTTTTTTTTAAAATATTAACCACAAAAACGTATTCTAGTGAATGAAGTCTGCTAACCAATAGCATTGCTATTGTCGATTTCAAGCCACCAACTCTAGAGTAACTTACACTAAAAAAAGATGATTTAAATTAATAAAATATTATTAATGAGAACGAATCCTTTTTGCCGATCTCCTTATAAGCCATAGTTCCACGGCGCAGGAAACATTCAAAACAAGAAACCATGGCTAAGAGCAAGGTTCTCGTTGTCGGGGGCACCGGGTATATTGGCCGGAGAATAGTGAGGGCAAGCTTGGAGCAGGGCCATCCAACTTACGTCCTTCAACGCGCTGAGATAGGCCTTGACATCGAGAAGCTGCACCTGCTGCTGTCGTTTAAAAAACAAGGAGCTCGCCTGGTTCAGGGATCATTCTCCGACCAGCAGAGCCTTGTGGATGCTGTGAAGAAAGTCGATGTTGTCATCTGCACCATGTCCGGGGTGCATTTTAAGAGCCACAGCATCCTGATGCAGCTCAAGCTTGTGGATGCCATCAAAGAAGCAGGAAATGTGAAGGTAATTACATTAATATTCATATATTTAAGAGTTAATGACTGTCTTCATATATTTAATCTCCTGACATATATATATATATATATATATATGACAAGGAAGTGCAAGGTGAACATATAGACAACGTAGAGATGTACTGTTGTTGTTTGTTTGTTTTTGTTAAAACTTGTGATGGTTATCAGTAGGACCTTGGAATATTGAAAAGTGGCTCAAAAATCTAACCCTTTCCCAACGTAAATCTTCGCCTCTGTATATTAGTTTGTTTGATGAAGATTTTGAAAGTGATTTTTATTTAAAAATATATTTAAATGATATTTTTTTATTTTAAAAAATTATTTTTGATAACAGATAAAATAATTTAAAAATTTTTATTTTTTTATTTAAAAGAAAAAGTAAAAATATATTTTTTTAATTTTTTCCAAAATAACTTTCCAAAATGAATTCTCAAATGAATCTTCTTTTTGTTACTGGTTCTTGTGGTGTTCATTTATATTCCTTCACTGACAAATTGCACGGCACACTCCGTTTTAACAATTTTTACAGGTATATTTAACTTCTCAAATTTTAACCCTATTTGAAGGTAATATTTTATGAAATCATTTTCTGAATTTTGACGTGTCCCTTTGAGTATCCATGCGTTTTTTTTTAATAGATTTTGTCGGGTGAGCTAAGCCTGTCCAGTCTTCACCTATTTTCCCATCAAATCCATATATTGACCTATTTATTAAAGGTGATCTAATCATGACAACGACTGCTGCGGGTGGGATCTGTCCGCCGTCTGAAGTGAAACACCTGACATGCCTTCTCACTTGAGTCCTTGCGCTGTTTTATTTGCTTATGGCAGAGGCTCGCGAGGCTTCTTTTCTTAAATCCGTTGATTTGTTCTGCGCTAATTTTTTATTTTCTACTCATCGTGGTTGAGTTGACAAACCAACCAAAATCCATTTGTAGGAAAACATGGCTGGGCTCTCCAACTCAACATTGTTGGAGTTACAGTAGAATTTTTGTAATTAATGATAGACAATTTGTAGGTTTCTCAAGCTTTTCTAACCTAGCAGATCGATAATAATAAGATAACTAACATAAAAAGGTCACCCTTCTGCATGCTCGCTCAATTTTCTTGTCTGTTAAAAGTCTGAAAATACTTCTTTGCGGGCAGCGTTTCTTGCCTTCAGAATTCGGTATGGACCCATCAAAAATGGAGCACGCACTGGCACCAGGAAGAGAAACATTTGATCAGAAAATGATTGTGAGAAAGGCAATTGAGGATGCTAATATCCCCTTCACGTATGTATCCGGTAACTGCTTTGCGGGTTATTTTGTTGGCAGCCTCTCTCAGCTCGAGACCCTGATCCCTCCAAAAGACAAAGTCCGGATTTATGGAGATGGCAATGCAAAGGGTAAGCAAGCAGTCGTAAAAAGAAAAAGAAAGACTGTTTGGTTGTGATTTATGCTGAAATTATATTTGTTTTTCAGTTGTTTATATGGACGAGGATGACATTGCAACATACGCAATCAAGGCAATTGATGATCCGCGAACATTGAACAGAACTTTGTACCTTAGGCCACCAGAAAACGTTCTCTCACAGGGACAGTTAGTTGAGATCTGGGAGAGACTTAGTGGAAAAAAACTAGAAAAGATCTACATCCCCGGAGAAGACTTCCTAGCTTCCATGAAAGGTACGTACACGTGGGGACTGAAATAGAAATGGCCAAATATCAATCTTTCTTTTTAGTTTGTCTGTCCACGTTCTCTGGGTTGGATAATTTCTTTGTTTATTGCAGGCATGGATTATGTAGCCCAGGCAGGAATGGGGCATTTCTATCATATTTTCTACGAGGGTTGTCTGACAAACTTCGAAATAGGAGAAGATGGAGAAGAGGCTTCGAACCTTTATCCGGAAGTGAAATACACTCGCATGGATGAATATCTGAAAACCTTCCTCTGAGGATTGCCACGTTCTATAGATGTATCTATCAACGGCTGTATAATGAATATCTAAGAAGCTGCTATCAGCAGTACTGAAATGAATGTGTGAAAGGCTTTTCTGAGCTTTCTCCAGTATGGCCTGCAAGTATTTCCCTTGTGCTTCTATTCTCATCTGCAGCTTCTCCACAAGATCAGAAGAGCAATTCCATTTCTGTAAGTTGAAAAAGGATCGGACACTTTGTTGCGTTCACAAACACTTGATATATATATTTCAAGTAATTATCATATTTAAAAGTTTAAGTTGTTAGTTGAGATTATAGAATATAATTTATATATTTTTTAACATATTCCTTGAAGTGAAAGTCATTTGGGCATGAAATTTACACATGTTCACACTACCTTGCTTAATTTATCAAATAGAATGAGTTGGTAAAATTCAAACTCGTGACCGTTGGATCAACAAGACTCCAATACCATGTCAAATAATCATCTTACCTAAGTTTGAGCTGTTAAATAATACTCTAAAATACAATTTATATTATTATCTAACAATATAATGTCCCCTAACTCTTACAAGTTGAGGATGTTCCTACTCGAACCTAAAAAATTCAATGCGGATCTCAAGTTTTTTACTATCAAAAATATTAATTATCTCTTCATGGTAATAACAGTAAAGTTTTCTTAGTAGACAGTATGCAGTAATCAGCAAAATTTATCTCAGATCAGTACTCGAGATGGTGAAGCAGGCATGCAGTTCTCCTCTGAACTGAACTCCGGCACGCGATTCCTTATTATTTGAGAGTTCCGGCCGGCTGTATATGCACTATTTACTTTGAAACGAAAAACGGAGCCCAGAACGAAGGAGTGCTTAACTTGGCCTTTTCCAATGCTAAGAAATATGGATTCGGTTTCTTTGTTGATCTCGAGAATATAGAAAAAAGAAGTAGGTGACCAAAGAGAATATTTTTGTTGACTTTGAGTTTGACCATGTGGTTTCTTTTTGTTTTATACATGATTATTTTTGTTTTTTTATACATTAAATTGGTCACAGAATGATGCAATAAGATCTAAATAAAAAAATAAAATGAGATCTACTGATTGCTATCGAAGTACATTTTGTAATCGTAATGTAATATGTCAAACATCACCTAATCGCTAATGCACCAGTCTGTTTTTTCTCACTCTCTTTTTCTAGGCGATCTAAACACGATTGTTTGATATTACTATTGAGATTGATTTGAAATATGTTTTTCGGTAAGAAATAAATTTTTTTTTTTGTATTTTTAAAAAATTATTTTTAACATTAGTATCATAGTTGCTCATTTCGTTTTGTTTCGGCTGAAATGACTGCCACATCATTTTTACCTCGGTTTAAATTCTTTCACGTACCAGATTTTTAGACCGAATCGTTCTGTTTCGGCTAAATAATATTTTTTTTTAAATAATAAATATTGTTACAATATCAATCACATCTCTTAATCCGACCGTTAGATTTAATTGAAATTTTACGAGGAGTCTCTTGACATATTTATTTATATTATGTTAAAATTTCATATCAATCAGATATTGTAATGACCTTGCGAGATTGATGATAACATTCTCATAATATTATACATGTTCTTAATTTTGTTCAAAAAAATTATTTTATTATGTCTTTTTTTAGATTAAATTGCATAATTCTAAATAATTTTATTTTTGGATTTTAACTAAAGTTTTTTTGAATTAATATATTCAATTATATATATACAGTACAACCTCGAAACGTCGGGCCAAAACGCTTCGAAACCAAAATATTCCATTCTAATTGAAAACACGAATCATCAATCGAAATGGTATTGACAACTTTGATTAGTACATGAAATTAATTTAAAACGTATTTTTTTTTTAATTTATAATAAAAAATAAAAAAATTCAAATTTTATTAACAGCATTTTTAAATCGAAATGCGAAAGAGTGACTTTGCTTTTGACAAATTAAACTACATGCAAAGATCTCTTACGGAAACGCGAAATACAGAAGTTTGGTCAGTGGAAACCCTGTGCCGGAAGCGACGTAGAATCGAATTAAACGCCATTGACAGTCGAATGTCTTTTCCTTTTCTTCATGGGTGAAGTGCACGGCTTCACGTTTGAATCATGACGGTTACAACGTTGAAATCCTCCACCTCAATTTGTCAATGTTTGGAGGGTTGGAACGTTGAAGATCAAAGAAATATGCCTTTTCATGGTATTGTCAACTATATTCTTATGAAATACTCGAGTCATTATAGACATTTTATTTCAAATTCAGCAGACAATTGAGCTGGAAGCCTCATGATCTCGATCGCGAATAAAGGGCTGAACAACTATTTTTCTTATTATGATAATTCAAGCCAACAAATACTTTTTCATCCACCTGGATTAATCAATCTACTCAACAAACCTGTAACTCGAATCTCGAAACAAGTTACACTCTAGATCAAGATTACTATATATGGACAAGTACCCAATTATATATATATATATATATATATGCTAGCTTAATATGAACAGTTGTAGCCTGTAGGAGAAGTAGAATAATGATATATACTGTGACGAAGTCAGGCTTTTGTTGTATCTAATCCTAGCCATAAACCTCTTTCTTTTTCTAATAACTTCTAACCGGCGTTTAAGATGACAATCTTGTCACCTAACCCACCGGGGCCTTCTCTGTACCCCAGTGAATGAAGTCTGCTAACCAATAGCATTGCTATTGTCGATTTCAAGCCACCAACTCTAGAGTAACTTACACTAAAAAAAGATGATTTAAATGAATAAAATATTATTAATGAGAACGAATCCTTTTTGCCGATCTCCTTATAAGCCATAGTTCCACGGCGCAGGAAACATTCAAAACAAGAAACCATGGCAAAGAGCAAGGTTCTCGTTGTCGGGGGCACCGGGTATATTGGCCGGAGAATAGTGAGGGCAAGCTTGGAGCAGGGCCATCCAACTTACGTCCTTCAACGCGCTGAGATAGGCCTTGACATCGAGAAGCTGCACCTGCTGCTGTCGTTTAAAAAACAAGGAGCTCGCCTGGTTCAGGGATCATTCTCCGACCAGCAGAGCCTTGTGGATGCTGTGAAGAAAGTCGATGTTGTCATCTGCACCATGTCCGGGGTGCATTTTAAGAGCCACAGCATCCTGATGCAGCTCAAGCTTGTGGATGCCATCAAAGAAGCAGGAAATGTGAAGGTAATTACATTAATATTCATATATTTAAGAGTTAATGACTGTCTTCATATATTTAATCTCCTGACATATATATATATATATATGACAAGGAAGTGCAAGGTGAACATATAGACAACGTAGAGATGTACTGTTGTTGTTTGTTTGTTTTTGTTAAAACTTGTGATGGTTATCAGTAGGACCTTGGAATATTGAAAAGTGGCTCAAAAATCTAACCCTTTCCCAACGTAAATCTTCGCCTCTATATATTAGTTTGTTTGACAAAGATTTTGAAAGTGATTTTTATTTAAAAATATATTTAAATGATTTTTTTTATTTTAAAAAAATATTTTTGATAATAAATAAAATAGTTTAAAAATATTAAATTTTTTTTATTTAAAATAAAAAGTAAAAATAAAATTTTTTCAATTTTTTCCAAAACAACTTTCCAAAAGGTATTCTCAAACACCCAGTTACTCTGTGAATCTTCTTTTTGTTACTGGATCTTGTGTATCTCCAAACTTATTCCCGAACACCCCTTACTCTTACGTTATGAATCTTCTTTTTGTTACTGGATCTTGTGGTGTTCATTTATATTTTGTTACTTCACTGACAAATTGCACGGCACACTCCGTTTTAACAATTTTTACATGTATATTTAACTTCTCAAGTTTTAACCCTAATTGAAGGTAGTATTTTATGAAATCATTTTCTGGATTTTGACGTGTCCCTTTGAGTATCCATGCGTTTTTTTTTAATAGATTTTGTCAGGAGAGCTGGCCTGTCCAGTCTTCAGCTATTTTCCCATCAAATCCAAATATGGTTGCCACGGTAACGTTAGAAAAGAACAATATTGACCTAATTATTAATCATGACAACAGCTGACCGCCGTCATGACAACGACTGCTGTGGGTTGGATCTATGGAGCTGTCCGCCGTCTGAAGTGAAACAGTTTTATTTGCTTATGTCAGAGGCTCACGAGGCTTCTTTACTTAAATCCGTTGATTTGTTCTGCACCAATTTTTTATTTTCAACTCATCATGGTTGAGTTGACAAACCATCCAAAATCCATTTGTAGGAAAACATGGCTGGGCTCTCCACCTCGACATTGTTGGAGTTACAGTAGAGTTTTTGTAATTAATGATAGACAATTTGTAGGTTTCTCAAGCTTTTTTAACCAAGCAGATCGATAATAGTACAAGATAACATAAAAGGGTCACCCTTCTGCATGCATGCTCAATTTTCTCGTCTGTTTTTTTTAACGAGGGTACTAGATAAGAGTTTGGAAATACTTCTTTGTGGGCAGCGTTTCTTGCCTTCAGAATTCGGTATGGACCCATCAAAAATGGAGCACGCACTGGCACCAGGAAGAGAAACATTTGATCAGAAAATGATTGTGAGAAAGGCAATTGAGGATGCTAAGATCCCCTTCACGTATGTATCCGCCAACTGCTTTGCGGGTTATTTTGTTGGCAGCCTCTCTCAGCTCGAGACCCTGATCCCTCCAAAAGACAAAGTCCGGATTTATGGAGATGGCAATGCAAAGGGTAAGCAAGCAGTCGTAAAAAGAAAAAGAAAGACTGTTTGGTTGTGATTTATGCTGAAATTATATTTGTTTTTCAGTTGTTTATATGGACGAGGATGACATTGCAACATACGCAATCAAGGCAATTGATGATCCGCGAACATTGAACAGAACTTTGTACCTTAGGCCACCAGAAAACATTCTCTCACAGGGACAGTTAGTTGAGATCTGGGAGAGACTCAGGGGAAAGAAACTGGAAAAGATCTACATTCCCGGAGAAGACTTCCTAGCTTCCATGAAAGGTACGTACACGTGGGGACTGAAATAGAAATGGTCAAATATCAATCTTTCTTTTTAGTTTGTCTGTCCACGTTCTCTGGGTTGGATAATTTCTTTGTTTATTGCAGGCATGGATTATGTAGCCCAGGCAGGAATGGGGCATTTCTATCATATTTTCTACGAGGGCTGTTTGACAAACTTCGAAATAGGAGAAGATGGAGAAGAGGCTTCGAACCTTTATCCAGAAGTGAAATACACTAGCATGGATGAATATCTGAAAATCTTCCTCTGAGGATTACCAAGTTCTATATATGCATCTATCAACGGCTGTATAATAAAATATCTAAGAAGCTGCTATCAACAGTGCTGATATGAATGTGTGAGAATCTTCCCCCCCTCCTTCCCAATTAACGTTCTGTATTTTCAACAAGATGAAAGAGCAAATTGCGTGGAATGTTTTACGGACAAGAATGCTGGGTTAATCAATTCATTCTACTCTTTATTCAATGCTTTGTCGTGAATGTCTGTGATTTGCTACTAAATTGGTGCTTCGGCCTTGTGGCATGGACCATTAATTAAGCAATTAATCTTCTTTTGAAGATCGCTCCCAACCTTAGCAAGAAAAAAAAAGTAGCCATAGCATCTGTGCTGTAATAAGGCCTGGCCGCTTAGGCCACGATGACAAGCCTTAAGATGACAGAGGAGAGAATGGGTTGTCACTTTTGTGTTACGTATATGCAATTCAAAACAAACGAACCAGAGACTATAAACTGTAAATATAGGTTCTATTGAGTTTATGAGAAGATTGGTACAGTTGAACATTCTTTTCCTTGATGGGTGAATAAAAATATGAATTTCTTGCAACAAAGAGCACTTCATTCTATGAGAAAATGTGGAGGGGACGGTCCTTGAACACAAGTTACTGTAAAATTGACCTAGTTTAAAATGTTCCTACAATGAGAATTGCCTCGAAAACAAACACAGCCAACTCCAGGAAACTGCTCTGGTTGTGCAGTGACCAGAATAGATTGGCATCCCTATAAATCAAAATATAATAAAAATACCTCCAAAATCTAAATTCTACAAAATTTATAAGCAGCTTTGGAGGGTCATGCTAGGAGGAGTTACAATTGTTTGTTATGGAGGTAATTGGTAAACATTACCGCTAATTTATCTCCCATATGAAAGCATTTTGAGTTCCAATTCAGATCCATTTGCAGAAACAAAATCATAGGTACCTTTGCTGTTCAAGTCAAAATGTATGGAATCTCCTTGGAGGCGGTGCTTAACATTTTTAGTTCCCAGTTTCTGTCCCTCTCTCTGAATATGCATAGCCGGACAATTTGCCTTCATATTGATGCCTTTCAAATCAGTGATGTTTGGTTTCCTATCTTCTGCATTCAAGTTCTCCATGAGATTATATATAGCGGAATTGATGCCAGTTAAATGAGCTCCTGTAGCTTTTAAATCTCCATTGCTGTCGTCACTCAAGTTTTGTGAGAGGCTTTTCTGAGCTTTCTCCAGTATGGCCTGCAAGTACTTCCCTTGTGCTTCTATTCTCATCTGCAGCTTCTTCTGTACCTGTTTGAGAAAAGACCATCTCTCAATATATCAAATAAGAAATTTGAGAATAACCTAGCTGAGTGAAGTGATACTGTTGGTATTCTAGGAGCAATCTATTAGAAGAAAGCTATACCTCAAGCTGTTCTTGTAGTGTTTTCTGTACTTCAATCTGACAATTTAATGCCTCTGCAACTGGGATTTCTCTGTTTTGAACTACACTAATTAGTAACAGCATAGTAGTTTGCAAATAAAGTACCAAGAAGAATTCCAGATGAGATTACTCTTAAGGTTAAGCTAGTTTTAAAGTCCAGGCAATTTTTTCTTTTTATCTCATGGGAAAATTGATAGCAGAAAATAGTAATCAACAAAATATCAGGTGATTCGATAGATCCTTCTCAAACCATCATTGCTGCTTACACACTCCAAAAACAAAAAGCTTTAATGGATATAAGCTATGTTCAAGGAAACAGGTTTTCGTGGAAGTAGCCAAAAAATGGTTGCACGCAGCACACACCATCAATGGCTTGAAACGTTCAGAAAAACTCGTATTTTTTTTTATATAAACAAGCTGCATAAAAATAAAGAAGAAAGATGGCAACGCATACCCTTCTTCTTTATCGATTCTTGGTGAACTGGTGGTTGTCCCTGAGGAGCCCTTACTGAAGTTTACATATGACGTCCCTAGAAGTTAAGTGCATGGAAAGTCATCAGAATAATATTTCACAGAACTACTCGATTGTACAAATCTTGTAAGAAATTTATAAGATAAAATTGGATCTAATGGGAACATTAATACTAAAATCAGTTATCTGTGATGAAAAATGGAACAATAAAAAAGAAAAAGAAAAAAAGCAGTGATGACCTAACCTCTGCTCTCTTTGCTTTGTTCTGTATCTTTCTGTCTTCGAGCCTGCTGCCCAATTCTGTATTTCTGCAAATTAATAAGGCGGTATAATTACACAATCACAATTTGAAGGGAAAAGAAAAAGGAAATAGAACAAGGAACACTGATGAGAGCAGCAATAGTTGTGTTAAAACTGGAAACTGTACCTGTAAATGACTCTTTAAATGGTACAATGTCAAACCATTTAATCCCATCAACCTCAAAACTGATTTTGGAGTTGCCTCTGAAAGTAAATCCATTCTATATATAGTTAGATTCACCATATGGTTACACGGAGAAGATTGAAGTGTAGACTCAAGCTGATTAAGTTCATACAATTATTGAGAGCAATCGGATAGTAATATAGCAGATATATGAATATACGTTCTGTCATTTTCATGTTTCAAAATGCCAACAGCAGCAATTACAACAGTCAAAGCCTAAAGTTTCGTTTTTATTCTTACTGGGGCTGATGTTTCTGATGTAGCACTATTTTTTTTTATGGGGGTTTATGATTTCTTCTATAATCTAGTCAGAACGAGGGAGAAAACTTGCAGAGGCTGTAATCATATTTCCTGGAAGAATCAAATGAGCTAAGTACTATTTTTTTTTTATGGGGGTTTATGATTTCTGCTGTAATCTAGTCAAAACGAGGGAGAAAACTTGCACAGGCTGTAATCATATTTCCTGGAAGAATCAAATGAGCTAAGCGTATTAATGGCTATTTCAATCAATATGAACAGCTTAAGCAAGCAAATTATCAATCTCTCTAGCTAGTAGACATTGAATGAAGTTCAAACACGAGAAAAGAAGAACAATTTGAGTGAAATTACTGTCAGGGCCACCAAGTTTGGTGACAGCATCAACAAAACGATCATGAAGATCAGCAGTCCATCTAAGTCTTGGCTTTGGGTCTCTTGTCATCACCACCACCCCGTTCTCGTATGGATAACTCCCGCCATCACCAAATGTTGTTTTCTCCATGTATTACAATACAACTCCCAAAGTTTCCAACAAAAACTACCTTCTGTACTTCATTAAACAATCACTGACTGTAGAATAATACAACTCTTCAACAGGTTTTTTGCTTTTGCTCTTTCTAAAATTCTCCTCTGCCAGAACAAAAGAAGACCCAAAAGCGAAAAGGGAATAGATGGCTATGAAGAAAGCAGAAGAAGAGCCAAGATGACTGTTTGCAAGGGCAAGTGAACAAAATTCAACAGGCCTAGCAATTTACAGAAAAAAATACAACCAAGTACGAGTGCTTATACATATGTTTTTCTTTTTCATTACATGGTATTACTTGTTAGGGCAACAACATAAAATTCTTGTTTTTATTCAGGCAGGAAATATATATATATATATATATATATATATATATATAAACACTTTATATATATATATATAAACACTTTTAAATAATAATAATAATAATTATGATACATTCAACTGAAGATAATTGAGTATTGATTCAGTGCATCTGTCTATATCAATCAAACAATTTGTAATAGATTCAAAAGGTATCTTGATTTTATATTTATTATTTTCTTTTTAATTTCTGGATGGAAAATTTCATTATTTTTAACAGGACATTTTATTTTTTAAAGAAAGAAAAAATCAGAAGAAGAATATATTTGTACGGAAAAAAAAGTATTTATAATATCTGTGGACATGCTGAGGAAATCTCGGCGAGGAATCTGAAGCTACATGATTGAAGAGATTTACAATTGGAATAGATTTTTGTTGCCGTCATGCTCATGTGTACATCGACATCCCGCAATAACTGTCAGATGCCACTTGAGGAAACATCAAGATGATCGACGGTGGAGGTGGTCACTGAGAACAAGGAGGACAAGAAACATTAGATGCCACGTAGCAGCCAGCGTGTCATATTCGCCGGCGGAGAAGATGGAAGGAATATTCGTGGAGTCACGTGGGAGGCCCGCAGGAAGTGTAGGCGGGGACAAAATGGGAGCCATTGAAATGACGGTGCTTGACAATGGGCGGTGGTCCATCTCAAAAATAGCAAGTGCTGGGGAGCAAGGTTGTGACTTCTGTTTTTTTGGTTTTTGATTTGTTTTTTCGATTGGAATGAAATGTTTTGGTTTTGGAGCGTTTCAACGTGTTATTTTGGAGTTATATATATATAAATATATTAATTCAAATTTTTTGAGTTCAAATCCAAAAATAAAATTATTTAGAATTGTACAATTTAATCTAAAAAAGACACAATAGAATAATTTTTTGAACAAAATTATGAACATATATAATATTACGAGAATGACATCATCAATCTTGCAAGGTCATTATATTATCTGATTGCTCTGAAATTTTAATATAATATATATAAATATATCAAAAGACTCCTCGTAAAATTTCATCTTAATCTAATAGTAAGATTAAGAGACATGAATGATATTGTAAAATTATTTATTATTTAAAAAAAATACTATTTGACCGAAACAGAACACACAAAACAAAACTAGAATGTTTCGGTCAGTATTTGACCGAAAAATCCGTAATAGACCGAAATTTAAACTGAGATAAAAATAATGACGATTTGTCTTGATTTTTTAACTAGTACAAAACATTTCAACCATTTCTATCAAAACAAAACAAAACCAACAACCCTGCCGGTGAGAGCTGGGTGGCTTGAAACTTCTTGTGGGCGAATCATCGACAAATTCCACCCATGAAGACACTCAATCCACACCAGATTAGTTATGATTATGGAACGCGTCCCAAGTTTTCAGGTAGTAAATGGTATATTCGGTGAAGTTATTTCATACAAGTATTGGCGTTTTATCAAATCATCAGGGGATTGCAGAGAAAGAAAACGATGATAAATACTCATAAATTGACAAGAGCACAAAATAATAAAAAGTAATTGTGTCCTTCAACTTTGAACAAAATATTTTATAAACATTCTTTATAATTTAGAGTTTCGATAAATACTCATAAATTGACAAGAGCACAAAATGGCATTTTATTGACACCATAAATCCGAGCTACAAATTTCTCATTGATAGTCAATGAATTTCTGTGCAAAAAATCAGATATCCATTTACAATGAAAAAATGGCACAGGCTTGCTTCTCCCGGTAGGAAAGATTAAGGAAAAAGGAGAAGCCCAGCAAGCAAAACTCGACGTTAAAGCCGCCGCATATAATGAAATGGAGAAAGGGTTGCGGTGCTAATAAATACTATTCCGCCGTCTGAAAGGGTGCTGTAATCATGTTTTCAGCCTTCTGAAACAGTGATTTAGCTAATTGACGGTTGCTTGAGTGAGAAAACTTGGGAGGTAATGTCATTAGTGGATCATCCCCACTGAGTTTTTGAAATGCCATCCCCAACGTGAATCCCAAGGCACGACCTACAGGAACTGCAACTGCATTTCCAATTTGACGATACCTTGCAAAAAAGTTTAAGAGTTGGTCATATAAAGATCATGCTCGTTACTGTCCACGCATGCATACACTTTATGGGAGAGAAAAAAACATGACAATTTCATCACTCAAAGAACCAGTTATGTAATCAAATTTTCACTTGTCAAAACTAACAGGGCTGTGCAAGCACCCACAGGATCATTGTTCTAAAGGATATAAACAGGGTCCAACTTTCAGCCTCGCTTTTGTTCAAAACCTTATAAAAATTCCAAATGCAATTGCTGCACAGCATTGTTCCAGGGGGGGAAAACACCTGCAACAACCGTTGTTTTGAAAACCGATTGGGATATCAACCAACAGGGTCAACTGGCAGAAATGATAGGTTGTTGAAATATTAAATTTTCAGGTCCTTGTTGAAGTTTTTTTTAAATAATAATAATAATAACTTCAATGGAAACATATAATAGGTATAACTAAAAACCTATGTTCAAATGTATTGGGAACAACCAAGTGAATATAACTGATACACATGCTAAATTAGTCTAATGTCAGGTGACAAATATCATTATATCATTCTCCACAACTCTTATTCAAAAAATTTAGACTAGTGCCACTCTGACCAATCCAGTAAAACCAGTTTGTATTGACAAGTTTTCACCAGTTCTGATTGGGTTTCTGTTTCTTTCTTTTTGAACAGTTTCAATTTTTCAAATGACCTGCTATGAGCACTAGGTCAGTCTAGAGGTGGTTCACTGGTTTAAAAACATCTTAGCCTTTTCTTTACAAAAATAAGCACACGGAAGCTGTCAGATGTTTTTGAGAAGAAAAAAAATAATTTCTGAAGAGGTATACTCACCTTTGTTTAACTGTCCCACAGAATCTATAATAATCAGGAAAACCTTGCAGTCTTGCACATTCTCGTATGGTGAGAACTCGATCTTGCTCTGGATGCATCACCGCCTAAAAATGCATGAAGAGTTATTACAATAAAAAAAAATGACTTGCAAGCTTAAACAAGAGCAAGGAGGGACCTGGCTGTGAAGATCCGGATAAGTAACAATAGTCGACACTGTTTCATCCCACCACAATCTTGCATATGGCCTGAACAGGTACTCAGATCTTTATAATGTTTGATAACAAATTATAAGGGGAAACAGGAGAAAAATTGTGACCTTCTAGACTTTCCTCCTTCAAAATTTAAGGCAAAATCAGGTACCTACAAGCAAATAAAACACAGCTTAAATGAGTGCCAGTCCCCGCTAAGCACGACATCAAAGTCCTAATTTACTACGGCCAAAGTGCAGTCCCTTTCACCCAGTAAACAAATTTCAATACCTTTTGGTCTGTTCCTGTCCATTACAAAAAACTCGTACTGTTTAACTACCTCTCAATAGCTTTATGAAATATTTTAGTACTTCAGATCCCATTACCTTATCAGTTCTTTTCCCCCTTGTCCAAATCA
The DNA here is from genome assembly GCA_964035475.1 of Salix caprea. Classification (NCBI taxonomy): domain Eukaryota; kingdom Viridiplantae; phylum Streptophyta; class Magnoliopsida; order Malpighiales; family Salicaceae; genus Salix; species Salix caprea. The sequence goes on along the minus strand of OZ037759.1, from coordinate 6,635,943 downwards.
TTTCTTGTATGCTAAAGTATATTCCAGGAATAAACATGGGATTAACATGTTTTATTCTATTATTTCTTACCCACCAACAATACGCAGGTATTTAGTGAGAGCAGTTTGGATGATTAGCTGAAAAATGATCAAAATATGACCAAGTTGATTTCCTTTCAAATGGTTATTAACAGTACTGATCCGGTGGTTTGTCTTTAAATGTGAGTGATAGTTCTAGTTGAGGGAAAAGATTAGTTTAATTTGGCAGGGACAAGACATGATCTTGAACCCGACTTAAAGCCATTAAAGTGTGTTTGGAGCTGGCTCCACAGAAAGGATTGATCAAGTATCAATGCTTTCTCTTCCACTGTTGAGGCCTGGCTGCCAGGTTGACTGCAAATTGCATTCCCTTCTTCATTTTGTTGTTTAGAAATTCACATATATGTTGGGGCAAAATGTCGCTACAGAACTATTTAACCATCTCTGGATAACTTTTCTTATAGCAGAATATGCAAGGGTTTAGGAGACAATATTTGTAAAATTAGAGATCATTTCATTGCATAATTCGAAATTCAGGAAAGCATGGCCACATGCGACATTTATTTAAAATCACATATATTCCTATCCGCAATTTATTTCACGTTCAATGACTGAAAAAAAGAGTCGACCTGTCAAAGGAAAATGCAATAAAGCACTAACCAGGGGTTTTCCAGATGGCAGCAGCACTTGCTCTTTCGTTGGGTCCCGCCGGGCAACATTGTCAGCTCCTACAACCACACCAGGTAGGTCCCTGAAATTTGCTCCCTAAAAGAATTTCAACATGAGAAAGAAAATCAAGTAAACAAGTGCAGCGTACCAATCCACAGAATCCATATTTATCCAACCTTTTTTTTAGGAATTTGGCAAACTCGGGCAAAATCTTCTTCATTTAATGAATAAGGACGATGGTCATATAGCAAATTAATCATTCTTGTTCCACTGAGCTCAGAACCAGTCATCTCTACAGAGCCAGAAGAGAGAAAGATTGAAAAACAATTAAGTTGTCAGCAATTAGCTCCATGAACTCTCCCGAAGTTTTAACTTATTTTTAGAATATGCAAATGCATGTTTCACCAAATGTAAGGTCCAAAAGCTGACAGTCTTAAATAGACGAATGATTTTCATTCTTCCATCTGGCTGACACTCCAATTTGGAAAGAACTCGTATAATTGTGATAAAATTATATGTACAAAATGGTAGCTACTTGCATAAATACAATTGGGAAAAACACATTTTGAATATCTTCTCACTATTAACTAACAGCAAAACCTGCCCATGAATCTTTATCTTTTTGCTCTGATGATGGATAAAACAATTAAGTGTATTCCAGATGACACCCTGTGACTTGCACTTTTTGTGGCAACAATTTTAGTAGATGAAAAAAGAGATTGAATTAATTGAAAGTTGAATTGTGAAAAGCAACCTAGAGTCCAAACTCAAAAGGGTTCGAATTAAGCAGAAACAAGTTTAATAAATGTACTGTAACTTTAGCATCATCTAGGAAAAGAAGGAGAATATGTTAACTTAAATACATGCAAAAGAATTGCTACTGTAACTATTATGCAATACAACGATTTAAACAAAAAGGAGAGAGTATCATTTCTATCTATAGCAATAGTAGATCTAAATGCAGAGAGATGACGTACACATCTATGGTCAAGCCACCTAAGTGTTCATTTTTCAGGTGCTCATGCAGCATGGACATAGAAACAAACTCGTCATATAATTAAATTTTACAAAAAAAATCATTCATAAACTACTTTTGATCGAGATCCATTTCTCATCAACTTCATCGCGAGAATTTGTCACTACTTTATTGACAGTATTTGTCACTATCTCTCACAATTAGGGTTGAGATAAAACATTCATGTTAAGAAAAAGAGATAATGAAAGGCATAAGCTTGTTTGCACCAAGCAACAAAGGAGTCAAAGACAACCGCCAAACTCAAATATAGGTCTCAAAAAATCCAAAAAATTCAAATATGGCTCTTATGAAACATTGTTAGGATAAGGTTGCCTGCAATTTGAATAGATCTATAACCCAAAAAATGGAGATGAAATGTTTAATATATTACATAGCTACCTATCGTTTAATTTCATTTTATTTTTTCAGAATTATTATGTTGTTGGTAATGTTAAACATTTAGTACACGCACACATAATGAAAGAGGACTCACAGGGACAAGATGTGGAATAAATGAAAAATCAGTGAATCAAGGGGAAGTAAGAAAGAGGAGAACGGTAAAAAAATAAACATATTCAGCCCTTTGCTTTCTCATAGACCATTGCTAACTCTGCAGCTCTGGAGCAAATTATCCTGAGGAACATAAGCAAAAAATTTGCAAATGCTTCTCAGAAATTGGCAGAAGCTTGTTAGCTATAGAATCAAAGCAAGATGGTTGAACTCGGGATGCACAACTTGACTAATATGTGATCCTAAGAACCCACTAGGTTGGAAGTTTTCACCATTTGACCGGTTATGCTTCTTACTAGAAATTGTTGGGCAGAACTATCATGTTCAATAAGCATAACTGTGATGGAAAATGGAAGAGAACAAAGACAAGAAGGAATTGGATTGGCATGAGCACCAACTGAAGATAAAAGAGACCATTTGAGATGGTTTAGCCTATATCCAGCTTGATGTAGAGAGGCACTGGTGACTGATGAGGAAAATTTATTGGATCAAAGAAGTTAAAGTGAAGGAAAAGGCAATCTAAAAATGACAACGTCCAAACAGTAAAAGAAGATTCTGGTGTGATCTTAAACAGTAAAAAACAAAAGATTTCCCACAGATGGAACAAATCATCTACATAGGAACTTCAGCTTTTTAAACCAGTGCTTAGTTAATTGAATTGAGATGGATCCCTATGTTACTGATATATAACTATATAATTTACAGATGTATCTACTCTAGATAAGATAATCTCAAAATCTAAATATGCAAGTAGCATGTCATAGTAACACTAAAATTTCAATTATTTCATCACCCGAATTTAGACAGTTGCATTTTAGCAGTCCAACTGTATCCACATTTACATTTACAAAAGATAATATTGTGATGCCTCTGATATTGCAATTGAGACTATTACTATTGCCAAAGTTTTCAATTTAAGAGTAATCACATTACCGTTTCTTGATGACCTTATGAATTGTTGAAAGTCAGTTTCTGGAGGCTTGTCATATGCCATTTCCTCACGGGTTTCATGACTTGAGACCTTAAAATCAAGTAAGATGATAAAATAGAATTACTAAAGTTGTCCATCAATAAATGGAAACACAGCATACAGTAAACCTACATCTGGAAGATCTGAAATGGCATCACGAAGAACTGTGGCTTTTTCTAGATCATCACGAGGTTGATCTTCATCATATGCAACAGTGTTCCGCTGCAATAACCATTCACATCATCAACTAACTATAGGCTGCAGTTAAATTGATTTCGGACCTTTGTGAAATCAACTGATACCTCAAACTCAGGTGGAGGCCAATATCTGACAATAACATCATGAGAAGGAAGTGGAAATTGAGGCAGTTTCTGCGGGAGAAAAGAAAGGAATAAAACAATTCTATGGTCATTTAACATCACAAAGAGGTCAAGAAATCAAACTGTCATATATGCCTGATGAATGGTATGTCCTCTAGCAATTGAAAATTCATGTTGTCTTGACCATTGAAGATTACTCACAGCACATAAGAATGGTACATTTTTTCTATTTTAAATGGTCGTCTTATAGACTTATTCTAAATCCAAGTTTTGGGGAAATGAAGGGTCAAGCTCCCAAGAAAATATCATTATGATGATAGACACCATGAATTATGAAACTTGCCTCCTTAGGATGAGCTCCCCACAAGAAAACACGCAGCCGAAATTGTGGAAGACCATAACAACCAGCTGCAACAGTGCCAAGCCTTGCTTGGTATTTCATATGCACCAATCGGCTTAAAGCATATCTAGCAAATGAAGCCCTGTCAAATCTTAGGATGTCAACTACATTTTCCATCAGCACATATTTAGGTTTTAAGAACTGCACTATGTCCATGAAGACTACAATCTGAACATTTCTTTCATCTGTAAGTGGAGAATCAACATTTCTATAGCGATTATAGCCACTAATCCCTTGGCATGGAGGACCTCCACAAATCACATCAGCATCACCCTGGTACATATTGATTCATTAGGAAAATGCTGATGTATAAGTTTAGACAACATCCCAACTTGTAGCAACAGTGAAAGAGAACTAACAGGAAGTGGCAAGATCTTGGATTTGAACCCCTCTCTTACGAAATCCCGTATAGAGTCTTCACAGTTACTGAAAGTTTTCAAATCAGTAAGTAATATTGGACATAGCTAAGAAGAAATATTGCATTCTAAAAAGCATACCTTAAGCCATCAATCGGTTCCCATGAATCTTCACTGGTACTATAACCCTTCCAGTGCACCTAACGAAACAGCTATGAGTAGAAAATCATCTTCACCAAACTACAATATCAAACAAAAAATGAATATGAATTATGACCCACGGTGTTCAAAAGAAAACAAAGTTTCATTTATTTAAACGTGTAATTTCATGCCTTTTTTACCTTCTATTATTTAAACATGCAATTTCACACTTTTTGTTACCATTGTAAACCCTTATCATCATTTTTGGCAAAGGACTAGCACCAAAAGTCACAGTAAATCTACAATCTGTTCTGTACCACCACTGTCCTTTGTAAGTCACATTTGGCAAAGGGTTAACACCCAAACTTGATGTAACTATTGACCTTAAGCTTCACAGCAAACAGTTTTAGGATCTTATTTTTATCCAGCCAAACATAAAGCAAGGTTCTAATACTTAACCTCTAAAATTATTTAGGGAACATGCTTGTAGACTTGAGCAGAAAGTAGTCAAAACCCAAGTAAAATTCACAATTAATTTTTTCTAAAAGTGATATTAACTGCATATATTTTTTGCGAGAGGAAAAAGGATTGGTACTTAAACACTAATTTTGCTCATGACATGTTCTATTCTTTTGCAAACTTATTAGTTTATATTATTGCTAAAAATGATATCAAGATCATCAGCTTGACTCTCAAAAGCATGAGACAGGGACTTCACTTAATAACAACCATTAGGAATCGTCTATTTATTTAATGTGAGTTGATCCTGAAAAGCAGTTACAAAAATTAACATCCCTTGAATTATAAAGTTTGAGGTATGACAGATTATGTCTTATGCAGTGAACTAACAGAAATTTAGAGAATGGCAATTGCCATGAGGTACCTTAAATTTCAGCCCACGCTTTCCTCTCTTATCAGTCTTCCCATAACAAATGTCAACAAGCCTAGCGACTTCATATTCACCAGGAGCAATATCATCATCATTTGATGATTTTTTATTTGGTTTTGACACACCTGAGGCCAGTGACCGTGACTTGTGTGTCCTTCCTACATTATTGACCGCATACCGTTTGCATAGCTTTTGCCATTCCTTCAATAGTTCAAGAAAATCCTCGGCAGCTTCATTCCTAACCTATATTTAAGACCATCATAGATCTAATACAATTTCAAATTTATACAGAAGAACTAGCAGTAATTAAATGGCAGATCAGGCACACTCACATGTGTCTCTGGATGATTCAACTTCAAGCTTTCACATGCAGACTCGTCACTGTCTAGTGCCCATCTCTAAAATAAAAGGGGAACAAAGCTTAAGAACAATCATGTGTGTGCTTAAACATGAAAATTTCTTGACTTCAAGTAACATTACAAAATTTCAAAAACATACCGTCACAAGATCAACACAAGAAACTTTGGCACCAAGGCATAATCCAGTTGACATTCCACCACAGCCAGAGAAAAGATCAAGTAGTGCGAGCTTGGCCTTGTAACTTCCACAAGTGGACATGTTTTCCATTGAAGTATCACTGGGAGTTGCAGGACGAGAATCACAGAAAGGCAGTGATAATAACTCATGTCCCTTTAATGAGCAATCTGAAGACAGAACATCAGATATATAAGTGCCACACCTGGTTCAAAGCTTTCATCGTTTCATAGTAATTTTTGAATATTTATAGAACAAAAGGAGGAATTCAAGGTCATGTAAACTCATGTTAATTACCGGGCTGTTGAAGAAAACCAAAAGTAGTAGGGTGAAAAAAATAAAGTGAAAGTAACACTCAATCCTGAAACTTGTGAGATTCCAAAAATGGTTTTTATTATGCTCTTTCACACACTACTTTGAGTTAAAAGTACAATCTAGCTTGAAAATTGAAAAAAAGGCCCTCCACTAAGTTGTGCTTAAGGAGTAAGACTAATGACCACCACATAAAGTCAATGTTGCGAAATGGAGAAGCATCATGGCTAAAATAAGACAAAGGACCACCTACTGAAACAGAACTATAAAGATTTGTTTGAAAAGAATATGGAACAAATACAAGATGAATATTTCCTACTTTTAGCCTTTGAAATATCAAAAAAATTATATTAATAGAGTGTCCAAGAAAATTGGTTAAGGTTTTTTTTTTACTTTTATGAAAGTTCTAAGCCCTAGTTGCTGCACTAATTCAGATGTCTTTCTACAAAAGACAGCTGGGGAAACAAGAACAACAACTACACCTTGATTCCAACTAGTTGGGGTTGGCTGTTTGCATCCTTTTTATGCCATTCAGCTGAGGCAGTGTGAATGAACATAAATATGTTGATATGAACGTATCCATGCTAGAACATATAAAAGGATGCATAAGAGAAATTTATTTATTGGTGAAATAAAGAAACACCATCAATGGATGGACTATCATAAAGATATTGTTAGATCAAATGCTATCTAATCCTGCTGTTTTTTAATATCTACACAGCCCACAGAAAGCAATATTGCCTTGTGTTGGGAAGTGTGTTATATTCCCTACAAACACCACCAGCCAGCAAAATATCTGATCATTAAAGAGTACATTAAATAAACAAAAATACACAATAATGGCTCTTTCAGACACTGCAATTAAACTGTTGTCAACCAGCTCAAATTTTGTCTTATCTGTTTTTTTTTCTTGTTTCTCTGAGGTGGATTGATTGTGACAGTCAAGGATCAGTATATCATGTCAAGGAACCATCTCACAGTAATTGGATCCACCCGCAAGACTATGATTTAGTCGATTAATGTATCAACTTGTAATTTTATGTTTTTTGAATTAGAATGAAAAGAAGATACTGTTGAATTTGTCTCTTATTAGCTGTTCTTTCTCGGTATCCTAAGGTTCCTTCTTTCCTTCTCATTACCTACAAACCTGACAGTTGGGATCAAAATTTACTAAGCATGAAACATGTGAAATTTGATGTTTGGGGCTTATCAAGCACATTGGTTCTTGACTAAAATCTCATGCATGCCTTCCATTGAATGATGAAACTACTCCCCTTCCTCCATTTCACATGCAATTGCAGCAAGACTCAAACAGCGATTCAGTGTCAGGACTAGAACTTAAATTCCTACCAGTCAGCAAAGTTCGAAATGTTGAATAATCCACAGAGTATTCCATGTCAAAGTAGAAGTCAGACACTGGTGTTGAATGAAATTTTACACCTACCTGAAACAAGTTGCAATATATTAATTTAGCATGCAGAATAAATAATTAGGACAAAAAGGAAGAGATGCCATAAGAGCCTACAAAAAACTTCAAAAGGCAGCCTTCCCGAAGATTATTCAAGTTGATAAAAATCTAGAAGTAAGACTGAACCATACCCTAGGTGATATCTGCACAACAGTGACTTTAGAAATAATGCAATCTATTGGATTATCATTCATCACTGTGGAATAAAATAACCGCTTATTGTCATGAAAATCAGCTGCGTCTTTCATCACCTGAGGGAACGGAAAAGTGAAGAATTCGATACAAAAATAAATAAATGATTCAATCCAACAAAATTTACATACTCACCGTATCTTCAGCTCTGTAAAACCATTGGACCCTAAAATAATCTTCCTTGTCTGTTGTCTTGAAAAACTCTAAGACACTACCAATATGATTTTTTGCCCCGTCACCCTACAAATTGCTCCAATAGATAGATTAATGGTTCTGAAAAACTCAAAACCTTTCCCCCCATCATAGTTTAGTTAAAGAAGTGTAGGCAATGCAATACTCCATTCTTGTGCCTAAGCTCTACTACGAAATCGGCTAATCCAAATTGTGCTAGCAACCTCCTGAAAAATCAATTTCAGAGGGACGAGTGCAAGATAAAGAAATCCTGTATGATTAGGTAACAAAAAAATAAAATATATAAAAATTGTTGTTTTAAAATTTAGAGGATTAACATTTATGAGTTGTCTGAATATCATCCCACATCTGAGTGTTATCTTGCAAGGAGAATTGTAAGAGAGACAAACACTATACATACCAAGCGAATGCTTTAATTGAGGCCAACAAGCTGAAATTGTCTTGGAGCAAAATAACAGCTATTATGTAATGGAATTTTGAGTTCACATTATGTGACACCATATTGTTAACAAGAAGATGGTACATGACATACATAGAATAATAGCTTCTACCGAGGGTATGCAACTTGTGACCTCAAAAATATAGCTTAATCATAGTGTAGCATAGTATGAATAGCATCAAAATAATAATGATTTAACCTGATAGGAAGATAATGTTGCACATAAGAAGAAAAAAAATCCATCTTCAGTACATTCTTGTAAGAAATAGTTGCATTTACCTTTACATAGACACAATCTCCAAGATTAATGACGCGACCTTCAATATAAGCCTGAGTGTAATGGCATTCAACATTCCAAACAACCTTATCTTCATCATCGTCGTCACTAAAAGAACAAGCATAAACAAAATTTGACAAGCAAGAAAACATAAGAAGCTAAAACATCATCAGAATAGGATACAAAAAACAATAAATACCAGACAGATAGAATATTGGAAGCTAATTGCTCATAATTGATTGCTTACTCTAAAGTGAGTCTCGGATGCTTGGATCTCTTACTCTGCAAACTCAAAGATGCCCGCTATGAATATTGGAATAATCAAAATCTAAGACAAATAGAATTAAAACAAGTAGCGTGTGATTTAGAGATAATTTCATGCACTAAAAGTTATGGAGCATGTCAAGTCACCACTTACTAGGAAGGATAAGATATCACTTGCTTGATCTGAAATCTTAATTAACCAATACTATTAATTTGTTACAGGTGCAAAGGCCACATAACAAATCATTTTGGTAAGTTTGTTCCTTCAGTTTTAGCAGCAATGCAGCTCCAGGAAACCGATTTTTTAAGCTAATAGCTCATGTGCTAGGGCAACAAACTCATTTACAGTTAATCAGGCATAATTGATATACATCTACCAGCAGGAGGGAGTACAGAATTCTGATGACACAATTACCCATTAAAATGTTTGAATAATAAAATAACACAACACCAGATTATCTTAAGATTTGCCACACGATCTTATATGGTTGCCAGATTTTGACGTGGCAATAATAAATTCACAGACAAAAGTCAGATGAACCAAGCACAAATATGACTATTATCGCCCAGTTAGACTGTTAGAGCCCCCCCAAATTACCTAATACTGAAATAAAAGTGCAATAAAAAAGAGTGCCAAATACGTACTGAAAATCAAGTAAAAGATAAAATAAAGATATGATAAAACAAGAATTTATAAGTCACCTTGATTTCATATCTCCAATGCCACCTTTCTTGAGCTTCATCATGGGGGACAGGATCTCCAATCAGGGAACAATTACCTCTGTGTTCCTTCTGCTTCTTCCCTGAAGAAGCCTTATCCAAAGACAGTTCTTTACCAGAATTCTTCTTTGGAGATTGCTTCCTACCCGACCTTTTTTCCCCATTTTCAGTCACAACAATAGAGTTTGTCCTGGGAGACCGTCTCAAGAGCTTTTCATTCGACATTCCTGAAACAGATTTTTCTTCACAAATTTTAACCCTCTTAGAAGGGCATAGATCCTCCGAATCAAACATCCCACTAGAACAAGATATCACTTCGAAATTGCCATCCCCATCCAATGCCGAGGACATTTTAAAAGATTTTATGGGAGACTCGTTAATAACAGCATTTTCATTTGCAAAATCAAAACTTGGAGACATTCTCAACGGCTCCTCCCCAAACACACTTGAGCCATCATCACATTTTACCATCCCAGTTTGCCTCTCATTATCTCCATGCCATGGAAGCAATAGCGGTTGGGTTTCAAACTCTCCCGAATTCCCTACTTCAGAGTCAGAGACTGTCAACAAAACAGACTGACAGCCACGCTTTTCACAGCATCCCAGTTTAGCATTTGCCGAACTGCATGCTACTGGTGACCCCTCTGATAAGTCCTTACTCGAGCATTTCTCTTCGCTAAAACACAAGCATGCATGAGCTAATAACAAACTACCAGCTATAATTTTAAAATTATTTTTTTAAAAAAAAAAAGTCGACCAAATAAATTTACTGTGTGGTAAAATTATTACTTTACTATGAAGCGCGAGCGTTTTTTACTCTGCAGAAAATCAAGAACCACTTGTTAAAATTGAAGTAAACACAAGTACGCAAACCATAACAAAAGAAAGAAAAAAAAACAGACTAAAGAGCGTGTAGAAGAGAAACGACACCTGAACTAAGGCAAACTGTAAGTCCAATCGGCCGTTTTGATTTCTCGGTAAACTTGACATTTCGTCAGACACTCTCTTTCTCTTCGAAAAAGTCCTCACTTTACTGACCACAATCTCCGAACACCCATTGGCAAGCCTCGGGGACCTCCTCAAGCGCGCTGTATCAGCCAAAACACCTGAAACGTTTCGTTTGCTAGCAACAATTTCCATGCCCGCACTTGACAGCCTCGGCGACCTCCTCAGAGCTGGAGAACCCAGCAAAACTGTTCGGTTAGCGGCAGCATTTTGCATGTGTGAATTACCCACCCTTGGGGACCTCGACGGGATCCTGCGATCAACAGAAACGTTTTTAGAGGAGCCTTTCGTTTTAGAAACGTTTCTGCTTTGTCTTTTCTTCAAAACGCTCTGGGGAGAAGCAGGTGTGGGTTCAAGCCTCGGGGATCGTCTGAGGGCAATGCGGGTTGTTTTGGGTTTGTTAGATTTGAGGGGTTTTGAAGGTACATTGTTGTTTGGTGGGGATAATCTTGGAGATCTTCTTGTGGTAGAAGTGGAATCGTTCACTTGCAAAGGTGTTGATTTTGATTTTGAATCCGTTGGCGATTTCATTGCATGAGATTAGATTAGAGAGGGGAGGAGGGGGATGGAATTTTTTTACACTTGCAAGGGTGTGTGGAGTGTGGATAGGTAGTAGTGTTCGAATCTTCGATGACTAGAAACAGAGAATTTTGAAAAGAAGAGAGAGTTAATCTCTGACAGGCAGACACGGTAGTGGACGGAGCACTGAAGGGGATGGACCAAGATATTCTCAACAGGTCTCCCTGAATTTGGAAAGTGAGTTTAAGCTTAGTTGACTGTCTTAGAGTTTAATTGATTTTAAAAGATTTTTTATTTAGAAATTAATTACAATAATATTTGTTTAAAAATAATTATTATTAGGATTAGAATATGAAAATAATTTAAAAATATTAAAAAAATAATTAAAATAAAAAAAATAATTTTTTTCAAAAATATTTTTGAAATATAATTTCAAAGACAATTTAGTAATACGAATTTTTAAATAGTATAAATATAATATTTTTTATGTATACAGTCCAATAAAAGAATCGGTTAGAAAAATCAATATTATTTTAATATATATAATATTAACATAATCATTTATTAACAATAACTAACTAATATAAGTACAATCAAAATTATTTTTTTGTATAGAAATATATTAAACAAATTTTTAGTTTTTTTGATCAAAACGTGAAAATAACTCTTTAACTTTGACATGTTATTTTAGTTCTTCAATATAGTTTTTTCTTAGCGCTATGAAAATAAAAGGGGTGCTTAACATTGTGTTTTAAAAATATTTTTGAAAAAAAAATGAAAATTATTTATTTATTTATTATTTTAAATTAAAAAATATTGATATTTTTATATCATTTTTATATAATAACAAAATAAATAAAAAATAAAATTTAATACATTTTCAAACAAAAAAATATTTTTAAAAATAATATCAAGTCCACTGTGAAAAAAAATCACGAAAAAATAAAAACTAAAAAGTTTTATCTTTTCCTGTAACACTTTCCTTGAAGTTACTCATACACTGAAAAGGATGGGATTGATAATCTCACCGTAACCAGGATTTTAAAACCATGTAAAATTAAGCGTTGAAGAAAGTAGAGGGTTTTCTTTTATTTTCCAAGGGAAACACTTTTCAAAAATTCAGAACAAAAAATAACACAATGATTAAATATTTTTCTATTATTTCCATTTATATTTATTTTAATAATTTGAATTATTTTTTCTAATTTTAATTTTTACTGATTTATTTGTTAAATATCCGGCAGCCACTGCAGAAGCTTCCTTTCTTTCCACGTCATCCCAGTTATTCATAAGTATTCAAGTTATTCAAAACAGTGTTTGAATTTTATTAATTGTTAAGCGATGCTGTCTTCCATAAGGGTAATTAAATCACTCTCCACAATACAAGAAAACTATATGTTCCAGATTTTTTTTAATGTTTCACAACCTTCTAAAACTAAAAAGTAGCCATGTCAAGAATCTCCATGCCACATAAACTGACAAATCATTGAAATAACACGATGGACAGAATAGCTAGCATATGCCACTACCTGGAGATTAGTTTGGATGAACCAAAAAAAATAAAACATCGAGCTATTATTGGCTGATACTGTTCGACTTGCAATTCAAATTGGAAATATTGTAGCAGTATCCTTGTTTGTTAGCCAAATGCTCAAAACGAGTCCCAAATGTTGCTACGAAAACTGTGCTCTAGGCCATGGACATTTTTCAAGTTTTAACCGCTGAAATTAAGCTTCTTCATAACTTTGGCATAGGCTGCAGGGACAGTAGATGGTTGTCTCAGTCGTCGTTTTGATTTCTTTGACTGCATTAAACATAAAAATTCTGTCAATCGCAAACGAAAACAGTCGAAGATGTAATCATCTTATCATAGATGCCAGGTTAGGAAAATGACACAAAATGAGGTTCTATTAAAAACAAGTGCTGAAGTAGCATTCTTTATGACAACATGTAGAAACCAGAGCAACATTGCAAATTCACACATGAACAACGCATATAAATGAAACTGGGCCATCTGAAAATGTATTATGAGCACTAAAGGAGGCTCCTTTATACGATCCAAACATGGTCAAATTCGGACTTTGAAAGTTTTATATTGTTCAGTTATAAGCTATTGAGCATATCTCCATATCTAAATGTTGGATTGAGCTGAGACCTTACCAAAAGATTCTAGAGCTATGCTTCAATTTGAGGGTGAAATTTCAGACCAATCGGGTTCAAAAAGGCTTTGCAATATAGGTCATAACAGGCTCTACAAATTTTTTTGTTCAGTTCCTTTTGGGCAAGAAAACTTATTTCGAGTTTATGTTGGGTCATGGAAAACATGTATCTAAAGACCATCTAGTTTCAACAACATGAAAAGGAAAGAAAAATGAAAGCATGAAATTACTGAAAGACATTACCTTCATGTGCGCATTGTGATTCTTGCCCTCCCTCCAGCGACGAATAGTACCATCATTCATTGTCCTAAATCTTTCTTTATAGGACCTGATCATGACAAACTAAAACCAGTTATTCACAAAATTTAAAATAGCACTTTCATTGAAAGAAAAGAAACAAAGTAAAACAGCTTAAACTCACGAGTAAGCCTTCATTTTAATCTTTTTGACTTTAGAGGTGCGTGGAGTCATTGGCTTCCTCCTCTTTTTCCGCTCCCTTGATGAAACATGACGCACTTGCACCAACTGGAACACCACAAAGAAATCTACAATTGCATTACAAAGAAAAAACAAAGTGATTTGGATTTAACATCAAATGGAAAACTCCTGGACTCATGTTTGTTGATTGTTAGGATGGAAAAGGGAACAGAACATCTACATACACTCTTAAATAAAATTGAAAGCCGAACTCACAAAAATATAATTATGCTTACGTATCAAAAAACCTCAACTTCTCCATCCGTTTTATAAGTGGTTGCTGTGAAGGTACACGAAAAAACTACCATTTCTAATGTATTGGCTAATAGGCTAGGATGCAAGTGTTGGAACAAATTTGGCATGGGTTTTGCTAATTCTTCTTCAAAACTCAACTCCTTGCCAATAACGACTACATCATTTTAGACTATAATTCTACAAGCATTAGTTTTAGGTCAATTATCTTGCAAATTCTCAACATTTAAGAAAATGATTGGCATTTGCTGCAAAATTATTGAATGACATATAGAACGAGGCACATTTGTAAGACCTAAAACAACAGTTAATGCAAAGATTGAACTACAGGTAACTAAATCTGGATAAAAATGTACACATTTCTTTGCGGCATATCCTCAGTATTCATGCATACAAAAAAGAATCGACAAGCGAATAATCATGCAAAGAACAAAAAAAAAGAAACCCATAAGCCTTACCGAGTGGGAGAGTAGAGACAGACGCGAGGAGGACAGAGCTGCCACCGAAGGAAGCTGAACTGATAAAGAAGAAGACGTGTTCAAAAGGGACCCATTAAGATTCCATTTACGGGAAGCAGAGGCGATATGGAGATGTCGGTGATAAAATTGTGGAGGCGGGTGGAGGAGGCGATGTGTTGAGGAAACAGAGGCTAAAGATCGGAGCTTGGTGCATAATCGCTGCATTTCGAGTAGGAAAATGATGGGCTTTGATTTGATTAGAAGGTAAAACCGTCAGAGGTTTTAATCACTGCTCTCTGGTGGGTTTTGGTTTGGGGATTGTGGTTAGAGGCTGGGTGTTTGGGGAATGGGTTAACTGGAAGCCTAGCTCGTGGAGAAATGTTTGCCCTGAATCGAGTTAGGACTGTCCTTGTCTTGGACAATGCGGTGAGTATGTAGTGTTTGAACTACTATTTGTTAAGGAATCATCTCACCTAAAAGTTTAAACCTAAAAGCTTAAACTTTTAGGTGAGATGGTTCCTTAATATGGTATCAGAGCCTTGTTGACCCAGCGGTCACGAGTTCGAATCTCACCACCCCCATTCTATTTGATAAAAACCAAGCACAAGGTGATGTGGGTCTGTGAAAGTTTCAAGCCCAAAGAGCTTTCACTTGAGGGGGTGTGTTAGAGAATAATATAAATCATATTGTGAGGCCTCACCTACAAGCTTAAGCTTATAGGTGAGATGGTTCCTTAACACTATTTATTTTTAAAAATACTTTTTAAATGGAAATATATTAAAATAATTTTTATTTTATTTTTTAAAATTTATTTTTGATATCAATACATTAAAATTACTCAAAATAAAAAAAACTAATTTTCAAAAACAATTTAAATATAAAACAAACATAGCTGCAATGGGATAAATTTACCCTCAATTCCTTTACTACGAGAGTTACATCAGTTGGGTCTTTTTTTCTTCTGATTTTTTGTTTTTTTATTACTGTGGATGTCCAGACCAGCTTGTGAGTATATCAACTAATTTCACGAGTCTTGAAGTTAATGACTGGTTAAATCTTCAATGATTATCATATTAGCAATCAAAGGGCTCAAAACTTAAAATAACAATGGATGCAAACTCCTTTGTCCCAAATTCTTACCACTAAATGACTTACTATATATATATATATATATATATATATATATATATATTTGATAATACATTTGGCTACTTTAAAAATAATAAATACTTTCAATTCAAATTAACGTAGAAACAAACAATTGATTAATATATATATTCCTAAGAGTATTGATTAATATATATTCCTAAGAGTATTGATTTTCAATGACGTGTGTGACTCATTTAGATTATTGTTGGTGACTTTTTTTATTGTTGTTGCATTGGTTTCATCGATATTTTTTCGACGATATCAATGATATTGTAATTGAGATTTTGATGTGATTTTAAATTTTCAAGATCCATTTCTTTCTTTTTATCTCCTAATTGTAACTACTCATTCATGTGTTGAACTAAGTGCGTGATCTATTTTGATCACCATCAATGATTTTTTTTTATATTGTTGGATTCGTCTAGTTGAATCATTTTAATGATATAATTGATGTAGTGATCGGAGCTTTAATATGACCATGAGTTTTTATTTCTTTCTCTCTCTCTTTATATATTTTGTTTAACAGTTTTTTTTTTTTTGAAATGTCACATTTTCACATGTGGCCTTTTCAAATCGTCTGGTTGACATGTATCGAGTTGTGTTATTTTACTATATTTTTTAAAATTATGCTATTTTATCAATATATATTTAAATAGTGTTAATTAAAAAAATTACAGTTTAGGTAATGATTATTATCTTGTCCAAGAAAAACAAAGAAGAGCATCGATTTAAAGTTTAAACAATAGAAACATCTTTAGAAGCCCATTTTTGGTCAATGATTTAGTGATTTCTTGTCATGATTATGTTTGTGTTTAGGATTAGGGTGCATTGTGTTTTTTAAAATAATTCTTTGTTTAAAAACAAATCATTTTTTTTTACATCATGAAATCAAAATTATTAAAATAAACTAGCACTTTAATTTTTTTATAAATATATTTTTAAATGATTTTTTAAAAATAATATGCATCACAATAATAAATATATATTAAATTGTGATTTGATCAACATATATAAATCCTCAGATTTTCTTTTGATAAAAACACTGTAGTTTTGAAAGTCTGTTTAATATTATAATAATAATTATTATTATTTTTCAAGGTATTTTTCATTTGAAAATGCTTTGAAATAATCTTTTATTTATTTACTTTAAATTTTATTTTTATTATATATACATTAAAACAATATAAAATATAATTTTAAATAAAAAAATATTTTTTTACAAAAACAAAACAAACGGTAGCCCCATGAAAAAAGTGGTTTCATATTTAAATATTCACCTAGACCGAGAAATATCCCCGCTAAAAATTCTTGATGGCTCTGCTTTCAAGAGCCTCGTTGATGATGACCATCAAGAAAGTAACCCTGAAATACTCGGCCGCTGAAGGGGACTGTCACAAGGAAACAAAAATTAACAAAAAGGACGCAGATCACGAATCACAAAACGACACATACACAGCCCACCAATTCTTCACCTCTGTTTCCCTGTACTCTCATCCCTGTAGAACTCCTCCATCAACCCTCACATGCACGCGCACTCTTCTACTGCTGCCCATCATGCCTTTAACAGTAATAAAAACACACAGAAGCAATAAAAAGGTAGCCTGACCTCAGCATTAAAATAACTTGTAGGATATAGTAGAAGAAAGCAGAAAGCAGAAAGCAGCTGCCTTTAACGTTATTCTCGACCCGATAAGCATCCCAACAGCACTTGTAAACTACAGCAGTACAAGTAAAGTCATATTCTTTTCTTTCTGTTCCTTCTACTCCTCTCTTTCCTTCCTCCACCAACACTACCCCCCTGTTTCTTCCCCTCCCTCTGCTTTCTGCGAAATTTCTGCGAAAGATTTGAAGTTGAGCACGTCGAACCCTTGTATTTCCCTGATATTTGAGCTTCATGGAATCCCAAGCTGCTTTGCTGTGTCTTTTTGTGTGATGGTCTTCAGAATAGATTTGTCGATGAACTGAAACAGGTAGTTTTTAACCTTTAAGTCTTTCAGCTTTGTCTCCTCCAATGTCTTCTTCTGTGCATTATTCAGAATTTCTTCTGATGTAGGTTCGACATATCCTGCCTCAATTACATGCCAATACTCCTTGGAACGCAAAAGATTCTCCATCAGCATGTTCCAATGCTCGTAGTCTCCATCAAATTTTGGAATGCACGGTGCTGCGAAATTGATGTTGCTGGACTCGGCTGCCATTGTTGAATGACTTCAAAAAATACTCTTTCTCACTGTGTTTCACACTCACTTCACTCTTTTCTCACTGTGTTTAAGAACACTCACTCTCTTCACTCTGTGTTTTAAAAGCACTCTATTTCTCACTCAATCTGTGTTGAAGTCACTCAATAATATGTAACACTTTTGTTTTCTTTTTCTTCGTCACAGGCCAGATATTGGCTCTGATACCAATTGTAAAGAATAAGAAAGACAAGTGTACTGTATTGAATTGAAATGAATTACATTTACTGAATGAAATGACTAATAAATAGCCTTACAGGAATAACAATAAAGCAAAGAAATAGCACACGTTCAAAAATAACGTGGCACATGAATTAACAAAATGCAAGCAACTAAACCCTGAAGACTAGGAAAACATAGACTAAATCAAATACTAAAAATAGACCCTTTCAGACCGGAGTGGACTATACT
Source organism: Salix caprea (assembly GCA_964035475.1). NCBI lineage: Eukaryota > Viridiplantae > Streptophyta > Magnoliopsida > Malpighiales > Salicaceae > Salix > Salix caprea. The sequence continues at coordinate 6,617,590 of OZ037759.1, read as the reverse complement.
CTCTCTCTGAATGACTCATTTGATTTTCAATGACTTGTGTGACTCACTTAGATTATTGTTGGTGATTTTTCTTAGTGTTGTTACATTGGTTTCATCGATATCAATGATGTTATAATTGAGATTTTGATGTGATTTCAATGTTTATTTCTTTCTTTTTATCTCCTAACTATAACTACTCATTCATGTGTTGAACTAAGAGCATGATCTATTTTGATCACCATCAATGATTTTTTTTTTTATATTGTTGGATTTGTATCGTTGAATCTTTGTAATGATATAATTGATGTAGTGATCGGAGCTTTGATATAACCATGAGTTTTTATTTCTTTTTTTCTCTCTTTATATATTTTGTTTAACATTTTTTTTTTGAAATGTCGCATTTTCACACGTGGTCTTTTCAAATTGCCTAGTTGACATGTATCGACTTGTGCTATTTTATTATATTTTTTAAAATTATATTATTTTATCCATATATTTTAAAATAGTGTTAATTAAAAAAATTACAATTTAGGTAGTGATTATTATCTTGTAAGAACAAAGAAGAGCACCGATTTAAACAATAGAAACATCTTTAGAAGCCCATTTTTGGTCAATGATTAGTGATTTCTTGTTATGATTATGTTTGTGTTTAGGATTAGGGTGCATTGTGTTTTTTAAAGTATTTCTTTGTTTAAAAACAAATCATTTTTTTTTACATCATGAAATCAAAATTATTAAAATAAACTACCACTTTAATTTTTTTTTATAAATATATCTTTAAATGATTTTTTTAAAAATAATATGCATCACAATAATAAATATATATTAAATTGTGATTTGATCAACATATATAAATCCTCAGATTTTCTTTTGATAAAAACACTGTAGTTTTGAAAGTCTGTTTAATATTATAATAATAATTATTAATAATTATTATTATTTTTCATTTGAAAATGCTTTGAAATAATCTTTTATTTATTTACTTTAAATTTTATTTTTATTATCTGTACATTAAAACAATATAAAATATAATTTTAAATAAAAAAATAGTTTTTTTACAAAAACAAAACAAACGGTAGCCCCATGAAAAAAGTGGTTTCATATTTAAATATTCGCCTAGACCGAGAAATATCCCAGCTAAAAATTCTTGATGGCTCTGCTTTCAAGAGCCTCGTTGATGATGACCATCAAGAAAGTAACCCTGAAATACTCGGCCGCTGAAGGGGACTGTCACAAGGAAACAAAAATTAACAAAAAGGACGCAGATCACGAATCACAAAACGACACATACACAGCCCACCAATTCTTCACCTCTGTTTCCCTGTGATCTCATCCCTGTAGAACTCCTCCATCAACCCTCACATGCACGCGCACTCTTCTACTGCTGCCCATCATGCCTTTAATAGTAATAAAAACACACAGAAGCAATAAAAAGGTAGCCTGACCTCAGCATTAAAATAACTTGTAGGATATAGTAGAAGAAAGCAGAAAGCAGAAAGCAGCTGCCTTTAACGTTATTCTCGACCCGATAAGCATCCCAACAGCACTTGTAAACTACAACAGTACAAGTAAAGTCATATTCTTTTCTTTCTGTTCCTTCTACTCCTCTCTTTCCTTCCTTCACCAACACTACCCCCCTGTTTCTTCCCCTCCCTCTGCTTTCTGTTTCTGTTGTTCTCTACCAGACCATGGCAACTCTCCAGGACATAGGAGTCTCAGCTCTCATAAACGTTCTTGGTGCGTTTGCATTCTTGCTAGCTTTTGCTCTGCTGAGAGTTCAACCCATCAATGACAGAGTTTACTTTCCAAAGTGGTACATTAGTGGAGGAAGGAGCAGCCCAAGAAGGGCTGGTAACTCTGTGGGCAAATTGGTCAACCTCGATATCAAGACTTCCTTCACTTTTTTGAACTGGATGCCTCAAGCCTTGAAGATGAGCGAAGCAGAGATTATCAACCATGCTGGTCTTGACTCCGCTGTTTTTTTGAGGATTTACACTCTCGGGTACTTTTTTTTTCTTTTCATTTTCATTATAAACTCTCTATTTTCTTTAGCTTCTTTCATGAGCGTTGTCAGTCTGCCATGGCTTTGTTTTGGTCATTTACTATGAAAACTAGCTAGTAGGTGGAAGAAAATGAAAATTTTGGAAGTTTACGAGTGACAATGTAAGTTGTTCAAATGAATTGGTGGCAATTTGCGAATTTGGTTTCATGGAGCTTTATTTGGATGTCTGCGCAGTGCATATGGTAATCTTGGTATATGTTCATCTTGCTGTTTATTTACCGTGCATATGGTAATACTAAGTTATGACTTAACAGCTGATATTTTTGATTCATTTGGCAGGTTAAAGATTTTTGTTCCAATTACAATCCTTGCGCTCGTAATTCTCATTCCAGTGAATGTATCAAGTGGAACACTATTCTTTTTAAGGAAAGAATTGGTTATGAGTAACATCGACAAGCTTTCTATATCTAATGTCCGTCCTCGTTCCATAAAGTAAGTTCATGTTTCTTTTAGGTAGAGCCAAATGCACATACTTTGCATCTGTATTTCTAAAGTATTATTTTGTTAGCTTTTTTTTATCATTTCCTCGAATGTTTCCTTGTAGTTTTCTGCTAGAACTACCTTTTTGTTAATCGATAAGATTTGCTACAGAAATAGTGAAACTGGCACTTATTAATGCTGCTCATCAAATTGAAGGAAGAAAAGGGAATATCTATGATTACGTGTGTTTCATAGAGTTATAATAGAGCATATTCTAATTGAATTTTCAAAATAATACTTGGGCATGCTTTGTGGATATTGTCATGTCCAGTTGTGTGAAGGTATGAAGTGAATGGCATAGCATTTTGGGCTTGTCTTTTCATTGTTGTTAAAAAATAATATAAATTATATTCTATAGCTTCACCTAATAGTTTAAGCTTTTAGGTGAGTAAACTATTAGGTGAGATGGTTCCTTAACATGGTATCAGAGTTTTGTTGATCCAACGATCACGAGTTCGAATCTCACCACTCTTATTTTATTTGATAAAAATCAAGCATAAGGTAAAATAGGTTTGTGTGCTAGTTTCAAGCCCAAATGATTTCTACTTGAAGGGATGTGTTAAAGAATAATATAAATTATATTTTGGGATCTCACCTAATAGTTTAAGCTTTCAGGTGAGATGGTTTCTTAACAATTGTTTCATTTATATTTTCATTTGACGTTGCAAACCTCTAATATCAGAATTATTCGCTGCAAAATTTTATAATGTTCTTACTTTTTAGCAAGCTTGTGGCTTTATAGTCTAATTATGGCTTCTAATTACCTCTTGCTGCTTTATTACGACTTTGGAAATATACAATTTAGCATATTCTGAAGACCATTTTCTATCAATTTCAGATTTTTTATCCACATAGCGTTGCAATATGCATTCACTATATGGACTTGCTTCATGCTCTACAAGGAATATGATCATGTCGCCTCAATGAGATTGCATTTTCTGGCTTCGCAAAGAAGGCATGCTGAACAGTTCACTGTGAGTTCGACTCGAAATTTTATGTATTGTTTAAGCGAGAATTTTCTGCATGATATCAATCAAAAGTAAACAACCATATGATCATTTTGTTCCAATCCTCAAATAAATTATACACAATCCAACTACATGCTTAAATTCTTCTTTTAGTGAGTTTACTGTTTGTTATTTCTTTAATGGTTTTTTTTGACAATGGATAGACATGTTCAAGAAAGAAAAGGAGAAGATGCATCTCATAAGTAAATAAGAGGACAACAAAAGATGTGATAATCATGTGAAATTTGAGAAAGTTTACAGAGCTTAATATATTTATTAGGGTAATGATAGTTTCCTCTCATAAACTCATCATCTTTTGCAGGTAGTGGTCAGGAATGTTCCACATGTTTCTGGTCGGTCAGTGTTAGACACAGCAGAACAATTCTTTAAGAAAAACCATCCAAATACTTATCTTTGTCAGCAGGTACCGTAGTTTTACTGAAATTAGTCTTAACTAGTATATCTGTTCTTTTTTTCATAGTTTTAATTTGGTTAAAATGAAAATGTTCTTTGAATGGATTTTATGTCTGGATGATATATGCATGATTTCAAGAGCAATTTGATTTGAATGAATATAGTCTTTGAAGGGGTTTTATGGAAGGATGGTATATGCATGATTTATGTGCTTAAACTTTTGTTGGCCTGAATTGGAATTTCGTTGCAGGCAGTGTATAATGCAAACAAATTTGCAAAACTTGTGAGAAAAAGAGATAGACTGCAAAATTGGCTCGATTATAACCAGCTTAAGTCTGAAAGACATCCAGACAAGAGGCCCACTCGAAAGGTGAAGTTTTTGTATTTAGATATGTAACCATAAATTTCTTCTAAAAGTGTTTGGCATTGTGTTTTAAAAATGTTTTTTAAAAAAAATTGAATTTTTTTATTTTAAATTATTTTTTGGTGTTTTTAGATCATTTTGATATGCTGATATCAAAAATGATTTTTTAAAAATAAAAAAAAAATAATTTTGATGTATTTCTGAACAAAAAACATTATTAAAAACAACCGTAACTACACTCCCAAACAGACACTGCATCTACGTTTGCACGTAAGTGCGCATCATTACACGTGTATGCATGTGTTTGATAGATCATTGGGAGAACTTACGAGAAGTCTTGCATCACTAAACTACGTTGTTTATAATCCAAGTCTTCCAAGAGATTGTAAAATTTATATCTCCATTCATATAGATGTCACATGTTGATTATGTCTCCATCTATATTAACAAACCCTTTTGTCTTTGTAGCTTGCCAAATGAATTATAGCTCTGTATGTGTGCAAAGTTTAACAATATGAGACATTCCAATTGACTTGAAAATCAACTTGCGAGATCTATAAACCTAAGTCCATCTATCAAATGGGTGATAGTTAGATACAAAAAGCCATGGAATGCAGCAAACATTGAAAGCCATTCACCTTTCAAGTTAAACTTGCCTGATAAAAAAATCTGTTGTTCAATTAAAAAAACACTACGTTGATGATTTGGCTTGTTTATTTTTTCAGAAAGGATTTCAAGGAATCTGGGGTGAAAGAGTTGATTCTATTGAGTACTACAAACAACAAATAAAGCTATTGGAGAATAACGTAAGTCGAGAGTTTTATTTGTCTTCAACCTATCAATATTTCATTATGTTAGACTTAGTCGCCCTATACTGTCATAATCTCTATCTTGTTCTACATCTAATGTTTTACCACTCAAAATTGTTGATAAAAATTGCTCAATGCGTGTATTTGATGCTCATATATATGTTTCAGATGGCATCGGAGCGCCAAAAAGTTCTTAAAGACTCAAAATCTATCTTGCCAGTTTCTTTTGTTTCTTTTAATTCTCGCTGGGGGGCAGCTGTCTGTGCACAAACACAACAAAGCAAGAATCCAACACTATGGCTGACAAATTGGGCTCCAGAACCTCGGGATATCTATTGGCGTAATTTGGCTATACCATTTGTGTCACTGACTGTTCGAAAGCTTATAATATCTTTGTCAGTGTTTGCTCTGGTGTTTTTCTACATGATACCTATAGCTTTTGTGCAATCCCTTGCAAATTTAGAGGGTCTCGAGAAAGTTGCTCCTTTCCTTAGGCCGGTCATAGAACTGTAAGTACTGTAATTGTTTCTTCATCTTGTGAGCTGTCTTTTTTCATGTCATATTGCATTGAAGCTTTACAAATGTAACTTTCTCTTATTTTTAACACTGTCAAATTCCTTTTAACATGTTTAAAGAATTTATATCTATTCTTCACTTATTGTAATTATTGTTTGCTACTCTTGGTGTTCTTATCATTATTTCATTATCCATGTACATTTCTTTGAATTATCCATGCTTCATTTGTATTTGAACATACTGTTGAGAATTTAACTTGATGATCTGGGTTTTGTTATGTCTACTACTCATTTCTATATGCATGAAATTAAATGACATTTTAATTATGCATCAATTTATATGCCTTTCAAGATTTGGAGTACAAATAAGGCAGTATCTTGACCTCCTCACTAAAAATCTAATTTTGCGCAGGAAATTCATCAAGTCATTCCTACAGGGTTTCCTTCCTGGTCTAGCACTTAAAATCTTTTTGTATATACTACCAACGGTTTTGATGGTAATGTCAAAAGTTGAGGGATATATTGCTCATTCAGCTTTGGAGAGAAGAGCAGCAGCAAAGTACTATTACTTCATGTTAGTGAATGTATTCTTGGGGAGCATAATAGCCGGAACAGCTTTCGAGCAGCTGGATGCTTTCCTACACCAATCACCAACCCAGTAAATTCTATTACTCTATCTATGATTTTAGCTTTTCTAGTTTCTATATTTGAGTCCCCAAGCGGTGTGGCGTGGTAGCAAAGGATTTGAGATTTGCACAGTAGGTCTCGAGTTCGAGTCAAGACGTGCACTTTTTGTAAGAACATGAGACAGCCGGGGTTTTATTCATTCATCTAGACCCACAAAGTGCGCTTTCTAGGAGATGTGGTTTCCTTGAATCCAAAAAAAAAAGTTAATATATTTGAATACTTTATTATAGGTTCCATTCATGGTTTTATAAGAAATTAATGTACTGCAGGATTCCCAGAACTATTGGGGTTTCCATACCAATGAAGGCTACCTTTTTCATTACATATATAATGGTTGATGGATGGGCTGGTATCGCTGGAGAGATTCTCAGATTGAAGCCATTGATCATATTTCATCTTAAGAACATGTTTTTGGTAAAGACTGAAAGAGACAGGGAAAAGGCCATGAATCCTGGCAGTGTAGGTTTCCCAAAGACTCTTCCAAGACTCCAACTATACTTTCTTTTGGGGATCGTATATGCTGTGGTTACTCCAATACTGCTTCCCTTTATTCTAGTATTCTTTGCTTTCGCATACTTGGTTTACCGTCATCAGGTCAGTATGTTCAGGATGCTTGCTTGATTAATTAATTACTTAATTATTTACCTTTATACCATGTTTATTAGCATAATGTTACTTGCTGAAATCTTAAAGCAGATTAAACATTAACTTTGAATTCACCCGAACACATTTGCTTTGGGATTTTAGATTGGCCAAGGTTTGGAATGCGAAAAAACCATTTTATCTAAAAGTTTAAGCTGCGAAAGCTCTTTGAGCTTGAGACTTGCATAGGCTCACACTACCCTGTGCTTGATTTTTATCATATAAAATGGGGGTTGATGAGATTCGAACTCGTGACCACTGGGTCAACAAAGCTCTAATATTATGTTAAGGAGTCATCTCACCTTAAATCTTAAGTTATTAGGTGAGCCCCAGAATATGATTTATATTATTCTCTAACAAAGAACCCATAACCATTTGATTTGATGCTTGTGATTGTAAATATGATGTTCTAGAAAGCCAGCGATTTTGGTTTATCTAAAATCCTTTGGTTGGATTTGAGCCTTAGAAATAAATAACTAGGTTAACTAAGGTGTCTCAACTTGTTCCCATTGTGGTTCAAGTGGCGTGGAATGTTTCTGTATTTGCTTGGTAATTCTTTTCCCCTACAAAGTTTAAATAGTCAGTATCTGTCGATACATGGAGTCCACAGAACTACTTTTTTAGATTTACTTCAAACTTTGACTCTCTGGTGCTTGATATTATTGCTGCTACACTCCTAAGACACCCTTTAATGTTTTATAAACTTTAGTTGTACTGTTGGTCTGTATTTCTACTTAAATGTTGCAGATAGTCAATGTCTACAATCAACAATACGAGAGTGCTGCTGCGTTTTGGCCACATGTTCACAGTCGTATTATTGCAAGTTTATTGATATCTCAACTTTTACTTCTGGGCTTGCTTAGTACAAAAAAAGCAGCCAATTCCACTCCTTTGTTAGTTATTTTGCCCATATTGACATTATCTTTCCACAATTACTGCAAGAGTCGCTTCGAGCCTGCATTCAGGAAGTACCCTCTTGAGGCAAGTTTTGTACTTTGCAAGAAAAGAGATTTTTGAAAGTTTCATTGCACATTATGAAATGATTTTTTTCTTTCTTTCAGATTTAAACTTGTCATTTGAAAGAGGCATGGGGTATGTCTGTTTTCAAATACTGATCCAACTGTTTCTTCTTTTCACTACTTCAGGAAGCCATGGAGAAAGACATACTAGATCGAACTACAGAATCTGATATAAACCTGAAAGCATACTTGGCTGATGCATATTTGCACCCAATTTTCCACTCATTTGAGGAAGAAGAGTTGGTTGAGGTCAATGTTGAAAGAAACAAATCGCATACTGCCTTTGATCCAACCACCGAAATCAGCTCCTCCTCTCCACCACACCAAGTCAACCATCCTCGTTCCCCGCCGCATTACGTGTATCACCCTTCTTCTCCACCTCAGCATGCCTATCATCCTCACTCCCCACCCCATCATGCCTATCATTATGAAAACGAGCCATGATATTATGGAGGTACTGATCTACAAGTGCAATTGCTAACCCTTTTTTGTTTTTGTTCTTCTCTCGAAATTACTAATTTCCACGGTTTCATTTAGAATATTTGGCTTTGTTCCCATTGTAATTACGGGTTTGTCAATGTCATCACCAATAGCTTACGGTGTGCTCTTGAAATATGACTGGAAATTCCACAATGCTATATACTTAACTTTTGAGAAATTGCAGTTATAATATTTGCGCAGGGCAGGCATATAAAGGTAAAGCTGTTTCTTATTAATTTTCGTATCCATTTACTAGGGCTATCCTTCTGCAAAGCTGTCTGTTGTAGCATGTGTGATTGTTCTGTTGTGTGGCAATGGCCAAATGATAAAGCATTCAAGGTTGAATGAGACTTGGGGGCCAAACTTTGGTTCCAGAATCTCAAACTATCATGCACATGCGTGCAAATTGTAAATAGTTCTTCCGATACCCAGAATATGATACGAAACCAAGTTCTATTCCCTCCTTTTCCATGTTCAGCAAGCTTCACTTGTCTAAACACTTCATTTACATGATATTTCAGTGTTGCTAAAGCATATATTATTATACACTTTATAAATACTAAATTCACATAGCAGCTCTTCAACTATTTTTACTCAAGCTCTCAAAAAAATTCTCAATACAGCAACAACATAGCTTCAAAATAATAAACAAAATTTCTGAATGAAACTTTCTGATTTATGCTTACCAGTAATTATAGATAGAGTACACAAGTTATTATTTATCGGTATATCAAAGACTTTTTTTTATCAATTTATTAGCTAATTTTCTCCTCTTATCAAGGAAAAAATTAGACAGTTGATTCTCATGATCATAAGTTTGAATAAACAAGAATATGAAAGAATATGAATGTGTATAATGGTAATTTCTTACTTATATAGCTTAATTGATGACACTTTTTTTAAGGGAAAATCAAAAGTTCGGATGTCAGCCCCAAATTATGGTAGGGTTTCAGTGATTTAATGGTTTCATGACGGTTCTTGCTTGGAACTTACGTTTCACCTCAAATTTGTGAATCCCTTTCGCAACTCGAAGAAGAGTATATTGGTCGATCAAAATTTTCCAGTTCTTGAAGATTTTTTTCCTAGATTACTGCTTGATTTATAATGACCAAAAAATTCTTAATAAATTAGAAAAATCTATTTCCTAGATTTGATTTTCTTTATTGGAAATAAAAATCTTTAGAAAAAGGTTCATCAATTGGATTTTTTTATGTCTTTTCTACTTCTCGAATTTTATAGAAAATCGGAATAATGTACAGAAATATCTTAGAGTAAATAAAAAAATTAGTGCTGGAAAATAAAAATAAAATATTTTTAAAGGAAACGACCTTAAATTTCTTGATGATGGAAAATCTAAACAAACCTAAATAACTTTTTTTCCCTTGTTAAACCCTAAGCAGTACAAAATTACAAACTACAAACTCAATTATAAACACACGGCACCTTTTATACTCTGCTGACCTGCCCTGTCCCTGTTTGATCTCTCTGACCTCTGTACTTATAAATGGCGCCAGGAAATTACTAACACCCATTTCAAAAATCACTCGACAGAACCCCAGATGGAGAAACTCACTGCAACCGCCTCAAAAACAACATTCCCAGACTGGTACTCACCGGAAACAGGAATTTATAGCAGCAAACACCCTACTATACCCTTACCTGCAGACCCATTTCTTGATGTTGTTTCTTTCATTTTTTCACACCATAACCACAATGGCCTCACAGCTCTTATTGATTCCTCTTCTGGGTTTTCAATTTCTTACTCAAAGGTTCTACCTTTGGTGAAATCCGTTGCCTCTGGTCTTAGAAACAGGGGCATTAAACAAGGTGATGTTGTTTTGCTTTTGTTACCGAATTCCATTCACTTTCCCATAGTTTTTCTCGGTGTGTTGTATCTTGGTGGCATTGTCAGTACCATGAATCCACTTAGTAGTGAACTAGAAGTCAAGAGGAGAATTGCTGACTGTAATGCATGTATTGCTTTTGTTGAACTAAAAAAAGTTGATAAATTTCAGCCACTGGGGATTCCTGTTATTGGTGTACCAGAAAATGTAAATTTAGATGAAAAACGTAATGACTGTGAAGCTTTCTATATGCTACTTTACAGTAAGGGTGATGTGAGTGTAAAGCCAGTGATTAGGCAGCAAGATACAGCAGCAATAATGTATTCTTCAGGTACTACTGCTGCTAGTAAAGGGGTTGTTCTAACACATAGGAATTTTATATCAATGGTTGAACTTTTTGTTAAATTTGAGGCTTCACAGTACGAGTACTCGAGTACGGATAATGTGTATCTAGCTGTTTTGCCAATGTTTCATATATACGGGTTGTCGCTTTTTGTCGTGGGATTACTGTCACTGGGGTCTACAATTGTTGTAATGAGGAAATTTGATGTCAGTGAGACGGTGAAGGTGATTGATAGGTATGGAGTAACTCATTTTCCAGTTGTTCCGCCAATACTGACTGCTTTGACAAGGACTCTAAAAGGTGTTTGTGGAAATAGCTTGAAGTGTTTGAAGCTGGTTTCATGTGGAGCGGCTCCTTTGTTTGCCAAAACCATACAGGATTTTGTGGAGGTTCTTCCGCATGTTGATTTCATTCAGGTATATTGATCCAAATTCTAGAGACTCCTTAGACTAGAAGCATGAGTAGTCCCCAAGCAAGTTTTTTCTGTTTTCCCCTTTTCTAGGCTGCAAATTGAGTAATTGCTCTGTCTTGAACAGAAGGCTTTGTTAACTTGCATATGAGCTGCCCTTTGGAAATTTTGGAATTTTCTCCCGTAGTTCAAGTTCTTTATAATTTGGTGGTTGGGTTCCTCAATAATTGTGGCATTAGTATTTATTATAAGGGTTGCATTTTGACTGGCTTTGTTTTCTTAGTCATGTTAGCTTCTTTGATTTTCATAATTTTTGAGCTATGAAATTGGTTTTACAGGGATATGGCCTGACTGAGTCGACAGCTGTAGGAACCCGTGGCCTCAACACTGAAAAGTTCAAAAAATATTCTTCCATTGGACTTTTGGCTCCAAATATCGAAGCTAAAGTGGTGGATTGGATTACTGGAACTTTATTGCCTCCTGGAGGAAGTGGTGAGCTTTGGATTCGGGGACCTGGAGTTATGAAAGGTGATAAATATTACACTCTTTATAAACGCTTCAAGTACCTGCGATACCAGAAATGCATATAATTATGTCCTACAACTGTAAAACAAATTAAACATTACTCTTTATTCTCATCATCAGAACTCAAACCCTGCTAGTTTGGTTTCTGTTGCTCATTTTGGCTCATTATTTTCATGTTAAACCCCAAGAAGTATGTCTTTATTGCTAGTGCTAGAACATTTCAAGTTTAACTCCTCAATGGGCATTGCATCGTTTTTCTACTTGGGATATTTGATGATGTCATCTATCAAAGTAAATATTTGTATTTGTATTCATTGTTTACAGCCAAATGCCTTACCTTTTCTGTATTTGCACCCAAGTTGTTTGCCTTTTATTTTTTCTTAGAAAGGAAAGCAGTTCTTCAAAAACCTTGCTCAATGGACTTTCAATTAAAAGTAGCCCATGCTACAACAGTTTTTCTTCATACACTCTTATCCTTTGATGATTAGAAAAACCTGTAGATTTTCATTTGCGGCCTTGGCAATCATCTTAATCAGTTCAGAAACCTCATACACCCCCCACCCCCGAAAGAAAAGGACTTAAAGCGTGGTGTTTCTGTTTCTATTTTTCCTGATATGTTCCAAGTTAATTTTGTTACATCCCCACAAATTTTCAGAGTATTTAAATGATGGAGAGGCAACTGCATTGACCATTGACAAAGATGGTTGGCTACATACTGGGGATGTTGTTTATACTGATCATGATGGGTACTTATATGTAGTTGACCGCTTGAAAGAGATTATCAAGTACAAAGGCTTTCAGGTACAGATTACCAATCCATATCATACAACTTCCTAACCAAACTATTTATTTGAAATTGCAATTTAATGAAAGCGCTGGACTTTGTTTAGCATGATAGTCAATCACACAGTTTTTGTCATGTGAAAAATCATATTTTGAATTCAATTCAATTTAACATTATTTTGTTGGGAAAATCTGATCAACTTTAACAGCATAAGAGCAGCTGTGTATTGGTTATGCTAATTCCATATATAAATAGCGTTTGGAACTAAATAAATGTTGATAGATATAATTTGATATGATTGCAGTTTGTTGATTTGTATGTGACAATTTTGCTCTTCTGCAGATTGCTCCTGCTGATTTAGAGGCTGTATTGATTTCCCATTGTGAGATACTTGATGCCGCTGTAATACCGTAAGTATGATCACTCAAAGGAGTTGAAAGCTCACCACAATGTTTACTGCAGTAACAGTTGTAGAGATTAGTGTTATCCAAAAATTTCTAGGTGAAACGGCTGACATGTTTAGCATTTAAACATCCATATAAATCATTCATGGTCAGACTTGAAACATAGTTACAGCTTCAGATTATCGATATCCAAAGAGAACTGTTATAGAATGAGTTACTACTAATTGTACTCATATTAGTCATTATATCAGTCTCTACATGTCCCCTTATTGCTTCACCTAAATTTCATGAACTCCGAATATGACCTTATCATCATGATTTTTCAGTGTCATCGATAAAGAATGCGGAGAGATACCAGTAGCGTTTGTAGTCAAGAGGCAGGGAAGCATGATAACACAGGAAGCTATTATCAACTATGTGGCTGAGCAGGTAGTTTATTCTGACCTAATGGACTTCTTTGAACTCATGCACACACATTACCCATATTCTCATAATCATGGCTCAGAAATATGAACATATGATAGATAATGAAACCTCAGCTGTGTATTCTGGAATTTTGGCTCTGTCCTTGATGGCCAACACTGAAGGTTAAAAATCTTTTCTTGTCAGGTCGCACCTTATAAGAAGGTTAGGAAGGTGATCTTTACACAATCAATCCCAAAGTCTGCAGCCGGAAAGATACTCCGGAGGGAGCTCAAGAACTCCTTGACTTCTAAACTGTAATGTGTCATCTTGACGCAAAAACCAGATTAGTTACAGCACGCAAATTCAGTATAACATCGGGGTAAAGGCCATCACAAATTCTGATCATAGTAATTAGAAAGAGAGAGTCCATTTAGCATGACTCTTACAAATTTGATTGAGTTGTTTCTTGACTAGGAAAAATCATAACCATGTTCGGTTTGAAGTATTCAATGACTTGAACCAGAAAGTTGTTTACAAATTCAAGTCAGAATTTTCTATATAAACTTTTAGCTTATTGATTCCAACTCACCACCTACATCCTGCAAGGAAAACAAAATGTATTTAGTCTATTTTTGTCAAAAGAACCTCAAACTTGAATTATTTTCATCATAAATTGATGAAAAATAATGACTCAAGTCATACCAAATTGACTCTAATTCTTTGCTGCTCAAGACACAAAATGAGTGGTGAGCTTTCTGTAATTGAATTTGCGGCTCAGCTTTAGAATTACTCTTTATCAGGTGTTCTTTTTACTTGTATTGAGCAAGACTCTCAGTCCCCGAAGTAAATAGCAGGGAAGAGGAACAATCCAAGGGGGAAAAAGGACAGTGCTCTCCCGAACTTTTTTCACCAAACAATTCTTATCTCCTTTTCTCAATCCAACCACCTGCAATATAGTGACAGTGGTGGCTATTTTTATTTATTTGAGTTTATAAATATGTGGAAGAGAAAATGGCAAATGTGCAACTAACTTTAGACAGGGTTTATGGATGTCTTGAAAAACTGGTAAACCTGCGGTATAAACATTACCAAACCGTGTTTATCTTGGTCTGGCTCAAACACACAAGCAACCGCGCAAATTAACTATTTATTTTTGTGTTTTAATTTTTGTTTCAAATTATTCTTTTTGTTTATACTCTTAAATTGGGTGTATTAACTTTGCAAGTAAAAAAAAAAAAAAGGGCGGGGAAGTTGATTAAGAGAAGGAAACTGCATGGCAGGTTCCTTCAAAACGTGCTTGTTTCTCCTCTCGTTTGGACATGGTGGACTTGTAGCTTTAAAGGGTGTTTGAGAGTGGTTGCGGTTGTTTTTGAAAATGCTTTTCGTTTAGAAATATATTAAAATAATATTTTTATTTTATTTTTTAAAAATTATTTTTGATATCAGCATATCAAAATGATCTAAAAACACCAAAAAAATTTCATTTATAATGAAAAAAAATTAAAAATTTGGCCAAACGACGGTTCAACCGCTTAGTCAAACAGGCACTTAACATGCATCTTCAATCCCTTCTCAGCCAGGAGGTATAATAGTTTCCTACCTAAATATTCAACCTAATTCCAGGATTTGATGTTTAGATATGTTTTTATATTATTTTTACGTGATAATATTAAAAATAATTTTTAAAAAATAAAAAATTATTTAAATACATCTTTCTATAAAAAATATTTTTAAAAATTTCATATATACTCAAAGTAATCCTCCAATAAACGCTCCAAACCTTTGAAACGTTCCCGGGAAAAACCGGTAGTATCCGTTAAAGGAAAGAGAGAGCCAATCTCATCTTCACAGAAACCAACCTTATTTTATGTCCATACAAAAAAAAAACCTTGGACCCCTCCACAGAAAAAAAAGAAAAAGAAAAGGAAAAATAAGAGCTCTCCTTCAATTCTTCCCATGGCTTCTCCTTTAGTCGCTCAAACTGTTCAAATCTGTCATCACCACTCGAAACAATTTTCTTTCAAATCACAATCACCTGCCAAAAGGAATTCCCGTACAAAAACACCAATTGGTGTTTACAATGGATCCCAAAATGTATATAACCGATCTTATTTGATTAAGCCTTGGGCACCCATTAGAGTTCTTGAGCCTAGGTTTTTGCAGATGGGTCCTCAAGAAACCTGCTCCAGTCGAGGGATTTCCATGAAATCTACGAGCTCAGAAGGCAGTACCAGTACTAGCTCTTCATCTATTTCTCAAACGGTTAGTACAAAGGTTTTACTGTTTTTCTTTTCTGCTTTCCTTTTTTTCTTTTATGCTTTCCTGTTTTGCATGATTTCTACTAATTGGTACTGGGTTGTTGCGTTTAATTGAGCTGATGCAACTATTTGATTTACCTCCTTTTTATATTGATTGCATAAGGTGATTGGGGTCTTGCATTTGCTTGTTTCACTTGGGATTATCCTTGCAATGGATAAGTTGCTGAAAAAGGCATTTGTGGCTGCTGCTATTAAGTTTCCTAGTGCTCTATTTGGCATGTTCTGCATATTCTCAGTTTTAGTCATTCTTGATGTGACTATACCGGCTGCTGCAACAAGCTTAATGAACTTCTTTGAGCCAGCACTGTTATTCATTCAAAGATGGCTTCCTTTGTTCTACGTTCCATCATTGGTTGTTTTGCCTCTATCTGTTAAAGATATCCCTGCTGCATCAGGTGTCAAGATCTGCTTCATCACAGGTAAAATGAAATGAAGCTTTTAGTTGATTCAGTGCTTTTCACCCTCTAAATCTTTAATCTAATTGGCTTAATGAATAAAATTTCACTATGACTTTGTGAGAATCACACATAATTAGCGTTGCTTATTGAAGTCACAGAACTTATTGCGAACTCAAAAGCCAAGATAACATAGCATCTCCTTCATTCTCCTTATGTTTCAAGTTATTTGTTGTCCATTTTCATTATTCACATGTCCGATTCCAATGGCCACCATTTTTTTCTCTCACTATGGTCATTATTCATATACCATCCAGTCAGCACTCCCATGTTTACTTCCATTTTGATGGGACTATTTTTCAAGTTGTGTTTTGCAATTATAAGAAATAATAATAATAATGATGATACAAATGCTTTCTAATAACTGCAGCTGGAGGTTGGTTGGCATCACTTTGTGTGGCGGGTTTTACAGCTATTGCTGTGAGAAAAATGGTGAAGACAGAAATGACTGATGCTGAGCCTATGGCGAAACCCTCTCCTTTTTCTCCATTGGAAATGTGGGCTTGGAGTGGGGTCTTCCTTATATCATTCGTTGTCGCATTATTAAATAGAACGGCATTGGGGACTGCAGCCATAACATGCCTTCCTTTCCTCCTAGCGTCCACCGTGCTAGGCTATATGGCTGGAACTGGGTAAAATTTCATTTTCCTCAGATTAGCAACGTCTATATTGACAAGTGTTTTTCAGACCAAATTGACGAGGAAAGGAATTGTTGCACACATTCATTATAGTTTTAGCCCAGTTGCAAAATTATGGCTTTACTCTTCTGGTTTTCAGGTTACCATCTGGTGTTAAGAAGGTTTTCCATCCCATTATTTGTTGTGCGCTATCTGCAGATTTTGCAGCGTTGGCCTTTGGGTACCTTTCCCAATCTGGACTTGATCCCGTTCTAGGTATCACTTTTTCAAAGTGTTTGGTGTCTTCATTTAGTTCAGCTCATTTTCTGATGTGGAGCAACAAATTGTCTAGCCCAGTTCAAAGCACACCAAACACAAAATAAAACAATTATCTGTCCAATCCAGTTCAATCAATATTGTTCAGTATACTAAACACTACCTTACTGATCACAGGCTTTATGCAAAATGTTGAAGGACCTTAAACATTTTATTTATTGGATTACTTATGCTAATGCTTTTTTGTTAGTGATAAAAGATGGTTATTTATTGTCTAATGATGAACACTTCCGTAATTCAAAACTGAAGCTAACTGAGATAGTCTTACAAATATTTTGGACAACATTTTTCAGGGATAGAAATCTTAAAGTTCAAAAGCTGTTTAGATCTAGTGTCTGTTGGAATTCAAATCACATACCATGCGAGGTTTAAAATAGTCAAGAACTCCCTGTTTTTTTCTCCATCCTTCTCTATGGTCACAGTTTTTTCATTAAGTTTTCCCATATCTATTTTTAAGCTTAATTTCTGTACTTACTCATTGTAGTTATGGTAATTTTCTTCCAATGCACACAGGATATTACCTTACAAAAGTTTCATCTAATCCTGGAGCTGGTGATGTGTTAATGGGATTCTTGGGATCTGTCATTCTTTCTTTTTCCTTCTCAATGTTCAAGCAGAGAAAGGTAACTTTTTTCTCACAATCCATGCCACCAGGTCGTGTTAATTTTGTATCAAGCCGATATGTTTCATCTGGGCTGTTACTCAGGAAGGACAAGTGTTTCCTTTTATTTAATTGTAACTATTTGGTTCTGCCAACCAAACTATCTGCTATACAATTTTTTCATTTGGTAATGGAAGACAATTGTTCGAAATTCAGAGTAGAGAATAAGCAATGAAAAACCTCAAAATATTTAGACCTTGCAAGAATCTAGGAATCTAGAATATTGCATCTACCTTTATATGAATTTATCCTCAGTAGTATTCCATGTACACTCTTCCTGGTCCTTTTTTTCATGGCAATGTGAGTTTATATACTCTGGTGCTTCTGCAGCTTGTTAAGAGACATGCAGCTGAGATTTTCACGTCTGTCATTGTTTCAACAATATTTTCATTGTATTCAACGGCTCTCGTGGGACGTCTAGTTGAGTTAGAACCAGCGCTGACTGTATCCATTCTTCCCAGATGTATAACCGTGGCATTAGCCCTCAGCATTGTGTCATTCTTTGAAGGTATAGTAATGTTCAGAACGCTACAGCTGGAAGCAAGAAATTCCATAAATGTACACCAATTGTGCTGCTAAAATTGAATTTTGACATATCAAACACCATTATTCTGAGATGAATTCTTTTCCAATTCACTTAACGACTTTTGCTCAGTTAGAACACAATGTACTGCAGATGATTGTTGTGACTCATTACCATTTTTAATCGAATTAATTTTACATATTGGTTGTAGGTGCCAACTCATCTCTCACAGCTGCTGTAGTTGTTGTAACTGGTCTCATTGGAGCAAATTTTGTACAAGCAGTGCTCGATAAATTAAATTTTCGTGATCCCATTGCTCGAGGAATAGCAACTGCTTCCAGGTTTGTGGTTTACCAAAGACAAATCAGTGCGAACTCAAACACTAAATTTTTTTATGCAAGCATAGACCCTTCCCTTTATTTAGTATGTATAATGATGTGTCAGATCAGCTAGGCAACTATCTTTCTCATAGCTTACCTGCATAGTTTTCTTTCAGTGGACTGCAACAATAATGCATCTGGGACCAATAATTTGTGATAACAATATGCTTGCTGTTGGCCAGAAACTGGAAACTGAGTATCCTTGGGAACTTAGAATTGGTTAATAATTAAGCTATCTAATATGTAGAAAACTCTGAATGTCACTGAGATTCTTATTGCTGAATCTTATGAAACGGAAAATCATTTTAGAATTGGACTAGTAGTCAATGAAAGGAGATCTTTGTTTTTCTTTTCTGGTTGAATATTTTAGTCATTTTGGTTATATCATATAAAAGAAAAACTGTAGATTGAAAATAAGAAGAAATATAGGATGCTCAAACTTTGCTCACTGAATTGGACTTGATGCACAATCTTGAGTTAACCTTTAAAAATCTTTAGTCGCAGCTTGTGATGGTCAGATAAGCTCAGTTTACCTGTTCTGTTCAAGATTATACAACTTGACATACTCGGTCCTGAGAATTATATTATTATATTTATATCCTTTAGGTTTCCCGCGTGAAGATTTTGCAAATTTTTGGAGGAACTGTGTTGTTCCATTCCTGCATTTATGCTTATCCTTCTTAATTGTTTCAGTGCTCATGGACTGGGAACTGCAGCATTGTCAGCCAAGGAACCTGAGGCACTTCCATTTTGTGCCATTGCTTATGCTCTCACTGGTATATTTGGTTCATTGTTTTGTTCAGTTCCTGCAGTTAGGCAAAGCTTACTTGCAATAATTGGCTGAAAATCTGGACAGCTTTTGGTTATTGGTGGCCACACACCCTTTTGATTGATTATCCTTGTCCTCCCACAGCATTGTTTTTATCAAGTACAGAGAGATAATAGCCAACCTTGTATTACTGATTACAGTCAATTATGTATAGAAGTTGGCATCATCCTTCTGCAAAAATTCATCACCTCCTTTAAATTGGTTTTTTTTTCTTGGTTTATTCGGTGGCTCGAAGGGCATGAACTATATAGACTGGGTGATTTCCTTCACCTTCTCCAAATACTTCTACCTAGAACAGTGACAACAAAAATAAGTCTCTGAATAGTGAACTGGTTAGAAGGAAATTCTCAAGGAAAAAAAAAGAAAAACTAAAAAGCCCTGCTAAGGAAAAGTGGGAAACATAGAGGGAACAGCATAAAAAAAGCTGAAGCAGCTAAGCAAATCATGACCTCGCCATTCAAGAGAAGAAAAACATTAAGGAAGATTCTCAAGCGACTTTGGAGAAAAAAATAGCGAATCCAAAACTTTACCATCAAGAGTTGTATGATTCCATTTCGTTATACCATCATAAGTCAAGTTAAACTAGAAAAACACATTTGGACCGTCTCAAAACAATTCAATAAACATGAATGGAGATCACTAACATAATTCTGAAATAAGGATGAATAAATAATTGAATATGAAAGAATTGCAGTGATAATGTTACTTCTCTCAACTTAATATTGGAGATGGTGAATGTTCCCTTTGAACTGAAATCCAAAGTTTAGTTCATAACTGTTGAAAAATTAACACAAAATAGAGAGAAACGATTGTTGTAGAAAGGAAGGAGATAGCTTTTTCTATCGAGATTTGCTTCCTTCCCTCCCTCAGTTGTTGTCTTTCCTTAGGAGTATTCTCCTCATTAAGATTCTTTAATGTTACTTAACTTTTTTCTCTTTATGTGATCAATTTAAGGTTGGTTAAATCCATCAGAATTCGTATGAAAATTAACTTTGTTGTAGTCACAACTCTATTATAATTTAAACTTTGTTGCAACTTAGACTTTGTTTATAACTTGGTTTCTTGCAATATGCGGCCATTGTAGATGTATTATTTCATTTATAACATATTATAAGATTGATTTTAACCTTTATTGGATCCTAAGACCCATCGTTTATATGTTAGACTCTCAGTCGTAGTGGGATAATCAGTATTACTACTTTTCACATCAAATCAAGAAATCAATCTCATCCTATAACTTGCATCTGGATTTTAGCATTCAAAATGATCTTATTTCTCATGTCATCAGTGATAGAAGTTGTAGTCCTGGATATTTAGATGAACTTGAGCTTTTGAATTGCATGATTTTGATATATGAGGCTCAATAAATACACTTTTGAATTTGTAATGTGAAACCTGAGAATCCTATACGATAAGGATTTTAATCCAATTTTACAGGTCTGATTAGAGGTCCAAACAAACTCGAATTTCTTCCCATAATACATTTCTAGAAAGCTTGATATGTTTACTTTAAGTTTGATTTATCCCATGTTCACATTATAAAATTATAACCTGGTGAAAAACCTGTAACAAAAAGCAAGGTCTGAAACATAAAAAAAAATAGAATTTATTATCTTTTAATAATTAATTAACAAAGTCTCTTAGGCGTGTCAAAGTCATAAAATAATTTCAATAAACTCAAATAAGCTTCAAGCACATTAAAAAGCACAGTGCAAAAGAAATAAAAAAAAAGCATATATATATTTTTCACTTATGAAATATCAGTGGTGTATGTAATGTCAGGGACAATGATCTTTCGAATTTGCCATAAGATGAAAATTCTATCTTGCCTTCTTTGAGATTAAGGTAAGGCAATGCTTTGCTTACTTATTTTGATGTATTTCCTAAAAACACTGGATTTGGTAGGGTGGTTTTCACCAAAATTTGGATGGCTAATGGCTTCGTTTCACGTGATGGACGACTGGAAGCCGGGGATGTTGGTAATAAAAAAATCAATGAACTACATTGGAGATTGCTCTTACAAGATGCGGAGAAAGGTGGATTTGGGAAGATCATAAGATCCAAGATGCACGATCTGTTCGTGACCTTGCTCAATCTGTAATGGAATAAAAGTGCCAAATTCTTGAGCCTGAAGGATCGGTTAATTTGTCGAAACAAGCAACGATTCTTGATCGTTCTAACAGCTTGAACTTTGCGGACACTCCTTCTGCCAGTGCACAACGACGTCGTACGAGTGCTTTTCTGACTTCTCGTACAAGGATGTCGTGTGCTTTTCTGACTTCTCAAAGTTTCATTCTTTGCATTTGCTTGTTGCACCCTGTTCTAGATTGAAGGAGCCGCCACCTTGTTTCTGACTTCTCAAAGTTTCATTCTTTGCATGTGCTTGTTGCACCCTGTTCTAGATTGAAGAGAGGTGGTCAGCTAGCTGAAATGCAAAAGTTAAAAGCCTATTTGTATTTTCTTTTGAACAAATATGAAGACTTTACTCATGTCTCTCGACTTTTGAGAGGTGGTAGAGGTAGCATATGAAGAGCCCAAAGATATTGACGATATCCCATTACCAAAACTCAAAGATTTAAAAGCAAAGAGGAGTGGAGATGCTGCAGCCCTTGGCTTGATTCAAAGAGGAGTTGAAATGGATCTACAAGGTAAAACATGATATTGATGACATGGTGTAAAGAAACAAAGCAAAGGTGGCTACAAAGGGTTATTCACAACAGCATGGTGTTGATTATGACGAGACTTTTGCTCCGGTAGCTTGGTTGGATACCGTTAGAGCACTTATTGTACTAGCAACTCAAAATAGTTGGATCGATTGAAGAAAGCACTTTATGTGTCGAAAACAAGCTCCTAGAGCTTGATATAGTAAAGTTCATGGTAACTCCGATGTAAAAAATAAGGTTTCTTTGAAAAGCAAGAATGAAATAGGTATGGTGAGGATGGCATTCTTATTCTTGTTTCATTTCTCTGCCTAATGATGCCATCTTCTTTCAATTTCCAACTTCTTGTAACCTTACTCTAGGTTTCCCGAAGAGTTCAAAATCTGCTATAATGAATCTGACAAAAGGAAAAACCGGTTTGGACAAGGCATTTTGCTTCTCTTTGCTTGTGGAGTCGAATTTGTTGTTTCTCTTTTGCAACCCTTGCATAAGAACATTATTGCTGTCCTTTCAGAGCTTCAAAGTACAACATGCTTCTCACCTTAATTTATTTCATTAAGCTTTCTTTCCAGCTTAAAATGCTTCATAGTTACAAGAAAGGATTCATGGTTTGCTCCTTCACTTAATCTCACTGAAAAGGCAATCATGTTATAGGTGGTTCTGCATTCGATTGCTGCCCTACAAAAATACCACAAAGATGTATAAATCCAATCATGTTAGAGATTGGATGGTCGAATCTCAATCAAGACGACTTTTTTTACTGTCTTGGGAAATCAAACTAAATCAGTATACACACTCAAAACGAGAAGGCCAATGATACTTGCAAGCTTCACGCCATGCCACTTGCATCCTGTTCTTTTACATTTCCTTTGCACACTGAGGGGAAAAGATAAAAATCATGCATTTTAATTAAGCCATTCATGTTCCAAGAAGAACATGGAGCACAAACACATCACCAATATTAGTGGTTAAATAGGTGACGCAAGAAGGAAAAAGCAGTGCAGGAACTTCAGAATAAAGAATGACAAATGGTTCGGATCTTCTATGAAACTTCTGAAATGAATTTCATTTGTTTTTGATTCTCTATATTATACAGATCTCCATAGAAATATAACAACGTTCTAATGAGGACCGACTTAACACCAAACTGAAGCACAAAATGACCATGAAAAAGAGAAACTGAAAGGGGGTAACTTTAGAGAATGAATGCCTTATTCAATATGTAAATTAGGCTTTTGTGGCTTCTAATGGGGTTTTGGCCCTGCTGGCAACAATTTGCTCGAAGAGGTCTCTTATTTTCAATCCGACGATTGTCTGGAAGAGACCTGTTCCATTGTTGCTGCCAGGGAAATCGGCATGCTTTAACATTTGTTGGGTGACTTCTCCATAGAACTTGGTAGAGATGTTACTTAGATGGCTTTCAACATAGATGAGCTCATCTAATCTGTCAAATTGCCCATCCATTTCCAGAACAGACACCTGAGGACAATCAAAACAAAACAGAGTATAAGTAACAAAATTATTAAACAGTAGAAATTGAGCTCATTGTTTTCGCAGACCAAAGAAAGAATCTATGGATCCCTTCCTGCATCATTATAACTAAAAAAACAATTCCAAAAGATTTTTACTTCTCCAGCATATTCTAAAACAGGTCAAATCTAAGCATATTTAGAACCTTAGACCATATACCTCGTGGCCGTAGTAAGCGTCGGGCCCATAGGAGAATTTGATGCCGGGGTAAGAGCAGGTGAGCTTCCTACCGCAGGGGATCCATGAAATAGAAGATCCTTCATCAAACAAGTAAACAGGGCTGAAAAATTTCACCCCTTCTTTCATTATCAACTTAACTCTTAAAACCTTCCCCTCATTGTCGTCCGGAATGAGTTGGGTTGGCAGCACTTCAATGACTGCATCAGCATATTGCTTTTGTGGATCTGCAAAGTGAAAAAAAAAAAAAATTAAAAATAAATAATCATGCATTCGAATAGTCATTTTAGTTGATAAACAAGCAGACGGATATTAACAATTGGTAATATAGTCTTTTACAAGTCTGAAGGAACTACCAATATAAGCATCAAAATCTGGCTTGCGTGCTTCAATACTAGCTTTAATGCTTTCAAGACTGTGTCCTCGCTCAGCCATATCCCTCTACAATCAGTATGACATCTTTAGCTCAAAAGAAATGGATAAATGGTGGCCATTGATATAAAGAAGCTGGAAAGATGGATTTATAGAGGTAGTTACCTGAATTTTCCATGCAAATTTAACCTCGTTGCTAATGTCCAAGTAGATACTGAAGTCTAAGAGGTCCCTCACACGTTGGTCATACCTACATGTTTGTATAGATGGTGACAATCAGTCCATGCTCTTGCAAACAGATCTTACTCAATGCATTGTAATATATTGCATCACGGATGAGCCCTTCATCGACAAAGACAGAGGTTAATAGTATTTATTTTCTTTAAGGGTGAGGTATCTTCTCGATCATTTTTCATAACATTAAATCCCTCTTCAATCTTACAAATTGATTCATTCATCTACTAATTTATTTCACCATTCTCCCCTTGAATTCAATCTCCCTACAATAACAGCAAAAGGGACTGGGGGAACAAATCTAGAAATGGTCCCTGGGGATCAGTCATAGTCTGCATACAAGGAGTGGGGCTATGGTGCAGGCCCCAGCTAGCTTGGGCAGTATAGAGTTCCAATTCCTCAGCGTTGTAATTAAGATGGAGGAACACTAACATAATATAATATATCGGGAAAAACATAAACTAACTCAGGATCAACGATCCATTTATCCTCAAATCATTTCGTCAAAAACACAAAAATATCCTCAAAACATGAGGTATTCTTATTTTCTCCAGGTATACCTTTTTGCTTAAAAAATCGATCCATATTTAATATGTGATATATACATTAAGTTTTCTGAACAAAAAATGATTGATTAATTACACTTGCAGAAAATAACAAATTCAGTTGATGGAATCTTCACTTTCATTAAAGTATGGTAAAGAGAAAGGTGAGGGAAAGAAAGAAAGACAGAGAGACAGTTAAGCACATGCATTTTCATAAAAAACACAAGTAAAGAAAAGAAATTCGAGGATGTAGTCTTACTTACATTGGATGCAAACCTTCAATGACAAGAATCTTAGGAGGCTTAATAAGCTCAGGAGGATCCAAGAGACCTGTAACATGATTGTAAATAGGTTTCTCAACAGCAACCCCATCTTTGATAGCCTTTACTTGCTCGTACATGAGATCAAAGTCGTTGGCTCTTGGGTCAAGTGCAGTGACACCGTTCTCTTTCCTTCCAGTCCTATCAAGCGAGTGGTAATCGTCCAAGCAAATTACAGTTGTGGTGTCACTTATGAGTGTGTTCGAGTCAGGATTGCCGCCTCTTGGTGGCTCTGCCGCGCCTCCAAAAACACTTGTTAACCTCCTCATGAAGGTGCTCTTGCCACACCCAGAGTCTGCCGCCAGACCAATCACAACAGTTTGAGTGTCAGTGGAGCAGGTTATCACAGCACTGCTAGCTCTCCTGGCTGTTTTCTTGTTAGTGCTGTACAACACTACATGCTTTTGGTTAAATCCCAAGTGGGTTTTTGTAGGGGTGGAGATGGAGCATGTTGAATTGAGGGAGTGAGCAGTGTATACAGTGCAAACTGCCAT
The DNA here is from genome assembly GCA_964035475.1 of Salix caprea. Lineage (NCBI taxonomy): Eukaryota > Viridiplantae > Streptophyta > Magnoliopsida > Malpighiales > Salicaceae > Salix > Salix caprea. The sequence continues at coordinate 6,591,967 of OZ037759.1, read as the reverse complement.
CTCCTACGCTTGGGAGTGGAAAAGATGGCGGTGAACTGAGTTCTGGCAAATCTTTTTTTTTTTCAGCTAGCTTTGACAGGGAGACATGTAATAATGGATTTGTGGATAATTTTCAAAGGAAAATTTTGGACAACAAATGAGTGGAGGAAAAGGTTGAAAAATAGAAAAACAGATAGCAATTTGTATGGGAAAGAAAAAACTGCCTTGGCCGGTGACGGGTTGCTGAGGTGTCCTGTTTATGGTTTTCTGTGACTACCCCTTGTTTTTGACAAAGGTGGAGGTAATATCAAGGGTGGAATAGTGGGGACATGGATGGGAATAATTTAAAGTGCTTGAGCAAGATTGTCATTTTGCAATTCTTTATTTTTCCGAAAACTATACTAGATATTTGTAGTCTTTTATTCCAAGCAGATGAAGTTGCTGATGAGGTGATGGCATTTGCGATATCGCAAGGACGCATGGAGAAGCTTGGTGGTCATCTCTTGCAGTTTGGATATCTGACTTGCCACGTGGCACTCAGGTGGTGGATGGTTGAAGATGAGGGTTTTGGGGCGTGGAATGGAGGAGGAGATGTGGGGCCAGTATACCCCCCCCGGATTTTTCCTTGGAATGTCCTTTTATTCTCGGGGAGTGATACTGTCTAAAAAAATATTTTCGTTAAAAATAATTTAAAAAAATAAAAAAAATATCATTTTAATATATTTTCAAACGAATTTAAAAAACAACCTTAATCACACTCTCAAACAGACATTAAAAGAGTGTTTAGAAATGGCTTTTTGTTTGAGATATATCAAAATAATCCTTTTGTTATTATTTTTAACATGAACAGAGAAAAAAAACCAAGTTTTCTTGAGAAAAAAAACAATTCTAGAACACAAAAACAACCTGTCTATTTGAGAAACGATGCACCATGCAAAAACAAGAGAGAAATTCAACCGACAATCTCACTTTGGATTAATTCATGAAAGATTATTATGTAAATGATTTTGTCTATGATTCGATGATGAGAAACTGAAATCGCACGCGTAAATTCTTTTACAGTTTTTTCATAAATAATTAACGATCTCATTCAATCAGAAGCAAAATCGAAATTCTCATCCCAGTCGGCGGCGGTTTGCGTTGCGCCAGCAAATACCTAGGCTGGAGGCTGGTTTCAAAGAAAGACGACTAAAATAAATCTGTAAACGCACTGCAGTGCAGGCGCGTGCTAAGCCCACTGGATGGATTATTTCAACTGCTGATTAACCAACCCATCCCCAACAGAAAAACACCGGCAATTTCCATGTCTCTTCAGACAGCAACCTCCCTCGGCTAAACTCATACCATGGGCTTCTATTCCGGTAATCCAGTCTTCCCGCTGCTAACATACCATTATCAAAACAACAACCATAATGGAACTCTGTTTCGACTCATTCAGGAGGCACACGCCCTGTAATTACACCAGTGCTATTGGCTTGTTTATCAAATCAAAACACGTTTTTTCATTTCCATATTGATGCTGAGCAATATTTCAGTAGTTTTTGGGCTATGATATTCGAATATAAAAAAAATCACTTAAAAGAAATGAACATGTATATATATATACACAATAGAAAGAGGAATCTACCAAACCACACAGAGAATATCCGAGCTCCAACCCTACATTATCTCTCACTTGTTCCCCCTGAAGTACATATAAATTTTCTGCAGGGGGAGAAAAAGAAAGTAGGAATCCAAGTCACAAAAAAGAAAACGAAGTAGAAAAAGGGTATGGTTGCTTTAAATCCAACTTTCAACAAATCAGGGACAGATATTCTACTGGGGGGGTAACAATAAACAAATGTTGACTTAGTAAAGATGAAGAATCTTACCTGAAGGACCCACAAGCTAAGAAGTGCCTCTAAGCAAAACAGGCCAAACCCTACTAAGTAGAAAATCTGCACAAAAGAACATTATTTCAAGACAAATTTTGACACTTGTGGATGGAGGAATGAAAGCAATCTGATATCATATCAGAAACAAAATATATCATGCACAATGATTGGATCATCTCCATGCATATCATGTCTTGATGATCATAGGATGCAAAATATATTAAGAAGAAAATCGCAACAGTTAATGAGGTATAATCCATCATTTGCCTCCAATACCTATCCTACTGGTACATGATTACATCGATACAAGATCATAACTTTTTTCACTGCTTCCTGGAATTACTTCCACATAAGAGTTAATGCTTTTAAGCATTTATCACAGCACAATAACACATCCTTAGTTCTTTGGCTCTTTGGGAAGGAAAACACCTTCAATTACTTCTCCTCTCATAATTCGTTTTACCATAGATATATGCCCATTTAACGTCACATACTCAAGGGGGAGTATCAAAGAATCATCCATCCATCTCTATTACTTCAGTCAGTTAAGGTTAATAGGTAAAAACCAAGAGAGCCCAGAGCTTCTAGAAAACTACCCATAAGAGAAATTGAACCAGAACAGCTAACTCTCAAGTAAAAATTACAATATATACCGACAAACAAGGATGGTGAAATAAGAGAAATAAGCCAATTTGCACTTTCTCCAATCCATAAGGAGGCTCCAAGGGACTTGGTGCACAAAAGGGAAATTTTATACTGTTGAAGCAATCCCTTCTTCGACACCTAATGGCTATTCTTGTAATAATTAGACAAAAAAATTCTATTAAGATGCTTTAGCTTCTTCAAAACAAAAACACAGGACCCTGTCAAATATATGGAGAAGGATAGTAAATTTACTGAAGTGCTAAATTAAAAGTGTCATAAATATTATGAGGGTCAGGAATCATAATAGTGGTAAGTGAAATTCTATCACACTTGTCTTGTTGAGGATAAAAGAAATTATATAAGCACGAAATTTGACATTCCAGAAGACAAAGTGCCCCCCAATACTCTGAAATGTTCATACCGAGTTGTTTGTAAGACAAATAATATAAATCTGAGATGCCAAGACTATTGAACTTACCCCAACCAACAAATGGCCAGATATGACATCAACTGCTGGAAGGATGCCCCTGTAATTGATAACAATTTTAAAAACTTACTATTTAGAACAGAAGTTGTGACAATCAATATCAATATTGTAAGAACATTGATTTAAATTTTGTATTCTAAACTAAGTGTGATATCATGGCATGAAATCAAATTTGAGAACTACAAGAGCTTACGTCAATGATTTCCCATGGAAGAAAATTGGAGGAGCAATAGCAGCAAATATACAGAAACCAATATGAATCTGGGCACCAAATTCATAAATTAGTTGGTTTAAAAAAATGCAATAATTACAATGATGCATTATATAGTAATGGTTGGTAGATGAAACTAACCAGGTAGAACAAGAAAAACCAGCTAAACTTCAATGCACTATCTGTCCTGCAAGTTAAAAACAAAGGAACATTTTAACAACAATGAGCACCAATCCCTAAATCTTTAGTTTAGTTATACATGAAGCAACCATGTGTTTACTTACCATGAGTACACTTGTAATCAACACAGAAAATTTTAATGTTTTGACTCAGTTAAACTCAAGAATTCAATTTAAGAACTAAGTTGATAATTACTCAAGTTTTCTACTCGAATACAAAAAAACAGATTTAAAAAGTTAGTTTAACAGCCTTGAGCATCATACCCAAATTCTGGGTATGTCAAATACCAATTTCTTTCTATACAAGGCAGCCAGTAATCTTTTAATCAACCTCATATATCACCTAGCTACGTTCAGGGTTTGATTTAGGAACTAAGTAGACAAATACTAAGGTTTCTAGCTTACAGTAAATTTGTAATCTTCCTTTTTCTCCTTGAATACAAATATGCAGAAATTTAAGGCTGGTTTGGCAGCCATGAGTGCCTAATTTCTCATATCCATTTTTGCACATTTTTTTGCACATCAAACTTCTGAGCACCCCCGGCCTCAATTTCATTATTTGTAAGGCAGCAAATAATTTTTAAAATTGTTCATTTTCTCCTGCATCATGCACATCAAACAAGTTTCAGTGACAATTGTCACCTTTGCTACTTTGTAAACAGCCAAGCCAGGATCGCTATATGCATTGCATGTATCATCCTAAATTTTTGGTGGCTGGGCAACAATCACCAGGAAGAGTTCCAAAATCTAGCAGAGCAAGTATTGTGAATGATGATTCATCCATGAAAACTATAATCAATTCCATAAGGTTCTGTAAATGCCTAAACTCTTGCAATTTGATTAAGACTTGGGATTTTTTCCCAGGCCTAGACTAAAAGTCATTGAACTTATTTTTCAATCACAAAACCAGTGCACATTTCTTTTGATATAAAGTCAATGTCACACTCAATGCAACTGCCAGAAGGAAGCCAAAGCCGTAGTAGTCAATAGGATAAAATGGTTAACTCCTTTACTATAAATATAAAATAATTTTTTCTAGTAAGAGAACAGGCATTGAAGAAAGCTTGAGTAAAAAGCACATGCAGTGAAGAACCAATATTTTCCATTAAATAGTAACCTTATTCATGATAAACTTATAGGTAATACCATTGAGACTCCGATCCCCTAAGGTTAATATGCACTAGCTCACTCATCATGATTCTACAATTATTCCTTCAGTACAGAAATTTGTCGATTAAGCAATCCAGTTCATTGATTCAAACACACTGGTTTGTTAAGTCTGTTGATACAGATAATGTTTTCATGGCATATTTGGAAAGCTTCAAATCAAATAAATATTAAGGCATTAACAAATACTTGCCTCATTGCTCGATAGAGAGGCCTGTACCATAGGACATATGAAAGTGGACATCCCATCAGTGCATAGATTACGGCAAGGAAAAAAATTTTGACCCCTACATATCATGAGTCATGTGAGATAACTCATATTGCATTACAGCCCTTAGACACATTGTTGCTAACATGATTAGGGGAGAGCTTACCTCCGCCTCTAATCCAACATACTGTCACAGCAATTACATTGAAGACAAGACAAAGGACAATACCTGAAATCAGGGCACCAAAAGAAGATTAAGATTACTGCTTAATAGTAAGTGAGAAACTCAGAAAGGATAAACAAGAATTTAACAATAAATTTGCATAGAAAAAGAAATGGCATGAGTGATCTTCACTAGCTGTATCCATTTCCTTGATATAAAATGGAAAACCATAATAAATAGATTTGAAAAATAAGAAGAGCAGAAGATACAGAAACAGGAAAAACAGCCCAAATTTTCATAAAAAAAGAAATGGCACGAGTAATTTTCATTATCAAATATAACTGAAGGTAAAAACTAAATTATATGTTCATAAGAAAAAATGGTTAAATCCAGGATCACAGATATTCAACATTACAATATTTATTCCAAAGGAGGGAGATCAACCAAGAATCTAAATATTAAACATTATACCTTCACCAAAACATTTATAACAATTTATCCCCAATTATGGTTTTCCAGAGAAAAAAATCTAATACAGGATTGTGCTGTGTAGAAATTTTGGCAAAGCTGCTACAGAAGCATTGTATCAAAATGGAGTAAGTCTATAATGGAGCAAAGACAGGTAGGAAAACAAGTTATGGAAGCACGTAAATAAATGGCAGATCTAGAAAGACACTATGAATCCTCTAATACCAATGGTGCAAGTTGACAATAAAGCTCCAGGTGATAAAGTGACTTGCATGATTTTAGTGTTTGGTTACAGCACACTGAAACAGAAAGGGACTACAGGAGACTGGTACAAGGGGAGAAATCAATTGCTCTAAACTAAGACCCAAAATCCAATCACAAACACATCGTAAGCTAAACTACGTCATTTGATTTTTTTTGTAATCTCATTTAGTTTCTTGTCTTCAGATTTAGCAGCTACTCACAAAACATATTCTCAACATTTTCTAATGAGCGAAGCAACTATATTTAAGAATGATTTTAGGTTGCATTACTCCACATTATAATATCTAAAAACAAACCCAACACTAACACTTCAAAAGGTGCTCCTCCAATCTTATCCATGAAATTGAAATCCCCAGTTCATCTTTCTATCTACAAACATTAAAGTTATTTCAGTAAGCAGTATCACTGTTTGAAGGACAAAGCAACAGGGTGGGGACATGTTCTCATACATAATGGTAGAGACAAGGTTTCCTCATCCACAAACCCCTGAGGCAAAGCAAGTCTTTAGAGCTGAAGTGGAAGGTTAAGAACTATAAGGTAGGGAAAGTAAATCAGGAAATCAAGGGCTCTGCACAAAGGAAAAGGGGAGAGAGAGAGAAAGGTAGTTGGTGTTTATCAAATGCTATATGAGAATTGCACCAAAGCTTCAACAGAATACAGTCCCTACTATTATGAATTTGCTTGTCATTCCATTACATTAGTATAGAAAATATGTGGTGTAACTGGGCTGGAACCAAATGTTGACCTACCCTAGCTGTCAGCTGAAAACAATAACTCTGTTGGTTTGAATAGCACCAAAAGTAACTTGGAATCAAAGAAGAAAACATATGATCAAATTTGCAACATAGGAAATTTCAAAACAAAATTAACATGAGTGAAATTTCAAAAAAAAAAAAAAACAGAACAAAATGATCTCCTACCTAACCAACTGGCAAAAGCCATATACTGTATCCTTTGGGCATGGATCGGTATTTCATTTGCAATATCGTGGTGTATGATAGGAAAAAATGGTGGCCAATTTTTATCACTCGAGGTGATGCCAGCTGAAATACCATGTAAAAATGAACAGAAAATTGAGTTAGCAATAAGCGTTCTACCAAATTCATAAATATATGATTCTAGAGGCAAAATAATTTGTAGGTTGTAGTCCTTGCTTTGAGCAACAGCATCTTCCCTCCTTTTGATTTCCTGGTGACGAAAAAGTCAAGAGTAAAACCTCAGATCCAACTTAAAATCAATGTATAATAATTTCTTACTATATGAGACACAAATAAAAGCAGGTTTAGAAAAATACGCAGCTTAAAATCAGGTAGGTATACACGATAAGAAGCCATGTTTTAGAATAACATAAACCAGGTACTGCACTTGAACAAAGATGTATTTAACCATGGGATGAAAAAGATAACCTTTTCCCTCCTTTTAAGATCTGCTTCCCAAGATGCGAGATCTTTCCCCTTTTTCTTTGAATCCTGTAGATTCAATACAGAAATCATACAGTTCAAAAATCAGCCAACTCAAGTGTACTCGTAAGCAGGCAAAATACAAGTTTCATTACATTCATTGTATCAAGTGGAATGTCAACTGTTGCATCATTGTGCCCATATCCCATGGCTTCATGTCCCAACGGAGGAATGCGTGCCTTTGATGCCGGAGCACTCGCGCCCTTCTGTAAAAAACCCAAGCAAGTAACACCATGAACCAAATTGGCAGGAAATATAAAAATATAAATTATAAGAAAGATAATAGCATCAACATACACTCTTTTTTTTTCAAAACCAGTTCCATGATCCAAAATTTAACCAGGATTGAACCTCGGCTAATTTCAAAATCTGAAAGCTTGCAAGTGAGTATTTGACTAGTTTAACAGCACCCAGATGACAATTCATGGTCAAACCAGGGTTGACCAGTCTTTGACTACGTCTGACTTCACCCAGGTTACTACAATTGGACCCATAACCTGACTACTTCCTAACCTATCATTCTCATAAAACAAGTTTTACTCTACTCAGAACTCAGTCAACAATTCGTCCACTCTGACAGCAATTCAGCATCCACTTAACCGACCAGCAATCACATTAAGGCTTTCTTTTTCAAAAATTAAGCCAAAATCAAATTACATGTTCGATTGATCAGTTCAGTGTATAATATAATTTTAAATTGAAAAATAAATAAATCGAACAAAATGTGTACTTGCTCCCTTCCATCATTTAAACAGAGAAAAGTTTCCATATCAGATCCAGACCAATAAACAAGAATTGCCCAAACTACCCTCGCATAAATCGAAATATAGCAAAACTATACCACATAAAAATAGATCTGGAAAGGGGCGAAACGAGAAGACAAAAACAAAGGAAGGTAGAAAAATTACCGAGAAGGGATTCACTTCTTCTTCATCATCGAACGGGTTAGGATCGTTGTTATATCGGCTCATCTTTCTTGACCTCGTTCAGATCCTTAATTTGCCAAATAGGACGCTTAAATTTTGGAGAGAGAAAGTCGCTTTACGTTCAAAAAACACTCTCTCGTTGTTAAGAAGTATTGTAGTGTTCAGAGCTTCTAGCAACGTGAAAGAGGTAGTGTTTTTAAAATGTTTTTTTATTTAAAACTTTATTAAAATCATATTTCTATTTTTTTTTAATAACAGTGTATTTAAATATCTAAAAATAATAATAATTCAAAACTAAAAAAATCCAAGAATTTTTAATGCACTTGAGGGTAATAAGTATTAACAATACACTAAGTTGGTATTTGATAATCAGGTAGTTTTTGCTTTTAAAAATGTTTTTTACTTGAAAATATATTAAAATATTTTTTTATTTTTAAATCAGTATATTAAAACAATTCAAAAACACTAAAAAGTTAATTTAAACCCAAAAATAAAAATTTAAATTTTGGCAAAAGCATGGCCTGATCGCATCTTTTGAGGTCATTTTTTTGTACTAAATGCATTATAGCCCTATTACATTTTATTATGAATTCACATGATTTTTTTATATATAATTTAATTCTTTTGTGGCAAAATTAAAGACCAATTACTTTTATTTTATTAATGAAAGACATGATTGAAAGTTAGGGGACTGAAGTGAAAAGAGTGAGGAAACTAGGTGGAATTTTTTTCAAATTTTGAGTGAAAAATTATCTTCTGTCCTTCTACTTTTTAATTGATATATTTGCAATCCATGTAGTCTTAAAAAATTAAATTTGTATAAAAAAAAATATTTTCTTATTTTTTTAATTTATGGTTTGAGAGAGATAAAAGAAGTTACTAAATTTTAGCCAGGCTTTTTTTTGTTAAGGCCTGTGTATTGGGTTTTGGCTGGTAAAGCCAGCATCAAAGACCAATTACTTTTATTTTATTGATGAAGGACATGATTGAAAGTTAAGGGACTAAAGTGTAATGAATGAGGAAACTAGGTGGATGTTGTTCAGAAATCAGTGATAAAATACATGTAATGATAAATTACAAAAAAAAAAAAAAAATGTTCATGAGCTGTTAATAGAAAACATGCGAAGATATATTGTAAAATTAATTTGTTAGGAGCTTTCGTGAGAAAAAAAAAATAATTATAAATTTGTGATCCATTTTGAAATTTATTTTAGAAGCACGAGTAAAAAACACCTGAGGAAGAAGCTAACGATTCATTGAGGATTGCACCAAGACTTTCTGTAAATCAGGATCCAGAAAAACTCTTTGGAGAAAACTTTGATAATATAAATAAAGTAGAAATACTTGGATGAAAAAAGAGTGAACCTGCTAATGATGTTTCGGTTAATGTTCCTGATGCAATTTCCAGCATCTCCATTGATTCATATGATTATAGAGTCTGAGGTAGTAGACAAGAGCAGTCGGGATGCCATTAGAGTTCTGGATATTATCTTGAAACAAAGCATCAAGCAACTATGACACGGGATGTCTTCCGATCGGACAATCATTCTTGCATGATGGCTAAAAAAACTTGAACGACGTTGAAGGTGGTGTAGCCATTGTTAAGGGATTCCAGCTATGGCTTGCATGAAAAATGGTAGCAGAACAGGATTGTTCTTTCAAGTATAGAGATCGAGGATGAGGATGAAACAACCCAGAATAGAATTGTTGAATTCCATACTGAAACTAGAATTGATGTGTCCAAACCAATTAATGACAACCTTGGGGAGTTTGGTTTGGCTTCACTTTCCAAGTTTAAGTAAAATGTTGCCATCTGCAAACTCACTGTTAACTTACTACGAAATGTTCTTTTGTCGACCTGACAAATGATCATATTTATCTTGTCTGCAGCCAAGCCTGTGAATCCCAAAACAAAGCCATGGATAGAGAATCTTTCCAGGTAAAGAGTCTTAGACCTGGATCATGAGCATAACCAAGAGCAGCTGGCTTATACGACTCTTTCTGGTTGACCTTTCTAAGAACATTATTATAGCGAAATTGATCTATCACAATATTTCCCTACAATTACTAGTTTTCCTATTCCCTGCTATTTGGGAGTAGGAAAATGTCATTGATCGTCCCCTCCAACTGCTCATCATTTTAATCACTAGATTAAGAAGTTGAATGAATTTTAAACTAGTTCATGTTAGGTGAAGAATCATCATCATCATCAAAACGGTAGGAGAAAAGCAAGAGGCCTCTCGGTGAATATTTTAAGTTCAACTGGAGCCTCAGTAATGGATTCATTGGCTAGCTAGGTAAAATATATTTACCGAGGAGAGTAACGCACTCAAATTATATTTTTTTTATGCGAGGAAACCCCGTCCCCGGAAAACGTGCTTTGTGAGTCTAGATGAGCGAGTAAAACCCTGGTTGTCTCAGGTTCTTATAAAGAATGCACGCACTGACTCGAGACCTGCTGTGCAGATCACAAGCTCTTTGTCATCACGTCACGCCCCTTAGGGACTCAAATTATATATATTGTTACTGATAAATTTATGCTTCATTCATTGAAAAATCATGCTTAAAATAGGTGCTCTTGAATATTTTACTGCTAGATAAATGATCCACTGAAAGAGAGAGGAACTTTGTTGTGTTAATTTTATGATTTCGCATGGCCGGTTTTCCTTTAAATTTACCTCAATTTACTCCCAGTCCCAGGTCAATAGCATTGCACCTGCAAATGGAGATGCAGGCTCCAAGACATGGAACGTTTGTCTTGTCCACCTATTTTTCATAATAAGATAATGAAACAGAAAATGACCCCCATCTTCTTCAAATCAAGAAATAAATGGATTTTTATAGTCATGCAACTTGGAATAATTTTTTACATGATAACAATAATTTATGGAGCAGAAAAAGTAAGTTACAGAAGTTGATGGACCCAACTTGCCCTCTGAAAAAGTAAAGGTGGTCACTTGAGCATCTCTGCTGCTCTTGTTGTGAAGTAGTCAAACTCGTGAGAGACAAAGTTTCATTCCCAGTCTCTCCACACAAATTTTCTTCATCTGTGCCAGGTTTACAACAGTTTTTGCAAATTAAGAGTAAGGCCATCGAAGTTTCAGTTCTTACAAGTCCCTAATTGTGCAACCTGCGATATATGATAGCCATACATGTAAAACAAGAAAGAAATCACGTTGCAAAATAGATCACAAAAAGGAAACTTCCATACACTACCAGCACCACAAAGTTATGAACAAGTACTGTTACAACTGAGTACTCACAGGTATTTACAATATTGACTGGATTTACAAACAAGAATTTACAATCATGATTGAATTTACAGACAAGTATTTATAGTCAGGATTGAAATTACAACGAGCATATATCACAGTAATCATGGCTTCCAATGATATATGCTTCTTTTCATGGGAGAGTTTGGGCTGGGAGACTTTTCACCTTTTTTGAAACTTCCCACTGAGTAAGCCTCCCAGTTACCATTTATCTGGTGGGTGCAGTAAACCTCTGGAATGTTTCGAATCTTCAGATAATCTCCTCCTCCTCCTCCTCCTCCATCAGGACGCAGTCTCTTGATGAAGTCATCAGGCATGTCAACAAAGTCCAGCACTTTCAGCTCAGGCAAGTGTTGAATGCCAAACGGCACTCTCCGCAGCAATCTACAGCCCAGAATTATAAGCTTTTGGAGGCAAGGGATTCCTCCCTTTTGCACAGTTATTGATTTGAGCCTGTTTAACTTGTTTAGACCAAGAATCCTAAGTCTCTGAAACCCTCCACGCTTGAAATGCAATCTCTCTCCATCATAAGCTTGTACAAATTCAAGATGTACCAGATTGGGCAAATGCTGGATAGATACTAGCGGATCATCTTGTAACCGAGTCCACTTCAGGACTAACTTGACCAAGAAATGTAGAGAAGATATCCACTTTGGCAGCTTCTCTTGACGTCCTTGCAGGTAAAGCCGTTGAAGAAGTGGGGGAGGAGAGGACAAAGATTGCATGTCGATGATCTCGTTCTCTTCTATTGAAGTGACAGATAATGCATGAAGGTTCCCCAGATTTTCAATGGAATAGCACAAGGCTTTACCATCTTTCTTTCTCAGCTTTACTATGCCTAACCTCCTTAGCTGATTGAGCTTTCCCAGCTCCATAAGCAGTGGAATACCTTGCGTTGCCTCTATAAAACAAAGCTTTTCTACAGACTGCAGACACCCAATTCTTGCTGGAGCTTTAAAACCATATTTAGTGTAATTATGATCATCGTGTTGTTCTCTTTGATAAAAATATACCAGCAGATTAAGTAGTTTTTGGAGCTTTAGAATCCCTACAGGCAATTCAATGACACGGGAATGCTTCAGATCCAAAGTCTCGAGATTCTGCAAGTTCCCGATGGAGTTCGGGATGGCATTCACCTTAGTATACCTCAAACTTAGGTACTTCAACAGGAATAGGTTGACGACTTCATTTGGAAATTCCTTTAAAGGTGCACCTTGAAGATCCAACACATTCAGAAGCCTTAAGCCACCATAGGACAGATTAATCTTAGGATACCCAGACAGAGAATCCACCCCCCAAAACATGAGCAGTGAACGAAGTCTCGAGAAAATATGAATAATATGCTGTATGTGCTGCGGGGCGTTGTGTATCGATAAACGGCGGGCCTTTTCAGGGCAAATCGTGCATTTTTCCTTGGCTACAGCTACAAATTCTTGATCTCTTGCCTTCAAAATGATACTCTCTAGCAGAACATCATGGATGCGGCATGTTTTTACTCGGCCATCACTTGTTGACCCTTCCACCTGGACCAAGCTTCTCTTCAGGAGCTCGTTCAGGTATCCTCCAGCAACCTCTTCTATTGTTGCTCCCTCTTTTTCTATCACAAATCCTTCTGCTATCCACAACCGTGCAAGCCTCGTACGCTCGATTGGGTGACCCCTAGGAAAGATGCTGAAGTACAACAAACACGATTTTAGATAATAAGGCAAATCGTTGTAACTGAGTGACAGTATGGTCTTCAGTTTGTTGTTGTCTTCCAGCTCAGCACCGAGGCTGCGATGAACCATCTCCCACTCATCTATTCTGTTCTTATCCTTTGTTGCCAGGACACCGCTGATTGCCACAATTGCCAGTGGCAGTCCCTCACATCTGCCCAGAATTTTTTCTGCAACTTTCTTCAAATGTCGAGGACAACAGCTTTTCTGAAAAATCTTCTTGCAAAATAATGTATAGGACTCTTTTGGAGATAATGGATTCAAAGAATAGACATTATCTGGGAATTCCATGCAGCAAATAGAGGCAACTCCATTGTTACGTGTTGTGAGCAATACACGGCTTCCATGATTATTGTTTGGTAAAGCAGATTTGAAAGCATCCCAGGCATTTATGTGCCACACATCATCCAAGACGATCAGGTACTTCCTTTGCTGAAGGAACTTATTGATTATCATCATGAGCTTGTCATAGTCCATCGCTTCCACTCCATGGGGATCTGGTTTTCTGAGAACCTGAAAAAGTTGTTGAATCATGTGTTTCAGCAGGTCCCCTGTCTCGTAAGATTGAGAGACAGTGATCCAAGCACGGAACTTGTAGTGTTTCTTCACGTCTGGATCATCGTAGACCCTTTTAACCAATGTTGATTTGCCCAATCCTCCCATTCCCACCACTGAAACCACTTCACGTCCAGATTTGGTCCCAAGAAGCCGCTCAATCAGCTGCTTTTTGGGGTTCTCAATACCCACTAGATCAGCTTCTTCATGATCCCTTTGACTTTCAATCCTGGTGGTGCTGTCGGAACTTGAACCGCGAACCATTATATTATTTTTATTACAGTATCTCCGATGTGACTCTGTTATACTGATGACTCTGGATTTGATGACTTGAATTTTTGAATAAATTCGACGCCGGGCTCTAGCATCCTTAACAGAGCGACAAATTTTCCTGAAGCAGGAAAAGATTCCGTGCCCATTATCATTGGCCAGGCATAGCCTGAATTCATCAAGTGCGTCCTCTGTGTCATAAGCTACATCTCTTACTTTCTTGACCAGCAATCTGAGCGCAGAATCACTTTCCTCCATTGCATCCGCAAGTCTCAGGAAGGTTTTCATGAACGCAAGCTCATCACTAACATACTCAGCCTCATTCTTCACTGTTGCCAATTCTTTCCCCCTCTCTAGGAGGAAGTCTCCAAGCTTCGTGATTAACAAGGTCACTATCCCTTCAGACATGGCTCTTTTTTTGTTCTCGGAAGTGTTTCAGTAATACAAGTATGAACTCTTCCTTCTATGAATATAATATTTCACCGGTCAATGAGTTTTTGCTTGGAGTGCACGCCAATCCGAATCACCATCAGCACAGATATATGCTGTAGTTGTTGTCCACGTAGTTCTAATATTTGCAAGGTCTACGAAATTCAATCAATGCCGTCGTCAATCTGTCAGGCTTAGTTCTTATCTGAGAAAGCAAATCCTCTTACTTTTCAGCCTCCCTACTCAGGTACTCAATGTAGACTAATTATTTAATGGTTCCACGAAATTCATGAAACTAGTTTTTCTTTCTTCCATACAATTTCGGTTAAGAAAATGAAAATTCACCATCTTGTTCGAAGAAAATATCACGCGTTAGTCCAATTCAACATCTTTTTTAAAAAATTCTTCAAAAACCCATTATACTCGTAGTGGAATTTTTAAAGTTTTTCTGACTCGGTCAACATATAACCAGCCATATTTAAATCAATCTACAACTTGACCATGCCAAATGGTTTGACACCAACGTTAAGGTTTTAGAATCTTACGAGTTTGTTAGCCCGCGCGTTGCGCCGGGCTTTTTATATATAGTAAACTTATTATTTATGTGGTAAGCAAAGAATTTTTTAGTTGATAAATAGAGAATTGTAAATTTTAAATCATGCTATAATTTTTTTTTATGTATTGAATTAGTTGATTATTGTTATAAGCTTAAATACTCAGATAATAATTTAATTTTGAAATTTAAAAATTATAAGCGATAAAATTTATGAAAGATTAGCGAATTGTAATTTGAGTATTGCAAGACCATAATTGATTAATTGTTTAGTATGTATTAATTGTTTTGATGGTTATTTAATTGGTTGATGTAAATCTGTAATCAATAAAATGAATGAAAGATGATTTTTTGTTGTCTTGAACTGAATGTTTGATGGTTAAATATTTTTTAACAGTTACTAAGCATTTAACTGGTTGATAGCAATATTGTAATCGCTGAAATCTATTAAAGATAGATTATTTTTTGTTTGCATTGATCTGGTTGGTTGTTGACATTATTTTACTGGTTTGGAGAATAATTTAGTCACAGTTTGGATTTGAATTGTGTGTTGATTTAATTAACTCATAGATAGCAAAATTGCAATGTTTTGATTATCTGGTGTGTTTTAATTGGATTGATAATTATATAATCAGTTGGTCGAAAAAATGTAATAGATTATATCGATTAGAGATTTTTGTTTGCTGTAGTTAATTGGGAATTTGTTGGTGGTTGGTTTTGTTGTAATTGTGTGGCCGATCATCTAATTTTTCTTTATTCAGTTGTGTTTACTGGTTATGAAAATATTTTTTGTATCCATTTGTATGGTGAATTATTTGATTGTTTGGTGTGATATTTTTTTGTTGTAGTTTATTGATCAATTTGTGAATGTGTTTTAATCGGTTATTTGTAATTGTGTGGCCGATCATCTACTATTATATAACTATATTAAATGTATCTCAGAATACTTATATTAATTTTTTATATTGAAAAAATTCTAGGTCATGTTTTCTTTTCCCTATATATATTCTTAGGCGAAAGACTAAAAATATATATAAAAAAAATTAACACCATTACTGTCAAAACAATAGAAATTATTAAATTATGAAGAGC